>JABFEA020000001.1:28211930-28236944 GCA_019775915.2 Cyphomyrus plagiostoma
TAAAACCCCCCCCCCCTTCTTACACCAAATTTTTTTTATTTTTAAAAATTGTAATTGGGTCCTTAATTGGTTTCCCTATTTTTTTTTTTTTTTTTTTTTGGGGGGGGGGGGGGGCTGCTCCTGTGAGAAAATCGGCTAATGAATGATCCTCTGAAGGGGGAAAGAACTACCTTTCCCATCAGGCTTCCATGAGAAGGATGAAGATCTTCAGTTCACACAGAAGCAGTAGGATGCCAGTCACACCTCCCTCTCCAGTTGCCCTAGTTACTCAGCATCCAGATGAGCAAAGCAGAAAGATGGCAGGAGGGGGGAGGTGAGGGTCCCACGCTGGAAAACGGAATGTTGGGGGTGTGGCCTTCTCATTCCTCAGCTGATTTAGACATGAAGTAAGTGCATTTGGCCGGATATGGAAGGAGGAAATACAATACAAAGGTCATCAAATCCTGCGACATGGGACAGTCAGCAAAAACCATCCCATTAACCACCACAAAACAGGGGTGGTTAGAGGACATTTGAAAACTAATCTACTGCTGAGCAATTTTTCTGGGAAAATGAGAGAACCATGTCATCACTGGAATGAAAACGTCTTTTACACAGAGTATCAAACATTTCAGTGGCAGTGCTCAAATAAGGACACCAAACCACCGAATATCCGGAACCACTATGTTTCTTACTTGGGGATATAGATTCAATCGTTTACCTAAAAATGATCCAGATGGACCCCTGCAGAGAGAGAGAAAAGTTTTTGTTACATCAGTGTCTTTTTAATGACGGAAACCAAAATAAAACTCCCTTCTTAACTCAATGTTTCCAACTATTTACACATTTAAAAGTTGTTTCAAGTTCATTCTGAATCTCTTTTAAGATCTTAAGTTTTTCTGTAATTAACCATGGCATGACATCAACACAAGGTTTAGTAGAGACCAAAAAGCTTTTAATGGCAGAATGTCAGCATAGAAGGGAGAGCCACTTTGACAAGCACAGTGAAACAGTGACCCCTACTGGTTAGCAGGTTAACCACAGCAGCCCAGGCCGCTGCTCTCACTTACTGGTTGAGTTACGGAAGAGCTGGTCTCCTTCATATTAGAATTACACCACAGCGAAGCCCTGATGTGACTTGAACTCGCAAACTGGGTTTCCAGCCTGGTGGGAACGTCGAAGGATTGCAGGTGCATGCAGAAGCGAGTTCAGCTGAAGAAATGGCCTGTCGATGGATGTGACCTCAAACAAAATTTATTTTCCATTTCATTATGCAGCAAGCAAGATCATCTGCATCTGCAACTGATAGGTTCAATATCAATTATATTACAATATGAGAATTATTCTCAACCTGCACACAGGTGTATTTGTATACACTCTGTACACATTCACAAAGACACGGCTGCCAATCTAGTACATTTGCGCCCCAAGTTATGATGGTCAATATTATGATGGGTAAATGTTTTCCATTTTCAGTACATTATTCAATAAATCACATGAAATATTCAACATTTTATTACAAAAATAAGCTTTGTGTTAATGAATTGGCCAAACTGTAGGTTAATGTAAGAATTCTAAGCATGTTTTTAAGGTAGGCTAGGCTATGAAGTTTGTTATATCATATTAAAATGCATTTTCACTTTACGATACATTTATCTGAACGTAACTCCCATTGTAACCTGTGGAGAGGCTGTACTGGGAAATTGACAGCATTTGCTAAATATATCAATGAGCCATTAGATTGTTTTGATCCTCCAATCACTCCTGCGATTGTGTTATGTGAGCCTCACTATATAAGGCAAGCAGACTGGTGGAGAAGTGAGGTTGAGAAGGACATACCAGCTGTCCCCAGGCTCCTCTCAGGCATGGAGAAAGCCTTGCCACATTTAATTTAACAATCAGTATATTTTTTGAGATCCTTATGGAATCCATTTCAAATAGTAAGCTTAGAAAATGAACCAACAGATAACAGAAAACAAAAAAGCTTCAAAAACTTTTCAAAACCATCACATTCTTAACAACGTATCCAGCTCACTTTTATTCATCATCAACACATTCCACAGAATCAAACAAAATCTTCCAGAACTCTTATAAAAAAAATAACAATACAGCTATTTCCAATTATCTTCACCAGGTACCATTTCAATAGCAAAACTAACATTCTTTAATTTGAACTTTAAAAAAAAAATCAAGCAAACAAGGAATATATTAGTACATAAATGCAAGAAAGACATGGTTCTGTCATGTTGAAGAGGCGATTTGAACATTGAAATGACTCCCTCTTCCGCAACAGGCAAGAACACTGGGCACATCAGCTGCCAGCTGTTATATGGCTTTAAAAAAATAATCCTCTTTGTGAAAACAAACTAGAGACACTTTCTTTATTAAAAGGAGAATTAAAGCAGTAATGTTTCCATTTTCTTGCCTCGTTAAACAAAAATAAAATTCTGTACATCGCTGTCGACAGGCAGCTCGACGGCCAATCCTCCCACAAAGGCGCCAGTAGGCTGTAGCACTACGAGGATGGTACTATTGCAGCAGAGTTTTGATTTGCTTGGAGGCGGTGTCATCATTCAGATGCTTTGTCGTGTACCTGGAAAATGCCACACTCTGGTCAATCACCTAAAACCAAGACTAATCTCAGACTAAGCTAAGGCAGTCGTGCGAGTGTGAGCCAAAAGCCCCTGGACCACAAGCATCTCACTGACATGGAGCCAAAGGCTGGTAGTGGCTTTAGTGTCATTTAACCTCAATGCATTTTAAAGCAGAACATGGCCTGACAACCATGACACTTTCAAGGTTTGATGAGATTTAAAGAGGTTTTAAGTAGACAACTAAAGCCTCATAAAAAGGGCTCCTTCAGAAGTCATCCCTAGAGATTCAGGACGTACACAAGCACTGCAACTCAAATATGAAATCCTCTGGGCCATAAAAACATACATTAAGGGGGCTGTGTCTCGATCACTAACCAATCAGGAGTGGTACTTAGATCAGTAAAAAGTACCAACCTGAGAGCATTCAGAAGACCTTCTACACTGTTCGTAGGCTGCTCTTTGAGGACTTTTATGCATCCTTTCATCTGTCAAAGGATTATATCATTATTCAGGTCCATTTACGCATTTTCTGAATTTCTAGAACACATATGACTCAAAAGGACGAGGCAGAATGAGATCAAAAGGCAGGAGGGAGGGAAGGTGACCGGCCGGTGCGGATGGCACTTAGCATGCATGTGATAACAGGACTGACATCGATCTTGGAGGACTTGGCAAAGGCCCCAACGGGATGCACATAGTCGTAGAGGATGATGACTCCCACCATGACCCTGAGACAGAAGGAGGCGGTCTCTTCACTGGCAAACCGGCTGCGATACTCCCTATGGGCACACAAACAAAGATGGAAAACTTCAAAGGCCACACAGATAATACCAGCGAAGTGTTGACACTGCATTGTAAGCATGCTCGCTATGAGAATGTGGGGGAATGGAAAGAGAGGGCCGATAACTTACGGGGTCTCCAGCATGACTTTGCAGACACTCGCCATCGTGCTAAGGCAATCTGTCGTGTTCTCAATAGGCAGGTTCTTGTTCTGTTTAGACCAAAAGCCGAGAACACGACAGATGAGCAATTTCTCAGTAGCAAGTAATGAAATTTTCATTTCGAAAACATGGTCATCTACTAGATATTGGATTTAATTAAATATCAAGCCAAATAGAAAGAAAGCAAATGAGTGTTCCCAGGTATTGATGCAACCAATGAAAGACATTATGAATAACATCGAAAATATACTTGTTTTGCTAACATTGCTGCAATGAGAACTGTAGATGCAATAAAAGTGTAAAGTGTTACTCATCAGCTATTCTGACAAAACCAGCCAGTTTTTAAATCTGTAAACAAGCATGCGTGGATCCTATGTAATGTACAGGCAATGTACTAATACACGATAATATGTAAAGGAGACTAACCGACTAACGAACTATATATTCTTAATCATTTCTAATGCTGTACACAAGTGTTCAAAAGCCATGTATTTAAACAGGTTTCCAGCTGTCTTTGGCTTGGCTGTAGTGTACTTTCCAATTATGCACCAAGTGTGATTTGCAGGTTGTCGCTGTGCATATTAGTTTTTTCTCAATCGGTGAAGCACTCTTCCTGAAACCTTCCATCCTTTTCTTAAAACACTACACACAAAGTCCAATTTTCAACCTGCATTCCCAAAATCTTTGGCTCATCTTTGAAAAATCAAACAGTTTAGGCTAAATCATTTTATCTTTGCCAAGCACCAAACAGTGCTTTCAGGTTACACACAAAGTCAGGTAGTATTTAAACACTACTGAGCATTCATTACACACTAGAGCAGGGGTGGCCAATCTTATCCACAAAGGGACGCTGTCTGTGTCGGGTTTTCACTGCAACTCCCTAATTACATTACCAATTAGAAGACTGTTTGGCTGAAGAGTCCAAAAAACTGAAAACACTACTGATCAACACTTTTCTTGGCATGTAAGCAAACAAGCTTACTGTGTACCAACTGCACAAGAAGATAGTACAAAAATCTAGACGTTTATCAAAAATGTTTGCATACAACTACATTGTAAAACACTGTAAAGCAGTATTTAAGGATTGTGGTATCCAGTGCTCCAAAACAAGTTACTGTAAAGGACAAAGTGAAAAAATCCAAATGAAAATTGAAATGTTGTACAGCTGCCAAGCCAGAGTCTAGGAAGAATATTCATTCTGCCTCATCATCATGTCTCTGGGCTGGGTCATGACAAAGGACTTTGTCTGCATCACAGGAAATGCTCTACCTTGCTGGGTGGTGGGAAAAGAATCCTCTCTGTGACCTAATCGCACCTTGATGTCAAAATTCATCTCACTCATGGGACTTGCACTCTTGTCTGGCACATTTTCTACATTGTAGTCACTCTGTTCTTCTCATGTTTAGAAATCTGTGAATAGTTTTGAGCCATCGTGTCTAAATGATGACTACTCTGCTGGCTGTGATTGACTTCTGTGGCCTGTCTTTTCCATTTTGAATCAAAGTTCACCACGCTGAAAAATGTGTTTTGATGAATGAGAATGTGCTTGAGTTTTGCAGAAAGGGTGATTTAGACCTGATAATTCTATCTCACTAGGTGAGCACAGTTCAAAGATTTTCCAAATGAGTGTCTGATTCGATAAATGAGTTCTGGGAATTAAAGGTTTTGTTCCAAGAATCAAATTTAGTGTTTTAACAATTCAGAAAAACATTCATTCATTCATTCTTGGTCGCTTATCTGGAGTTGGGTCATGAGGGCAGCAGTCTAAGCAGGGGTTTCCAGACCTTCCTGTCACCAGCCACCTCCTCCAGCACCTCCGGGGGATACCAAGGCGTTCTCAGGCCAGCTGAGAGACATAATCTCTCCAGCGTATCCTGGGTCAGCACCGGGAGTGCCTCCTAGTTGGACATGCCCAATAAACCTCCCCAGGCAGGCGTCCAAGAGGCATCCTAGATAGATCCCCGAACCACCTTAGTTGGCTGCTTTTGATGTGGAAGAGCAGCTGTTCGATTGAGCCCCTCCTGAATGTCTGAACTTCTCACCCTACCTCTAAGGATGAGCCCAGACATCCTGCTGAGGAAACTCATTTCCCCTTAGAACAGGAAATACTATATAAACGTATCATTTACTCATTAATACAATCAATATTCTATTTCATTATGTAACCTGTGAAATGGAAGGTTAGGTACCTCACGAACAGACTGACATATAACCTTGACTTACCATTCACTCCCTTAGAAACTGCATGAAATAAAGAATTGTTATCTCACTTACATCAGACACAAACTTTGTTGTTGCATCACTTAATGTTTTCAACATAGGCGTGGCCTCAGCGTAGAAGAGGGACATCCGATTGGCCAGCTCATTATTTACATCATTCTCCCCTTCCGCCTGCAAATGAAGAACAGTTTAATGAAGAAGACTAGGATACAGAAGCAAATATAGACCAGTGCTTCTTAAAAGATCTAAATGCTTTATTTTGCTGCAGTTAACAATGTTTCGGTAAAATTTGCCAGGAAGAAACATTTATGCTTTCCGATAAAACTTTTCAAATTATTTTTATTCTCTCTGGAAAAGCATTTTGCGAAAATGTTTCTACTGAATAAAGTATGATTTTATCTCCATAAAACACATGGATACCTTTATTACTTTAATGACTAATAATGCTCACTCGTTACGTAATATATAACTGTGAATAGCCTTTAGCGGCAGAAGTACAACACACACCAGACACATTTTACATCAGTTTTTAAGAGCACAGGTCCATCCTGTTTTTGTTGGATCAATGTCCACTGACATATCCAAAAAATATGAAACTATCTATATACACTCTTAGAATCCTCCACTCTTACTTTTATGCTCGTTATCACCAATGAAAATTTTACCATACACACTAATCACGAAAGTAATCACTATACATAATATATAATATATATACACATTTAATGTATATTTACACACATATATAGTGTCACATGGTACAGACAATGGTCTTTAATTGCTCCCCTTTTCAACACGCAACTGAGCAAAGGATATCTGAGACTGATGGAGGCTGCGGAGTAGGGGAGGGGTCAGGTCTAGGAGGGGGGAATACCAGTTATACGCTCTAATGCTTGTGGTTGGGGGGACAGGGCTGGCAGTATGCTGGTGGCGTCTAAAAGTGTGCCTGACCTCGCTAACCTCTTGCCCCAGGGGACAGGGGGCACAATAATAGCCCCTGGTCAGGTGCCGATGCGCGCCGATTCACCCCGTTGGGCAGGAGCGGGCAGCGACCCCGACCAGCTTCGAGCTGCAGGGGTTCTCACTTCCTGCTGCCATGAAACCAGCTTATATCCTTGCTTTCCCACCCTGGGTCTTGAGGTCTAGAGGTTCACTTTCACCTTCTGCCTTTGGCTGACTTCTTATGTCATGCAGTAATAACTGATAGGTCAAGGTGATGCTCTTCCAGTTTACGCACGAGTGCCCTGCACTGGAAACCCCTCTTTTGGCTTGTGGAAGTGTCACCCTGCTAAAGAAGCTTTCAGTCTTTAGAAACAGCTTGGAAATTACTCTACTGCCCTAGAGTCAGAAAAGGTCAGAAATAAGATGGCCCCTGCCTTAGTCCTCCCCAAAGCATCAAAATCATTCAGATCATTAAAGTCCTTCCATTGTGAGCAGTGACTAACTGATCCGTTCCAGACTTTGCTTAGAAAACAAAAGCTACTCGCTTCATTGGCCTGCCTGAATGGAATCGGAGGAGAGCCTACCGGGATGTTGTTGATACGCATGCGGTTCAAAGTTCTCCTGTAGTAGCTGAAGTCATTCTGGATGGCGGGGTTGGTCATCTGTTGGAAGGAGGGTTTGAGAGCTCACATCAGTTACATTGTCCAAAGACACACACATTGTAACATACATGGCTTTTATAAAAAAAATAGCGAGATGAAAGTGTGGACACCTTTACTACTTTCCCTATATCCAAGGGGTAAAATAAATGATGGTAAAGGTTTGGATGTTTTCAAGGAAGAAAATCTCATGGTATCATACCATGTTGTTGTTTAGGTGGCCTGCAATTTATGTACATTCCCCTGTTATTATTTTATACTTCTCAAGATGGTTAGGCCCATCCTTTCCTCTATACTCAAGTCTTAAATGGGAAGAAACATGCATGGATGGATGCAATGTTATTTCTTGCAAGAACAGAAAAACTAAGCCATTCTGTAGTGACATAAGTCAAAGTATCAGTACATCCTCTATCACCCTGGTTGCTCCAAGGCCAAACTGCAATACGGTGACAACACTGTAGAGATGGACACCTGAAGTCACCAAGTGACCATATTAGGGAACCGTGTTTGGCAAGTGAATCGGTCAGAGAGGCCTGGGGTGAAGAGCAGCCTGCTAAACACCGTTTGCGAAAATTCCTGTCTTCTGCAAAGCTCTTCCTGATGAGGTGTCTTTTCATAGTGAACTGGAGCACCTGTGAATCTGCATAACAAATTTGCAATTCTTAAGCTGATGCCCAAGACTGAAGAATAATGTGAGGTGGAACAAACCATATTCACGTCACACCGACAAGTAAAAACCTTCACAGAATTCCAGTAGAGCAGAGATTTTAGAATTATGGAAGAAGACAAGTCAAATGACTGCATAAATACTGTAACACACAATTCTTACAAGGGAATAAAGAAGGCTAATTTCATCAACTGTTGATCTGCCTACCAAAATTTATTCAAATCCATCTCTTTGATGGTAATTGTTCATTACTGAATCCATTAACATCAACCATCGTTATAGGAATGAGCCAATATAATAAAAAATACAATAAGCTATTGGTTTTGAGCTTGAAAAGATCAACTAATCTTATTAAATGTTCTTGCTCTAGTATCCTTGACAAAAGGGCAAGCAGCGTAGACTGCAACAGTCAAGGACATAGACTTGTAAACCCAGAAGTTTCTGGTTTAGGTCCCAGGGGAGCCGGCTGCAGCAGTGCACCATATTTCATCCCGATCGTCTCATACCCAGCTGTGTAGAGCAGCCAAACAGTGTCTGTGTCCCTTAAATTATTAAACACCATGTGAATATCCTGTATGAACCCAAGTCAGATGGGCTGGTGAAGGTAGTGTCCTCGCTGTGTGTCAGCATGCATGTGACAGACTGTCACTCCATCCATCTCATTTTATACACTACATTTATTATTTACTTCACACCATGACTAAAATTAACTGGATCGCAGCATCACACTGTATGTTAAGAGATAGAATAGCAGAGGTGTTATTGCGAATATTATCCTTTAATCTGCAACTGACAAGACGCATCATTAACTTAAAATGCTAATTCTCTTCAGTTCAGCTCTCAAATGATCAGAGGAGATTCGTCAAGCAAGCATTCATGATGTAATTAGTGCCCAAAGTACATGAAAGAACTGTTCAGTGTTTTATGCACATTTAAACATTAACAGTAGATATTTGACAGCTCAACTCTGAGCCAAAATAGACAGCATTGTGACTATAACTGCACTGAATCAGCTGAAACATTCCCATAGCTTGAGGATTATCTATTACAGACAGTCTTATAACCTATGCACGACTGGCACTCCAGCCACTGAAGAAAAAACTCACACTGTTTCACTGGACCAGTGTGGTGCTGAGGTATCACCCACTGTATGGCTGAATTCGAGTTCTCATCCCTGAGGTGGTTTGTTGAATGGCGGGTGTGGCCACGGGCTCTAATCAGCGCACGCTCCTTACCTCCTCCTCCACATAACATATGTGACTCACAACGACTTGCACATATGATCAAATTTTTTTAAAAAAAACAATAATAAATGAATAACAGTCATAAGACAGGGACCTTCTGTATTTTGAAGAATTCTAGATTGCCGATTTCATTTAAAAAGTCAGTAACAAAAGGATTGTTAAATTCTTCCTCAAATACACTGAACCAGACTGCAGTAGGAAATCAGATTTTGTGGGTGAGGCTTATGTAGCGACAGGTGGCACAACATCTAAGCAGAAGGTGTCAAGGTAAACAACTAGTTTTCATAACTAAACCCCAACATGAACTAAACTGCAGAGATTAAGAAAAGTCATGCTAAATTAAGCTAATGATAAAAGTCATCGGGCTCAGGATATATGATTACCGGGCACTCCAGTGTGGATGCAAAGCCTGGCCAGACAATCCATTCAACTTCATGCGGCATTTTTTGAGGAATAAATAAAAAATAAAACTACGATTTAAGTGGGTCGGCCGAAAGGGACAGGAGAAAGGGATGGATGAGTGGAAGCGACAAGCCTTCGCGTCCCATCCACAGTCCTGCTACTCTCCCCCAATCGGTGGCCCTTAATTGAGGGTCTCCCCAGCACGCTGCCTCAGGGTGTGGGGGTATCGCTTGGGGAATGGCATGGATCTGGTTGGGGGGGGGGAGGGAGGTATGACACTCCAGTGTTGGGATAATGAAGGGCCTCCAGGCTTTGGGGGTGACTGTAAGGAGGGAGGGTGGCATTCTATCAAACCCACCCCACCCCCCAACTAGGCCAACAAGCCTGCCTCAAAATAAACACAGAGAACCCCCCCCTACACACACACACACACACACACAGCCTTGTTTGTGAAGCAGTTCCAGTACAGCGTGGACTCATGAGGCATTTGAAGACCTGGTGAAGAATCCAGTGGTTTATTACACACCTGCCACTCTGAGTGTGTAATCATCTTTCCTAGCACACTGGTAAATAAGTTCACTTTGATAAAAAAAGAGCTTTTTAATTGCTGTTAAATAAACAGTGTCCACACAGTACTTGATGAAAAGCTTACTTGCAGTTAATTTGAATTGGCACTGATGGTTCTGATCTCACACACAAGCGTTTAAATAGTTAAGCACATGCTGGACATCACCCTGTAGATTGTAGGATATAGACGCAGCTGAAACCCATGACAGAGCAACACCTAGATTCTGACCTGCAGCCCTAGAGCTTTGGTACCAGCATCCTGATGAGCCTTTTGCAGGGGCGTCAGAAGCATTCTGAATGTGCGGGGAACACACTGGCATAAAACTAATATTTTATGTTAAATGTGGGGGGGTCCAAACGAATAATTATGAAATGTGAGGGGGACACGGCCCCTCACATTTAATGGCGGCGACACCCATGGTCCTTCCTCATTTCAGTATCCAGATTTGGCAATGATCAGAAAAACAGCAAACGCTTCAGCTACATATAATTTGCTTAAACTTCCGTCCATGCAGGGTCACAGGACTCCAGAATCTCTCTTGGAAACTACAGGTGGCAAGGCAGGGAATACAGTGCTCACAGAAAGTCTTGGAATATTCAATAAAATTCAAAATTCAATTTTCAATAAAAAATTATTGTAAATTTATTGGTTTTATAACAATATCATTATTTGTTTACAAAAACTATTGCTCATGTTAGAAACAACCAAAAATTTTAAGCAAAACACTAATTTCAAGTAGTAATAAAAATTATAGTTCCTCAAGAGCTGTTCTGAGTTAAAAGGTTCATTGACAAGCATCATTTGGGGCTTTTTAATTAGTAACACTTTTGCAATAACATAAAACACCAAACATTTGTGTGCAGTATCGCACTGGGAGCCAGTGACTACAATTGCAATTAACAGCAAAATAGCAAGAACAGAACTGAATGAGGCAGTCAGAAAATAGAACTTTTTTAAAGAAACCAACAAATTAACAACATTATTACAGAGTTAAGCAAGCTTTCCAAGACTTTCTGTGAGCACTGTAATCCAGGACAGGGCAACAACCCATCACAGGCGCACGCACGCGCGCACACACACACACACACACACACACACACACACACACACACACACACACACACAATTCACAGATATACATACCTATGGGCAATTTGCTCCAATTAACCTCAGCATGTTTTTGGACTGTGAGGGAAATTTGGAAAACCAGCACATGCAAACTCCATACATGTAGAGCCAAAGGTTTAAAAATGAACAAAGGAAAGCTACCACCAGTGGTTAAAATTCATCAGATTTACCTTCCATTTTTACAGAAGGACTAGCATGTTTTGTTCTAATGCGTGAAAGAGTCCTGCAGACAATGGTAATGCTGTCGGGGATTGTTAGTTATCGAAGGGATCTCTCAAGGGCACAAATGTACTGGACAGCACCCAGCCCAAGGGCTACAGCAACAGTGCTGGCCCAAGTCAACGGCAAAGCAGCCGTGACGCAGGGGATGGTGCGGACTTGCCTTGAGCTCGTCGAAACGCAGCGTGAAGTGCAGGATCTCGGCGAACTGCTTGGCCAGAGCCTGCTCGCGCTCCAGGTGCTGCGTGGGGCTGTCAGGCATGCAGGTAAGGGCTCCCAGAAGGCCGTGCAGAGCCGCCTCTGTGGGGGGAAGGGCGTCGGACAGGTGAAACATGGTCCTGCCGTGAAAGGTTAAGCAAGACGAGGTGGGTTTCAACTGGGGCGAGACACAACCGATCAGACTGATGACAAATATGAATATCATACACTTTGATGCAATTAACTAACGGTTAATTAAAATATGACACTTCTCAGATGTACCAAGGTTTTTAAGAACTTGACCCAGCACAGGATCTCAGTGAGCTTAGAATGTTTCTCAGGAAGCACAGGGCACAGCCAAGATGGGATGCCAGTCCATCACAGGATACACACACAAAAAAATACTCATACAGATCCAGAGAGCTCAGACTGAAGCCTGCGTTAAATGAAGCGATGTAGGTCAATCACCCCTGAAGCAAATCTGGCAAAGTGGCTCACAAATCGAGGGGCTGCAGTGCCGTATATCCGCGCATCGTCAGAATCCAGCGTTCCACTTGCCGAAACTGCCTGCAGCGCCATCTCACATCACCCATGAAAACAACTGCCAGGACGGAACGTTTTTCAGGTCCCACCAGTCCGCGGATGAGGCTTTTTTCCGTTGGTGCCAGGGAGGGCGGATGGAGATGGATCAGCGATGGAGGAGCTGCCAGATCCATCAAAGCGCCAAGGCAGAGAGGTTGCTGATAGGTGCTAATTCACTTTGTAGCGAAAGTTCAGTCCCTTCATCGCACCAAACTTAAATTTTATTCATTCTTAGCTCGTCTGTTGCGCCTGTGTTTCGCCCACACAAGCAGGCAGAATACAGTGAGGTCACAAAGAAAACAGAAACTGCAATTTGTTTCCAGGTTAGTCCCCCTTAATACAGTGGATCTAGCCATAACAAAGTGTAGCTGTTTGAGGCGATTAAAAAATACACAGATGTTGAAATTAAACAACGGGAGGTCAACGGGAGGTCAACGGGAGGTCAACGGGAGGTCGCAACAGCCCGGCAGATGAGAAGCCGAGTGCTGCCGCTGGAACATGACCCCAACCACAGCTTTATCCTCAGCTCTGCTGCATGGATCTCCCCCAGGGCCCTGGAGACGTCAAGCGTGAAACATTGAGCGGGAGACATCCGGAACTCCTGCTGACCTCCTCGGCAAGGGAGTGTGCCGGCAAAGCGAGGGGCTAGCATCCTTCGTTATGAAAACAGTCATGGCGGGAAAGGGATCCTTCCTTTCAATGACAGTCATTACAGAGATAAAAGTTCCTCCAGTAGGGGGCGTGGTGCTGTAGCGCGGAACTGCTGGAGTATGAAACTGAGCTTTACACACAGATATACCTGCAAGGTGTATCGGCCTGATCAGAGAACGCCAGCTGCTAGCTGACAAAAACAATGCACATGTGTGTTACACATCTTCAGGAGTACGTTGGGGAGTCCACACCCTGAAGCAAAGCAGTACCTGGTGCGTGTGGGTTCGCTGCTCGCAGGTACATACCTAACCTCTGGGAGAACTCATAGAACTTCTTCAGCTTCCCTACCAAGGGGATGACAGCGCCCCAAGCCCTTTCTTGCAAGCTCTCGTCCAAGGGGTTCTGGATGGCCTAGGGTGGAATGTTAAAAAAAAAAAAATATATATATATATCTCACACACACACACACACACACACACACACACACACGCGCGCGCGCACGCACGCACACACGCACACACACACACAAACACACATGCCTTGCAGTGTCTGCTGACATGCAGTCATCATGGAAACACCAAACGTCCCTGGACTAGTACTCTCTTATCTCTTATTTGAATGTGTATCCATCAGCACATTTTAAGTTGGCCAGAATTGATACTTAAATAAAATAAATGAAAATCAATGAATGAAACTAAATTAAATTAAATCAAGGCAGGCCACCGTGGTTCGGCAATGCAAAACCCTCCTTTTATATTACTCAGTCACAGGGGCAATTCTAGAATTTTTCTGGGGGGTTGGAGGAAAAGGGGCCATAATTCACACAGGGGGCCAACCTCATTATGAGCCAATGATATGTTTTAATTCTGTGAGTTAAATGGCAGGGGACATTCTGAGGACCAATCAGCCTTCAGCTGGGGCTAGTGCCCCTGTGACCCTGTCCTTGGCATTCACCCTTGTTCAGTCATGTCTAATTAGCTTAAGTGTCTAATTTTGCTTAAGTGGTGACCAATAGAAAACACATGTATATGATACAATTGTAATTAAGCAATTATTCCATTAACAGCAGTGTTGGGGAAGCTACTTTTAAACAGTAGCTTTTCAAGCTACAAGCTACTTATCATTAAAGTAGCTAAGCTACAGCCAAGTTACTGTTTTAATATAGAAGTTAGCTGCACTACAAGCTACATAGAAAAAGTACCTAACTAAGCAATCAGAAGCACCCGGTAGCTGAAAATACCCATCTTTGTAAAGAGGGAAAAATAATACAGGTCGTCATCAACTTACGACTGCAATCGGTTCTGACTGACCAGTCGTAAGCTGAAAAAAGCTACTGGAAAAAGTAGTTAAGTTAGCAGCATCACTAATTTTAGTTAGCTACTCCCCAACATTGGTTAATAGGCATTTAGTCCTGGTATAGACAGGTGTGAGCAAAGGGTTATGTTACTGTCATACAACTTCTTACTGTGTGACACAACCTCTAGCAGCTGCAAAAGCTTAACCACTGCCATGGACAGGAGAAAGGCATGGTCGCTAGCAGCGGGATACCTCTCGGATCTCGGCACCCGCTCCCTTGTAGGCCTGCAGGTCATCCAAAACGCCCCTGGCATCTTTCAGGACCACGTTCACCTGCTCCCACACTCGTCTTTCTGACTCAGTTGGCTGTGCATCTGAAGCGGAGAGTGGAACATATCATCAAAGAGTCCGGGCAGTGCATGACTCCTACCTCAGATGGCTTAGGCCTAATCTATGACAATTTACAGTATAATTAGACTACATCACACCAGACTGAACAACAACAAAGAGGGGGAATCAAAGGAAGCGATGGCCTTAGAGCTGGAAAACCCCATATGAGTTCAGTGTCTGGTAGAACGAGTAGAGGAGATGCATTCGATTTGTTGCTTTTCATCATATACAAATGGGAAAATGTGTCACCTGGAGTTTTTCCAAATCCCCACAGGGACAATGGACCTCTCTCATTGGCATGAGGTAGCCTTCACTTCCTCTAACCCACTGTTTCTCAACTCAATCCTTGGGGATCCCCAGACAGTCCACATTTTTGTTCCTTCCCAGACACCAGCACACTCGAACCAAACAACCAAGAACAAACTAAATAATCAAGACCACCAAATACCTGACACAGCTGTGCCAGGAGCTGGGAGGACTGTCTTGGGGGTTCCCGACGCCAGAGTTAAGATATACTCCTCTAACCAATCAGCCTAGCGAGTTTCCTAAGGTAACAGGAAACTTGCCACTTAATTAAAGCTTCCGATTTGTTTTAATAAAGCCATTCAATTTAACAGAAAGACTTGCGGTCGTTGACGCTTCCATCAGGAGCACAGCATGGCCAGGGTATGGCAGCATGCGGTGCAGTGACCTACATCATTCTGCAGATGGCAATAATTAACAGACCATATAGAGGTCACCAGCCACCCGCCACATGGCTTGCCTACCCTTTCTGTTTTGATGTCTAAATAAAGTGATGTTTCATCTTTTACCACCTTGGTAGTAAAACGCATCGATTACGGTGACCATTTAGCAGGGCCACATTCCAAACACGGCTCTCTGTTTTGCTCTAGCTATGTGGCCGCCAGAGACCGACAGATAGGCCCACCTTGGGGAACCTCCAACAGAAGCCTTGACGGGACAGCATGATAGGCCAGGAGTGGCTTAACTCTGTCCCATCCAAAGAATCATGTGTTGCTCCCCCAAACTTGATGTCGTGCTAACCACGCCACAAGCAATGCATGTACTGGCCGCACAAAAATATGGCAAATACTAAGCGTTGACAGACAAGGGTACTGGATAATAGGCAGGAGAAAATGTTGGAGGACACAGCAAGCAGAGTGTAGATAGTCTACAGAAAATAAATCTCACTTTCAAAATCGAGGAAAAAGTTAGGTCCCTGATCAAAGTCAGTGCAAGTCAGAACTTTAAGGAGGTTCCCCATGTTGAGACACCTGTCAAGAAAAGAGAGAATAGGATGAGTGTTTACATTTCACAAAAAAAAAAAACAGTCAACCTTTTAGCATGACAACAAGCATTGATAGCAGAGTTAATCGTTAGGTAAAATGCTGCATAGGACACCAGTGACGGCATTTCCGTGAAACAACAGCGCGGTATATAGGGCTGCTGTTATGTAAGTTTTGATGCCATGACCCAATTGTGCCTGACGGGATATTAATGTTTCCTATGTTAGAAATTACTTTGACCCATTCATTCTTATGGTTACAGAGCGATGCATGCCATTTTGGCACTAATGAGCTCCCTTTCAAACTTTCACATCTATGAAAATTGAAAATAGAATAACTAGAATAATAGAATATTTATTGAGATACATGGAATTAGTCCAGAGATTCTGAATATGTAGAGGCTTCTATACAGAAGTTGTGTGTATCAACCATGGAAACCTTTGTTGAACCAATCTAGGTCCCCTGCGACTTCAAATAGGTTATGTAGCTGGACGATCCATCCATACCAACTTGTCTTATGTAGGGTTTCAAGAGTCCAGAGCTTTTCCCAGAAAAAAACAGGCCCTAGGCAGGGAATATCTCAGGGTGGGGCACCAGCACATCATAGGGCACACACACCGTACACACACATGGGCAATTTGGCAACTCCCATTCACCTTAGCAAGTTTTTGGACTGTGAGGGGACACCAGAGTACTGAGAGGAAAGCCCATGATGACATAAGGGGAACATGCAAACTCCACACACATGGAGCCATGGTGGAGACGCGAACCCTGAAGGTATGAGGCCACATCACGGTGCCATCCCTGTGGCTGGAGGATAGGGGAGCATCAGGGAAATGCAGTGTCTGCAAGTATAAACTGTAACATCATTATTCGAGTCTCCTGTTCTCCAAACATATTCATCCCTAATAACACTTCAGTAGAGCTTCATTTAAAAGTATCAGTTTATTATGAATGTTATTACAAACTAAAATGCCAAATGACCTGAAATGACCTGGTTCCGACCCGAATCCTGGTCTTGACCGGGGTCACTTCTCAGAACTCAAAAACTGTGACTGCAGGTGCTAATGGACCATCAGCACTGGCCGTGGGCTGGGGCAGGGTGGGCTGGGGGGGTCCCTGTGGCCCATGACACCAGCCCCACAGAAGCCCCGCTATCTCACCCGCATGACACGGCCCCGCCCACCTGCCAACCGCTGCCCCCACTCCAGACTCAGTGTGGTTTCCTGGTTCAACAGATGTCCCCAACGTCTGAGCCCTTCTTGGCAGAACACACCCCCGGCCTAGCCCCCCCAACCCCCAGTGGGGGCTAGTTTTCGGGAATCCTCCTCAGTTTATTAAGAACTCTAACTGTGGGTGGCTTTCACAAACGGATTCCTCAAGATGATGAGCCGTTGATTACAGTGAGAAACATCGTTATGCAATGGTCCCGTCTCATACCATATGCTTCTCGTACCTTGGGGAAAACCACACCATTCTCCCAGCCTGCTCTTCCTTGCTTCAGAAACATCTTCAGGAAGCCTTCCCTATCACCCCAGGATGAAATATGACTTTTCAACAAGCATTTGACCTTTCATCTGTCATTGACGGCCACATAATAAGGGCATCCAGGAACAAAAGGGGAACGTAAGTGGTACCTTTCCCAGACAATCTTCCAACTAAATGTACATGCTGGTATTGTTAGGACAACAGGGGCAGATGCAAACCTCCGTATGCGTTTATATCCCTCCTCCCTCTAGCTTTGTATCTCTTACACGGTATTTTGCATTCCTATGGATCTGGGGTCTATACCCTGAGGTCCCGAATAACAAAAACACAAAACATGAATGAACTCGTCTAAAGTTAAATATCAGCGGTCACTAGAAGGACCCGTGGTTTCAGTGAGAAAGGTGCAGCAGAAAATCCTCAGTGGCTTTTCTAACTTTACACTGCAGACCTTTGGCAATACCTGGACCTGCGTTTTTCAGAACGCCGGCTGCTTTTCCCAGCATCCTCACAGCTGCTCTCCCACAGTGACCTACATAGCATGTCCGCTGTGACCCTGTCTTACGTGGCTGAAAGAGCAATGGCACTGGCAGTGCCGAAACGAGGCCAGCAAGCAGCGTGCTGGAGCAAGACATGAATCTGGAGGCTGCCGCTCTACCCTTCAGCAGTGCCGTTAACCTGGATTGCCCCAGAAAGTTGTACAGATGTATAAAACTAAAATGGACTATAGAACAACAACCTCATTTGAGTCTCTTTGACTGTACTTTATGTTACTTATAAATGCTATCTAGCTGGATTGCTGCTATTTTTATATACAAGTGGTGGTTTATTTTTATTCCTGGTAAGTTATTAAGTACATCAAAATTCATACTTATATGTGATTGTATTATAACCTCAAAATGGTAAGAAGCAATGATACATAGTACAGAATGGGTGAAAATTTTAAGCCAACCATTTAGATTCCGTATTATCGACTCCCACTATTTTCCAGTGTTAAGTAATATTATTTGCATATTTATAAATGCTAGTGACTTCTGCGGCCGACACGGTGGGGCAGTTGTTAGCACTGTTGTTAGTCTTCATCATGGTTCCGTGTGTGTTGAGTTGGTGTGTTCTCTCCATGTTGTTGGTACTCTGGTTTAACCCAATAATCTAAAATTATGCTGAGGTTAACTCCAGTGAGGTTAACTGGAGTTACCAAATTGCCTGTAGAGGTGAATGGGGTATGTGTGCCCTGCGATGGGTTGGTGCCCCATCCTGGGTTCCAGGCTCCAGACCTCCCTACTATCCTGAATAGGACAAGCAGTTATAGGGTATGGATGGATAGTAACATCTGTTATTTTGAGATTCATGTGAAGAACATTTCAAATTATAAATGCTGCCTCAGTATATACATTTTTGCCAGATTTGGCATTTGTAGAAAGACACCTGTGAAAAGGACAGCTTTCCCGATTTGGGTACTCAGTAAAAAAAAAAAAAGTCAAAGATTAGACTTTATGAGCAATTAATGCCTATAGTAGAATTAGCTTTATGTGAAAAGACAGTCATATTGATTTTTGCCTGGCTGAATTTACATTCAATACCGCCTCAGATAGTCGATCAGCGCAATGTCAGCAGGCACATAAACGACGGCGGTATAAAACCGGCCAGTGCAGGTAGAACGACAGGAATGTTGCAGGACGGCGGCCGTTTTGGCCTGTCAACTTGTCTGTTGTTCAGGGGACTAAAAAGAAGCAACTTGAAAAGAATTACCCGGAAAAACCAGGCGGTGTGATGGTGGTTTGGGAATGAACAAACCCAGCGACCATTAGTGTGTGAAAGCTAAAAACAGCCTGTCACAGGAGAAAACGCGTACATGTGAGCAGCCCGTCATACCGGGAAACAGCCGAAACTCCAGTGACAGGTGAGAGAATGAGAGGAAATAAATAGAAATACTTTTTTACGGGCCGTGCTGCCATAAAGTCCACGTGGCTGGGGGGGGGGGCTTATCAGCGCTTTGCCATCGCAGAGGAAACCTCATTACGCATCAGACGGCAAGCGACCAGCCTGGGAACCCTATTAGCTCAAAGGAAACAGTCACCTCCAGGTACCGAGGCTGCAAACTCCATCCATCTGGCCTGGTTTCCAGATGGCTATCAACCAAAGCTTCCCATGGCACAGCCAGCAACAGATAAACCAGCTCGTCAACAGCGGGGGTTATAGGGACGACGGGGGACCGGAGCCACTAAATCTCTGTCAGGAAATAATTAAAGGAGGCAAAGGCAGCTCAATAATCATAATGGCAAAGGCCAGTTATGTTCTGTTTTTTGCTTTTTTAATCCAAACTACTTATCATCCAGAGAGGTGCCCCAGCCTTTTGCGCTCGGCCCCCGCACTTTAAAAATGCAAATCCCCAAACCTGGTGGAGTGAAGCTATAGTGCCGGCCACTGAATCATGATGCTGTCCATATACAATATCAAAAAAGAGATTAAAATAAGATGTACAAAGACATAAAAATATAGGCATTGTCTCACGGTTATAGGGGGAAAAATAGTATATTCATAAATGGAGTCAACCTAGATTTAGCCTTGGAAAAAAAAAAGCTTGATTGTGTTTTCCAGCCGAGCCCTCAGGGTGGCCTGCAACAGACTGAAGGCGGCCAGACTGAAGCTGAAGGCCTGCCTTTTGCTCAGGTGCTCTGCTGCCGTGATCCCTTTGGCTGAGGAACCTAGCAATGCACTCTCTCTCTGTATCCATGGATTTTTTTTATTTTAGAAAAGAGGCTGTTGTCATTGAAGACAGGCAGCCAATGAAAAAGACGCATTTCAGTTGAGAGTTCACACAGAAGGTAGACCAAGCAATGCATGAACAAATGAATGAGTGGAGTAACATGCCAAAAAAAGATCACAAATATAGAATAAGTATAGAATAAGGGGCTTCTGAAACTGTGTCATCTGCTTTCACAAACAGACTCCTCAAATGTTCTGTAAAGTGAGGAGTGCGGAGACCTTGCAGTGACCCAAACACTGTCAAGAGACTCGCCCCCCACAAATACAGGCAACAACACGGACACCCATGGGTCAGAAGGCAAGTAGACACATGTTCCCGCCATGCCTCCACACCCAGCCAATGGGAACATGGACTGCATGAGCATGTGACCTGGGAGAATGGGGAGTTATAAATGAGGGGACAGGCCAGGATTGGGGGGGGGCATTAGTCAGGGACCGGCAATAGCTCAGATGCCAGCAGCAGCAGACACCCCCGGTAAGCCTGACCTAAATTCTCCCCGGTGAGGCGTCCGCTCACCCTGTCTGCCAGAGCTGGCTGATGGAAGCCCGATCAGACAGGCGGAAAGCGGGGCAGCTCTTTCGGGTCCCTACCGGCACGCACATCCTCACCCCCTGGCCGGCACGTCAAGCACATTTAGGAGTGAAACACGCTGAAGTTTAGGGCCTCTCCATTTCACCAATGAACAAACATCAATAATTTTCATGCAACATTTAAACTGATACATACAAACATTTACTACATTTTTACATGTAAAGAAATGTGAACTTCCCAGATCAACATGCTAGTGCAATAATTGCAATGATTTAATTATGATCATGAAACTACATCTCTTTTGTTTTGTAAGTGCAACTGAGCTGACGGTGAGACATACAGAACCAAGATGGTGAGAGCAGACTCACTGATGAATCACTTATATATAAATCATGACCTACGACGGGGAAAAATGCAGACTCAGCATGATGTATCGATTTACATCAAACATTATCTACATCCCCCTACTCTGGCAGCTGGAGAGTGCGGTGGCAGGTTGGAAGTGGCGTTTACAGGGGAGAGGGGCAATAATGCATGCTTTTGTTAATGTGTTTATATTGGCGTCCATTTCTGATTGAGCGGCTGTGTAAAACAGGACAACAGTTTCGTTCAATCATCAAGAATTATTAAGACTCATATCTTCAAAAAAGGCATGGGAGATCAATAAATAAGCATTGGAAATGTAAAACACAAGCACTCGTCCAAATGACCATCCTGCGGGATCTGTAAGGACAAGCTAGCAAGAACATAGCTACAGGCTAAAAGAATGCTAACCGACTATCATCAACCAAATGCTATCCAGACACAAAATTATATTAACCAACTTGAATTACCAATTGCCGTCCACTCGCATCACAATTAAATTTTGCTCAGCGGTGAAATCAAACGTCACAAGCAGATCTTCAGCGGGATGCAGGTAAAACGGGAAGCGGGACAACTCTTACAAACCAGCATCCATTACCCCAGCCTCATACTCCAGTCCTTTTTTGGCGGGGCAGCCATGACCGACTCCCCAGACGCTTTCAGGGGAAACATTCCTGCCAGCGGCTGAGCTTCACCAGCAGCGATGAAATGAAACTGGGCTGTTCCTGAGGGCGTGGGGCTGCAGGGAGACGGTGGCTTTCACGACCCTCGCTTCAGGACCCTAGCAGGCTCATTCCTCCGAAGGGTAAGCAGAGCCCGGTACAGCCCCAAACCCCAATGAAAAGAAATCAACACATCTACATTACTCATAATCCAGGGTTAAACTGGTCATCTTCTTATCTTGGTTCAGTTTTCTTACAGTAAAAAATGGGGAATATGACGCAAGACTTGTCTTCCATAGCACATTGGCACACACGTTGATTAGCAAATGATGAAATTTCCTAGGAGATACACTGCTGGTGTCAACAGACACAGTTAGGCCCTTGGCTACAGCGCACATACACACACACACACAGACAGAGACAGCTGCCAGTGATATCATGCTGCAATGACCTTTCCAGGTATCTCCTTCACGAACTCTGAAGAGCCACACAAACCCCCAGCAGGCCATGCACCCTGAACCGGCACACGGGAAGCCAGAGGCAGAACATTCTCACCTCAATTTGAGTACTGAATTTAGGAGACCAGATTAAGTACCAATGTGCACCTTCTACATTTTGATAATGCAACAGAGCCAGTTCCCTCCACTTAAAAATTAGCAATGTAAACAAAGATGGCTTAATGTTTTTCCTGAAGATTAATGCTGTATTTCGCCACGTGCATCTAATAAGCCTTAAACATGAAGCCCCAGACATCAGCTAAAATTATGCATAATTAATAAATGTTATACACCGTTACATCAACATGCATTTGCATTTGGAACCAGGACCACCGGATGCAAGTCAGTTGGAGTGTCTCGTGATATTGTAGCTCTCCATCACATCCACCTACATAGTGCCTATATGCGTACTCTACTACGAGGTAGATTTGGACAGTGGGTCATTATATGGCTGGCGGCACTGCCCATTTTCCTGTACCTGTTACACTAAGTCAGGGGCCACCAACATAGATGGGGCACCAGGATGCCCCCAAGGACCACATGAGTCGCCCGTGGACCTGTTCTAAAAATAACCTCACCAGTGAGCAGGGTCTAAAATTTTATTATATCCTGCTGCTATTCTTCTTTAGTCACTTTTGTATTTATATAGATTTGAAAATGATAAAATCTAAAAAAATAAAAGCATTTAAAACATGTCTATTATACATGAAATTCAGATAAGTTTAGGAGGGCGTTTCAAACTGGCGGCCCTTCATATGGCTCAGTACCCGAGAAGTAGCTCTCAGTTTGAAAAAGGTTGGTGACCCCTGCACTAAGCGGCACACCGGCTCATGTCCTGCTATGTCCACTTTCAAGCGTCACATGACAGAAAACTGTCATTGCATATATACCAGCTGTTTATATATATTTCCTGCAAAATATTGTTTGAGCATTGTGTCATTGTTAGCACCACAGGCACTGTCTTTGCACTTTGCACTGTCTGTTTGTATCTGGGCACTTTATGCACCTTGCCTTTTCATGAAGTCCCCCCTGGGGACAATACAGTATATCAAATCTTATACAGAGAAAAATTACACTCTGGGAGGAATGAGGAATTAGAAGAGTTAGACCACCCTCTACAGGAGGTAATGAGACACACACCCAGAGGCTCCCCTATACATAGAATAGGCTCAAGTTATTTTTCCCATTTCTTGATTACAGTTAGCGGAAATTAATTTCCCATATTGGGTGTATTTCCTGTAATGGTCTGGCATCCCATCCACTGTATCCCCTGTGCTACCTAGGATAGGCTCCATGATTAACCATGTACTCAATAAACGATCAGCGTAGCTGGGCTGGTAACTAGTCAAGCAAAAAGGATGTTGTGTTCACAGACTGACTGAAACAAACCCTGTGACCCTAACCAAAACACAGGGCTGAATTTTAAATCCAGGAACTACGCACCAGCGATTTGCATGCAAATCCTTTGAAAATCAACTCAGACGTTCACACGACCAGATAATTTGCGGGCACCACGAATTCTGATTTCGCAGACTGGCCGGCTACGAGTGACGACAACAGGCCCTGTCTTCAGCTTGTGAATTCTGACCTCCAGAGCTACAGATGCGTGTTCTGGGCATGCCGTCCAGGAGCACCTCCTAGTGGGGAAAACACTCCATGCTATGTGGGCACGTTTGGCTCGATGAGGAGAAAAATATATTGAATCACTCACACACACACACACACACACACACACAGCTGTTCAATTAAAAGGACAAACCTTGAAAGCACTCAGCAGACCAGGGTCCAGCATCACTAAAGAGGGGCAGGACGACATCCCCAGAGCAGCACGAAGCCACTCGGCAAACAGGACCTACAGGGCTGTCTGTCGGTCTACAGGCGGGCTCTCTGAGGGGGTCTGCACCGCCACAACTCAAATTTAGTGAGGAACAAATCCCTAGATTTGGGAAGGGATCTCTAAACATTGTCGCATACAAGAGAAATGTGACCCAACAGTTGAAACACCAACTGTTGGGCCCTGATGTCTCTCAATATACAGCTCGAGATAGGTCATAAGCTAAGCCAAGCCTGCCCTCTACTGGCTAATAAGTATATAAGTACTAAAACGTTTCATAAAGGTGAAGGCCCATTTAGTTCTATGATAGAACTCCACCTTTTACATATGCAGTCACATACAAATCACACGTACATAACCCCATGCACACCATGTTGTTATGCACCGATTCTGACACAGGTCACTATCTAATGGAAATTTGTTGAGCGGGTCATTATAAACAAACATCCAGAAAGGTTTACTTAATCACGGCAAATATGACAGCAGTGCATGACATCAGCAGGTAAAGAGTGTGCAGCATGTCGTCACCGTTAGATAAACAAACGGCGGCGGCTGCAGGAAGCGGCGGGCCATCTGCCGCTGTTCTTTTATGAGCATCGCTCTACTCGCTCTGCGGGGTCAGTAATACCTGGACAGGCAGAGGGATTTCACCATTGGACTCATTAAGCAAAGCCCTTTACTGAAATCACCCCAGGGACTCTCTGAACAAAAGTGGATGCTATTTACAAAATAGTTAAGGGAAGATACTTCTACAGTCTTCTGTGGGATGGTTTGGACAGGATGACTACATTTAGACAGGTGGGGCCAATTTCAAAGCAGTGTCACCCTCGCACAAAAGCCCTGAGATTGTGTAAGGAGACTGGGGGGGGGGGGGGGGGGGGGGAATAAAAACCATGGACAGGTAGA
>JABFEA020000001.1:28238919-28252684 GCA_019775915.2 Cyphomyrus plagiostoma
GTTCACGGTTCAACTTCTGATATTCAGATCGAGTTCTAGGTCAAACTGGTTTGTTTGACTTTCAAGAAATTCGAGTTCTAGTGAGTTGGAGAACCGAGGTACCACTGTATCTGCTCACACTGAACATTGAAAG
Source organism: Cyphomyrus plagiostoma (assembly GCA_019775915.2). Lineage (NCBI taxonomy): Eukaryota > Metazoa > Chordata > Actinopteri > Osteoglossiformes > Mormyridae > Cyphomyrus > Cyphomyrus plagiostoma. The sequence goes on from JABFEA020000001.1 coordinate 28,239,053, forward strand.
TGCAAGCTGCCACTGGACAGATGCCACAATATGCCGATTCACTCCAGTGGGGTACTTCTGCCATGTCACTCAGATGAAATTCTACCCATGCATAATGTGTAACCTAAGCCTCCGGATCCCAAAGCATGCACTGAAGACATAATTTAAATAACTCAACAGGAAACATAGCAAAGCAGCCTCTGCAGTCCTGTCAGTAATCATGTCTGTGTTAGTGAGGTTTTTATGGTCCTGTCTCACCTCAATTCGCTGTTTATGTAAATCAGCATTGTGTCCTCACAGAACACCGGGGGTGGACTTTGGGGGTTCGCCTCTCAGCCATGGCTCTATTAACGTTTTTCATTCAGTTATCCAAAATGGCAGCCATCATCACTTGCCAAACAGCTGACAACAGTATATTCATTCTAAGCATAGTAAAAAACATCATGTAAACCTAGTGGCAGGCAGAGAAGAAGCCCTCCACTGTGGGCGTGGGTCCCCCAGAGGTTTCCTGTCCCCTCCTCTTCTCCATGCCTCCATGACTTGAGTTTTACTCTCTGAGGGCTTCTTGCCTGGCATTCTGGAAGGTTCTTTGTGCAGTGCTCCTTGTTAAAAGCACTATACGAATAATGAGACTGATTTAAACTTATAGAAATTACCAGACAGCTGACACAGGTGTACAGCCCGGGGGGGGGGGGGTCTGTCTCCCACTGCAGGTAATCAGTCTTTGTGAAGACTGACAGGCCACAGACTGATATATCACCACTACTGTTCATTTATTAACAACTGACGTTTACACCTCAGCACCTCCTCCTACTCGCACATTATGCATGTATGTGTTACAAGGCCCTTAACCTAAACTGCTCCAAGGGTTAGCACTCCCAGCTTTCTCAATCGCATCATTTCTCACTTTGGATAAAAGCGTCTGTTAAATAAGTAAACGTAAGTATATAATGTAATTGTAACTAAAGTTGTGAAGTTGTCCATTGGTGTGAATGGTGTGTGCGCCCTGTAATGGTTAGGCGCCCCCTCCTGGCATGTTCCATATTCCGTGCCTTGCGCCTGTACTGTAGCTTCCATGATAGACCTCATGACCTTGCGTAGGACAAGCGAGCTCAGACAATGGATGTTATTCATCCTCATATTCTCTTATTTGCTACTTATTTTTTAAAATAAATAATAGGGGGTAGCACGTATTTCACTGCATTTCTTCTTTCAGCTGTACAAATGGCAAAGCTTTTGAATCCATTTGCAGTGCTGACAGCACTGCATATGGCAATCAGCTGGGGAATTCTGTATGAGTGAAGCCTTTAGACCAGGGGCGACACAGAAGGCGAGATGACAGATTCAGACCATGTCTTATAGCCAGGGAAATGGGGATGTCACAGACAGCGATCGATACCTTTAACTCCAGTACGTCAGACTGCATCCGCAGACTTAGCAGTGCGGACTCTCCCTGAACGCTGCCACTGCGTGCGCCGAGTCACAGCACGTCTGCGGGGACTGCAGGCGGACAGCTGGCTAACCGGACCGCGCAGATCAGTTACAGAGCTATTTTATTACATGGAGATGACAGAATTAGGAAGGAGCAGAGAATCAGGCCAGGAGATATAGCTTGTCAGGAGAACCTGGTGAAGTATGGCGTTTAGACACCATCTCTGGGTTTCACATGTCTCATGATGAAAAGGATACTAACATTCAACACACCACATTAGCTTGGCAGATGTTCTTATCCAAAGCAACATACATGTTTCAGAAAGCAGGCTCAATCCCTGGAGAATCTGGGATTTAAACCAGCAATATTTCAATCATGGACACAGTGGCCTAACCCACAGTCATACAGTGCCCCCCAAAACCCGCTGTGCCTCGATAAAGCATAATGGGTGAAAAATTCAATAGGTAGCCATGGTTTTCCTCAAGGACCTTCTCAGCCGGCCTCTTCAGAGATGGGCGACTTATAAGCTTACACTGTAACTGGAAACGAATCCTGCAGTGCAAGTAGTAACTGATCGATAAGAAGCCGGTGTATGGCGGAAATGAGGCAGAGGCGGCAGGACACACTGTCAACTGAAAGAAGGGTAGTTCACCATATAGGGCGACTCATTACCCCCAATGTCATTTAGGAATGTAACATCGTAAGAATGGCTACGATCTGCCATCTTACACAGACCTGCCGGGGGAACTGGCTCACTGATGGACCGACTATGGCCACAGTTCACACCCCACTTTTATTAAATCAGGCCCATTTTCTCTGTATTCTATATCCATGTGCCTGGGGGGACGTAGGGCATGCAGTCAGCCTTGGAGCCCCCTGAGGTTTATTCCCCCCCCCCCGCCGCCCTCCCTAATCGGAATTATTTGGTTTCATTCCCCTGTCCTTTTCACCGTTTTCCCAATTTTCCAGGTTTCATGCACCAGTCTGTATAAATTAGAAATATTACTACACCCTCTTATTGTGCCTTGGAGCGACTCAGTTGTAAAAATGGCTATTAAATACATGACACTGCATTTCAGAATCATTTTAGCTGGTAAACCAAAAAAATATCTGAGCTCATTCTATAGTGACAGGTCATAGGAAAGAAAAAAAAAATACTAAAAATAACATGCCTCTGGTTTGGTTTCAGCTCCAGAACAGTTTGGGACGAGTAAAAATGTCAAGAGCATGAGAACAGCCTGTGCGCTGACAGACAAGGGACCGTTAAACCATTTCCTTATTTTTTAGATTGCCTACTGGCCAGCCTACAATGAGGAAGGCCACAAAAACTAAACAAACTGTTCAATATGAAAAGCATCCACACAATAACAACTGTGCCCTATAACGATAACCAGACTGCTCTAGTTGAATACAGTTACGCTTGTAAAAATACAAGATGGCCACTTAACATGGTCATGTACAAACATCCATATTCTCATGCTTTGCATTTACCCGATGGCTCATAAAATTGGTACCGTTGATGAAGACGGAAGGGAGACTTAACTGCGACGCGTCCATTCTTAGCGTGAGGCTGAGATAATGATCGACAGGCCTGCTACTGCAGGAAACCAACTGAAAGCTGAAAAAGAATTAAAATAGCATTTCTGACGTACTAAATACTTTATGCCAAGCTGTACCATGGGCACGTGGGATGGCATCCGAGAATATTACCTGCGTGGTATTTCCGGCCCAGATTTGCTTCAAATTCATTTTGGATTTCAAATCTGTGATACTAATGACACAGTTTACAGGACATTCAAACGGCAGACCACAGTGTTCAGTATATTCATTTTGAAAATAAACCTTTGCATTAATACACCACGGTCTGATTATATAGGATTGCCTAACCGCTGTATGGTATGTGTTTCTATTAGCTGCAGATCACAAAGCACAGAATGAAAATACAGTGTTGATCCTATAGCCGAGTGTTTCCTATCGTGACACCCAATCCTTTGTACATGTGGTTTTACACACCACTGTGGGTTTCTAACATCCATCAGAGTGTCATCAGCAGGTATGTCTGGATCTACACTAACCACAGCGGGTGACATGCTTCCAGAAAAGGAACAGGAAATTCCACTAAAATCTTCACTACTGATGCAATATGACACTTGCGACACTTTCACCGGACATGCTCAAAAAATAATTTTGCACAACATCAGAAATGCAGAGTCAAGATTCTACATTTTGTAGGACAAGGATTCTCAACAAATCATATGGCCTATACATTTCCCATAAATTTGAAATGAAAACATTATTAATTTAACTAATTTATTACGAAAGCCAACTGAGATTTTTCCGTTTACCAGCGGAAACCCGGGTGTCAAATATTGTCAGAAACGCCACAGCCACCCTCAGGCCCCTGTATCCTGTGGTTCAAATATGTATTTTTTTTATATAGCACCTCCCTAGAACAAATGTCACAAAGTGCTTCATCAGAAATAAAGGAAACATATTCAAACATCTACAGGAAGCCTGTCTACACACAGACTGCAATTTTTCAGACACTATTTAAAAGACACCCTACCAGCTGACCTAATGTCCATGTGTAGACTGTTCCACAGCCATAGGGAAAAAGGTCCGACACCCCGTTCTTTAACTTGGACCCGCGACAACGAAACAACCCTGATGAGAAGCCCCAAGTGTCCCATTTGCTGAGTGTGGGGTCAAAAGGTCACCGATAAGTGGACACCTTGTTCCTAAGAACCTTATACAATAAGTAAATACAAGAATCTTAAAATCTATCCCATACTTTACTGGGAGTCAGTGCAGAGTAGCCAGAACAGGAGAAATGCATGCTCTGTAGCTGGTTCTGCCCAATTGAAGTGTTTTTGAAGCGGAGTTTGAGAGGCAGGTGAATAGCGAATCACAGTAGTCTACACAAGATAAAAACATGAATTATAGGCTCAAGAGAAGAATGAAAAAAATGTTCCTTACCTAGATGTTTCTAAGCCAAAATACTGGAGCGGGACAGCAATTTCACATATTTCTCGAGATTTAAGTGTTTTTTGAAGAGAACAGCCAGGTTTTTAGAGGTGGAGTTAGCAAAGGGGCAGAGACAGAGGAGCAGCTGTACCTTAGAGCTCACAATCTGGGCCAAGAAGGAGGACCTCAGTCTTGTTACAGTGTAACTTCACAAGTTAGTTCTCCAACCACTTCGTGGCATCGGCTAGGCAGTCATGCCAGATGGGGAGCGAGAGACACACACAGCTGCTGACCTCTAACAATTGTCCTGCTGCCACTTTTTCTGTAACTCTGGATATAAATGGAAGTTGCAATTTTCTGGGAGGGGAGGGATCAGGTGTAGAGTTTTTAAGGAGAGGTTGAACCATAGCTCTTCTGAAATAAGCCGACAATTTATAATGTGTCATTAGAATCCTGAAAACGAGGGAGGGATCCGGAATTACAGTGTAAGCAAAGAGGCGGCATTGCTGAAGACGATGGAGGCACAATCTGGTGGCTGGTCCCCTGATGCATTAAAGAAGATTTCAGGCCTGGTGCTTCAATATCCTTCTCCAAGTCCAAACACACGATATGCAAACAAATCTTTACCCACGAGTGACTGTTGTGATTTAATACCATGGGTGCATTTCGCCATAAATCACGTTAAACTGTGTTAATTTACACAGTGTTATTTGAGTAGTAAGCTATCCCACAGAGCATGACAAGCCAAAAAAAAAGAAGCTGCGACGTCATACGGCTGCATGTATGATAGGGACAGAAAGACAGACAGCGCGACCTTAGGTTCATGGCTGCTGAGGCGAGTCGCATCAGGAAATGGGGAGGAGCGACGTCTCAGTTACTCCAGACTAGCTCAAATAATGCAAAATAAACAAAAGGGGGGAAAAACAAAGCTTGTGCTGAAACTCCCCTGCAGCAAATGCAACGCAAGCTTTTTTTTTCCCCCGACAGCTACAAATAATGAAGGCAGGAAAGCCTTTCATTGTTTAGCGTCGCGAGACGGCAGCCTTACCGCGCATTTCTGTCAGCTAGAGGCAAGCAGCAAGATGGATGGAGCTGATAAGAAACAATGTTTTGATGTCACACTGGAGCAAGGATTATGTGAGGATTACAAGTATTTTTAAGAGTAAGACTTCGCTCCCTTGCAGGTTCTACAGGCATTGAACGTTCGTGCAGCAGACAGGCTGGCTATCCCAAGCTTGTCTGGCCAGTAAAAGAGTCTTAAAAAATTAAGACTGACGACTGTTTTCTAACAGCCAAGGAGCTACTGCTTCAGTCTGCTGAGATTGTTATTAAAAAAATAATAAAATAAAGCATTACACGAGTGTCTATAAGGAAAATAATACAATTAATTCTTTGGAAATACTATGAGAGCATTACAACACAAGTTGTAAATGTAAAGACATAAAATTAAATTGAACACCTTTAACTGTAATAGTTTGGCATATAAACAGCAAGCATGAGGCAGACCGTCAGCTTGTCACCAGCCCAGCCCCGAGTGGAGCAAACCCTAAATCACGCCACCCCCATGCTGCTCTCTCCCTCTCACACGCCTTCCTTCCCAACTCTCATAATTTATACTCAGCTGTCAAGAGGCGTCCAAATCTCCCCAGTCGGAGTCATTGTGCTTTTTTTTTTTGCACTCCTACTCCAAACCATTTTCTATCGGGCCCTTTACGGCACAGCACTGGTAAACACATGTTGGAAGAAATCTAATTTAATTTGACAAACTATAACAATGCACATTGTTCTTGGGATTTACTCGCATGACAGTTGGAAGCACCTGGACAGACATTTAAATCTATTTCCTTAGTGGATGCTTTCATCCACTAAGCATCGTACGAGCGAAGATCATAGAGGAGGGTCGTCACTGGAGCCAGCGGCGGTGCGTGGTCTTGCTCAAGGGCCCTACGGTGACACCACTGTACCAGCCACAGACATTAAGCATTATGCTGTTACTCTACCATCTCCCACTCTGAAAAGACAATATCATCTGCGGGATGAACAACATTTACCAGCAGGTGAGATCTCCGGGCTGGGGGATGTGGGCACCAGGAGATGTCCGAGGTCTGTCTGGGATTTGTCACAAAAGAAAACCAAGACAACTGCGAAGAAAAAAAAGGGAGGAGGGATTATGCGGGCTTATTAATGTGACCATCTTTATTTAGACATTTACGGTTAGAAATGAGCCATTTCAATCTATCATAATCCAACTTTTGACTTCTGCATACCCAGGAAGTTTTAGCATCCAATGGCACGAACTCAGCATTTATAGAGAACCAGGAAGCTGGACGAGAACCGACACTGTACTGAAAAATACACTACAGTGTCATCTGATCAAAAGATTTAAACCTGATCTCAGCATGTTATTATGGGATCTACTGCATCAGGAATCATTATCCATATCACTGTATGCTTTTACTGGATATATGGAGAATATATTTAACAGGACATACTGCCACAAATTCTGATTTAATTTACATTTATTTATATATATATACTTTTATCTGAAACAAGATACAACTGAGAAAGCAAGGTCAGTCAGTCCCTGGAGCAATTGGGGTTAAAAGTCTTGCTTAAGACCCCGACGATGACATCACTCTGCTGAACATGGAATTTGAGCCATCAGTCTTTCAACCAATGAAAAGCACAGCATCCTAACCTGATGAGCGACACACCAGTGTATTGTGTAGCTCAGAGTTCATAGTAAAAAGTAAAAAGGCAGCAAAGTTAACAAGGCCAAATAACTAAATTAGCTATGAAAAGTGAAAGGCCAGTCCAAGGTTAAGATTTGTAAATGTTAGCCTAGCAGGACTCCAGTGAAAAAAAGTCATCTCTTTTTTTCTAGCGATTTAATAACGCAGCAACAATTTACGGACATGATCCAAACCACTGCTGGACCAAGCTGCTCTCATGTACAATTTTCTTCCACTTCATTTGTTTGAGGCGGCCAGCTGTCAGTCAGAAAATATGAGGCCTACTCAGCAATATATATGAGCTGTCTGTGAGAGATGCCACAATTCACCACCACGCAAGCGATCTGTTGATTGTGATTCCCCATCTCTAACAACTTCCATCTTCCATATGGTGCCTCACAGTGCATTTCCTCTATCATAGCAATAATTTTAAAATCACAAATAGGCAAATCTTTGCAGCCGTCAATCAGTATATCAGTAATAGTTATACAAGAGTCTTCACCGATTAGCGAACACATATGGAGCGCCTGGAGATTTGATCCATGGAGGACTTCAGACCATAATACTTTCCTTATTTTCATTTCCGCATTCCGTAGATATTTGATATTTAATTTGTCCAAAGCAACATATAAGTAAGGATCAGAGACCAAGAACCAACAGGGTTGAGGGTCTTGCTCAAGGGCTCAATGGTGACAGGATTTGAACCAATGACCTTTCGATTACAGGGTATCCTAACCCACAAAGTCAGAAACTGACAAATTGGGCTGCATCCTACAAACGATCCTCAGAACCGGCAGTTCACAGGCCAACATGAAAATAGCACATAGTTCGGTGGACATCGTGGGGTCCTCCACAAGACTTGACACAGGAAGCCAGCTGTCCACAGCCTCAGACATCTGATTGGCCACCGCACCCCACAACAAGAGAACAGAGGCACATTATAGGAGCCAGCTGCAACCTCCTGCCTACCCGCCTCCCCCATTCCCACCAGGGGGCTCCTGGCCAGGATGAGCCCCAAAATTTATCAGGAGAAGGAGACATGCTCACATGAGAGTAAGGTACAGAGTGTCAATCCCACCTCCATGTTCACAGCAGGCAGATTCCTAGCCGAGAGAAAAAGCAAAATAAAAGGACAGATGAAGAAAAGAGAGTGAGATAATGGGTGTTGGCATTTATCTGGCCATTCATTGGTCAGCCTTAATGAACGGAAGAGCTGTTCGCTCCACGAGATGAGAACACTGTGTACAAAGGGCCGTGAGTGGCCAGGGGACTCCCTTTCAACGCGCTTCTTTGAGTTCCTAGCAAACGAGCGCAGCGTGGATGCCGGCAACGGGGAGATGGCGAGCAAAGGGGCCCGTCTGATTTACAGAGGGGCCTTAAAATACAAAACCCTGTTCATGGCTGATCACTCGCTCTGAATACCAAAATGCTGCACCTGCTCTCTAACAAGGGCAAGCTTCACAGCTGTTTACCAGCCCAAAACAAACGGCATCACTGAGAGAAATATTGAAGAAAGCACATACGCTATATCGCAACAGAAATACTTTAATATCCCAAGTTTCCTTCAAATGAGCTGTAATTCGTGGCACTGCAGCGTGTACGTAGGACAAAAAAAACAAAATGTCTCATCCTGCAAGAGTATTAAGACAGCGTTCCAAGATTTGAATTTTTTTTTTATTAAACCCAGACAAAGAAAAGGCATCGGGAATCGCTACTGAAAAAAAAAAGTAATAACGATCGAGCATCAACGCTGTTCAGGGGAAAACCATGTCAACAGCTTTGCATTGTGACTTTTTAAAGCCATTTGTAATCCACACATCTCTCATGGGTCTTTATCCAGCACGGCGCTGCAGAGAGCCTGGCATCTATCCCAGGAAGTGCAGGCAGGGAACACCCTGTATGGGGTGCCAGGCCGCTTGTGTCTGTTATTATAAATGTGCTAAAACACACAGCAATTCATTTTGCTGATGCAATAAAAAACAATAATAAAAAGCACTACAGAGACATCGCATGCTCTAAAGGAGTGTTTCTCAATCCAGTCCTCAGGGACCCCAGGCAGTCAACATTTTTGCTCCCTCCCAGTTCCCAGTGAACCTGAACCAAACAATCAACAACAAACCTAACAATCAAGAACACTGAATACCTGGTAGAGGGAGCAGAAATGTGGCTGTCTTGGGGTCCCTGATGACTTGGTTGAGAAACACAGCTCTAAAGAATCTCACATGCAATAAAAAAGGTGCCTGTATCTCCAAGGCCGCCATGACAAGGGGCTGCACTCTGCACCCTGTGCCCTGACAGTGAGCTTCGAAGACCCCACACCGTATAGCGGGACCTTGCGAAAGGCCGGGCGGCCGCGACGCGCCTGCAAGAAGCTGCCAGAGCTTGCGCCCAGAGCCCTCTTTCCACAGTGACTTCAACACCACTTCGGGCAGGAGTCTAAAGTCACAGATTGCAAAACCACCGGCCGCGTTCCTCTCTGGGCAACAAGTGCTGTGATGCAACTGCAGTGCAGATCTCAGCTCTCCTGCTTTTGTAACATCAGACCGTAAATGACCTCGCTGAGATTCTCCAGCAATCTACACCCTCACCGCTTAACCTGGTCAGGCTTGCGGGAGCCTGGAGCCCATCCCAGGCAGCACAGGGCAGGACAGGATGCCAGTCTCCCAAGAAATTCCTTTCAGTCCACGTGCTTCCAGCAACATGCTCCAGAGGCTCAGCGTTGGAGCTAGTTTGGTTTCCCATGGTGGGTTGGGCCCAGATTTGCTATTTTCTTTACTCTGGCTATAATGAAACAGATGGCGTTTGGTGTACAGAACCCCAGCCCCAACCCTAACCCTCCACATTAACATAAGTTATTGGAATTTACAGGAATTAACCAATGAGTTTCCTGCAAACTACCTGGGATGGACTCAAACCCAGCGCAGCCACAAAAAGGCAGATGCTCCGGGCGAGGATGCAGTGACGTGACCGGGCTCATAATTCAAACGAGGGAACCAAACTTATCTTTAGCCAATTACAGGTTTTGAATCGGTGAGTGACCAGGGAGGGGCAATGCTGGGGCCAATCAACTTTCAGTTGGGGCCAATGGTCCTGTGGCCCCACCCCCTGAATATATCCCTGAGGGTGAAGGGGTCTCCTGTGCATTCGGGGTCCTGTTAGCAAACACCGACATGCCGCCTGCGTGTCACGGTCTGCAGGGGGCGTATCACCCACACACGTGCCTGCTAACGTGGAGAAGGGAAGCAGCTGAGACTCCAGCATGCAGCCACGGTCACGCAGACGCAGACGTGCACGCATGGTGCATGTCCCCCACAATCCCCCACGCGGCATTTCCTCTCGCTGAGTTTCAGCTTTTCTGAATGAGCAGCTAGATAATTGACAACCTGGCATTTTTAGAACAAAATGTAAGGGGTTCTAATGGTCCCATTAAAATACCAACTCTTCAAATCCCAACCTCATGTTAAATAACATGCTGAAGTCATTCCATTTCATTTTTTAAAGTACAACCCACAACATTTATACATACCACTGCATAGTGTGGCAATACAGACAATGGACAAAGAATCTCACACATGTGCAGGGGTGGGTTTGATGTTTCTAGGCTACCCAATACCCCTCCCATCAAGCGTAGTGACTGTTTGTGGCCAACGGGGGGGGGCGCAAACCTCAGGAGCCCCACCTAAATCTCATTAAACGTGAATTGTTATTCAGCTTCTGTGTTTCTAGGAGAAATTACAGTAGTAAGATTGTAATACGTCACAAGTACAAGCCTTATAACCTAAAGAAATGTTTCCCTCCCACCTCCCAGTGCACCAAACCTCCCAGTACACCAAAGAACAAACCAAACACCAAATACACGGGACAGGTACACTGAGAGCTGGAAGGGAGCAAAAATGTAGACAGTCTGGGGGTCCCAATGAACTGGGTTGAGAAACACTGATCGAATAGAAACTCTTCATATCCGCAACTTGCAGAGCGATCGCTGGTACTTCTCACACCATTCAGTCAGTGCTTGACACCATAAAAAAGTGAGAGAACGAATGCTATCAGTTTCTCTGAGCTTCCACTCTGCTATCTCCAAAGGGGTGTGTGTGTGTGTGTGGGGGGGGGGTCAGGACACGTTCAGGGACAGAGATGGCAGGCACATCCTCTGCTTGCATTGGGCAGTGCTCCTATATGCACGGATTCACGCCCCCCACGTCCCACGCATCTTGGATTCTTCACGCTTCGCGCCCTACTAGGGTTGCTAAGGGGTGGTAAATCTCTGGAAACTTTCCGGAAACTTTCCATTCCATGGGAAGTTAAGATGAGAAATTTTGAAAATATTCCAAGTTTTTGTGGGACTGGGAATATATGGGGATAGGTGAAAAAATCCCAGAATTGTGCAACCCTGGCACACATCCCCTCACCCTGACCAGATTTGCATCCTTCAGAGCTCCCTCCCCTAGGATATTGTTACAACTTGCACACAGCTGTCAAGCATCCACACATTGGCAAAATTATTAGCCATCTTCTGCAATATGAGGGGTGCTGATAAAAATCCAGAAGGACAAATCCAGACAGTTTGCAAACTACCAGGGATGGACTCAAACCCAGCATAGCCACACAAAGGCAGATGCTCCAGGCGAGGATGCAGTGACGTAACTGGGCTCATAATTCATACAGAGGAGCCAAATTACAGGTTTTGAATCGATGAGTGACCGGGGAGAGGGCAATGCTGGGGCCAATCAGCTTTCAGTTGGGGCCAATGGTCCTGTGGCCCCACCCCCTGAATATGCCCCTGAGGGTAAAGGGGTCTCCTGTGCATTCAGGGAAATACTGACATGCCGCCTGCGTGTCATGATCTGTAGGGGGCCTATCAATACAAGGCATCAATGGGTTTTAAAGTGGTGCCAAGACCATAAGAAGGGGCCTAAAAAACAAGCAGAAGATGATGTTTCTACCAACATCCATGACTGGTACTTAAACCACACTTCTCATTCTCATTCTTCCAGACATACTGACAGTAGTCACACGTACAAATAGACGACATGCGCAGTGGAGGATCACTGTCAATGGAAAAAGTGACACATCCACCACAAATTTATGTTCACAGCAGTTCTCACTGTATTAAGTGGAACGTTTTTTTTTGGGGGGGGGTGGGCTTATAGAATTTTCAAACCATTGAAAATAAATGTGCCGCTCTTAGCATGGCGTGGATCAAAGACCATACCAGCATTAACTGCCATGCAAGGAAGCTTGTGCTGATGCTGACTCTGAAGTGTGAGGCAGAAGCCAAAGCAAACAGAAAGTGTTAACAGCCGTGAGGGTCTGATTAATAAGGCTGACACGTTACGAGGCGGAGACAGGCAAACGACAGGGAGAGCAGGAAATGTGCCACACACACACACACACACACACACACACTCACTCATTCAACATGGACTCGTTCACCTGACACGTCTGAATTTCGGAAGCAGCCAGCGGAGAACATGCAAGCCCAGTGCAAAGTGAGCTGGGCTCAGACTTGGATCACTCACTGCGATCAACGGAATCTATGTGCGGCACGCGCTAAAACTATTTCTGAATAGGTAATCATCCCATCGAAAGTGGCAAAAGTGCATGTTAAACACTGAGTAACAATGGAAAACTAGCTGATTAACTAGGGTTTTGTTTTCATTTTCTGGAGTGGAAACGTTCACCCAGAAAAACGTCAACCCAGAGGCCAAAGGCACTAGAAAAAAAGAATTACTGTTATTACAGCTAACCCAGCACCTACTGCTAATTAATAATCTCTGTGTGGGTCAGTGTGGATTTAATTAAGTTCACGCTGGAAATATTTATACATGCTGAGAAAAATGTATATTGCAATGGATGGTTTTGTGTTCTAAACTTCCCAGGATGGGTGGATGGACAGATAGATAGATAGATGGATGGATAGATAGTACTGAACACATCTATGTGAAATTCCTTTAGAGCACATCATCAATATCTCTACAGTGCAAACCTGAGGATCTGACCATAGCAGTGCACTGCTCACTCACAATATTACAGCACACAAGACGCTGACGCCTGACCTGAAACAGTCACAGTATGGACCGTTATAGAGAACAGAACATATATACTGAACATCAAAGATGGGGGGAATAAATAAGTATCAAACCTGTTGAAATAAAAAGACCATATCACATTAAGGGAGATGATTGCAGTAATGTCTTCACCACAATCCACATTGTTCTCCTGCGGGTTTCAGGGCAGAGCCAGAAAAAAATAACAGGTGTCAGTAGAAAAATAACAGGCACCCAAAGTGACTGTGATGAGACAGAGGCTGGGGAGATGAGGTGATCTCGGACGAAAGAGTGTCCACATTTGCTATGTGATGACTAAGTTAGCGGTCCATGGGATGGCTCTCCTGGAGGCAGGAGGCATGATTGTGGACGGGCAGGGGCCGTGGCTGTGGACGGGCAGGGGGTGTGGTTGGGGACGGACAGGGGGGTGTGGTTGGGGACGGACAGGGGGGTGTGGTTGGGGACGGACAGGGGGCGT
>JABFEA020000001.1:28260670-28284885 GCA_019775915.2 Cyphomyrus plagiostoma
CCCCCCCCCCCCCCCCCCCCCCCCCCCCCCCCCCCCCCCCCCCCCCCCCCCCACACAGAGCCGGGGTGGGATTTGAACGTGCACCCTGGAGGTCTGGGGCAGGAGAGCTATCAGCAAGCACCTATCTGACACAAACCACCTGAAATAGCCCATTTATGTGTGAGCAGAACTGTAGAATACTAATGCTTTCCCCTATTAACAGTCTAATTGAAGGAAAAAAAAAATCACTCGGCAGCATAGATTACGGTATTCAAGACATCTGACATTAATGATCGACAGGCTTGAATACATTACTGTGAAACAGTTTGACAAATTTGGATTAAAATATTAGTGACTGTCAGTTGTAATCCTTTTTACATATAGAATATTATAAAAAAAAATATACTGCGAGGGGCTGGCCCCCTGTCCAGGGTTGTTCCCTGCCTCGTGCCCGTTGCTTCCAGGATAGGCTCCGGACCCCCCGCGATCCAGTAGGATAAGCGGGTTGGAAAATGGATGGATGGATAAAAAAAATATACATATTATTCTGCTAAAAGGAGAGTTCCATTTCATAAACTATGAAACTCCCATTTCAAACCGATAATTCCCCATGCGGTTGTGGCAAAACATATAAACTTCAGCAGCAGTGAAACAACCGATAAACAGATATCTGTTTATCCAGCAGGCACTTGTGTGCAAAGCGATGCGCAAGTGAGGCCTGAGCACATTACAATCAAAAGGCTGTCGAGGAGCAAAGCAGGTATTACTGCGGCTAGGCTGAGCTCCCGAGGTGTGACCGGTAACAATTTAGCACAGGAGAAAGAGCTATAGAGTACATTACACAATACTGTAAGAGGCTAACAGGACAGTTATGCAAGTCAACTGCAAAGAAAACAGTATCATCCAGGACACACGGGAGACAAGCTGGGCCTATTCCGTGAAGCTTCACCACGATAGCAGGGGACATTTTTTAATGATTGTGCAATGATTATGATTTAATGGTGGTGGATGTGCGTGGCTCAGCAGGCAAAACCTCTGTGCATGTGAACCATGGGTTGCCAGTTGGAGTCCAGCTTTGGCCCCTGAGCGAGGCCCCTAACCCCCAGCTCCGCGGGTGCCACTGCAGGTGGCTGCTCTTCACTGCCAAGCCTGCTGTCACCTACATGTGTGGCACAGAGAGCAAGATGAGGTAGGCAAAGAGACCACTTCCCCACAGGGATCGATAAGGTGCCAGTTTGATTTTGATGAGTATGAACGGTACAGTAGAAGATATTCCTTATCTGGAGAGGCTGATTTTTGAATTCCACTGGCAGTTAGATTCGTGATAGTTTATGGGATTCGAACATAAAACCTTACCGGCTTTTTTTAATGATTGCGTGGACCCGCTGGCTGGGTCTCAGCTATGAGATCACAGATGAAGACAGAGCAGCGCAGTGGCTGATGAGCTAGTGGAGTTTAATCTCTTTTGATTTTCATATTAAATTGTCTAATGTAGTTAGGAATCTGTTTCATGCGGTCATAAATTATACCATCGGGTGTACAGTAATGGGAAGAGAGGTGGCATCAAACTCAGCTCCACAGCTCTAATGTCAAATGAAAACAACAGCAGGTGCAGCCCTCCTCGTACACAACATGTGAAAGGCCATATAATAAATGGCAGTTATAAAGAGTGATACACAGAACAGTTCTTACATTTTAAGATCATATGTATTTGTAAGAAATGTTTTGGGGGCGGTATATGGTTTAGCATGTTAGGGCCACTGTGCCTGTGATCGGAACATCACCAGTTCAAATCCTAGGGTCAGCAGAATGATTTCACTGGTGGGTCCTTGATCCAAGGCCCTTAACCCCTAATTTCTCCTCGGACTGTCTCACCCTACTTTCTAAAGAAGCATTGGGACACTTTGGATAAAAGCATGTGCTAAATAATGTAATATTCATGTAATATTTAAAATAATGCAATATTTATTTATGTAATAATGATGTCATATTATTTATGTATTTACTGTAAAACAAAATGGGGTCCTCCTGCATTCAGCCGCATTAATGCTCAGTAAGGACCCTACCTGTAGATCTTACCTCTTGGTCTGCATTCTGGCTGCCTGAAAAAAAGTATATAACCAGTCAACAGACACGACTGCTATCATTAACGGTCAGGGCTGTCCATCAGTATTTTTGTTGCCTAATCAAACACTGAAAATACTGAAGTTGAATTTATACCCAAAGAAGTCACCCAAAGAAGCATCTTCAGTAGACATTTACAGGGGTGGAACAAATGTCGGGGAGGCATAAATAAATGCACTAAATAAATAACGTCCAAAGAGAAGCTATTTTTTAGCTAAAAGCATATTCTCTTTGCTTATCTAGCTTTGCTGGAATTAGCTGCTCATTTACTGTATAGAGAATATGGATGTGTATACTTTTACCCACTTATTGACCTTGTTGTTTTAAATGGGGAGGCCAGTGAAAAATGAAATGGCATGGAAAGTTATGCAAGACTGGCTAATGAACTTTCTGGGAGTTTCCACTAGCCCTTCCACTCAAACCCCTATACTTATATATAAAAGTATTACACAACCGACGCTGATGGGTGCATTCCTCTGGGGTAACGTCACGTTAGCTCCTGGCAAGCTAAAAGCATGGGGATATTCTAGCATTTTCTAACAAAATGTCAATCTAAACTTTTCAAGTTTAACAAAAAAAGTTGTTGATATGTCAGGTGAAGGAAATGCAGTATAACTCGAACATGACAGAAGCTAAACCATCCTGGAATGCCCTGAATTTTCTCTGAATAGATAATCATTGGATTGTCCAAAATGCTACAATTAATCTTCCTGGGTGTGTGCGTGTGTCCTGTGAGTTTAGCCAAACTTATCCCTAGAATAACTGACCCAATTCACATCTATCCATCTATCCAGTACAGAATCACAGTAAGCCTCAAACCTATTCCACAATGCAAGGGGCCCAGGGCAGGACACACCCTTAACAGGACGCCAGTCTGTCACAGGGCAGTGGACACTCCAGAGAGAATGCCAGTCTGTCACAGGATGTAAGGCTGGTGACACCCTGGACGGGAAGACAGTCTATTGCAGCACACCCTCTGGTGTCATAAACGCACCGAGCAGCATGTTGGGACCGGCGGAGGAAGCTGAAACTCGCTCAGGCAACAGGAGAACATGCACACTCCACACCTAACATGCACTATTGACAAATTTCCTGAAACCCCTGAAGAAGAAAAAAAAAAAATGTATATATAAGACAAAGATAAGACATCACTGTGAAACACTGAACTGAATTCCAGTCCACCAGAAGAGGCATTTCCACATTAGCATGTGTCCGTCTGGACTAGCACAGCCCCCTTGAGAGGCCTGGTGGGATCTTCTCACTCCATCACCCTTTGTTCTCAGTGTAGATCAGGGTTCTCTCCCACACACTTCTGTTCCGTTCAGCCTCTGAGCAAATCTGTCCTAGTTCACAACAGTGCCAGCAGTTACCATAGTTACAGTATATAACACTCAGTACTTTTGGTGTAGAACACGATAATTCAGTGTATATCAACCCAGTCCTCAGACAGCACTCCAAATATTCGATATTCGTGACTGTTTAGTTCAGTGTTGGTTTGGCTTGTTCTTGATTGCTTGGATCAGGTGTGCTGAGAGCTGGGAGGCAGCAAAAATGTGGACTGTCTGGGGTCCCTGAGGACCGGGCTGAGCAACACTCCAATAATATTCCCAGAGGGACCCTATCTTATGTCTAGTACTCATTACACAACACCAGTGTGTCTGTCTTCCAACCACTCATCCAGTATTGGATTCCAGTTAGCCTGCAGCCTATTGCAGGATCCATGGGGCACAAAGTTTGGGGGCATCAGTAAAACACAGGGCATAAACATACATACACGATCACACATTGGGGGAGATTCTGACACCAATGGGTAGAGGGAGGAGACTCACACAACACAGAAGCAGCATATGAACGTGCAAGCCTGAGGTGCAATGTGACACTAAGCCATAACACCATCTTCTCACACCAACGGCAGCCACCTAAATCACCATGGTGAGACCAAGTTGGAGCATACCACCCCATCAGCTACTTACTGCATGGGCGCTATTGTTAGCATTTACCCTCAAATCTAGTCTCGATACTGCTAATTAAATTACAAATATACATACTGTACTGTGACAATGTCACACATCCATCCACCCATGACTGTTTATTTAATACAGGTGACAATGATGTACTCAGAGGTGGAGATTTCAGGCCCAGAGAGTACAAATCCAGACCAAGATTTTGCTTCAACCAACCAGTTAAGTAAAAATAGTCACAGTCACAGAATACTCAACTGATTGGCTGAAACAAAATTTTGGTGTGGATTTGTACTCAATGGACCTGAAATCTCCACCTCTTGAAGTTTCACACCAGGAAAGACACAAGCTTGAAATGATGTAATAATGACATGGTTTGCGCACCACCAGTGTTATGTAGTTCGAATCCCACCTCTTCGTGCAAAAACCATGCATGCAGAGTTCTCCCCATTTAACACAGGTCTTCTCCTACAGCCCAAAATTGGCATTTTTATAAATTAATGTCTCAAAATTGCCCAGAGTGATTGTGTGCAGTAATAGACCAAGATCTCATCCAGGGTGTCCCCTGCTTTATATACGACACTGCATGGGATGGGCTCCAGGCTGCCAGGTGACCTCATACTGAATAAGCAACTGGAAGATGGAGCAGTGCGATCTTACATGAAGTTTTAGGAGTGGCTTTAGAAATTTGGATTTGTTCTTTTTTTTTTCCCCCCTTTCTTTAAATCATAACAACATGACAAACTATACATTGTGGCTTGCATGTGAGATTTATGTAAGCTCTGTTCACAGATAAACTACCCATAATATAAGGCTTCATAGCTACTTCCTGCTGTTTGCTCTTATTCAAAACAGAACAGGAAAAAAAAAAAAAAAAAAAGAACATTGTATGAGAACCCAAATGTAAATGCGTACGGGACTAAAGAGCTATGCTTCGGTACAGTAATAAGAAAATAAGGTCACCGCTGTCATTACACACCATTTATAGATGTTCATTAGATATCGCATTCAAAGCAGAGCGCGACACCTGCCATCTACCTCAGGATTACAGCCTAAATTAAATATCTCACAGTTCCTTTTTGCTACTGATTAAAGGTGGGTGTAAGAATTTAAATTACTCTACGCATGTAAGCAGTTTTATTTGTATGGGACCTAAGTAGACGTCTTAAAAATCGGCAATCGTGAACTTGGAAACGGACACCATTATCAACGGCTTCTTCTTCATGACAGCTCCTGTTACCGCAACCAACGTGCGCACGCCCGTGTGTGTGTGTGTGTGTGTGTGTGTGTGTGTGTGTGTGAATGTGTATGCCTGTGTGTGTGCGTGCAGCACGAGCTCGAAGCAGGAAGTCAGCCTGCAGACACACCGAAAAGCACCATGAATGACGTCTCGTCTAGGTAAGGGGCAGGCTTCTAGGGCCGGACAGTCTGCAGCCTGAAGAACCTTCACCCGGACACTTTCACCACAAGGTCAAGACCAGGCGCCGGTGGCCCGCCACCACAACAGCTTCATCCTGACTTATGCAGCATGGGTCTGGGCCAGCCAGAGAAAAAAAAAACAAGGAACACGAAGCAAGTTTTGGTTTCAGAGGATGCAGAAGTTGGCAACCGCGAGCATGTTCCATCCGCGTCGCACCGCGTGTTCATTAATGGGCCAGGGACCATGCAGTCTCTCTGCACTATCCACGGCACTCAGCATCTCTCCACCCCTGGGGCACACATTTTTCAGAATAGAGAGGCATAAAAAAACATGCCCTTTCCTTAATCCCCATTTTTTTTCCGCAAAACAGAAGACATAGGCCTACTTCTACACGTGTATAAAATGAAGTTGCATTACAAGTAACTGGCCTCCTCACGTCAGCCTATGCAGCTTAATAAATAGTTCAGCTTTTTTTGAAAAGCACTTCCTTTTACGTTTGACCATTAGCACAATTTCCTTCTTGCACACATGAAGCCAAACCTGTGGTCCACAAGAAACGGAAATGCATTCCTCCCTACCCTCCAAGCCTGCCTCCTTTAGCTAAACGCAATTCAGATACAATTTTCATCCTTGATTTATGTGAACTTTGTATTCATTTTTAGTGCTTATCAAAACGGCAGGACTGGCCACCTAACTGCACATCACAGACACCCTGTATTTTAGCCCCAGGGATGTGGAGCGAGCAGGGCAGCGCACTTTACACTAAACACCTACAGACTGCAGCCTCACAGGAAAATGCGTTTTCCCAAAGAAGTTAAGTCGTGTGTTTTTATTCTCCAAGCCCCCTTATAATTTAGGCAAGCACAAACTGCTCAGTCATGGTGCTAGCAAGGCTCTATGCAATGCATCATATGCAGTCCGTGGACGAAATGCACGTTTTGAAAAGAGGAAGAGCCGTAAGCCTACGCACATTATGCACGGGCGTTTTTGCAGATCGGAACCGACTGCCCCAGCTGCATTCTGCACTGGACCTGAGAGTAAAGTACCGGTTTCCCGATTCACGGAAATCGGGGGCGTAGATGTTCGATCATCAGTTCATCAGTTTAAGATAACGTACCAGAAGCGAAACGAAACGACAGCGTTTCATTTGTCTGACGGAAAGACAGCTTCCTATTTCGTGAGAATATGGATCAGTTATATATTTCATTCATGTACGTGATCCAATCGTGACATTTGCCGGTGGTCCCAATTCCAGTCCCTTTGCGTGCGTAATTAAAACAACGATCAGAAGCTGCGGTCTCTGACAACGGTGCTTTTCCACCTACGATGAGAATATTATCTTGGTAAAATAAAGCAATAATTTATATGCAACGGGGTTTACACATGAAAAAAGATCTTTCGCATTTTGTGCCGTTTATTATAATAATATAATTACTGCTGTTATGGGCACAATAAAGTTAGCAAATATTCAAATTAATTTTTGAAACGAAGTTCTCACATGTTACATATATGAGGCAGTAAATCGCACTGAATTCTCTGACACCATCAACTTCAAATGGGAAATCCGCTTGACAATGGTAGTTGCCATAAAAACAAGTAGGCATACTGTATAATAATTTAAAAAAAAAATAAAAAAAGGGAGCGACCCGGAGAGGAAACGACAATGGTCGGAGCGGGTGGACGGCAGACATGCTTCCGTGCAGCTTACCTTAACATGCGGAGCGAACGGAACCAAGCGGTACCGTGAGTCCCGGCGAAGACGCTCCGGCGGCCGGCTCACATAGCAGATCGCGGCACGCAAGTATGAGCCCTCGATCGGCAGGCAGTTTCCGGGTTGGCCGCCCTGAACGTCACTGTGTCGGTCACACAGGTTCAGGCATGGTGCTCTGCAACAGCTATAAAAGGAATAGACCTGCTACCACAGGGGCATGCAGGGAAACGCAAGTGTCTCTTAATTCCACAGAATGTATATTATGTAATTTAAAGTATAGGGGAAATGCAGCCTGAATACATATGCACCTGTCACACTGTAAATATAATAATAAAAATATCTTCACAGTTAATTCCCCGAGAGTTTCATTCTGATTTATTTCCCGCATATTTCCGATATCTTACACCTGAAAGATCTTAAGCAATCGGTTGTTCAATCAGCGACAGACTGAAACGTGTAAATGAGCGTCTGCGCAACTTACATCTATCTAAATTTAACATATCGCTAAAACAGATCGATTAAAGATCTACCCAAGTTCAACCTACTGTGAAAACAAATCAGATAAGGATATATAAACTTCAATACACCGTTAAAGCGGTTCAGTTAAGGATATTTTTATCTTTAATACACTGGAAAAGAGACTTGGACACCATAAAAAGGGAGCAGTTAAGGATCTACTTAATCTCAACGTGCTGTCAATTAAAGGGATGTGGTAAGGCTCAACCGAGGTAACTTCAACACAGCCCACGATCACAGCGAAGATCTACCTTCTACATATTGCTAAAGTCCAACTGAAACTTATTTATAAAGCACATTTAGAAACGTATGTTGACCAAAGTGATGTGCAAGATCAAATAAAATGTATAATAAAATTACAAAGGGGGGGAAGGCTTATAAGAGAAGATATAACCATCACGTGAATACAGATAGCAAAGAAACATAAGATGCCAGGAGTATTGATAGAGCGGGAAATGATGAACTGTTAGTATAACTGCATGAAAGATAGAGAATAGAAATGTGTTAAAACGTATTGGCTAAAACCTCGGGTATCAGGATTATAATCTACAGGCCTACAGGGGCACGAAATAAATCACACTTTCTTTAAAGCAGTCCTTTACATTTTATTGCCCAGTGAAACAGAAATCATAAAGTCGCCATTCATGTTTTAATTGCGAGTTATCACTCAGGAGTTGAAATAAATTGAGTTTTAAATTCATTATAACTGAGCCAGCCACAGTCAATAAATACCACGAAAATGTTATAGTAAAAACCGTAATAAAACAACAGATACCATTTATCTGCAGTATTGTTCATTTTGTATTAATTTACAAACATTTGCAAAGGTACTTTCAGGAGTTTCATCAAGGCATTTCTTTTACAGTTAACGATCTGAGACGAGCGGCGTAGGTGAATCTAATCTGAGGGAGCGTAATTAAATTAATCGTTACGGCAGCTATAAAAGTATCACCATCTGGCTCCCTTTTCGTGCGGGAAAAAGGATTTTGTACGGTATAAGACGTTTCGTTAAAGGCGATTTCTTTAGTACAACTCTGACTTCAACATGCCGAAGGACCGCATCCATATAAATGTTGTTATTATCGGCCACGTAGATAGTGGCAAGTCTACAACCACTGGCCATCTGCTCTATAAGTGCGGCGGCGTGGACTCCAGGACCCTTGAGAAGTTTGAAAAAGCTGCAACCCAGGTCAGGGTTTATTTCATAATAACGAAATCTTGTTCTTGTTAATCCTCTAACTTTATTTTTTTTTAGATGGGCAAGAGCTCTTTCAAGTTCGCTTGGGTTTTGGACAAGCTGAAAGCCGAAAGGGAGCGTGGTATTACTATCGACATCTCGCTGCTGAAGTTTGAGACTCAGAAGTTTTCCATCACCATCATCGATGCTCCTGGGCATCGCGACTTTATCAAGAATATGATCACCGGCACATCCCAGGTACAAACTCCCCGCCCGGCCGTGTTCTCTATGCGTGGCGATATGATGGCAGCGGTGATCTACCCTCCAGTCCGTCATTTCAGGCTGACGCCGCTATTTTGGTGGTGTCCGCGGCCAAGGGCGAGTTTGAGGCTGGCATCTCCAGAAACGGACAGACCAGGGAGCATACCTTGCTTGCTTACACGCTGGGCGTCAAGCAGATCATTGTCTGCGTCAACAAGATGGACCTGACTGAGCCGCCCTATAGCCAGAAGCGCTATGAGGAGGTGGTTCGTAACGTGACTGTCTTCATCAAGAAAATCGGATATGACCCGGCAACTGTGCCGTTCGTGCCCGTTTCTGGCTGGAAGGGTGAAAACATGCTCGCATCCTCTCAGAAGGTAACTACCGCTTTTGATTTCTAGGGAGCATGTGATGGTAGAATTTGTTTTATACGCTGTTCATTCCACGTGGTAGATGCCTTGGTTTAAAGGATGGAAAATCAAGCGAAGAGAGGGCAATGCAAATGGTAAAACTCTGCTGGAAGTTCTGGATGCTATACTTCCTCCAATTCGAATTGTCAACAAGCCTCTCAGGCTGCCCCTTCAGGATGTCTACAAAATAGGAGGTAAGATCTGTCTGATAATCCCTCCACTTGGAACCCTGCTGCTTAATGTAAACTCTCTCCCTAAACTGCAGGAGTTGGTACAGTCCCAGTGGGGAAGGTGGAGACTGGTGTCCTGAAACCTGGGATGCTCCTGACATTCTCACCAGCCAAGCTGACCGCTGAGGTGAAGTCCATAGAGATGCACCACCAAGGACTCCAGACTGCCCTGCCTGGACACAACATAGGCTTCAACATCAAGAATGTAGCTGTTAAGAACTTGCGGCGAGGAAATGTGGCTGGGAATGCCCAGCATGACCCTCCACTGGATGTTGCCAGCTTCATTGCCCAGGTAACTTGCATAGCTGAACTGCCCAATCTAGGTTTATTTTTTTTTTAATTACTGGCTTGCATGAAATAATCAAGCCACCTGAGGGTTCTGTTGTGTAAACTTCTGTGCAGGTGATAATTCTCAACCACCCAGGCATCATAAAGGCTGGCTACTCTCCAGTGCTGGACTGTCACACTGCCCATGTGACCTGTCGCTTTGCTGAGCTACAGCAGAAGCTTGACCGCCGGACAGGGAGGATTCTTGAGGAGAGCCCTCAAGCCCTGGTGTCAGGGGATGCTGCCACTGTAAAGCTCGTTCCTATAAAGCCTCTCTGTGTGGAGAGCTTCTTTAGTTACCCTCCTTTAGGTGAGATCTTTGTGTTTAAGGCTTCTGCAGTGTGGTGAGGGCCTGTTGAAGATGAATTCTCTCCCTTCAGGTCGGTTTGCTGCTAGGGATCTGAAGCAGACTGTGGCAGTTGGCATCATCAAAGCGGTGGCGAAAATTGACCAGACCCCAAGGAAGCCTTCCTCAAAAGTGCAATTTTCAAAATGAACTGTTGGAAAGGTGGCGCTGCTCTGTAAAAGTTTTTGTTTTGACTCCCACTATGGTTTCTGACTTGTTTAAAATGGTGAGTGTCCTAAAGGGTATTGGTTGAGGAATAAAAATCTGGTCTGTTGCAGAATGGTGGTACTGAGTTTCTGGATGGGGAGGCTGGTGACAAGAGAGGCTGTCATAGGAATGACTCGGGTCTAGCTGTGTTAGTCACTTTCTGTCCTGCCCATAACCAGGAATCACTCTGACTGAAGTCAGTAATATTGAACTTACTACCTCAGGCACCTATTAATAGTAACAAAGAACATTAGTTGTCAGATTCATCTAGTGCTGCAGATGTCGCCTGTAGGCCTCCTGAAACTGGAAGGACTGGGTTGAACTGACAAACTAAGAAAGGTAACTGTGTGCAGTATTATGGGAAATATTACACTTCCATTTATAATCCATGGCTGAAGTCTCCATGGTAACATTATCAAAAAGATTGAGGGGCCCGGTACTGAACTAACCACAAATGCAACTTCACAAAAGCTCAGTAACACCATGTACCATATGGATAAATCAGGGTCCAAGCATGAAACAGTCCAAACAATGGTTAATACCTTTAATACACTCAATTCTTTGCCCCCAAATTGACTACAGAGACAGAGCATAGGTATGAACTGTCTTAATGTATATCAGACACTTGAGACATCACTAAGGGGGGGGGGGCTTTCCAGTCTGTTATACCACAAAGGTGTGCAAGGCCCAGACCCTTCAGGAGACCACATGCTGATATCAGGAGTACTTCTCTAGTATACATGAGTCCAAGGGCTGTCCAGACTGCAGGCGAAAGTGAGGTGGCAAGGTCCCGTGCCTTCATCCGCTCTGTCAGGAGGGACTTCTGAAGATCCCACGGATCCCCCTCAAACCCACTCCACAATACACACCAAACTGAAGAAATCGGTACCTGCCCGTTGCTATGTGTGTTACAGGGAGGTAAGGAGGAGGGGGGTATTACATGTCCATATTTCATGTGGGTGTTTGGGGGGGGGGGACTCAGCTGCTACTGTCCTGTGGCAATGTCTCCATCAGCTGGTGGAGAACTGAATCCTTGATTGTTACCAAGACACACATCAGACCGCATCACATTTTCGGGGACCAGGCTTCCACAGAACAGCTCTCTTCAAACATTCAGCAAGCAGCACTCAACAATACATTTAATGGGGATACATCTCATCCTCGGACATGCGTGTATTAGCTTCGCGTTAAGTCTCGTCTCATCTTCCTCTGCCACTTCAGTCTTCCAGGCGAGAGTGAGAGCTTTGAAGTCTGAAGAAGTTACCTCGATTCTGCCGGTATTTCAGGGATATAAGCAATGATACTGGTGATATACAAGCTAAAAGATATGGTCATTTGACCTCAAGCGCCTTTAGCAGGCAGCATACATTGATAGGATACACACTGGAGCATGTACAGAAAGATAGGTATGTATACATACATTATGCACAGGCATGAGCATACATATGCATGCATGCACATACATGTGCATGTATGTATACAAACTTATACACCACAGCAGATGCTAAGTGCTGGAGAATGGCTACCGCAAACCTTGCAAGGTGCCGGGTTGTAAGTCTAGGTTAATACTGGTAAAGGCAGGTTAACACAGTTTATTTACAATACATACACACACCGCACACCTTTGGCCAGGTGGTTTCACGTTTTTCTCTGCCCATGTCTATAACAGCAGCTATTTACAGGAGTGGCCCTCTGGCCCTTAATGGCATCCTATTGGATGGGGCACACACTGAGGGGCGGGGCCAGCCGGAGATTGGGCAGCTGAGCTGTCTGTCCCACTGTCAGTCTGACAGAATGTGCACGAATGACATGGGGAACACCCCCTTCCGTTCCGGCTGCCCTTCGATATGGCCGATCTGTGACAGAAAACAATGAGGCAGGGTTACTAGAGGTTACCACAACAAATTAATCCTGCAGAACAGTCACAAAGTAGGACATGCAGTAGACTTGGTTAGTAACACTGATACACCCAATATTAAGACACCAGTATTGCATGAAAATGGTGACCCCTTAGATCTGGTAGATTCTCTGACAAAACCTCAAGCCTGGTATCCGCTATACGTACTCACAAACCATTTTTGGAATTCTGCAGAGTTTCCCGAAGAAACACTCAGTAGCTGTTTACATTAGCTGGAGTGTTGAGGTACAGTGGTACGTCGGTTCTCAAACTTAATCCATTCCGGACTCCGGATCCAATCCTAAAAAGTTCGAGTTCTGATCGAATTTTTCCCATAATAAATAATGGAAAACCAATGAATTGGTTCCCGGCCCCCCAAAATTATACCTAAATAAGTTTTAACCATTTAAACACAAAATGAACAGGATAAAACAAGAAGAGCATATTTTTCTTAATGGCTTCCAAAACGATAAAATGTTATCCCAACATTACCCCTGTCCTGCCCCGATCGTTCACTCCTTCGGTGTGCCATGCCCCCTCGTTAACCTCGTGTGGGATCCCCATGTGATCAGTTGTCATTAGTCCTCTGTATTAAGTCCGCGTTTCAGTTTGTTTCCCCAGTCCGATCATTGGGTGCGTTCGACTTGTTTACAGCGCTGGCTTAAAGCAACGCATTTAGATCCTGACGCAATGCATTACGGTTAGATGCAGTGCGACCTCTCACCCGGCTGCACAAACTGGAACTGCCTCTGTGACGACACACCTTTGCCCTTATTGGCTGAAGAGTTTAGTTAGATGCATGACGTTTGTATCCCAGAGGCAGTGCTGATGCGTAATATGCTATTTCTCCCGAATATCACGTAAAACAGTGAGAACTGGTTTTCAATTAATTTACCTGGTAAAAGTTTAAATAAATGACATAAATGCTGTAATAGTACACGTAAGTTAGTGGTTTATTTGCGCTGCTTTATTTGGTTAATCGTCCAGTCTGTGAAGAAGTAGGAATTGCATTCAAGTAAGAATTGCATTGTAGTATGACTCATTTCCGTTGTACAATTTATATTAGGTCACGACTTCTGATATTCAGATCGAGTTCTAGGTCAAGCTGGTTTGTTCGACTTTCAAGAAATTCGAGTTCTAATGAATTCGAGAACCCAGGTACCACTGTATATTTATACATCTGCATGGTTTGGAGATCCAGCAGAAGGGTGATGGATGGGCACTCACCCACCACTCCTGGTCCTCCTCCCCTGTCACCACAATCACCTCGCCCTCCGCGAACGTCAGCTCGTCGTCGTTGTCAGCCTGGCACTCATAGATGGTCTTTACACGCCTCATTTTGGCTTTACCCTGTGGGAAGATGGCAATATACTTGGAAAAACTCCCACAGTGGAAAAAACACCTGGCTACATCAACTGCTGTCTATAAGTTGCCCACAGTATGATTTGTGTGTGAGTGTTTATATGCTATGATGGACTATACTGCCACACTGGGGGTCCCCCGCCTTGTGCCCTATGCCTCATGGGATTAATTAAAGATAATTAAGTCTAGATACCAGGAAACTACCAGTAAAGCGCAGATCTATAGTTCTTAGTTCTAGAGGAAAAGTGCTTTTATAATGCTATGTTACGGTGTAATATGGACGCACATTTTCTTCATACATTTCCAACTCCATAGTGGAACTTGAATTTTAATGAGAAATACATGTACATACATAGGAAGGCACTCTGTATATATATTTTTTTTATCTGCACAGTTCATCATCCTTATTCATCAAACCATAATGCTGTTTAATGGAAAAAGCCCCAGTGTAGCTGGCTTCAAACACTGCCCTAAATCATGTGTGCATTTCTGAAGAATGAGAGGCTCTTGAAGCCACTCATCAAACAGCAAGTTACAGAAGAGATCATGAGATCATGACTGATAGTCCTGCTTCTGGCACTAGGAAAGCAGTTTGCATCCTAGCTGTGCTTTGGGGACAATGATGGCGGGCTTTTCATTCAGTGTAAACATGCCAGTACTTAATTGTGGTCTTCGAGACATTTTTAACATCTCTCAGTTCTTTGTGCATAAAAGCTCTTTGGACGGGGTGTAAGGAAGCGCTGCCTACTGTATGCAAGAAGGCGCTTCCTTAGGACGTCGGCACAGGAACTCACAGTGTTTATCTTTCTGGGCAGCGGCACAGGCATCTCGCTGGTGCCAGCCGGGCCGCCATTGGTATCTTCGCTCGGCTGCTTGGGCGAAGGTTCCACCAGCTGACTGGGGGCCGGTGAATCCGAGGGCTGCGATTTGGGCATCGACTCCCCGGAGAGGGGCTTCTGGGCAGGTTCGGTCAATGGGGGCTTTGCGCCGATGTCAGACAGCTGGGGCTTGGGAGGTAGGTCCTTAATTTGGGGCTTGGGGGGTAGGTCTCCCAGCTGGGGTTTAGGAGGAAGGTCAGACAGTAGAGGCTTTGGGGGCAGCTCTCCAGGCTTGGGGGGCAGCTCTGAGATTTGGGGCTTGGGTGGAAGGTCTGCTAGCTGGGGCTTCTCCGGCAGGGGAGACTTCTGAAGAACCTCGCTGGATTGGGGTGACTTCTGAAAGACCTCAGCAGACTGGCCGCTTTTGTCGATAGAGGGGTGGTGGATGGTGTCTATTTTCCGCAGTGCCACTGAAACAGCACATCACAGTACTTCAGTGATTAACCTGGAACCGTGTGAGCTTGTTGGTCTGTTGCCTATATATACACACTACATGTCCAGCTGCTGCCTGCAGTACAATGACTCAACTGGATTAAAGCACCCCGATCTAATCTGTAACCCTGCAGGGCATTTATTTAAGGGGTTAGGTGATACTTAAACCAGCAACACCTTCAGTAGTCTGAAGTGTAGTAGCACTGCAGTGGATTAATAAGGTCAAAAAAGCACGGCTACTGGCTCAGAAACTCCAGGAATCACATTGTCATACCTTTTTGAGGTAGTTTGGGAAGGACCCTTGGACCAAGTGTAGATTTTGTGGTACCTGAAGCAGAACTGGGGGACAGAATAAAACATAACATTTTCTGGTCAGACGTCTCTGAATGAAGGCAAAGATTGGAACAAAAATGTTACACTTTTATTCCCCGTGTTGCAAATATTTGAAAATGTAACTACTTAAAACAGGACCCAAGGACAGCCTGTCATGTATTCAGTGGTTTCACTCTGGTTGGTTGGTTCCAAGAGGTCCAAGTACCTTTGCTGCTGTAGAATGCCCTCAAACTTGTTGGATGAAGGAGAAGTCTTGTTCAAAGAAGGTGGAGTCGAGTCATTTCCTGCAAGCGTCAGATTACGTGAGGAATTTTCGCTATGTACGTTTACCCATGCAGAATCTATGAGTTTTCGCAAACATCACACAAGGTGTAGGGTTTGGATATCATGAAAACTATGAACATGGCTGATTTCACCTAAACATAGAATATATAAGGCTAGGGCATATACAGGGGCTACAGGGACACCGACCCAGCTGAAAGCTGATTGGCCTCCAGGCTGCCCTCTCACCTGTCAATCACCGATTCAAAACCTATGTCACTGGTTACCAATAAGGTTGGTCCCTCTTATGCCCCTCACTTTAAAAATCAAAGCATCATTTCTGATTTAAGGAGATGTACATACTTTACCACGGCAAAGCAATTAACAGTTTATTAATGTTACTTTGGATTGGGTGAACGCTGAACCTACTGTTAGGGGTGGGACTCTGAGGAGCTCAGTGTTAGGCCGGATCTATTGGAACAGGAGTTGGGTCATCAGACTGAGTGACTCCTGGCTGGTCAAGCTGGTTGGTGAGTCAGTTTAGTGGATTACCTCCGCTAATAACATGCACATACCCAAACGTAAAGTGGTTGGCATAGCAGCAAAAGGGTCACCAGTAAAAGGAACCCTCTGCTTTGGGTCTAATTAACAAAACGAGTCACCTAAAAGTTAAATGATTACTTTGATCTTTCAAATGAGGTCCAAGATGATCAGGTTATTTCGTTTGTAGACTAGGTGAACTCAACCCTACATTCCAGCACATCCACAGAGGTTAAATGCTCCCTGGTGTCAGTTCTACACCACTTTTTGGTTTTTATACTTAAGATACAAACTTTCTTATTTTCCCTGCTGATTCTGCTGAGCTTCACGGTCATTTAACAGGAAGCAACCTGCGTAGGATGTCAGTGTGTGAACTGATAAATGGAGCTGAAATATCAAGGGGGAAGTGACAGAAGTCTAATGGTCCAACCTTAAAAAAATCATACCAGTTGGGTTTAGACCTCAAAAGCCTGGTTTGTTATTTAACTGACAACACAGTTAGTCCCCGGGTTAAGAACATAGACATAGTCAGCTTACAGTCAACTCCTACTTCGATAAAGACAATGAAAAAAAAAATTATGTTGAAAATTTGGGTTAAATATAATGGTGTTTGGGGCTGGCATAGAGGCACCAGTCTCTGCCCTGGATCCATGTATTTGGGGTTTGCATGTTCTCTTCATGTCACCGTGGGGTTTCCTCTGGGTTCTGTGGTTTCCCCCCATAATCCGAAAACACGCTGAGGTTATCTGGGGTAACCAAATTTCCGTAGGTGTCCATGTGTATGTGACTGGTGTGTGTGTATGTGACTGGTGTGTGTGTGCATGTGACTGGTGTGTGTGTGTATGTGACTGGTGTGTGTGTGTGTGTGCCCTGCGATAGGATAACACCCCATCCTGGGCTGTTCCCTGCCTTGTGCCCACAGGCTCCGGTCCCCCAAGATCTTGAACAGGATAAGTGGGTACAGAAAACTGATGGATGGATGGTTTGCAATAGTGAAAGCATGCAGTACTTTGTGATGCACGTGAAAACATTGCACGGTTTCAGCAGGTCAAGGTATAACACAATAATAAAAATATATTATAATAATAATTATTATTACTATTATATAGTCATTTTTATTTTTATTGCTGTATAAATTTTTGACTTGCCTACAAATAGGACTTAAAGACAGACTTAGTTCGTAACCTGGGGACTGCCTCACTACTGTCAGGAATGTTTAGGAATCCACACTGGCAAGTAACATCCATGAAACTGGGGATATGCATTGTTATAGTGATAGAAGTGCAAATGACAACACAGAAAATGAATAACACTATCATAAAACAGACAGAAAGAGATGGATAGACAGAGACAGGCAGACAGACAGAAAGACACAGACAGAGCAATAGACAGACAGACAAAGACACAGGCAGAGAGCGACGGACAGAGACAGACAGTCAGAGGGTGACTGAGGTCAGTATGATGTCCTGCAGGTCCCGTACACAAACGGCCTGTTTATACTGGTGTATTCAAGAAGCCCACCCCAAACATGCACATTGGTCTCCTTTAACCTTCCCCTTAATGTTAAACCGGTCTTAAAGAGAAAACACCGCAGTCTATTACAGCCCACCCCGCTTTGTTCCTCTGCTGCCTGCATCTCCGGTTACATCAGATCATATTTCCTCCTGGTTTTATTCACAGCCAACTCACCCCAAGCGATCCCACCTTTACTCTGGGGGCCGTGAGGTATAGGGCTGGGCGGGTCAGACAGGGTGCGTTTGTGCCCAGGGGGGGGGGGCGGCGGCCTCTTCTTGGACAGGGTAGAGCTCCCCCCAGGAGCCTGTGAGCTCAGAGGGAGGGAGGAGGGGGGGGCGCAGAAAGGAACTGGAAGAGGGACAGAAAATACATGCTCTAAGTGGCCTGAGGCCAGGGCATGAGGGGGTGGGGCCCAGACAGAGGGGGCGGGGCCAGAATGCATTTCAATGGGGGTGTTTTCATCCAACACAAGCTGTAAGTGGCCAGAGGCCAGGAAGGTGAGAGGGCAGGACCCAGACAGAGGTGGGCGGGGCCATTTCAATGAGGGCATTTTCATCCATCTTCCAAGTTTCCAAGTTTTGTCTGACCCAAGTGACATGGAAACTGTGGAATCTAACAGTAAACAAGGAATGCATAAAACTGTAGTGTGGTGTCAAAAAGTTCTCAAGCTTAGGAGTTTCTCTCTATAATAAGGAAAGAGTGAGGTTCTCTCTGTCACTACAAAATCATTACAGCAGTACTCAGATGAATGGCTGCAGGAGTGGAGCCCTGAACTCATGTGCTCTATGTTATCAAAACTCACAATGTACATACACATAATACCAAGCTGAACTTGGGCCAGCTTCTTACAAAACTTAACCAGACCTTGATCTACAATTATATTCACTCAGCTAAATGTGTCTGGCTAAGGGGGCTTTTACATGACGGTGCGTAGGGGTATAAGATGTTGACAGACTAAGCGCAGGTCATACTGCAGTGGCAGTATGATGGAAATTTGCCGCCTCTCACATCCCGCTCACACATGACCCGTCATGTAGAATGCTGGTGTGTTCATGCAGCGTTTGGCAGGTGTGTGACATTCCTGTGATCTTGCAGAACTTAACTGTTTAATGAAAAAAATACTCATCAGAAGGATGATCTCGTCTACACTCTGAGCATTGCGACATGTCCTGCAGAGGGAGCAGTGCTATACTTCACCTTTCCTGAAAGGGCAGCACTGTAGCCCCCTTCCCCCCCCCAGGTTCTCCCCCAAGTCTTCAGGTTCCCCATGACCCTGTACTGGATAACTGGCTAAACAAGCCAATCCAGTCCATGGAGACCAACAGACAGTCGACATTTTTGCTACTAAGAGCTAGGAGGGAGCAAAAATGTAAACTGTCTGGTAGGGAGTTCTGAAGGAGCAAAAACATGGACCGACTGTGGGTCCCCGAGGACCGGATTGGGAAACACTGGGTTAGAAGATGGATGGATGGACGAGTTTAATAAGTGAGGATGACTACCTCCCATGAGTAACACTGACGTTCAGAGCAACAGAGGCAGGCGCGATCTCCTGTTGAGTCACCGGTGGCCATTTTGTACTACTTACACAAAATCACTATTACACATGTAAAATGGGCTCAGACCCGTGCAGACAATTCACAGGAGTGATCAGCAATTAAATGCCACATTTAAGGGACCTTTAGGCCCTTAGATTCATAATTTCCATTAACCAGTCTTCATAATACTTTAAGCATAACCAGCCCTATAACTAGCTATTTATGTAAGTGATCAATCAGGAGACGAGTATCTTGTTATTGTAGTTTAGCCAATAAACTACCTTGTAATGTACCAGCTGGAACCACAGCTGTAATTTCCTAAAAGAGTAACGTCATCTATTAAAATTGTGCAGGAACTCCGATTTCAAAAAAACACGAGAAACATTACCTATTACCCGAAGCCTGCGACTGCTGTGACACATTGTGCTGAGGGACAAACTTCAAGCCAATTGAAGGGAAAATTTCCAAAACTCCCTGAATCCACCAGATACGTTATGGAGAAAAATTCTGTGAACTTTAAGGAAAGTTCTTTGTTGAATTACATGAGGACTAAGTGAGTTTTGGTCCCCAGTACTTTAACATAAGATGAGGAGGCCTGACTTTAGGTCATTGGTCGTGTCACCTCAGGGAAACAAAACGGACTGAGTGGGTTTTGCTTGTCAATTTTATACTTCTACAAATCTAGAACTGTAGAGTAGCCTGTTTGATGTGGTACAAGGATACAAGTCTTAATGGTTCTTATTTTATCAGTTTTAACAGTACATGACTCCATCATCTAACAGAACATATAACAGAATAATACAACAGAAGGCTAAAGCGCAATTACAGACATCAACTTGCCACTGGAAAATAAAATAATCCCCAGGTCTGTATTTGACCAAACCTGCCCAGCCAATCTATGCAAACAGCATAATACTCTGCAAGTGTAGACAGAGCTCCCAATGTGCAAAGTAAGGGTGTGAATGTGTGGGTTTGGCAGGGATACAATAGCACAGAAGTCCTGCAATATAATGATGTAAAATCACCAAATGCTATTTCATATTTAACTATATCTCTAATTTCCTGGTTATCCAGTACAGGGCTTTGGGCATCTTCCAGTTATAACTGACATACATCCACCTGTCAATGTGCACATGTCAGGATGCTGACGGGGCAGCTGGTGGCGTGATTAACATGCGTGGCACAGCATTGAGCTCCAAGCGCTGAAAATGCCTGAAATGCTGGAAAGCCATAATTAAAGAGCGTGAAAAAGTATCTGATCCCATTAGCTGAAAGTAATTCTCTGGAGAAAATTGGATAGAGATTACACTTTCCTCCACTACTTTACTTTCCATAAAAATGTCCATTTTGGCTTTCCATCCAGGCCTGTAAGGGGAAGCTTGTGGAAGGTCCCTTGTGGGAACCTCACCATGTTCCTGTAGGGGTCACTGTGTGCTGCTAAACTGCCCTAACAGGCTGCTTATCACTGCAGCTCAGGGGAAGAAATATGGCTGTATAGTACAGAAGCCACGCTTTGCAGGAAGGCTCCATTCTCAGTCAGGACGAGGATCAGGGGACCCATGCTATGAGGAGGTCCTACCTTTGGCTGCGTTCCGGGGGGGCAGAGGGGGGCCGTCAGTGATGGGTGAGGTGGGCGAGTCAGTGGGGGCGCTGTTGGTGAAGGCGCCGTAGGAGAGACGCTGCTTGTCACGGAGGCCGGTGAAGCTGGGGAGCAACAGCTTGTCCTGGGGGGAGATGCTTGATGGGTGGCAGAAGCTCTGGGGCCGAGAGGAGCGCTCCTTCTTCACGGGGCTTGGCTGCAAGGGGCCGCCGTGGGGGGGGCATTAGAAACAGGCAGAGCGACCGCACCAACCAATCACAGGCGGAACTGCATCCGGGGATGACAGGCAGCGTGACACAAGGGAGTGACAAGGGCATAGGTGGGGTGACGCAAGGGGGGCTCAGACAGGGTAACACATGGGGGATGATGAGGTAGAGTGATAGAGGACACCGGGGGGACAGGAGAGGCGACACTCAGGGGCCACAAGCGGGGGCCGCAAATGGGGTCTGACCTTGTCGTCTAGGTCGTCGTCGCTCTCGTCCATCTCCTCCATCCGCAGGTTCCACAAGTATTCCACGTGAACGTGGGGGTTGAACTTCCCGGCAGCCGCCTGCCCCAGCTGGGGACCAGGGGGTTGGGGGATGCAGGTGCGTAAGGCGGGGGGGGGGCGGGTGGTGCTGATCATATCAGTGTTACATACACCTACTGGGAGACCACTGCACCTCCCTAAGGAACGACGTTATGCTCCGGAGCACAGGCTGACAGGACACCTATCAATACAACACGGAAGCCTTAACGAGTAGAATTCTCACCAAATAACATAACAGGGAGGTTGCTCTTTGTACACAAAATACATAATATTCAACAGGCCTGCTGTTGCCATATTACCCCTGGAAACACAACCAAAGCAAGGAAACAAACACCAGGAATCTGCTAAACTCCCTCTTTAAAGAAAAATGAATAAAATGAGAAACAGACACATTCCATCCAGCTGCATTTCTTCTCCTAACTGAACATTAATCACCAAATGAGAGGGCAGACCACATCACAGCAGAGAGATGATGGGTCATGAATTCACTCCAGCGCGAGGACAGCGGTCCTCTTTGTACCGATACAACTCACGTCTTTTGCGTTTAGGACAAAACTTCCGTCAAAGCGAATGCCCAAACCACAGGCATATATTCTAAATGGCACATTATTTAAATGAGGCCACCTAGTGCTAGCATATGGTACTGTTCTAAAGTACCATACCAGCTGAATTTCTAGATATGTAATACACATAACATGCTCCCACCAGCAAACTTACAGGCTCCTCACACTGGGAATTCCTTAGTCGCTTGGCAACATCCAGTGCAGTTTCCCCATTTTGATTGGCTGAATGGAAAAAAAATATATACATTTCCATCCTGATTAATGATGGGTCAGGAAGGTAAAAATGAATCATATGCCATAAAATTTAATGGCTCTGTGAGATGTCCATGCTAATATGTTTCCATGTAACAGTGACCTTCACAGAACCAGCATGTGTTTTACAGTCCCAGAATCCTCTGGGGCAGAGGCAGAGGGGTGTGGTACTAACTGATGTCAGTGGCTGGCTTGCCCCTCAGGAGTAGCTTCAAGCACTCGTGCTTCTCATAGATGCAGCAGTAGTGCAGGGCCGTGTTGCCGTTCTCCGTCTGCTTATCCAGATTGCCGCTGCACAGACACAAAGGGAGGGGGTTAGGGATGGGTCAAATATTCCCTGATTACGTGGGGCATCTACACAGCTACTAAAGATATTTAATAACCAGGGGTGCACATAACTGGTACGCAAATACACATTGACCTTTAAGAACGATATGTGTGACAATCAATTGTTTGTAAAAGCGCATATGCGCACTTATTTGTCCTTAGGTGAATGCGTACTTGTGTACCACTTATGTGCACCCCAGTTTATAACTTATTATAAATGGCTTATAATAAATATATATGCCTAACAACCAACATCGGTATGATGCAGGGCACCATCAGACAGAAGTAGAAAGGTCAGGTCCAGAAACTACATCTGGTTATACTCATATGGTTGGTTGAAACAAAACCTTGGTCTGGATTTGTACTTTCTGGATTTTAAGCCCCTCCTGTCATATCATACTCAGAAATCTATTGGTCCATTGACCTGTTTAATTCCACGGAAAACATTTAAAACCCAATATCAGATATTACGAGTTGTGAGTATAAAGGAGAGTATAAATGGACACAGACAAAATGTGCTTGTAATCACTAACAAAAGTGTACATTCATTCCGGAATCTGCATATTTTGTAATATCTGGGTAACGTTGAAAGCAAGATGCTCAGACCGTAACAAAGAAGAAACATCATTTGTCTCTATCGGTGGAATCAATGGCACTGCGTGTGCCTGCTGTTCGGGGGATTTTCCCCCATCTGCACTCGTCCTCCACAGCAGGAGAGGCCTCCCGTCTAAATCCCAGCTCCTCAACTGCCAGAAGAGTCATTTACAGCTCGCGCAGGCCCAAGCCCCTCGTCACCACTCTCCATTTAATGCGATTAATGGAGACCCCCGACACTGTCGGCTGCTCTGATTATCTATTTACAGACATCCTTATAACGCACGACATATTTTAAAATGAGCGAGCGACTGGATTGATTCATATCTCAGCCTCAACATAAAACACATTTTGCTGCAAAACCACACACAAGTGCGACTTTTTAGCAGAAATATGCAATATAAAAAGGAATTCCCCCCCTTGTAACCAATTTAGCTCTATTTGGGTCAGCAGTGAGCAAACGCTTAAAGAGAAAGGAATAAATTAGGATGGAAAACACAGGAGTGACCCAGTTCTGCTTGCCTTCTGGGAGCCTGAGCTTGGGCTTCCATTCAACAGAGGGCCGTGAATATTGGGGCAACACTACGCCTTTTTTTTTTGTGGGGTGGGGGGACTGAAAAGGTAGCACCAGCAGAATTGTGGCTCGAGGAATGGGGCTGAGTACAGTCAGTGGGACAGATCGGTCACTCCATACCTATTCTGGACCAGGAAGTCAACCAAGTGCAGAGAGCTCTGGTCAGCTGTGCGAACAGAGTAGTGGAGTGCCGTCTCTCCTGCCTCCTATAGGGGGCGACATAAACCCAGGAGACACCATCATTAGTTAAACATTCATCCCCAAAATGTGGAGTGAACAGAACCAAAGAGGGAAACACACAGAGACGGGGGGGGGGGGCTCAAGCAAGACATTTAACTGCCAACCAGAGTCTCG
>JABFEA020000001.1:28321074-28332700 GCA_019775915.2 Cyphomyrus plagiostoma
TCTGGTTCTCGGCTGTCTTCCTTCTAACCAAACCCTTTAACTACTCCACACATCATCAGGGCCAAAGACTGCCTTCATCTGGGCCATCACTACATGGCATTTTGCTGGTGGCCAAACACTCAAACAATCCACAAATCACGAGTCTTAATGGAAGAGAACTAACACTGTTCCATTCCCAGCTAGTTCTAAGACAATTAAACACTTCTTTCTTCCTCGTTGAACAGTATCGGTAAGATGTTAGCATTCCCCCCTTGAGATGACAACAGGAGTTTTTGTTTCACTCGGTCTACTAACACAGGGGACTACAACTTATGTCCCTTTATAATGTTGTTCAAGTCTTTAATGCATCGGGGTGACAATGGTGGGTAAGACACTATATTAGAACAGAGGTTGTCAAATATATATTTTTAAAAGCAGAATAAATATTCCTCAATTTTCTTTCGACTAATACTTCTAAATGTAACTGGCATTTGTACATGTCCGGAATTAAGCTTTTTTCATTCTATTTATCTGAGAAACATTTGGATGCTCCAATGTTGGAGCTCTTAATGCTAAAGTGATTAGCATGTTAACTCAGCCAGCACTGTAACCAATGGATCACTGATTATAATGTAACTAATCCAGCCTAGTTCAGCCCAGAGCTCACACTTTAGACTTGGTTCGGTGTCACTGTAGTGCACATCCTTGTACATGTGGGAATTCACCATGTAATTCTGTAGTATTCTTACATAACGCATCTGTAACCCTTACAGCTGCAGCAAACGACCGTGACGCACTCCACCACAAAACACTCACGCTGCATGACTCATCTAGCTGGAGCTTATAGATAAACAAAGCGTAGCACTTCTAGGTTGTACTCATTATCACAGCCTATGAATCAAAATGCAATAAATCGCCTAATGAAGTCTAATCAAAGGGGACAACGGAAGAGCCAAGCTTTTCTAATAACTAAAAATTACCCAACAGTGATAGGAAAAACTTGCCAAACAAATTTAATTGCTTAGCAAAGTGACTTAGCACATGAAGCTACACTCAAAACATCACAACAGATCCAAGAGAAAAAGAAATACTCTCACCCTCCAAAATGACAAGAATGTAAAATGTTTCATTCTCTTAAGATATGCTATACATGTTCTATTACGTTCACAGAAGCTGAGGTACCACTTTACAACAAGACTGCCCTTATAAATGGTTTATGAATGTAATCAGGTTGTTAATTAGGTTAACACTTTGTGAATTATTAAGAGATAATTGCAAAAATATTAATGGTAACTCATTATAATTGGCGTATGGAGCCTTATTGTAAAGTGGCACTGAAGTCAAGAAGAGGGAAACTTCCTTTTTAAGACTGCGGTTTAAAACCTTCCCACTGCTTAAACTAGCTACCAGATTCAGAATCCATCACAACAGAATTCTACGGTTACCATGACAACAGCTCGGCCATAACTTATCGATGCGGCCGAGGAGATGCTTTTTCGGTTGCAGTTCTTGACGCGACGGGAGCCCCCGGCTGGCAGCAGGGCCAGGGAAAGCGACGACATTGACCCCCAGCATAACGATGAAGCCATCAGTCCCTAAGCAGAGCGACTGACAGAGGCCCCCCACATCCCCCAGCGTGGCAGCAGAATGACACTCACACATGCGGAGGGACAATCTGGCAGCGACAAAGCAGGCGGCTACGAGCCAAATCCTAAGCGGTCAGAAGGACAGCCGGACCCTGACGTCAGAGATCAACAGGGATATACGGAAAATAAAAAAAAAAATCAAATCCAGCTAACTTACATGCAGTAAATTCCATTTCAGCTAGCAAATATATTGTATATATTCTTTCTAGCTAATGGTCTGTGAGCTATTTATGAACGCACATGTTTAACCATCAATGACTCCCAAACATATAATGTGCATAATTCTCTGAATTTAGCTTCAGAAGTCTGTAATCAGACCCAAGCCAGAACTCGCCACAGCTCGTGAAATACGGCGGCTTTGCGTTTGCATTCCCTGCAACATAGCTGTGCATAAACACCCCGCCTGACAGCTAATCCATGGGGGAAATCAACGCGGGGCATCTGCTGAATGAAGGGGGGGGCACCCCTGTCAGACCTGGAGGGCGGGGGTCTGACGTGAGGGGTGTCAGGCAATAACTCAGAGTACTGCGGCCATCAACTGGGATTACCTTCTG
The DNA here is from genome assembly GCA_019775915.2 of Cyphomyrus plagiostoma. Classification (NCBI taxonomy): domain Eukaryota; kingdom Metazoa; phylum Chordata; class Actinopteri; order Osteoglossiformes; family Mormyridae; genus Cyphomyrus; species Cyphomyrus plagiostoma. The sequence goes on from JABFEA020000001.1 coordinate 28,323,254, forward strand.
TTATCCAATGGCTTACTGTACATTATATTTTTATATACATAATACTGTACATTACAAGGGACTAATCCCACTTCGTGTTACTCAATGTCTTACTGTACACTCTTTACATTGTACATTGTACTGTACATCTTTTTACATGAATTATACTGCACATTGCGCAGCAGTGCATTCCTGATTACTGGCAAGACAGATCTCCAGAATGCAACTAACAGTGCATTCATTTCAGACTAAAAGTGTCTCCCATCTAAATGGATTTTTGCCACTTTGAATGATGGGTAACAACGAAAAGAAACCACTTTGCAACAGCACTCATGTCTATTTCTGTTGGACACACCCAGCACACTATTGAGTGCCACACATCTACTGTACATCAATCATTCTTCTGCAAGCAGAGAACCACATGCATCAACCTCATCCATTATCCATTGTTTGCAATGACTGATCTTGGTCAAGGGCGCCTTCAGGAGCCTCAGCTACAAAGGAGACGCCCTTCCACTGGTCTTAATTGAAGCTTGCAGAGAAGCATGGAGCAGGTCAATAGAGGGGCAGGCTCTGACTTCATAGGACAACCACTGACATTCCCTTCGATTCCACAGCCTGCAGGAATAAACACACATGTTCCGCACAGCTCAAGCCTCCAATACTATAACATACACTGGAAGATGGGGGAATTTCAGCCGAATGAGTAATCAAGTTCTTTTTTACATTCTGGTTCTCCTTGTTTACATTGAGAGAAAATATTCAATAAATCAAAAGACAACCCCTTGGAGATATCAGGTTATAAAATTCAATGGAAAACATCAGCCACGCATTTCTTCATTTTTGGTGCAGTTATACAAAATGGAGATACAATCCAGGGCTGATGTTGTTTAAAACCATTTTAAAAATGCAGGGAAGCCCTGCTAGCTACTACATGGCACAGATCCACGCTGCTCCCCATACGTCCCGGCATACAGAGCTGAAAATGAAACTGTTTTCAGTTTCACTTTATCATGCACCATCTCTCACACACAGTGTGCAAAAGAACGTTTACGGTGCAAATTCACAGCCCGCTTATGCATTTGCTATGGCTTGTGCAGTAACTGCAAGGTATGCAACATAGCCGTGGCAGGGGGGCGGCGCCTGAAGGCCTTGTGGTGCCCCATAATTGGTCAGAGCACTCTCTCATCTCTGGGTTCATAACCTCCCAGGTACTGGACGGGCATTAAAACTCCAAATCACTGTTTGAAATACATGGGCAGACTGAAAGTATGCTAAGGGGTGAGATCTGATATTTATCTTTTTTCTAAAGTCAGAAAATCAGCAGCATAAACTACATTTTAAAATTTCTGAAGGTTTCCTTGAGGCAAAATGATAAATAGTAGTGACTGAATTAATTATACTGTACATGTCTGTGGAAAAAAAACATCCATCCATCGCAGAGCACATAAATCTGTATCATATACTACAAATAAAGTGTCTCTGCATTTCAGAACTTATTCAAATCATTCACATTTGCAAATTCCGAAAACAGGTTTGGCCAAAGAGACGAGGTGATGTGAGTGAGTTTCCTAAGGTCAAAGAGCAGGGCCCTTCAGCATCCCTGGGCCAGTTCCAGGACCCAGTGGGGATGGTACTCAGTCGGCTCCAGGATTCAAATACTTGGATAACCTGGAGGAAATCCACACAAAAGGGAGAACATGCAAACCCCGGTTGGAGGACGAAGCAGCCGAACCCTTAACCCTACAGCTACACTAGTCATTCAACCACCCAGATCAAAAAAACCCCCCCCAAAAAAAACAGTATTTTTAAACAGTATTTAAAGTATGTGTCCTGTTTATTTGCAAAACAAGCCCAGAGCTGATATTAGCACTGTCTGACTAAAGTGTGATTCATCGCTTCAACATCTTGCTTCCAAGCACAAAACAGAAATAAAATGAAGCAATAAAAATCCAGCTCTTGATCCTGGCAATGCCAGATCTCTCCAAGATTATAAACACCAGCATTATTTCCAGCGAGCAAGCAGATTTTCTTTGAACTACGAAATCAAATTCCATAACATAATTAGCCAAACCAAAGATGCTTTAAATAAGCAAGTGAGGGTTTCCCCAATTCCGGTGTGGTGTGGGGAGCTCTGAAATGTGTAATAGAGCCAACTATTACCTGGCCATGCACTAGGCAAGTAGTACAACAACCAACAGACTGGAATCAAACTGGATCAGGATGGGTTTCAGCCCCAGACTCGGTCTAAGTCTGGAAACCAGTACTGCCAACTGCACCTCCCAGTGTGGCATCTATCCCCGAGCTCTCAAACAAAGCACTTTGATCAAAAAGCCGCGCAAATAAAAAAAGAGGCAAGGGGGGAGATCAAAGAGGAGTGCGGAATAACTCAGAACAGCACAGCGGCGTCGCTGCCTGCTCAAGATCCGGCAAAAAAAAAAAAAAAGGGCCAAACAAGCATCTGCTGCCAAAGTATTCGGCGTCGCGCCACATGCATCTCGCTGCAGCCACGAGATGCTGGGCCGTCTGACACCTCGGCAAAGCCTTTGGAAAGTATGGGGCAAGCGTCAGCGCCGGATGCCAATGCCTGCCAACACGCCAACAGGAGCCTCCCTACCGCGCTGGCCCATCATTCAATGGTGCCATGCAGGTCATGGCACGGGGGCCTTCAGGCTGCCCATTAATGCGTCTGGCAATTCTGTACAGGCAGCAAAGCAACCGTCAAAAGCCAGATGCTGCTCTCGCTCAAGATAAGATCAGCACAGGTTCTGTTCATTGCACTTTAGCCAAGAGTGTCAGACGACGACGACAAGTGAGTCTCCGTTGTTCTCTAATGAGGAAGAGATCATCGGTTTGGCCAAAAAAAAAAATAGCAAGCCATTACAAGGACGTAATTTTAACAGCTAGTGTGCGTTTCTGTGTGTGTCAAAGTCCCCTATGTTCGAAAAGCAGCATGTGCACTGGGGCCGTTAGCTTCAGAATAAGGAACTAAAGGCCACCGTGTCTCCTGGCAACCCCTACTGTCAATGGCCCAACAATGCCAGGAATGCCCATGGAGGTCCTCCTCCTTCATGAATGCCACTCATTATGCCTGGGGCGTGCACATCAGCAACCTTTCTTTAACCCAAGCATAAAAAACAGGAAGGGGACTGAATAGAGGTTTGTGTCGATGGTTTCTGCATATGAAGTTCGATCACAATGCGTTGGCAAAGCTATCGCCCCCCCCCCCACTGATGAAGGACCAAGCATGGGGGAGGATCTCTGGCAGCTCTGTGGTAACCAGCCTTGGGGGGGATTAGACAGAGAAGATGGTGCCCATCGTCTTTCAAGTTATTTTGGATCTTCTCAATGGCTGACCAAATAAAGGACCTGTCTTTAGAGAAACGCTGCTTAACATTTCCTCTGCTGAAAAATGGGTCAGGCTGAGCAATAACTGAGAGAAGCACGTTTGTTTACAAGAGGCGAACCCCCAGGAGGTCGTCTCTGTTCCTCCCATAGAGCGCGTCCGGTCCGGGCCAGCACTGCTGTTATGATGAAGCTGCGAGCCCCCTTTTTGTGGGTGAACCGCGAAATCAACTCCATTCATGTCCCATATATGGAAATTCTATGAGGCTGAACGTGATTTAGATGACAAATGACATAAGTGTTGAAGTTTCCCTGAAAACACACCACAACAATCACATTCTCATTCAGCGCAATGCCACAGCATTATTAATCCTTATAAGAAAACGCAGTAACATGGGCGATTTGTTAGGCCACTGTTCTGTAAACAGTATTTTAAACCTGCATGAAGTACTTCATTATTTACCCATTTTTTCATACTTGTATGTGTCACATGCTCTATGTTCGTCTTTTAATTAAGATTTTGAACTCTTGGACTTTTTTTCCCAAAACAGTATATGAAAGTGTAATGTATTTTGGCCATTGGCTATTCTGACTGCTTGAAACCTTGATAATAAAAAATTATGGAGTCGGGGTCAAAATTTTTAGGGGACCTCCACCCCCTGCTCAGTGAATTCTAAATGCAGCAGTACAGCCTATTCCCATAATACTGTAAGAGTAGGTGGACTGCAGTCTTCCAGACAAAGACAGCACGCCTCCAGCATGGAGGTGTTACCGCTTCACACAGGAAACACAACACACACGAGACACATCGAGCCTCTTCCTCTGTGGTCCGACTCAAGAGGATCAGCGAGAGACAAGAGCCCTCAACTCTGACAGGCAGAAGGCGGACAAGAAGGAGATGGAGGGATGGAGCATCGATTCGCTTTGTGGAGACATTAGCTTTGCGGTAGGGCTGCAACGTCGAGCTAATGGGGGCGGTGGAGATCTCAGCCGCTACTGTTACTCCCACGCATTCAGCTCGATAATTGCTGCAGGCCAACTGAGTCTTAGGAAAGCAAACAAGAAACTCATGAGCTAAGAGAAAGAATTATCTTACTCTTCATTATGCAGACATATACCGCGATATCAGTCACCGCGCCACTGACCAAAACAAGCAGCCAAAAGACAATTTCTCTGTGACTTTTTAGAATCCATGTTAAGTATGCACACAAGCACACAGGAGCGTGCATATCCTGAAACAGCATTACTGCCATTAATGAACTACACTGACGGAAAAATATCAATAAGCTTGGAACAAAAGCCAAGAAAACACATGGACCACAAAGAAGCCCATTTAAAAAGTTAAGTAGTCCATCAGAAATTAAATCAGCCAGTGGAGGAAATTAGCCTGCCCAGGACTTCCCAAGGGAGCAGCAGAGAGAATTCCCCATCAGGGCTGGGAAGAGGCAGCTTGGATAATCTCACCCCATTAATAAGATCCCAAGATGACACCTTCCTGCTGCCCCAGACCCAAACTCAAAGGGTTGCCATAGTCGAGACAAACCCAGCTTCACGTAGGAGGACACCATCGGGTGGTGTTCAGGTTCAGCTCCTTTCAGAATATCAGTCCTTAAACATGGTAAACGGCTTCTAATCACCAGCGCCTCAGGAGATTTTCTAGCTGGATCAGAGGGCTGTGTGAGTATAATATGGGATGGATGTGTACAGGCATGGGAATTCATAATAAAGATGACTTACATTCATAAAAATTGTTTGGGGAGGCTGGATAATTTTATGCGCATCAGTCAAGAGGGAGAAGCCCTATTTTCGTTTAATGACAGAAATTTATAAATTTAAATAACTGAAATACTTGATATTCAAATATATTCAGACTTGACTGGTTACAGGGTCATCATTCTGACACAAATAATCTATAAGTGTGATTATATTACATTTTATTTGGCTAACTGAAAACAGACCCAGATCATGCCGGACATGTGAAATGTAATTTGCTTATACATGTTTGACTGCTCTCAAGAAACAATCCAGCTAGCTGACCTTATTCTATAAATCCCTCCATCTCATACTGCAAAATAAGAAATGTATCATGCATCACATATGAAGACTATCATTATGTTTATTAGGTCAAGCATGCGAATAGGTCATTTAAAAGAGGGCTTTTTTAAAATATTTTGTGCAAATATGTATTATTATGTCTACAGGCAGCAGTAGAACAGCCAGAACTCTAAATTCATGCTCTGACTTTAACCAGACGGATCCAGAAATTGCGGGTGCACAGCAAAAGTGCCCAAGGGACCTTAATATGAACCTTACAGTCCTTAAAAAAATTTGGCAAAACCACTTCTTAGCATGGTCTCAGGACTGAACTTCACAGTCCCCAAAGGAACAGTTTCATCATTCCGGGAATCATTTTCAGATTCCTAAGAGACTCACTGGGCATCCAGGAAATTAACAAAAAAGGAAGAATCAGAGGCCTTTGGAAATTGGCATTTTTCACCGTTCAGCCTGTGCGCACGGTGATGCCTGCAGAGCCTGGGATGGGCGTATCCCAGCCAGCCCAATTAGACACTTACGCACGTTTCATCTTTCAGCAGCGTGGCGGCAGCAGGGTGAACAGCCCCATAGTCCGTTTATTCCGCATCAACACCAACCAATAAGGAACCACAGCTGCATTTTGGAATGCTGAGGATGCCACTTTAACGTGCATCATGCAGCTGCAGTAAATCCAAGTGGTTTCCAAGGCATTTACAACACAATATTTATGGCCGTAAGCTTAAAAATAAACAGAAATGATGACAGTGTACATCCATCTGTTTGATATACAGCTCCGCCGGCCTGCTTCAGGAATGAAGCAAATATCCAGAATCTGAGTAAATATTTTATCGGACGGTAACACAGCTGCCGACACTGACAACTGCTGACTTTATGGATGCTGTAAGTCCAGAAGCCAAGGTATGTTAGTGTTGGGTGGGGCATCAGTTTGACCTTCTGGAGCCGAGGGCCACAGAAACCGATTAAAAAGTGATTTCTTTACACAGGGGGATAAAACAGGGGCTGCAAGGGCTTCCAAGATGCTCTGATGTCAAAAAAGACAAGTGAGTTTAATAGGCAAAAGACATGGGACAGACACTGGCCTCAGTCTGGGGTTGGGAGAAAAAGCATTCACCAAATCAGCCACTGGGAAGCAGGTCCGGGATACACGTGGAACATTTTTGGGAAATCTGCCACTTAAGAAAATCCTACAGCTCTTCCAAGTTTTTTTTTCTTCACGGGAAATGTCAAGATGAAATGTCGCTGAATCTATATGGAACATCCACTCCTCTACCCCCAACATCAGGCAGAAAATCCAGCTATAGCCACCCTGCTGAAAATTCCCGAGGTGATCAGGCGTGGACGCACAAGCCATGTGCAAATCCATGAAGAACACGTGCGGATCAAGTGACATTTCCCCGTCCCGCCACATCGGAGCGTTACCACGGTTCACCTGGACGGCATTAGTGCAATACAGCAACATATTTATTATTTTCTTTGCCAGGTTTCGAGCCTCGCTCATATTAACTAATGCAATCACAAACAAAGGGCTAAATAAGCCAGACCTGAGAGCCACGCCTTTGGCGGAGAAGGCCACGCGATGCAGGTAAATCAGACGCATTTCTGCTGCAGCCGCATCCAGTTAATTGCATTATAGGCCTCCCTTGAGCCAGTCTGGGTGCTGCATGCAAAGCAATGGCCGTCTTGTACAAGTTGGTGCCACGGAAAATATGCAAATGATCACAGCACCTCTAGTCCTGTATCGCGCAGCTGGTTACGTGGGACGGGCTGTAACAATCGGCCCATTTCTGCTAAGAGGCCGGGGGCTGAGGACTGACTTCACAAGCCGCTGCATCCTCTGCCAGCAGAGCAAAGGGGACCAGGCGAGCCCGTGGGCTTTGGTGTGACTCAGTGTCATGCAATGTGGTTAATTGCATGCAGAGACAAATTTGGACAGCTAGACATGACGTCTGCAATACGCAGCCTGTTATGTCTACGGGTCCTCTGGCTTAACCAAACACAAGCAGCAGACTCGAGAAGAGGAGGAACGTAAGGGACTGTAAGCTCCTGATGCTGATCAGTGCTCCCAGGAACTCTAAGAACCGTTCCCTGAAGATACTCCACCCCGACTCCCCCGCAGTTTTACTCCACCCACCCCTCAGGCCCCCAGAGTGAGCTGATGCTCCTCTAAATGCAGCGGGAGGAGTCACAACCACCTATTTATAGAGAAAACAAGATCATCGCAAATTTCCGAGGAACAGCACATAACGGAGTAAATGCATGCATTTACAAGTGTCAGTTAGGCAATATTGCCAATGACCCAGAGGTCCAGAAGGTACAAATCCACACCAAGGTTTTGTTTCAGCCAATCAGTTGAGTATTCTGGGACTGAGACTCTTTATACTCAACTGGTTGGTTGAAACAAAACCTTAGTCTGGATTTGTACTTTCCGGACCTGAACTTTCCACCTCTGCAATAACCAAACAGTCCGGTTGGGCTTGGAATGATGGGTGAACCCTGCAGATGATCAGCACTGCTCACCCTCCATAACAATACCCTTCTTTGCCAGTCGAATTGCTGGAACAATCCTCCCATGTTGCCAAATGACATTATAATCACATTTGCACGAACGGGAGCTCTGCTCCTTCCCATGTTTCCTTGCTGCTATAAAAGGTCGAGTCTTAGTCAAATAATGGCAAAATGCATCTGACTACAAGTCTGAATTTCTCCTAAAAATATTTCATTTACGATTTCGGGAGGGGTGCGGTTATGTATAAGCTTGGAGGTGGAGGTCAAGCAGACAGCGCCCCGAGGGCAGCAACATGCTTCCAGCACCCCCCCATCCCGCTCTCACTGCTCCCAACTACAGAAAACAGGAAGAGACCGACCGTCAGGCCCATCTATAAACAGCCACTGCCTCTGCCACTGAGCATTTCCCCTCGTTAACTGGCCGTCTCTTAAGAAGCCTCATCGTAAGATCCACGCTCCGAATGGTGAAGCTAATCTTTATTCAGTGCCCAGCTTTTCAATTCAATTTATATGTATATAGCACCTTTCACAACAGAGTGGCACCAACGCATTCAATAAGAGTGTATGGCGATGCAATGCTACAATGTTTATACAAGATTGTGTGTGAAACAGGGAAAAGGTGAATATGAAAAGGAAAGCCAGAAGACATCATAATAAATACTCCCAAGTACGGAGAAAAAAACCTCTGGGGTCCAAGGTTGACTGGCTGCATCCCCCCCAGCTTCCCATTTCATTTGCATCATTTTTGCCCCAAAACTCTGAGATGAAACCCTACAGTAAAGGGTTTTCATGAACAAACGCACCCTTATTACAGAGGGGTCACACGTTCTCTGGTTCCTTGCACTGAACTCTAAACAGACTTGCGCACAAACTCTCCTCAGATCCTGACAAACACATTGTCTTCCAGCTCATCTCCCCATACGCTGTTTTTCCAGGGAGGCGTTAAAAAGCACACGGGTCAAACAGCGTGATCATGTCCAGAAAATGCACGCTAAAGGTAACCTGTTCCAACACGCAGTGCTTGATGAGCAGAGGGGAGACCTTCTGGGCTGGAGCTGACCCGAAAACCGTCGACTTGTCAGAGAAGCCACTTGTGACCTCGTTACAGCTGACTCAGCAGAACGGAAAGGCAGCTTTCCAGCAGAGGAAGGGTGGGAGGGCTAGCATGAGCTGACCACAGCGGCGCCATCATCTGGCTTCCTTAAAAGCACAGAGTGACCCAAGGGTGTGAGAGGGTGGCTGACACAACTTGTAATCACGAGGGCCAGGAAGTAAGGTGCACACATTTCAGAGTGCTAATATTCCGAGAAAGGACACTGGCGGACAACCTGGTCTTCACATCTGTTTACATCCGTGGCACTGTTGATTTATGCGTGAACAGCACGACCACGCACTAATTTGCCTGTGTTACGTAGTGTGTCTGTTCATTGTTTGTATCATGGTGTGTATAAAGTGTACTGTGCCTGTTCATTGTGCAGTGTAATGTAGTGTACTGTGCCTGTTCATTGTGCAGTGTAATGTAGTGTACTGTGCCTGTTCATTGTGCAGTGTAATGTAGTGTAC
>JABFEA020000001.1:28332800-28352486 GCA_019775915.2 Cyphomyrus plagiostoma
TGTGCCTGTTCATTGTGCAGTGCAGGAGTGGGCACTCTTATCCAGAAAGGGCTGTAGTGTGTGCAGGTTTTCACTGCAAGTCCATAATTAGATCAATTAGAAGACTAATCAGCTGAAGAGTCCTTATACCAGGGTTTGAACAGCTAACCTAAAGGTTACCTCAAAAACCTGCATACACACCGGCGCTTTGAGGATGTGACTGCCCACCCCTGGTATAGTGTAAGGAAGTGTAGGCTGCCTTGTCATTGTGTAGTATAGTGTAGTGTAATTTAGTGTTGTGTTGGCAGATAAGTAGCATCCTTCCCTCTGCCCCATAATGGATACCTTTCTGCAAAATATAAATGATTCCAAAACTCTGACTTTGGCACTATAACATTTGACCTGCAGAAATGTTGCACCGAGGGTCCAGGGAGAATGTTATTTTGTTTTATTGTGTACTATTCATGGCTGAGATGGCAAGAAAGCTTTATCTGAATCAACTGGATTTGATTACTATTGGGAAACTCCTGCTTGCTCCATCTAAGATGCATATACCTAATGAAAATTTAAAAAATGAAAAAATTATGGTAAGCATAAAAATGATGGCGGTAACAGTAGCAAAATTATAATTGTTATTATCATTATTATGTCAACAGGGGGGCAGGTGTTTATCTTCAAAGCTGACCAGATAGGACTCCATGCATATTCACCTAAACATTAACTGCATATTAAATTTAAACAAATACAAAATAGATGACCTATGGGGAAATTCATCCCATAGCAGCAACACAACCTTTGAATTTGAAGTCCATACAGAGACTGAGAGGCTTCCAGATATAATCACATTAATTAAACCAAGTCTAGTGATTGCAGCTACTTCAGAAATGCATGGCTTGTCAAGAGCTTTGCATAAGCAGTGCTTCTTGAGTTTTGCCCAGAACACTGTGACAGCCCATGATGCTGCAGTGGACTGAAGGCTGAAGGTCAGAGCAACGGGATTGCCCAGGAATGAAGAACAAGCGATGAGAGAGCTATGAAAACGAACAGATTACGTAAGCCTGGGCCACAGGCCCTGTCCATAAACTCACACACCTCCTTTATCATCCTCCCCTTCTCTCTCTCGCTCTCTCACATTCACTCACTCTAACACTCACTCTCACACTCTCACACACATACACACACACACAAAACCTAGCCCTAACCTTAACCATAAGAAACCAAACAAAATACAAGTATTTGGGCATTTTTAGTTTTTTGGCTACAGATTTTTATCTGTTTACACTTTAAGGGGCTGAAAAAATGGTCCACACAACGTCAAAATAACAGGTCCCCACAATGTAACCTACACATGCACACATAAGGCAGAGGAAATAAGACATAAAATTTAGTTCATGTATACGATGGTTCATTTAATATAGGTTGGTGTGTACCACAGCGGATTTGGGATCAGGTCCTGAACCTTGCATCCGGAAGGTTGTGGGTTTGAATCCTGTTGCTACTCCCTGTTTTTTTGTTCTTTTTTTAAAAATAGAATTTAGGTTTAGAAATTGCACTGTTAAACAGTGAATGATTAAACAGAGGGTTGATATGAGCATGAAACACTTAAACGGTTCAAGATATTTTTATTTAAAAACAAAATACTTCTCCAGAAGGGGGGGAACAAGGTTATAAAAAAAAACTAAATAAAGCATAATGAGTGATTTACTGAAATAGACACTGCAGCCTGCACTTATCGCATATTCTGAGCTGGGGTATCCATTATGTCGCGACACCAGCAATTTCGCGGGTTGCCCGTTCGTATGAGGCAGCAAGGCGAGCGACTGCTTCACCCCTCTAAGTGCAAGATGCTGAACATCATTTGCCATTGCGGTCTCGTTCTACTGACTGGTGACACGATGAGGGACTTCCACAATGCCATGCACCACTCTTGTCATATTAGTTTGGTAAGTAGAGCTCCAGAAATGCACATTAAGATTAATGTGTTAAATGGAAACTTTGAAAACCATTCACAATTAAAAAAAAAAAAATCAATAGGCTTAACATTGTGTTGTGGCGTTAAAAAAAACTTGACTGTTAAAATATTTAGCAGTGAGCAATGATTGCTCATTGTGCCATCTGCATTGCTTCCAAAGGATTTTCATTTCTGGTTCAATGCAAACCAGGTTTCATATTTGAGGAGTTCCCTTTACACGCAAAGCCTAAATGTAAAAGGAAGTGAGCGAGACCATCCCTGCTGAAATAGAGAGAGGTTTCCAGAAGATGGACGCCCATTCCAGCACTCTCTCCGGGCCTCCAGGGACAGCGGTAGTGCACTTGGCTTCAGAAAGAGGCCTTCACAGCAGCAACGCTAATTACATATAATCATGCACAAAAAAAGAACTAATTAAATTCCTAGAAAATGGTTTACTGAGACAGTCAATGAGTCTGAGGCATTTCAAGCAAGCATTTCAGGAAGCCCTCAAAACCCTGGAACAATCTACTGCACCTTAAACCAGGCAGAAGTTTTCTAAGCCCCACCACTGAAGCAAAAATATTAAAATCAGAGAGGCATAATTTTAATGGGGTGCCTATGGGAAACTTGTGGGGAATTAAAAATACTACCAGGGGCTAATAGGATTAACTGGGATAGGCCATGCATTGCCTGGGTTATGACACTTTAATGACAAACTGTGAAAGCTGCGAGGAGAGAAAGTTTAAGTACTGCCATTGGAACCTAACCTTTATCAAAAATGTAAAAATCAGAGATTCAATTTTCTTTGGGGGCCTTTATTGGAAAGTTGTGGGGAATGAAGAAACTTCCAGGGACGCAAGATCCAGTGTGTCTTGCACCCAGGTGACAGTCTGCTGCCCTACACTGCATTTCTCTTTGAAGATGTTCGACTTCCCCAACAAAATTGAATCCATGTGAATTTAGCTTAGACAACCTTTCGCCTGAAGTCACACCAAATATGGCAGCCATGCCAGTATGGCCTCAGGCTCTCACGCACTTCCCCCTTCCCTGGCACCATGTTGAACTCAGAAAGCCCGCAAACCGAAACTCCTAGACGGCATGCTGGGTTCACCAACTCAGTGAAAGCTCGCAGGACTAATAGCAAGGGAGCAAAGATCACAGAAACTGCGGTCAAAAACCCACGAATATTTATCTCTGAATGACATCGGTTTACACAGTTTGTGTTTATATATTTATTTTAAATTACGGACCAGGCACTTGCCTCCTACGCTAGCAGCTGGCCCAGATCCCAGAATCTAGGTAACGAATGGAGGTCGGGCTACAGGAACTCACAACGACTATTTAATTTATCGTGTAAGCGGCTGAGCTGGAATGTTTGCATGCTGTCACTTTAAGAGGGTGCAGAAAAATACACACAGTCAAAGAAATTCATGCTACTGCCTGATTAAATATATGCTCAAAAATAAGTAGGACATGCAGTCTAACTTTCCAGTGACCAATGTAAATAAATAATGTATGCTGCCAGGCAAAATCCTCAGACAGCTATGACATTGCAGACAGGCCTTTAGCCGCAACCTGAAACACCAATGTTACGCACAGAATTACTGTCCCCCAAAAAGGTCACTCCAGAAACAAGGCTGATGAGTCAAACATGAGGTTATTCCACACTAAGAACAGCTTTGCTTGGAAAGTTCAACCAGCAATAAAACCAGCATTTTAGAATTAAATGTGCTACTCGCAGCTGGGGCACGGCCCCCGTGTCCCAGCCTCAGGAGCTGCTGACCTGTGTGTTGAGAAGCCGGACTCTACATCGCCCAGCCAGATCATAAACATGTAAGAGCAAACATGAGGTCAGGAGCCATGAATATTGAAGTACTTCTTTAAACCACAGCACTGGCAAGTAAAGCAGGCTCACCAAGCACAACACCCAGTGCTGTCTCTAAGCAGGATATGAGCCTCTGGCACCTTTGCTATTTTTATACACTTTTGCAGCCCGTTCAACACCAAGCCTTCAGCACTTCTGAAGCATGGCAGTTCTCAGAAGCGAAGGCTTCCTTTCTTGAAGGCGACGTTGGACATTTACCCCTGCAGTCCATTTCCTTCTGTGAAGGTGCTCTGCCAATAAGATCTCGACACGCCAGAAGATTCAGTCACTGACCACTCTCTTCCACTATCTTCTCCCACCTCCCTCAGCTTTTCATCTCACGTTAAGCCTGCCGTAAATTATTTCTGCATTGCTTTAGCCTCATCCAGAAATGCTATTTATATTCCAGTTTAAAATGCCCCGTGTTGTGATCTGTCGGTGGGCGAGCGGTCAAACAAGAGAGAAGCCAGGAAAACGGGGATTTAATCACGGAGACTGGACGGACAGCAAACCAACAAACGGAGACGTTAATGCCGGATCAACCGGACTGAACTAAAACACATACTTAAATACAGAGGAAACTCATGACAGACCAAGACACAGGTGAGAACAATCAGGGTAAAACATGGGGTAACGAGGTGGGCGTGGCACACACGAGGAGTGTTCGGAGCGGGACGCGACACCCCATAATCCTTATAATCATTCAGTGCTAAAAACTCACAGTAGTCAATTTTGGTGTCATATTCTGAAAAAATAACCCATTCGTCCATCTTTTAGCCGCTTCTCCTGGTCATCTGGGGGCTTGGAGCTTATCACACACAGCACAGGGCAAAAGGTTGGGGGACACCCTGCTCCCTAGATGGGATGCCAATCCCATCACAAACATGTACACATTGTGAGTAATGACAAGACAGCAGTCATTAAAGAGCGGATCTTCAGACTGCAGAAGGAAACCAGCATAAAAAAAGAGGGGAACAGGTCAGCACATACAGCAGAGGTGGGATTTTTCAACCCAGTGTGTGGGATCCCCCAGACAGTCTACAGTTTTGCTCCTTCTCAGTTCCCAGCATGCTTGTACCAAACAATCACTAACAAACCAAAGAATCAAACATGAACCAATCAATCAAAAACACTGAATACCTGGCTCAGGTTTGCTGGCACCTGGAGGGAGAAAATATAAATATATGAAAATATGTCTTGGGGTCTAGGTGGAAAAACCCTGGTATGAGGTACCAGTATCATCCCCAAGAATACCACACCACCCTGTAATAGCTGCCATCCATACGTTTCAACCAATATGCCATTGACCTACTCCTATGTCTGCATGAGGAGGTGGATCCTCAGCCCACATTAAACAATGGCTGACCTCAACATACTAGAAATTATTTTGCTTGCTACCTTATTCTAAAATAGTGGGTCTTTTATATTTAAGCCTGTGCTCTTCTACTGCAGTCCCCTGCGCTTCCACAAGCTCTCTTTATCCATGACCTTGATTTCACACAGCAAAAAAAAAAAGAAAAAGAAAAGAAAACCCACACCGGGTCGCTGCAGTCAGGGACTGAAGTCGCCAATTAAACATTGAAGATTGAGAGAACAAAACATTTCTCTTTCACGCTGAAAAATGAAAAAAAAAAAACTCATGCAAGAGTCTAGAATTTCAGCATTCATGTCATGTTCAGTTCAAGTACTTCCACATCCCTGCAACCTGGACGCACATCCCTGCAACCTGGACGCACATCCCTGCAACCTGGATGCACATCCCTGCAACCTGGACGCACATCCCTGCAACCTGGACGCACATCCCTGCAACCTGGACGCATATCTGGTCTTCCCAAACACATTACAATTACGGAAAATATGCAAGAGGTATTCCAGTATCAACTGTTCTTATCTTGTACAATTCCTATTGTAAATGAAGACAGCACATTGTTTACTTTCATGCAGGCTTCCATGGAAAACGCTGCTAGGAATGTCAGCTTTACACTTCAATTTCTCGCATCATTTTTAGCGTTTACCATGTGTATGGAGACTTCAGTGCACAGCCCAGCTTTGTATAACACAGACTTGTAGAAAACACACAGAGGTATGCTAGAAACACCGCCAAAGCTAACATGCTAATGCAAGCCAGTGGGAATCTAGACGACATCTGGGGACCATTTTAGTGGGCCGTGGACCTTGCAGGTCATCCGCTGGAATAATGCGCCTGGTTAGAGTTTAGTCTACCATAATGCCCGGGGTAAACAGCACTTCAAATCAGTGCATTATCAAGTAAAGAGCGACCAAGCACAGAAAAGGCCTTGAGCTAATCCCAAAGTCTGTTTATTTTTTGCCTAAAATAAGAAGGTCCTTTTTTGCCCTGTGGACACCATGAAGCTTCATGCAGAAAAGGGGCACGGCCTGTGAAGACCTGCTTCATGCCTAGCCCACCTGTCCCGGCTGGCTTCATATCGCCACAATTATTCCTCTTAAATCCCCTCCGCTTCAGCCCACCTTACCTGGGAGATCCCTGACGAATTTTATAATAAGAACGGATTTCATCATAGCTACACTCAGCTCGTATTTTAAAATGTAAAAATAAGCATCCCCCTCGGCGTGTTCCTCGTCACACTCTGGATTCTTTCCAGTCCTCAAGGTCGTACTGAAAGAGAAATACCAGGTCAGGCATCGGGGTCCAGTTGGTACGACACATCCTGACACACTATCCATACACGCCACGGAATATCCGATTACAACAAAAGATCCCTTCAAGGAAAACACTGGCAGGCCTTGCGTTCCACATTCCTAACCGAGGTTCCGAAAGATTAGATCCCCAAATTCTCAATTCCACGACCCACCAGCATAAGGAAAGCATAACTCATCCTGAAAAACGTCTACTGTTACAGCACGCATGCAAACCAGAGTTAGCTTTAAGAAATTTCGATGTAAACCTGCACTTTTAACAGCATGTCTGCACAGAACCACCTGGATGCAAAAACATGTCAATCTATTTCAGAACTGAGATTCCCACAATAAGGTAAAGGGCCAGACTACAGCCCAGAAACACCAAACTCAGCCTATTCACTCCCATTCCTCCAATTTACACTCCAAGGATGAAACTCTAAAGCAAACATACGTAGTTTAGCCTTTTAATCACTATTACAAAAAATTACCCATTATGATTCATATTAAGAGCAAAATCCACCTTTGCTGGATTATGCATCTGAATGCTACAAGCATTTATTAAAACCTATTTCTTAGAGGAAGCAAAACAGATTAGTTAGGTTAGACTAGTGTTTAGTGTCGGAAATGAGAAAAAATAATTCACTCTGCGTCTTAACCAAAAATCAAATCCATTACACAAAAGTAACTTGCTTGATCAGTAAAACTAAAAAAAAAAAAAATGCAGACAGACAGCTACACGTAACACCAAGTGTTGTGCCATTATAGGATTCTAGATGACAATGAGCATCCAGAATAGCTTCGACACCTTTGGAAAAGTGCTACAAGTGCCTGGAAGTCAGTTGGAGAGTGTGGATCAGCAGACATCAGGCCAGAACCTTCCATCAGCACTCAGGCAGGGATGAGATGGTGTTCATGAGGCCTTCACCATGGGAAATGAGCACCGAAACCTGTAGGCTTCTTCTGGTGACTCATCTGACCACACGACTCCTCTCCCACTGTCTCGGTGGTTGAAGCCTATGCTCCTTGCACATCGCAGTCAAAAGTAGGAAAGGTGTAATGAGGGTTCAATACATCGCTAACTGACCACAATTTCAGCCTCATTGAAGTTCTTGCCGAAAAACTGCCCGCTTACACCTCAAACCAGCACTTAACTTAAACTGATGAATTTTTCACGGCCCATCTCACCCGATACCTCAAACTACAGTCAAGGAGTTCACGATCCCATCTACAGCTGCCCTACTGCTGGCGTCCTCTAGCACACCTCCACTCTAACACCCCTCAGTAACTCTGCACCGACAGAATCATCACTACAATGCGGCCCAACAGTCATTTGTCACACAAAGTCCATTAGACCTCTCCTCCTGGCCAAGCTAACCAAAATGACCCCACGTCATGGGATGGTAATATATTCCCTGATTCAGTAACCCACGTCTTCCTTTATTTGAATGACTTACAGCCACATCTATTAATCAAATATGATTTTAAGGAAAAAACATGTAATTTTTTTGTCTTGCTTTAACAAATTGCCTTCCATTATAAATTACACATCAGTTGTTCAGTAAATCACCATTTCAGTGATGTCATTGTTCCCAAACAAAACAACTCCCTACCAACCATTTTAGAGAGAAATCTAAAATAATATTCAACATTAACCTTGAATTATGCTTTTAGCAAATCTCAGGTTCACAAAGAGGGCCCATCACTACCTCTGGTTTTCCACTGAAGTAAGATTGACAGGCATCTCTGCCTTAAACCTGGCCTGGCTGCACTGCATCCATCATCAGGAGCTTTAATGGAGACCTTCTCCCAGCGCTGGCCCATTAATCCCACCCTCTGAGCCAGGTTTTGGCCAATCAAGGGGAGCAAAACATCTGCCAGGGGCTTGGAAGGGGCTGAAGGTAGATTTCAACCTGCAACTTGTTGCAGAATAAAATTGCTCCCCCCCCTCCTGTAAGTCTCTGCGATGCTTGAGGCGGTGAAGCCTTTATGTACCTCTGGTTCAACTTTAACTATCTTAACCTGAAAAGGAAGCAACTGTCTCCTCCACATACGCAGGTGAATAATAAGGCAATTCAAATTACAACCACCCGCCCCACCAAAGTGTGATACTTTGTATTTCAACTGGGACCAAAATTAACCCCTACTGCAATACTCAGAACGTGTTACTCAGTTTGTGTTATTAGGGCAGAAGCGGTGAGGACTGGAAGCAGTGTATCCAGATTCCTTGCGCGGCCCTTAAAACACCTAAGCAGCTGCTCTCCATCATCCTAGATAGAGGTTAAGCACCACGCTCAGAGCTACGGTAACAATTCCCCATTGGGGATTTGAACCCAGATTTCCTTCAGGCTGAAACTCATTCCACTTTGAGCTGCCTCCTTTTCGTTAGCTGTTGTACCGCCCAGAGTGGGCGGCAGTGACTTGCATTAAACAAACACTTATTCTGATGTGTGTTGTGCGCCATACTGATGATAACGCATACTGATTCAAATCTGTTCTATGAGAAACAGAAACGAAGAATGTTTCTCTGGGAGAGCAGGCAGTCCTGGCACCTTTCCCAGGTTGCAAACAGGACATTATGACCTGATCTGAATGCCCGTCCATCGCAGGAAATATAGCCGCCATTTCCCCCAACTGCACATCTTTGGACTGTTTGAGGAAACTGAAGGAAATCCACACAACCGAGCCACTGTGCCATCGGAAAGAGAATTACATTTAAAAAGTCTTTCCTGCTGGTATAAACAGGTGTGTCTATATTAGTATTGTGCATAGATACAGTCTGTAGAGGTGGTTAAATGGCTGGTGAATCATAAAGACCTCAGACCTCTTCACTTTACAACTGTCATTGTATTCATAAAGTAAAATACCTGAAAGGTAAAGATCCTGCCGTCACATTCTCCGCATTATCAGTAACAGATCTTTACAGATTTCTGAGCTTTCACGACTCGACAAACCAGCAGCCGCTGTATGCTACGTCACCAGTGAGGTAGAAGTCAAACTTCAGACCGATCTAGCAAATCACAAAGAGATAATTTCAGGCAACAGCAATTGCACTCAGTCTGTGGCAAACTTTGGCGAAATCGCGGGGTCTCCCTGGGCCGTCGCCATGGAGACATAATTTAGCCACTTTTCTGTGGACACTTGTTCCTCTGCCCACTAAACCACTGAGAAGGTGATGTCATTCTCTCTCTTTAATGGACATCAAAATCACTCACATCTATATACCTCACAAACATAAAACATTCCAAAGCAATTAACAGTTATAAAAAGCACGATCTGAGCAATTCAGTTACAAGGCAGGTATATCAAGCATCAGGAGACAGACAGGCAAACGTCAAAAGCATATTGCTGATAAGTAATTCACATGAAGACCTTTCAAAAAAAACAAAGCCGATCACAAAAGGGCATTACTGCATGATGTCCAGTCAGGAAGAGTGTTTAAGACAAATTAGGCTTCTATTCTGGGGCTGTTTCCGATTTAACTTATGCAATGCTTGAGCCGGAGGAGTCATCTTTCCAAATAACTTGATATATTTAATTATATTTATGACGACAGTATTGCTTGCTGAGTAATGGATTCCAGATCTGTTTTACAAAGAGGATGTATTTGTGTTCATGAACAATGGGGTCTTGGTCACCAGGGAAAGGTTCCAAACTAGTAACAACGCATGCAGAAGCAAATACGAAAGCAACATACTGCAAAAGAACAGAAGTTCAGACTCACATTGTTCAGTGACTCAGTTATCCGAATGGCTTGTTATGGGAGTGGTAGGAGAATAAACAGTGAGAAGACAGATGGATTAAGCTATCCAGGGGGCGCAATAGCACAGACTTGACAAGAGGAGTCTCCAGAGATTTAGGGGTACCTCAAGGAGACCATGGTGTAAATCACACAGAATGGATGAAGGTACCCCAAGTGGGCTGGAAAGGGGTCTTATTCGGTAACTTTGCCACATTTCGACACACACTAACGGGCAGGCAGGGCGCTGACAGGGACAGCCACTTACTGAAACAGGCGGCGTTGCATTAACGAGCAGCGTGTGATTAACAACCATATATATCATGTCAGTACGAAAATTCCAGAAACTTCTCAATGGATAACGACAGGCAGAATGGAACAATGACCGAGCAAGGATTTATGCTAATGCAATAGACTAAAACGCTCTATATGGACTCATAGTACCTTTAGCCGGTTCTTTATTTTGTGCTCGATGACAGAGCAATAATTTGTCATGTCCTTCAGGAGGGACACAGCAGTTGGCCGTGTTTCCATGGCGATTAGTATCTTTCAGAATGACATCCAGTTTCTCCTGCACATACTTTTCCACGGCTCCTTAACACAGTCCCGTTGCACCCACCTTGGGAGGGCGTCAACCCGCCACCATGCACGCCAAACTTTGTGCATGTTTACAGGGTCATAAATCAAAGTCAAAGTCAAAGCAAAGTCAGCTAAATGCTCCGATTGCACCTAATGCTGCCTTATTACATGATGGCAGGACATAATACATACTTGTACGTGTTGTTTACTACTGTGAACTTAAAGGCTTCACTTTAGCTAGTGTCTGCTTATTCTTGTCTTTAGTACTGCCAAGCTGTGCTGTGTTCTGTCTTACCCCTACCCTGTCTTAGGTTTTTTTGGGAAATGGTCTATACAAATTAAATCTATTATTATTATTATGATTATTATTAAAAGTAGCAGGATGATTATTATAGCCAAGGCATTGCCAAAAAGCAAGGCAAAAGAACCTTGGTATGACACTAATTTTTAGGCATATAACAGATCAATGACTGTGTGGGGTTGTTTTATGGTGCATCTTTGTAGCTGATACCAGGGGCGAGTCAATGATTTTACTCTTGGGGTGGCTCAGCTAATTATGGGATTAAATCAGCAAATGGATTTAGAATAGTTAGTTAAATAATTAGATTGCTAGGTCTAGGTCTAGAATCACCTCCGGCCGATACTATAAAATACACCCCAAAACAACTTTACATACACTAATAATTTACTTACATTCTGCTTATCCAAGTAATAATGCTGTTAGTAAATCTTATTTTCAGTTTAATTACTTAATTAAGAACAGCACAAATATGGAAGACGGCACCGGAATCATGGCCAAACTGTCAGTCTGCAGGAATTGTGCGATTTTAACAGACAGCAAGATAATGACCTGAACTGGGAGGAGTGCCAGTTACCGTGGCGACTCATTCAGTCGGCTGGGGCTCAAGAGTGGGGTGGTGGGTGGTCGGGGTGGAGGGGGTTGGGAACAAAATCCCCTCTGGCAGTAAAATGTGCCAAAATTTTACACTTAAACACCGTACCCGGCTTTGCCGTACTTATGAATATAACAATGGAGAAATTAAAAGATTCCAGTGGGGTTGGGGGAAGCAAAGCTCTACTTCTGAAAATTTACAGACCCCTGTATCATCTCAGAGTGGCCATTGCTAGCTTCAGGCTTCATATCCTTCCTACATTCATCTCCCTGAAGAGATGGGAAGTCTGCCCTAAGAATTCAGCGGGTATAGCAAGAGGGAGCCCATCTGGTGGGGCCAGAGTGCATGCTGGGAGTATTTCTCACCACCTTATCCACCAGGAGAGCCATCTGCTCCTTAAATCTGAGAGGGGAAAATGACAGAAAATCACCCTCGTGGGAGTGCCCATCAGCTCAACGCGGAAGGCGTGATCAGGGAAGGCCCAGCACAGCTTGCCCCCCAACCGCCGAATTGCCAGCATCTTCAAGTTAGCGGAGGAGACAAGAGCCTCAGCTACTGCCGGTGGGGATGTGGAAAACAGGAAGTAGGGAAATGGAAAGTTCATAGCTACCACAAGCAGAGCGGCCCTTAGCACTCTACCCCCTGCCCATGGCACTGCCTCACCCAGTCATGCTCTGAGCTCCAGTACAACCAAGCACATCCTTTCCACCATTTCTATTTCAAGAGCATTTGATATTTGATGATCAATAACATTTTATACAGTAGTAGAACAGGGCATACCCGCAGGTACATTTGCTTTACTGTAGTTGCACATTTTATAAAAACATTTTTTAATTTGTCTTCTGAACAATACTGTTATATTACATTGCCGTCTTTTCACTACTCTTTGTTCTTGAATTATATGCATGTATCTGTTTACTTTATGTACCTCGCTGCTTAAAGTGCAGCTGACTTAGATCCCAACCGGCTTAAACTACAGAAAACTAATTTGGTCTCAATCAACCCAAGAAACCATTGTCCATGTGGAATGGTCTGAGATGAACCCCCTAACATGGAGATGAGTACATATTGTAAGTCAGGCTTGAGGTTAATTAAGTAACAGCCTCTCTGTTTAATACTTGGAGTGAAACATCATCACCGTAATTGAAGAGGGGTCCTCTTTCAGCTGAGGCGAACCAGCCATGACGACATCTCCCAAGGAGGTGACCAGCATCTGAACCTGAGCTGGCAACCAGCACCTAATTAGGTAAGTGCCTCCTGTCTCTGTTACCATGAAGGAGCGCGAGTGGCTTTGGACCCCCCCGAGGCATGTCTCAAAAGCCACTCTGGAGGAATGGGACAGGCCAGTAAACTAGAGGCCAAATTAAAGGAGAAGGTTCATTTTAACAGATTGCTTAACAGGCCTGAAGAAACCTGTTCACAGCTGACACAGTCAACTTGGTGCTAAAGAGCCAGCAGCCACCAATATAGCATGCTGCTGTCAGTGACTCATTAGCATATCCCTTTTAGCATGCTGCTGTTGGTCACTCGTTAGCATATCGCTGTTAGCATGCTGCTGTAATTCACTCATTAGTGTGTAACGTTTATTGCACTGCCATCATTCCCAAATTAACATGTCACAGTTACTGCACTGCCATCGGTCACTCATTAGCTTGTCATGTTTATAATGCTGGCTTTGGCAAATCATTAATGTGTCACATTTACTGCGTTGCCATCAGTCCCTACTTAGCACATCAGTTACCGCACTGCTGACAGTCACACATTAGCATGTTGCATTTAGTGTGCTGCCATTGGTCAAGTCTTTAGCGTGTAGGATTTAGCACGTTGTCATCGGTCACTGTTTAACACGTCTCATTAAACACTGCTGTCGGTCACTCGATAGCATGTTGCATTTAGCGCACTGCCGCTGATCAATCTTTAGCAAGTCATGTTTAGCACACTATCGTCGGGCCGCTCTTTATTGTGTTGTCATTGGTTACTTTTTAGTACAGTACCATCAGTCACATTCAGCACGTCACTTATAGTGCACTGCCGTGGGTCATTCTTTAGCGCATGCCATTTAGCGTGTTACGGTGCGTTGGACAGTCCAGGCCCAAGCTATGCTCTAACTCACCTCGCTTTTCACACAGAACTGCCAGGTCACCCCAACTGAACCGCACAGAGACTTCCGGCTGTAAGAAGAATGTAGCATTAACCAATTTCTCTTTTAGTTCATTTTTTCTGGAAGGCTTGACAGACGGTATCACGTTACACAAAAGAATGGATATATCCTTTCAGGTCAGGAAAAAATAAAGTTTAAAAAAAAAACTTCCCACATCCGAAATGTTCCTTTTTATTTTGGGTCTCGAACTCTAAGCATCGCTACCCATCAACTTTTAAAAGCCAGCAAGTAACATTATTCCCACAATCTGACTTTAACCAGATAACCTTTTCATTCTGTGACGCTAAATAGCACAGTAGTGAAAGTCTACTTGCATTAATTGCTCTTTCGCAAGAGAATTCAAGCAAGCCAACAATTATGTACACCCCAATTGTTATTGTTTCCTGTGCTGGTTATTTCAAATAATATAGATATTAGAATTAGGTTTGCTATTGTCACACAGTAGGCTTTCGGATTAGTTTTCAGTGAGTAATATACCTCTGGGACCTGACAGTACCATGGATGACACGAAAATCCCCATCCAGATTCCCCACCCACCTGGTATTCCCCCAGTTCTGGAACTGATGGAGGACTAACATACCCTTTCTCCGGCCTAATGTGCAGCAATGCCCAGGACCACAGGAGGGTTTTACCTCCACAAAGCAGCAAGTGAACACCTGCCACTGGACCATGAGATGCGGAGAGGAGGCGGGAAACACCCCCAGGGGTAGAACGAGAGTGTAACTGCGGAACGTGTGAAATTTTCAAGGCGGCGACGAGGCTCTGAGTCATAAATGGGCCTTGAACGGGGGTAGAGACGGGCGGCATGATAATCTAACGAAGGCCGAGCGTAAGTTAAGAAGCTCTGGCAAAGGTGCCCGTGTGGTGGGTGGTATCTGGGCAACATGGACAACTTTCCTGTACAGACGTGTCCCATGACTAACGGCAATAGTCATGGGGGAGGGAGGTAAACATATTAAATCCAGCTTGAAGCAAACCGCAAAGCAGTCAATGCACATTTCTGAATAATTTCAAGAAAAACTCGGTTTGGAGGGCAAACAGAGGGCAAATCAGCGTGAAGCTAACAGTTTTTGCATAAACCTATTTTCCAAATTTCACATGAGTCATACACACGGGGGGGCTACAGGGGTACTGCCTCCATCTGAATGCTAACTGGCCCACAGAGTGCCCACTTCCCTGTCACTCACTTATTCAAAACATGTCATTGGCTAATAAGGTTGGCCATCTGTATGAATTATGGTCCATATTATCCCCCTGGCCATAGATTAGAGTTATATGAATACTTGAGCATTACAGCTCTGCATGACGGTGATTTGACAGATAAAACTCATTTAAGTACAATGCAGTGCATCCGCGGTACACTAACTGATTCTTACTGTGAGGCAAACAAACAGTGGGGGGTGCTCTCCCAAGCACAGCTACACCTTTGGGAATAACCACTCTGACACCACTGGCAAGTCCGGCCAATTCTTCCAAAACCCAATTATGGGAGAAATACACAGAAACTTCTAAGGTAAGACGATAATGCTTGCTTTTGTGATTATATGTGAAAAAGGCTCAAGGAAGGGCACAGTGCTTTGTGACAGCTAGCTAAAGAGCAGCACCGCAGTGGATAGGATCAATTTTAGATACATCTAAAATTAAGGGGAATTAATTAGTTACTCAATTCAACTTATTTTTATATAGCACCTTTCACAACACAGTGCTCCCAAGGCACTCAACAAGAATGAGTGGCAATCCATTACACCATTTGCACAAAATGGTGCATGAAATATGGAAAAGGGGAGGATGAAAAGAAAGAAAGCCAGGAGACAATGGAGGAGAGCAAGCAAAAACTCTCAAGAAGGGAAGGAAAAAAAATGTCTGGGGCTCCAAGATCCTAGAGGGATAATGTGTCTGATTTAAAAAAAGCAGGGTGTGGATTGTGGACAGTCATTCCATCAGGGAGACTGTTTCCCTAGCAGGTCTGTGTAAGCCGGCAAACCAAAGGCCCCATATCCACGATGTCACAGCCCAAGGCTAATATGTTCGGAGGGTGTCTTGTCTCCCCCCCCCCACCCCCCTTAATTAAACGGTTCCATTCCCCAAAATGAAACAACAGAGGGATGGTGATCCATCCGAGAGGCGAGCGTGGCTTTAAAACAGAGCCGCTGACATCCAGACGTCAGCTTGTTCCCAGATAACAGCACACAAAGAGAGCAGATGTGTGACTCAGATGGCCTGTGGGAATGTGGTCCTGCCAGGCGAGGGGATCATGAAAAGGGATGGGGGGGAATCAGAGAGGGTGATGTTGGGGCAAGTAGAGTGGGTAGAGCATGAGTGCCAATTTGGATTCATAGGCTCCAAAGAGAACTCTGTCCCATTTGTCTCCTTCTGGTGCCCCCCCAAGAAAAGCAGCCAGTGCACATACACACACTCTATGCATTTTTACATGAGGTATGAGGTGTAAAAATGGTGTATGAATCAGTTATTCATACAATCAAAATTCAACATAAATTGTATAAAAAAGGCAAGGTTTTCTTGTTGATTAAAATGGTTTTTAGGCCAAGAGGTAAATTTAATTAAAAGAAAACCATTCTGAAAAGTGTAACTTTAATTAAAAACCCCTGGGTAACATTGCAATTAGCAAATATGTTTTTCCCCCCATAGCCAAAAAGATATTTTTAACCAGAAAAAAATCCTTTGATCCAAATCCAAAGCCTTCTAAAGAATACTTACATTACTTTTTACTTTACTTGTAAAGCTTTTTTGATTACTATGACAAACCATCAGAAAACCTTTAGTAGGATTATAGCCTCATAACAGGAAGTAATGTTGAGTAGCTATTTTGAAAACATCACATAACACTGTTCAATGACAACTTATCGCTTTTTGTCAAATAATCTCAATTGGTAAAACTTCACAGTATGTGTCTTTCTTATCCTGCACAGAGCGATGAAACTTAACCAGGGTGAGGTTCCCTCTGCCCGGACCGGCCCGTTTTGTCGGGTAACTTCTAAGAGCCCAGCACTGACCCGTAGGCTACACTGGGGCGTCACACCTCACATGGTAAATAATCGCTTCGCATGGAGTATGGGAAGGATATTGTCCTCATTTTCAGAAAACAGGACACCAGCTGTGCTTATTCAAATGTATAAAAGGTGCAGAAGTACAGAACAGTACTGTGCAAAGGAAATTATATTTATGTGGGTGTAAAACAGATTTGTTTTTTTTATCTGTCAAAGTGGATTAGCTTGGCTTTTTCAAATCCTCTCCTAAAGTCACCACGTTAACTACATTTACCATGCCACCCCATCCATGTATTTGGTGAGCTTGTCCACTGGTAAACTTTGCTAATTAATACCTTGTGAAGGTAAGTAAGTAGGTTAATGAATTAGGCTGGTTGGGAAATGTAACAAACATATGGAATTACTGGGATGCCCCAAGGAGACTCACGGCCATTCAACGATATATGAAGAGCTTTATAAAAAAAAAACGGTTTTACGTTGGTGTTTTTGAACAAATTAATAGCTTTTAAAATAATTTTCTTTGCACATTTGCAAAGTACTGCAACAAAAATAAATATAACGAGACTGAAGGAAGTGCTTAGAGAGACTTATCTGTCAATCTTTATTCAAAGGCAACTTTTCAGGGTGTGAGAGCATTAGAAGATGAACACACTTCCGTGTGGGTTTGCCTGTTTAATAGTTGACATTACGGTACTTGTTGAGCGTTCGGTTTTTGTACATATTTGGTCAGTTTGCCCTGTTACTTCCTTATAACATTTTAGTGTCACACACCCCGCTTGGTATTTATTTGACGGGTGACTGCAGGAAATGTTCACCTGCTATCACCCCCCGGGGGGGGGTGGTTAGGGGGCAGAATGACCACCACTATGAAGCCAGACAAGTATTCACTGTGGAAGCATCTGAAGCAGAACCAGACTCGCTTTGCTGTAAATGTATCCCTGGTAACAAGCGGGATGCTTGTTGTCGTGGCGACCAGCATACAGGCAATAGAGGGTGAAGCGCAGATAAAGGCAAGCTTCACTTGCCTTTAACCCTCTGTGCACTGGGTTATATGATCCCAGTTACTTAAACTCCATAATGCTTCCACTGCAGGCAGTGCAGTACCTGACCCGAATAAAAGCCCACAGGAGAGCAAGCAGCGGCATCCCTATTGAGGCTTTGCTTGAAGAGCAATGTATGCTAAGCAGCAACATGAGATTAGCCTTAAATACAGGTGTTTAATATCAGTACCAGCTCCAAAACAGCAACGAGTGCAGACAGGTACTCAGAGTCTCCTTTCTGAACACTGGTGATCACATTCGCATTTATTCGCATTTACAGTGGTACCTCAGTTCTCAAACTCATTAGAACTCAAATTTCTTAAAAGTCGAACCAACCAGTTAGAAAAAAAATTTACCTAGAACTTGAAAACACCCTCCGAACTCTGAATCTCAGAAGTCAAACCATGGACGCCGACCTAAAATAACTTGTATGTGGGAAATGAGTTACACGGCACCTCTCTCTCAGCAGAAACAAAAGGTAACGCTTCAGCCTCGCATTCGCTGTGATAGGATTGCGCATGTTTAAACTAGTTGAATACATTTAGAAAGTAAAAATACATTTAGACAATGATAGAGAGTAACAGTAATTATTATATAATAAAATGCATTTTAAAATAAAGATTTCTTATTTTAATATTAATAATAAACCATTAATACATGTAACTATAATAATATTGTTGTGCCGAGCTGGGACAGAACGAAGACGCAAACATCAGGGTATCGGGGAATACGAGGCTTAATTACAGGTAAGGCAGGCAAAACGCTGATGGACAATACAATGACCGGACTGGGGAAACAAACCCGGATGAATTACAGAGGACTAATGACAACAACCGGAAACAGCTGATCACAAAGGGATTCCACACAGGGTTAACGAAGGGGCATGACCCGCGGAAGGAGGGGACAATTGGGGCAGGACATTTTTTTTTTTTTTAAACTTTACATATTGCTTGGTTACATTTATTTTCTTACTTTACAAAATGCTGTTTTGATAAATGTGCTTAGATGCGTTAGATCTTGTTTTATCCGGTTCATTCTGTGTTTAAATGCTTAAAAAAATATATATTTAGGCGTAATTTTTTGGGACCAGGAACAATTAATTGGTTTTCGATCAGAACTTTTTAGGATTCGATCCGGAGTTCTGAATGGATTAAGTTCGAGTTCTGAGGTACCACTGTATTTCATTTACTAGATGCTTTTGTCCAAAGCAAATAAGGCAAAATGGCACATTACAAGCATACGTGTCTAATCAACTAGGCATACAGCTAGCTTCCAATGAATGGCCAGGTACAAGTGTAAGAAGCATCAGAGCTACACACAGCAAGACCCTAATAAGAAAAATATGCAAATAAGCAGAACGTGCAATAATAAGAACATTCGAGGAACATGGAAGGTGTAAGCTGGTAAAAGTATTCCTGGAACAGATGATGTTTTTATGTTCCTGCAAATCACCCATTATTCTGAAGATGAAATATTTTCCTAAATTGGGGAAAAAGCACAAAACATTAATTTCATGTCTCCAGAACCCAACAGTACTGTCCAGTCTTAGGCTTCAGAGACCAGTAAATGCATATACATGCAATTGACTGTACTAGTAGCTAGTACTGGGCGGTATAAACGATATGCGATATAAATTTGGCCAACGGGAGACATTTTGACAGTACCGTCCTACCGCGGAAATTTCCCCTCCTCGCCCGCAAAAATGATGTAAAGAAGTCATGTCA
The DNA here is from genome assembly GCA_019775915.2 of Cyphomyrus plagiostoma. Classification (NCBI taxonomy): domain Eukaryota; kingdom Metazoa; phylum Chordata; class Actinopteri; order Osteoglossiformes; family Mormyridae; genus Cyphomyrus; species Cyphomyrus plagiostoma. The sequence goes on from JABFEA020000001.1 coordinate 28,352,397, forward strand.
AATAATTCATTTGTATGGTTTATATGAAAATTGTTTATATGATTATTGCAGCACCCGGCAGCAGAGTCCTGCACAGGTCAGATTTTGACA
>JABFEA020000001.1:28388905-28401821 GCA_019775915.2 Cyphomyrus plagiostoma
GCCTCACGCTCATACCGACCGCGTATCCCGACCGAATGCCTCGCGCTCATTCCGACCGCGTATCCCGACCGAATGCCTCGCGCTCATACCGACCGCGTATCCCGACCGAATGCCTCGCGCTCATACCGACCGCGTATCCCGACCGAATGCCTTGACTGTAAGCCACATGTTCAAAAGTTGCTCTTTGCAGGAGCAGCAACCAGAGTACAGCCAGCGTAGAGCCTGCAATTGACTACTTCGATGTCCAAGACTGAAACAAGGTCTCCATGAGGGACACATCAAAATGTATCAATTCAAAAATACAAATAAAGCTCAGAATTTGCAAACCCTTTTTTTGAGATATTTTTGCACATTGTTCTTGACGTGATTGAGACAGACTGCTGTATGCTGTATGCTGCATGCTGAGGGAGCCGTTTGGTTTTCCTAACAAACGCTAATAGATCCAAAAAAACTGGAAAGTGCTTTTTTCTCTCTCTTCCCTACTGTGATCCTTTGCCCATAGTGAAAGGTGGGCAGGGAGCACCCTTGGTGTCATTCCATCACAGGGTACACGGGTCCACACACACAAACTATAACATCACTAAGGAGCATTATGAGATACCAGATAACCTGTAGGGCATGTCTTTGCACTACATCTGGAAACCTGAATGCAGGACACTCGGCTGAAGACAGGAATCCCGCACAGTCTGAGAGATTTATGGTGCGTTCTTTTTTCTCTCGGAACTCGGAAATTCCGAAATGAGTGACATCACGTCCGACAATCTCCTGTTCGAGCTACCACGTTTTGGAACAAACATGGCTGCCTCCATGAACATGCTGCTGTGTGTTGTTGCTTTATATTTTAGCAGATATAGTGAGATTTATATTTGGAGTGAGATTTATTTTTTCTGAGAGGCAAACAAGAAACACAAACTAGTCAAAGCATATTAAAAGCTTTATAAAATATTTTAGTATATTGATAGCAATATTTAGAGAGGTAAACAAACCAAAGAGACAAGTCTGGTAAAAATCTGATATGCTATGCTAGGATACTGTTTACCGTAATGATACGGTATTCTCTAAATCAAACGCGTGCAATTACAATTATAACTAATACATTTAACAAAATATTCTTAAAGATTTAAGAACACAGAATTACTGTTGAGTGTGTAAGCTGCCATATTTTCTTGACCTTTTCATTCAAGTTCCAACTCGGAGAGAAATAATCGAACGCACTAATAGGCCCGCAGTCATCATGTCACATCCACCCAATCAGGAAGACAACAGGCTAGATCAGAATTTGATTATATCAGAGGCAGTCACTCCTGTTATAACCATCCATCCATCCATTATCTGCTGTTTGTCTGGGGTTCGGGTTGTGGGGGTAGTAGCTTCAGAAAAGATGCGCAGACCTACCTCTCCCCAGCTACCTCTACCAGCTCCTCGGGGAGGACACTGAGGTGTTTCCAGGCAGGCCGAGAGATATAATCCCTCCAGCAAGTCCTGGTTCTGCCCCGGGCCCTCCTCCCTGTAGGACATGCATGGAAAACTTCTCTGGGTAGCCGGCCAGGAGGCATCCGCACCAGCTGTCCAAACCACCTCAACTGGCTTCTTTCGACGTGAAGAAGTAGTGGCTCTACTTTGAGGCCCTCCCGGATATCCAAACTTCTCACCCTATCCCTAAGGGAGAGCCCAGACACCCTGCGGAGAAACCTCTTTTTGGCCGCCTGTCTTCATGATCTCATTCTTTCAGTCATTACCCATAGCTCATGACCATAGGTGAGGGTAGGGACGAAGCTGGACAAATAGATTGAGAGCTTTGCTTTTTGGCTCAGTTCTTTCTTAGCTAAGATGAAACCGGTTAAGCGCCTACAAAACTGTAGACGCCGCACTGATTCATCTATCCAGCTCCTGATCTTGCCTACCCTCACTCGTGAACAAGACCCTGAGATACTTGAACTCCTCCACTTGAGGCAGTACGTCTTCCCTGACCTGAAGAGGGCAATCCACCAATTTCCGGCTGTGCACCATGGTCTCGGACTTGGAGGTGCTAATCCTCATCCCCACTCGCCTGCGAACCACCTCCAAGCACGCTGGAGATCCCCAGGAGATGAAGCCAACACGATGACACAGCCTGTAAAAAGCGGTGAGGCAATCCTGAGGCCACCAAACATAAATATTATAAACAGGACCAATGACAAAAGGTAGGCCTGGCAGAGCCCAACCCGTACTGGGAACACGTCTGATTTATTACTGGCAATGTAGACCAAGCTTCTTCGGCTTTGTTCATACAGAGACCGTATTGCCCACAACAGTTGACCCCAGAGCCCATCCTCCTGAAGCACCCCCCTAAGAGAACCATGGGGAACCCGGTCGTAAGCCTTTTCCAAATCCACAAAACGCATGTAGACTGGATAGGCAAGCTCTCAGGTCCCCTGCAGTACCCTTGCGAGGGTATAAAGCTGGTACAGTGTTCCACGACCAGGATGAAAACCGCATTGTTCCTCCTGAACCTGAATCTGAGATTCGACTATCGATCTCACCGTCCTCTACAGTACCCCAGAATAGACTTTCCGAGGAAGGCTCAGAAGTGTGATCCCCTTGTAGTTGGAACACACCCTCTGGTCCCCCTTCTTAAATAAGGGGACCACCACCCCGGTCCGCCAATCCAGCGGCGCTGTCCCTGACCTACACGCACTGTTGAGAAGGTGTGTCACTCAGTGTCCAGAGCCCTCAGGTACTCCAGGCAGATCTCGTCCACCCCCAGGGCCCGGCCACCATGTAGCTCTTTAACCACCCTGGCAAACTCAGCCCCAGTGATGGGAAAGCCCCCCCCCAGTACCCTCGGGCTCTGTGCCCTCAGATGTCTCAAAGGCAGTGTACTTAGTTATATCTGAGGCAGGGTTGAGGAGGTCCTCAAAGTATTCCTTCCACCTCCGGGTGATGTCCCTATGTGAGGTCAACAGCACCCCCTCCCCACTATAAATAGTACGAACCAGGAGCTGCTTCCCTCTCCTGATATTCTGAACTGGTTTGCCAGAACCTTTTTGAGGATGACCGAAAGTCACTTTCCATAGCCTCACCGAACTCCTCCCACGCCAGGGTTTTTGCTTCTGCGACCGCCCGAGCTGTATTCCGCCTGGCCTGCTGGTACCAGTCAGCTGCCTCCGGAGACCCCCGGGCTAATAATTCCCAGTAAGCCTCCTTCTTCAGCTTGACAAGCCCCCCTTACCTCTGGTGTCCACCATCGGGTACGGGGGTTACCGTCACGACTGGTACTGACCACCCTGCAGCCACAGCTTTGTGTGGCCGTTTCCACAATGGAGGTCCGGAACAGTGTCCATTCAGACTTGATGTCCCCAACCTCCCCTGGTATGCAGTTGGAATTCTGCCGGAGGTGCGAGTTAAAGCTCTGGTGCACAGGAGCCTCTGCCAGATGTTCCCAGCAGACCGTCACTATGTGCTTGGGCCTACCAGGTCTGACCGGCTTCCTCCCCAGCCACCTGAGCCAACTCATCACCAGGTGGTGATCAGTTGACAGCTTTGCCCCTATCTTTACCTGAGTGTCCAAGACAGAAAGCCGCGGATGAGATGATACGACTATGAAATCGATCATCAACCTGTAGCCCCGGGCATGTTTGTACCATGTCCACTTATGGCCACCCTTATGCTTGAACATGGTGTTCATTATGGACCAACCATGCATTGCACAGAAGTCCAATAACAGAACAACACTCGGGTTCAGATCAGGGAAGCCATTCCTCCCTATTATAACAACATTCTCTATTATTGTAATGGCGCTGTATTGAGGGAAAAGGGAACTAACGACCTCCCAGCTAAATGTCTCATTTTGTGAGTTTATATTGTGTAAAAAAAAAAAAAAATTAAGGTATTATAATTGTATTCCTGGACACAGAATACATGTGCTTTTGGGACCACCACTGGGGCCTCAGATACTTTCTCATTATTATTCAAGGATAATTGAAAAAGTATTTGAATTAAAGATAGCAGACAACATCCTATGGGTGAAGATCTGGAACTTCCCAAATTTTGAGACAAATGGATTCAAAACTGAAGCAGAACCACATAGAGGCAACACATGAAAGGACAGATACAGGTGCAGATCTGTGGTGCCGTATGACATTCAGACAAGTCACATAGAACTGGGCTGTTGATGAAGACTGTGCAGAAATATGTGAGGTAGGTTTGGGTGGTATTATTAGTAATGTTTTCATAAATTTTTATGTGGGACCCTCTGCATTATACTAGAATAGTGTTGCCTATTGTAGAGGGGCTAGAGTAGTATGAGAGGAATAGGGAGTATTGTCATCTCAGGGAAATTTCATTTTAGTCATTAGTATTTATACCTCTACTGCATAAGTGATTGGAAGATGGATGGATCATTTATTTTAATGTTTATCCCATTATTTGCAAATGCACTCTAGCTTTGGTGGTATTTTCCCCCCATTACTATGCGCACATTTCATAGGAGAGGCATGTGAGTGTATCTCCTGTCCCAGTACAACTGGATCTCATTGCCCCACTTCCAAGCTGTGTACTGAGTCTGGTCTCTGTCTCCTCAGCTTGTATCCTGCAAGGTCACATGGGTATACTGTGTTGTTGATTTCATTCCAGTACCAACTGTGTGTGTGTATTAGGTTTATATTACATGTTGGGGACTAAATGTCCCCCACAATGAATCAAGATGACGTGGATATTGCACTCGCCTGTATTGCTTGCTACTGGTCTCCCTTACTTTGGCTAATATATATTTTTTTACCCTCTCCCCCATCCCTCCTGGGGTTTGCTGCTTAGAGACCCAAAAATCATGATATCCTATTGACTTACTCCCCACAATGCCCCTACTACCTCTGAGGTATCTCCTGTCTGTTCTCCTACCTGGGACGTCTTTCCTGCCTGGAGGAACCACCCTGCAATCAGAAGCAGTACCTTCTCTCCCAGCCCAGACATTAACGTCCATAATTCCAATGGTCCTTCTGCATTTACACTCTGATTTTAACTAATTAGAGTGTATGAACCAGGACTGTACCACACAAATAAAATTCAGTTGAACTGAAAACTGAATTCACTCCCAAAGCCCTGGGCACACAATTAAGCTCAACCAGGAAAATGGCTCTTGTACAATAATTCTTCTAAAATAAAATGGCATTTTAGATTTGATAGTGGAAAAAAAAACCATTATGTTTTATTGTTACAACACCAGGTCTAGATCTGAGGCGAACTTGTTAGTAGGTTTACCTGATGTCGCAAGAGTGAACAAACATACCCAAACAGGACTGTGTAAACATGCTGGATAAAGCGGCTAAGTGCAAGAATAAGGTGCATCTAGTACTGCTTCCAATGAAGGGGCGAAACGGGTGGCGCTAAAGAAAAGAAACAATCAAAAATCGTCCTAATCCCTGCCGTCCCAAACCTAAGGTCCCATAACTAGGCTAGCTAAGCTGCCTAAACCCTGACAAAAGTACAGAGGTTGACGTCCACCCCTTAACTGGTGTCTCTTGACAGGGAATGAACCTACGTGAGGACATGCAGATGCACGCACGGTCTAATCTAGCCCTGCAACCTTAGGAAGGACATGAAAAGGAGTTAACCCTGTGACAATCTTATAAAAGAAATACGAATTCTCTTGACAAGAATAACCGATGAAAGTAGTCTAAAAACATGTCCCTCCTAAAACAGCACTATAGAAACAAGAAACAGAGAGCAGCCCAGCAGACAACTAGCACGAGGACATGCCAACACCATTGTTCTTCTCTGCATGCTCCCTTATAAAAGGGAAAACCCCGCCCATACAGGACCTCATTGGAGTGGACAGGAGAGAAGAAACAAAACACACCACGACACACAGAGTTACCCTTTGCATGTAACATTTATGTATTATATATACTTTAGAACTCAAACTTAAACTGTTCAGAACTTGGGTTCGAATACTAAAAAGTTTGAGTTCTGATCGAATTTTCCCCATAAGAAATAATGGAAAACCAATTAAGTGGTTCCCAGCCATGAAATAGTCCACATAGACTACAGTGTTTGTGAACCACAGGCACCACTGTATCTTTTATTATATGTGTCATGACACGAAAAACAAAGGACTCGAAGGCAGGCATCAGGAGAAAAAGTAGGGGCTTTACTGAACCCAAAACAGGAGATGGGAACCAAACAGGATTATGAGGGGTCAAACTGGGGACACTACAACAGGGAACAGGGGGAATGAAATTAGTGACCAAACGGAGGAATGCAGCTCTGGGAAGCATTCATAAACATAACTAACAACGGGCTGCAAGATGTGGGTGTGGAAAGTTAGTACAATAGCATTGAAGATAATGAGCAAGACGCGCCTGGGGAGAATTTGGAGGGATCTCATAATATGTCTCTGATTCCAAGATTATCATGTGATTAACTGCAGCTGACATTTAGGATCCTCCAGTACAGCAAAGTGCTGTATCACTCCTGAGTCTCCTGTGTTATTGTCACTCAGATCCAGCTCTCTCAGGTGTGAGGGGTTTGACCTCAGAGCTGAAGCCAGAGAACAACAGCCTGTATCTGTGACTCTACAGCCTGACAGCCTGTAAAGAGAATGAGAAAAATTCTTCAGTTTCTCAGCTCTGTACCCATAAATCAATTAATTAAGGAACTGGGATTTACACACATATAGGGTGACCATATAATCCATCTCAGGGAGTTAGGGAGGACACTTTTAGGTAGGACAGGATTTGCACATGTGTAAACATTGTGTAAATTGTATAGGTAAGCAGAAAACAAGACACAGAAATAGAGTAGTGTCATAACTCCATGTACATTAGTATGACCATCTATCCCATAAAGGTCCTGCCTGGCAAAATCCTGCATGGGTTCGGGTACCCGACGGGTGACCCGCAAATTTTGTTGAAACGGGTGAAAAATATTCTACTGTGTCGGATATGGGTTCGGGTCGGGTCGGACGCAGGAGAGCTAAATTGCGGTTTTCAAAACATCATGTGCCAACAAAAAATACCCTAGGGCTATAGTTTAGTGACAAAATCCCTGCATTCAAAGATGATAAAACGTTAAATCCGTATCAGTTTTTGTCTGCACGCGCATGCCCGGAAATCTCTCCCACTTTCATTTTCAAAAAACGCATGAGATCTCCTCCAGTCGTTCGAAATGGATGCTGAAGTAGTCAGCTGAGGCCATCAACTGTGGACGATCCTTTTTTTTGCACAGTAATATAAAGCACCGCACCCAACGTTAATCTTCGCCTTCGCGTAGGAATTCCAATCGGGTAATCAAAGGAAAATGGACAGTGCACGTAGGTAGCCTATAAAACCCAATACTGTGCAGGGTAGCCTAATGTACATTTTATGTAATATTAGTTTTATTAACACATTTAATTGTAAGCTGGTAAGGCTATTTGTGGGCATGGCAATATCAAACATTATTTGAGTTTGGAGGTAGGTTAATACCATTTGTTTTGCTCATTATAGGGTGTTATAAAGCAACATTTACATTTGCTGTGCCTTTTCAACTGATGTTGCAGATAATTGTTGTGCTAAACTTTTGTCTTTAACTTTTAATCGGACTGATTTTCAATCTCGTGCGGGTCGGGTGTCGGTATTTATTTATAGCGGATCGGTGCGGAATTTAATTTTATTTCTGTCGGATAACGGTTCGGATACGGGTTTAAGCATGACGGGTGGGGCGGGTGTGGAGTGTCAAAATCAGACCCGTGCAGGACTAACTTATATAGGCCTAATTTAGACAGGATATATTTTTATGGTGAGCAAAATATAATGTTATTTAAGGTTTGAGTTGACTTATTACGGAATAATATTCCTGTCTGTTTTTATTCATATTTATGTCCAAAAAAAGTTAGGCCCAGTAAAAGAAATCATTAGTTTATCATCCCCGCCCGCGTGGCGAATTTAGCCCGCGGGACCTTTATGGGAGAGATGGTCATGCTAATATAGATGGAGTTATGACGCTGGTCTAGTTCTGTGTCTTGTTTTCTGCTTACCTATACAGTTTACAAAACCAACCTTGTGTTTTTAATATAAGATAAAACCAGTGAAGTTACTTTAAATGGTTTCATATTTTTTCATTCATGACTACTTTGAAATGGTTTAACAGTTTACTGTACAACTTCCCGCTGCAATGTCTTTGCTATGGACATATGTTACCCTTTCAAAAACAGTTATAGTGTATTGAAATTTACAGATCAAATCATATACCGCAATACATACCGTCTATGGTTCAAATTATACCACAATATTAATTTTATGCCATATTGCACAGCCCTAGCGGGAAGTGTTCGGCAAGGCAGCTGAAGCACTGCATAATGGGATCTGTAGTTTATTGTGTTACCAGCGCTTCATATCGCCGGGGCATTAATAACAATTATATATAAAATTATCTCGCGGGCCGGATATAATTACACGGCGGGCCGGATGTGGCCCGCGGACCTTGAGTTTGATACATATGTACCATATCGTTTCGCGGAAGGATAAAAATGTTAATTTAAAACAAATATGCCAATAAAATGTTTCAAATTCATATTCATGTTCAGTTTGTTTTTCCTTATGTGGCAAGTAGCCGTGTAATAAGCGGGATAATGTCCGTTTCGCGTCGGGTCCTGATCACACTGTCGGGGCTTATTTCTGCGATAACTATACCGGCTGCCTGTACATTATCCCTTACATAGCCGATCGGATGCGGAATTTAATTTTATTTCTGTCGATCAAAGGTTCGGATATGACAGGTACGGGCGGGTGCGGTTTGGCAAAATCAGACCCTTGCAGGATTCTGCTGTCTGGTGCAGCAATAATCATATAAACAATTTTCATATAAATCATATAAATAATAAATTATTTATTATTTGACGCGACTTCATTACGTAATTTTTGCGGGCGAGGAGCGGAAATTTCTGCGGTAGGGCGGTAAAATCAAAATCAAATCAAAGCCGTGTATACCGCCGAGTACTAGTGTCTTGCATACACTTCCTCTTCAAATCACCCCACAGCATCTCAATAGGATTCAGATCTGGGCTTTAACTTGACTATTCCAGAGCTCTTTCTTGTAAGCCATTCCTTGGTAGATTTACTGGAATGTTTTGAGTCATTGTCATTTGCATGATCCAGCCCAACTTCAGATTCAACTTTTGGACAGATGATCTCACATTGTCCTCAAGCACCCTCTGATATGATGAACAATTCATAGTAGATTCTATGATGGTGAGCTGGCCAGGTTCTGCTGCAGCAAAGCAGCCTGAAACCATCACATTTCCACCCCCATGCTTCACAGTTGGTATGAGGTTCTTTTGCTCAAAAGCTGTCTTTGGTTTACACCAAACTGTCCTCTGTTACTATGTCCAAATAAATCAATATCAGATTCATCTGTCCAAAGCACATTGTCCCAAATGTCCTGGTCTTTGTCTAGGTGGGTCTCTGGCAATCTTCAGTCTTGCCCTGGTATTTTTTTGACAGCAAGGGTTTCCTTTTTGCACAGCTCCCATGTGAACCAAACTTGCACAGTCTCTTTCTGATGGTAGATGCATGCACCTTGACATCAACTGTGGCAAGAGCTTCCTGTATGACCTGTGATGACATTTTAGGATTTTTGGAGACTTATTTCAGCATCTTGGGGTCTGCTCTTGGGTTGAATTTGTTAGGACAGCCTGCCCTGGCCATACTGGCAGTTGTTTTAAATGATCTCCACTTGTAAATTATTCTCTGGACAGTGGAGTGGCTGATTCCAAACTGTCTTGAGATCTTTTTTATATCCTTCCCAGACTCATATGCATCTACATGCTTCTTTCTGAAGGCCTCAGAGAGCTCTTTGGATTTCACCATGGTGATCCCACTCATTTCAACAATCAGTAGCAAACCAAACCAAATATCTATGGTATAAACAAGACAGACTCCTCCAAAAAGCTCTGTAATAATGTTATAATTATTTTCACCTGATGCGGTGCACCTGAATCTAACTCTAGGCATTTAAAATAATAATGTATGTGAGGGTGTCCTAACTTTTTCCTAAGTGGAAATTGGAATCATAGTTAATTTCTTCTGTTAAATAAGTGAATTTGTTTCTTTTTTTTGCATAGGTGAAACAGTTACATCACTTTTATCTACACATATTTGAATGAAAATTTAATAGTGATATGTTGATATTTCTTAATAAAGAACTAAACATTTAATGGGGTGTCCTAATTTTTTCACATGACTGTAGCAAGAGGTGATACCTGGACCCTACAGAGGTTGCACAGGTCGTCCACCTCCTCCAGGATGGTGCATCAATACATGGCATTGCTAGAAGGTTTACTGTGTCTCCCAGTACAATCTCAAGGGCATGGAGGAAATTCCAGGAGAGAAGCAGTTTATCTAGGAGAGCTGGACAGGGCCATAGAAGGTCCTTAACTTATCAGCAGGACCAGTATCTGCACCTCTATGCAAGGAGGAATAGGAGGAGCACTGCCAGAGCCCTACAAAATAACCTCCAGCAGGACACTGGTGTGAATGTCTCAGACTAAACAATCAGAAAAGTACTTCATGAAGGTGGCCTGAGGGCCCAACATCCTCTAATGGGCCCTGTGCTCACTGCCCAGGACTGTGGAGTTTGATTAGCACTTGCCATAGAATTACAGAATTGGCAGGTCTGCCACTGGCGCCTTGTGCTTATCACAGATGAGAGCAGGTTCACCCTGAGCACATGTGACAGACGTGAAAGGGTCTGGAGAAGCCGTGGAGAACATTATGTTGCCTGTGATATTGTTCAGCATGACTGTTTTGGTGGTGGGTCAGTGATGGTCTGGGGAGGCATATCAATGGAGGGATGCACAGACCCCTACAGGCTAGACAGTGGCACCTTTATTGCCATTAGGTATCAGGATGAAATCCTTGGACCCACTGTCAGATCCTACACTGGTGTAGTGGGTCTTGAAAGCTTCAAGACGCCTCCTGTATGGAAACTAGCTGCACGCATTGCTCAGGTGTGATTTTGGCCCATTCTTCCACACAAACTGTCTTCAAATCTTGAAGGTTCAAAGAACCTCTCCTATGAACAGTTTTTTCTTTTCAATTGGATTCAAGTCGGGTGATTGACTAGGCCATTCTAGCAGCTTTATTTTCTTTTGTTTGAAACCAATTGAGAGTTTCCTTCACTGTGTGGAATCATTGTCTTGATGAAATGTCTTTGTATCTGTGGATTACTTTGGTTGTTTCTGACATCTGGTATAAATTTAATTTCAATAGCTCCATTAGAAAAGTATTAGCTGAGAAAAATATTGGCACGTTCAATACTTATTTTCCACACTGTACATCTTGCTTGCAAGGAAGCAATCTGACTATTAACCTGAGTATCAGCAGCTGACATTTTGGATCCTCCAGTGCAGCAGAGAGCTGTATCACTCCTGAGTCTCCTGTGTTATTGTCACTCAGATCCAGCTCTCTCAGGTGTGAGGGGTTTGACCTCAGAGCTGAAGCCAGCGAAGCACAGCCTGTATCTGTGACTCTACAGCCTGACAGCCTGTAAAGAGAAGGAGAGAAACTCTACACTCTCTCAGCTCTGGAAACACACTCAGTTCAATGAGGAAATTATCTGCATTGCAAAATGTCTGTTGTTAAATAGCTAGTTTACTATTAATAATCAAACATTCAACTCATTTAAACGATTGTTGCAAATAATGTAAATAATAATTTCATGTTGTTTAAATGTTTCTACAAATTTTATTTCAAGGAAACAGTTTGACTACTAACCTGAGTATCTGCAGCTGACATTTAGGATCCTTCAGTAAGTCAGAGAGCTGTATCACTCCTGAGTCTCCTGTGTTATTGTGGCTCAGAATCAGCTCTCTCAGGTGTGAGGGGTTTAAACTCAGAGCTGAAGCCAGAGAAGCACAGCCTGTATCTGTGACTCTACAGCCTGACAGCCTGTAAACAGAAGGAGAGAAACTCTTCAGTCTCTCAGCTCTGCACCCATAAGTCAGTTCATTAAGAAAACACCATCATGACAGCACCTCTCTGGGATCTACACACACGTGTCACTCTGACTGACAGACAGGTGTTTGTTTGTCTCTGTCTGCTACAGCCTGAGTTATGCTTCTGTCCTTCTTTTGTCTTTCTGTTTGTTTGCTTTGGTTTCCCACTCCTGTTGTTCCCTTTTAGAGACCACCCACTGCCCTTCACCCCCCTCTTATTCTCAGGCGCAGTGTTAATGTCGTCAGTGAAAATTTTAACGTTAAGTATTCGTTGACAACCTTTTATTTCATTACTAAATTGTACCAACAACGTAAATGAAAAAATTGTTGACGTCAAAAATTACAGTGAAATCTCTGTTCATTATACTCTGACGAGTAAAGACCAGACGAAATTGCTGGCTCTGTTTGGGCAGACAACCTAGATCGCAGTATCCATCTCCAGCATTGGTTGTTATCCTTTTTAACCAATCATTTACAGTATATGCAGAAATCTGCAAGTACCAATTCTCACTATCGCCATGGCATCTTTCTCATTGGATGATTTGCTTTTCCCGCTTGGTGCATGTCTGAGCAAATGCCACCTTCCAGTATAAATAATGCTAACTTCACACTACACGATATTAGCCCCGATTTTCCACGCGGCAACAGTTTTTGGAAATTGCTGAAAAACCCCCAGGCCTGAGGCAAACTGGAGCACAATCGGTTCTTAACACGACCCGATGGAGTTGCCAATGTGTTACAGACACCCATCAAATATCTAGAAGGCTAAATATTGGGACCAGTCAACGACGCCAAATCCTGAACATGTGAAAGGTGCTGAGACTGACAATAAGTACAGCAACAAGCCATAGCCAATGAAAGCACAAGACACGGTGTAAGACAAAATACAAGGGATTTAGAAAGATATAAAAGATGAGTTTATGAACTGTTCTTATTGTTCAGGGATACACTCTCTCTCTCTCTCTC
>JABFEA020000001.1:28406611-28418046 GCA_019775915.2 Cyphomyrus plagiostoma
AGGGATTTAGAAAGATATAAAAGATGAGTTTATGAACTGTTCTTATTGTTCAGGGATACACTCTCTCTCTCTCTCTCACACACACACACACACACACGTGTGCAAGAGAAGTATCTTCCTGAAATATATACCAAAGATGTGAATAATTATCTTATTCAATTTGTTATACATGTTGCTTGCAAGGAAACAGTCTGATTACTAACCTGAGTTTCTGCAGCTGACATTTAGGATCCTCCAGTACAGCAGAGAGCTCTATCACTCCTGAGTCTCCTGTGTTATTGTTGCTCAGATCCAGCTCTCTCAGGTGTGAGGGGTTTGACCTCAGGGCTGAAACCAGTGAAGCACAGCCTGTATCTGTGAGTCTACAGCCTGACAGCCTGTAAAGAGAAGTAGAGAAACTCTTCAGTCTCTCAGTTCTGGACCCATAAATCAGTTCATTAAGGAAACACCGTCATGACAGCACCTCTCTGGGATCTACACACACATGTCACTCTGACTGACATACAGCCTGAGTTATGCTTCTGTCCTTCTTTTGTCTTTCTGTTTGTTTGGTTCATTTCCCCCCTCCTGTTGTTCCATTTTAGAGACCACCCACTGCCATACACCCCCCTCTTACTCTCGGACCCCCCTGACATGGAGTGAGGACTCCACCAGCCGTCTCTCACAGTCACTGCCAGTTACTCCCGTCTCTCGACTTCAGCTGCACTGTTACTCAGTAAATATAGCCTCTGCAGTGCTGATGCTCGTACACCCACGGCTGCCTGGTTTATAGTATAGAATATTATTTAGCATTTCATAACGCATAGAGAATGTAATCATTAGGACTATTTAAAAGCTGATGTACACTGTTGTAGAGACTTACCTTGTAGTCTTTAGAGAATGCTGACCAATTACTGCTGTGCACGATGTGATTAAAAAAACAAGAATGAATAAGCACGCTGTGTTGTCTGAGAAGTTTCTGCATTTGTTAGCCATTCTGTTAGGCTTTACTGTATGAATATGTACTTTATTAGTGCTGCACCTTATCACTATTTTGAAGGACATATACCTTATTAACCCTCTAGCCACACAATCTGCTACAAGCAGAAGCTGCCAAGGTTTGATACTGAAGGAAGGGATTCGCCTGAGTTCACCAAAGGGTCACGGCTAGGCATTTAAAAAACTGAGTAGAAATGGTCAAGTCACCCTTATGCTCAGCTGATGCACCAAGCAGTAAAAGAGATGATTGACAAACTTATCATATAGGGGTGTGAACCAAGGGAGAAAACAACGATGGTGATTGGATGAGGGAATGATGATGCTTAAGTGGCGAGATATTGTTACTCAATGAGAAAATGTATAAAAATTGGTGTAAAATAGTATCGGACACACTTTAAGTGTCCAGCCTTGGTTGTAACTTCATTGTTGCAATAAAGACTGAATTTGGATTTACACCAGCGGCTTCTGACTCCTGAGTGGCGGGGAAGGAAAAAACCACAACAATAGCTCATCCTCAAAATTATATTTTAATAAATTCCCAATTACATCTCCAATTAATTAATGCATTATTTTTAACGTATAATAATAGCTGTGAATAATTTCTTATTCATTGTTTTTTTTTTAATTGTGACACCTAACCTGAGTTTCTGCAGCTGACATTTAGGATCCTCCAGTACAGCAGAGAGCTCTATCACTCCTGAGTCTCCTGTGTCATTATCACTCAGATCCAGCTCTCTCAGGTGTGAGGGGTTTGACCTCAGAGCTGAAGCCAGAGAAGCACAACCTGTATCTGTGAATCTAAAAAATGACAACCTGTAAAGAGAAGGAGAGAAATTCTTCAGTCTCTCAGTTCTGGACAAACAGCTCAGTTCAGTGAGGACAGTATCTGCATTAAAATATATTCATTGTAGCAAAATTACTATTATTAACCTCTCCTGGAGCCGACACCTTATTGTGGTGGAGGGGTTTGCATGTTCCAATGATCCCAAGAGCTAAGTTGCCCGGGGCTTTATGCCCCTGGTAGGGTCACCCAAGGCAAACAGGTCCTGGGTGAGGAACCAGACGAAGTGCGGCTCATTAGACCCCTTATGATGAATACAAACATAGATCCACATTTTCCCTCGCTTGGACGCGGGTCACCGGGCCTCCCCCCGGAGCTAGGCCTGGGGTGGGGCTCAATGGCGAGCGCCTGGTGGCCAGGGCTGCACCCATGGGACCTGGTCGGGCACAGCCCGAAGGAAGCACGTGGGTCCCCCCTCCCATGGGCTCACCACCTGTAGGAGGGGGCAAAGGGGCCGGGTGCAGTATGAGTCGGGCAGTGGCTAAAGGCGGGGACCTATGTGGTCCGATCCTTGGCTGCCACCTTCAAATCCGAGACTATGGTCCTCAGCTGGAAAAGGGTGAAGTGCTCTCTCCGAGTCGGGAAGGGGGTCTTTCCCCAAGTGGAGGAGTTTAAGAATCTTGTGGTGTTGTTCACAATTGAGGGAAGGATGGAGCGGGAGATCGGCAGGCAGATCGGTGTGGTGCCAGCAGTGATGCAGGCGCTGCATCGGTCTGTCATGATGAAGAAGCTGTCGATTTACCAGTTAATCTACGTTCCTATCCTCACCTATGGTCAAGAGCTGTGGGTAGTGACCGAAAGAACTAGGTCACGGATACAAGCAGCTAAAATGGATTTCCTCCGGCTGGACTCTCCATTAGATAGGGTGAGGAGCTCAGTCATTCGGCAGAGACTCAGAATAGAGCCGCTGCTCCTCCGAATCGAGAGGAGCCAGATAATGTGGCTCGGGCATCTGGTCAAGATACCTCCTGGACGCCTCCCTTGTGAGGTGTTCCGGGCATGTCTCACTGGGAGGAGACCCCGGGAAAGATCCAGGACACGCTGGAGAGACTATTTCTCCCGACTGGCCTGGGAATGCCTTGGGATTCCCCCAGTGGAGCTGGATGAAGTGGCCGCGGAGAGGGAAGTCTGGGTTTCCTTGCTTAGATTGCTGCCCCCATGACCCGACCCGGAAAAGCGGTAGATAATGGATGAATGGACTATTAATAATGAAACATTTAACACATACAGTGGTACCTCAGTTCTGAAACTTAATCCGTTCCAGACTCCGGATCGAATCCTAAAAAGTTCGAGTTCTGATCGAATTTTTCCCATAAGAAATAATGGAAACCAATTAATTGGTTCCCGGCCCCCCAAAATATGTATTTTTTTTTCTTTTTTTTTTTAAGCATTCAATCACAAAATGAACAAGATAAAACAAGAAGAGCATTTTTTTTTTCTTAATGGCTTCCAAAACGATAAAGATCTTATCCCAACATTATCCCTGTCCTGCCCCGATCATCCGCTCCTTCTGTGTGCCCGTTAACCTCATGTGGGATCCCCATGTGATCAGCTGTTTCAGGTTGTTGTCATTAGTCCTCTGTAATAAGTCCACGTTTCAGTTTGTTTTCCCAGTCCGGTCATTGGGTGCATTCCACTTGCTTACAGCGCTGGCTTAAAGCAACACATTCTGATCCTGACGCAATGCATTATGGTTAGATGCATTGCGGTCTCTCACCCGACTGCACAAACTGGAACCGCCTCCATGACGACACACCTTTGCCCTTATTGGTTGAAGAGTTTAGTTACATGCATGACGTTTGTATCCCAGGCACTTCCGATGCGTAATCTGCTATTTCTTCCGAATATAACGAAAAGCAGTGAGAACAGGTTCTCAGTTGATTTACCTGGTAAAATAAAGTTTAAATAAATGACAAAAATGCTGTAATAGTACATGTAAATAAGTGGTTTATTTAATGTTAGTTACTGTAATGTTGCGCTGCTTTATTTGGTTAGTCTGTGAAGAAGGAATTCAAGTAAGAATTGCATTGTAGTGTGACTCATTTCCTGGCGCATACAATTTATATTAGGTCATCGTTCACGGTTCGACTGCTGATATTCAGATCGAGTTCTAGGTCAACCTGGTTTGTTCGCCTTTCAAAAATTTTAACTTATAGTGAGTTCGAGAACCGAGGTACCGTTGTAATTGCAATGAATATATAGAATAATTTCATGATGATTATACATTGTTACACAAATATTCTTCCAAGGCAACAGTCTGACTACCAACCTGAGTATCTGCAGCTGACATTTAGGATCCTTCAGTACAGCAGAGAGCTTTATCACTCCTGAGTCTCCTGTGTTATTGTTGCTCAGATCCAGCTCTCTCAGGTGTGAGGGGTTTGACTTTAGATCTGAAGCCAAAGAAGCACAACCTGTATCTGTGACTCTACAGCCTGACAGCCTGTAAAGAGAAGGAGAGAAACTCTTCACTCTTTCAGCTCTGGACACGCAATCAGATCAGAGGGGAAAGTATTTATATTTCAAACATTTATATTTAATCAAATAATTAATTTACTACTGATTATGAAACAGTTCATTTTATCATAGAGTTAGAAAAAATGTATATAATTATCTCAGTTTAAACATTGTTATACACATTTGCTTGTAAAAAATCTGACTCCTAACCTGAGTATCTGCAGCTGACATTTAGGATCCTTCAGTCCAGCAGAGAGCTTTATCACTCCCGAGTCTCCTGTGTCATTGCCGCTCAGATCCAGCTCTCTCAGGTATGAGAGGTTTGACCACAGAGCTGAAGCCAGAGAAGCACAACCTGTATCTGTGACTCCACAGTCTGACAACCTGTAAAGAGAAGGAGAGAAACTCTTCACTCTCAGCTCTCAAGTTACAGCTCAGTTCAATGAAGAAAATATCTGTATTGCAATATATTTATTGTTAAATAGCTAGTTTACTATTAGTAGTGAAACATTTAAGTCATTTAACAGATAGTTGCAATGAATATATAGAATAATTTCATGCTGTTTGAACATTGTTATACAAATATCCTTATATGGAAAGAGTGTACTAGCCTGAGTTTCTGCAGCTGACAATTAGGATCCTTCAGTACAGCAGAGAGCTCTATCACTCCTGAGTCTCCTGTGTTATTGTCACTCAGATCCAGCTCTCTCAGGTGTGAGGGGTTTGACCTCAGAGCTGAAGCCAGAGAAGCACAACCTGTATCTGTGACTCTACAGTCTGAGAAACTGTAAAGAGATTGGGGAGAATCTCTTCACTGTCTTAGCTATAAACACACAGTTCAGCTCAGTTCAGTGAGGAAAATATCTGCATTGCAATATATTTATTGTTAATTAACTAGTTTACTATTAATAATCAAACATTATTATTTAACAGATTGTTGCAAAAAGGTATATAATAATTCCATGCTGTTTAAATATTCATACAAATTTTCTTGTGTAGGATCACACATGCACAAATCACAGGGCTTAAATTCCAGGTGGCCTGAGACAAGGTCGAGCCTGGTATGTGATGTAGACATTGGCCTAGGCACCAAAGGGGGTTTGTGACCTCACACACATAAACACACTTAAACACACACACAGACACACACAAATACACACAAAGATAACAATGGAGGCCAGCACTCCAACTTTTACTGCCCAAAGATTTAGGAACCTGCAGACAGCAGAGTGGACCTAATGGACAGGGGTCCCTCAACTTGGCACACAACCCCCTCCCCAGACATCCTGCCTTACATACCACTCACCCAACAGACCAACATCCTTAATAAATTTTATTTTAAGTTTGGCTTTTGTATACCCTGTAGATTCATTTACTTGTGACTACTAGTCTCAATATACACATAGGTTATGACTGTATGTGTCCTTAGACAATCAGTGTGTTGTGTGGCACCCTTATAAGCATGATCACGGAGTATCACCTATTTTACGCCTTTACACTTGAACACTTATATTAAATTGAATAAATAGGTATAGCTACCATTGTATATATGTTCTCATGGCTATACCAGAGGAATCTGGAAAATTAGTGTAACCAGTGTGTCCTAACTTTCAGAGAGTCTTCTTTCTTTGTTAACAACCCCCCCTTTCTCTCCACATTCTTTCATGGTCAGATCTTGGTCAGATAAGGACCAAGTTTGGCAAGTTTTCTTTGTTTTACCATGCTATATTAAAAGAATCGAATTAAGGCGTACATTATCCATTTTGGAGAAGGTCAATTGGGATAAGCCACACCAACCAAGATATGTTGTGTCCAGATGTACAACTTATATTGATATTACCACAAACTAATGGTCACACCTATCTAAGGATAAGATGTGCTGCTTTTAATGTGAAGATGTGATGTAATGACTGCACAAAGTGTAACATCTGTTGAGGTGCAACCCAAAACAGCTGCATAATATACTGATGTGAGTCAGTCACATACGTAAAATAATTTTTAATCAATTAATACAGATGGTATGAGGTGTGAACCTTTGAAGCTGGTGTGGCATGTTTGGTGTCAAACTGATGGACAATCACTCCTGATTCCAAATCTGGTCAGTGGTCACCACGAAAATGGATGTATCAAAAGTTATAACAGCTTAATGAAAATTATCAGTAAAGGGAAAATCAGTCTGGTCATAAATCCCAAAAGGACTGATACGGACCCCCTTCCGAAAGCCCACCAAATGGATGGTCAGCCATTGGTCCTGACTACCAACCTGAGTATCTGCAGCTGACATTCAGGATCCCTCAATACAGCAGAGAGCTGTATCACTCCTGAGTCTCCTGTGTTATTGTTGCTCAGATCCAGCTCTCTCAGGTGTGAGGGGTTTAAACTTAGAGCTGAAGCCAGAGAAGCACAGCCTGTATCTGTGATGTTACAGTGTGACAGCCTGTAAAGAGAGGGAGAGAAACTCTTCACTCTCAGCTCTGTTCAATGAGGAAAATTTCTGCATTGCAATATATTTATTGTTAAATACCTAATTTACTATTAGTAATGTAATGGTTATGTAATTTAACAGATAGGTGCAATTAATGTGTAGAATATTTTCATGCTGTTTAAAATCGCAATACAAATTTTCTTGCAAGGAAACTGTCTGACTACAAACCTGAGTTTCTGCAGCTGACATGTAGGATCCTTCAGCACACCACAGAGCTGAATCACTGTTGAGTCTCCTGTGTTATTGTAGCTCAGATCCAGTTCTACCAGGTGTGAGGGGTTTGACCACAGAGCTGAAGCCAGAAACGCACAGCCTTTATCTGTGACTCTACAGCCTGACAACCTGTAAAGAGAAGGAGAAAATTCTTCACTCTCTCAGCTCTGGACCCATAAATCAGTTCATTAAGGAAACACCATCATGACAGCACCTCTCTGGGATCTACACACACGTGTCACTCTAACTGACGGTGTGATGTCTAAGAGTGATGACTTTATTACATTTTTAATGGCAAAATAACTAAGATTAGACAGACCATCCGGTGCACGTCATTAGCTACCTACAGCTGCCAGCCTCCAGCTAGACTTATGCCTACCAATAATGAGTCCTTTGAATCCTTCATACCTATAAAACACTCAGAACTCTTGAGCTTAATTTCCTTCTGTAAATCCTCTATTAGCCTTGTAGACCCAATTCCTACAAAATTCTTCAAGGATTTTGCACCACAGATTAGCAATACCCTGTTAAATGTGTTAAACTCATCTCTTAAGCTTGGATATGTCCCAAAACCTTTTAAAATGGCGGTCATTAGACCCATCCTAAAGAAACCAAATCTTGAACCAAATCTTTTAGGAAACTTGGACCTATCTCAAATCTTCCTTTCATTTCAAAGATCATGGAAAAGGTTGTAGTTCGTCAGTTGTCTTCTTTCCTACAAAAAAATAATACTAATGAATTATATCAGTCTGGCTTTAGACCAAGCCATAGCACAGAAACTGCTCTATTCAAAGTAATGAATGATTTACTTATGGCTTCTGACCTTGGCTGCATATCTCTGTTGGTATTACTAGATTTAACTACAGCATTCGATACTGTGGAGGATAATATCCTCTTGGACCAATTAGAAGGTGTACTTTGCATTACAGGGACAGCACTCTCTTGTTTCCGCTCATTTTTAATTGATCGCTATCAGTATGCCCATGTGAACAACGAATCATCCAAGGCCACCAAAGTCAAATATGGTGTCCCACAGGGATCAGTACTGGGCCCACTACTGTTTACCCTATACATGCTACCTCTTGGTAACATTATTAGAACTCATGGTGTTGGGTTTCATTTTTATACAGATGGTATACAGTTATATACATATGTATATGTTCACCCTGCTCTCTCGGTTAGAAGACTGTCTGTTAGATATCCGGTGCTGGATGGCAAAAAATTCCTAATGTTAAACATCGAAATAAACAGAAGTACTGATAATTGGTCCCAAAGCGACAAGAAATAAGTTTCACTACCTCAGCATTAGTGGCCTTCCTACACAACCTAACACGGTGGTTAGAAATCTTGGTCTTCTAGTTGATTCAGATCTATATTTTGATGCTCACAGAGGAAGTATTACTAGAACTGCATTTTATCATCTACGGAACATAGCCAAGCTTCGTAAGATGCTCTCACTTCGTGATGCAGAAAAATTAATACATGCCTTTGTAACTTCCAGACTGGACTACTGTAATGCCGTCCTTTCTGGTTGCCTGTCTGGATCCTTACATAAACTTCAGCTGCTACAAAATGCAGCAGCGACAGTTCTCACAAACACTAAAAAATTTGATCGCATTACACCGGTCTTATCCTCCCTTCATTGGTTACCAGTTAAGTCTCAGATTGACTATAAAATACTTCTATTAACCCTCTGGGGTCCAGTATGTCTTTGGCGACTGCATTTTGCAATGTCTATACATGTCTATAAGTCTATAACTGCATTTCTTACCCCTAGACCCCAAAGGGTTAAGCTATAAAGCATGAATGGCCTAGTGATCTTCTGAGCTCATACAACCCTCCGTGCTTGTTTCATTTCTCAAGGTGTGGGATATCTGTTAGTACCTAGGGTAGAAAGAGCTACGGCAGGCTACAGAGCTTTCTCCTATAGAGCTCCTCAGCTGTGGAATGGTCTTCCACTGGATGTGCGGGTTTCAGGCTCACTCTCAATATTCAAGTCTAGACTAAAAACACACCTGTTTAGTTTAGCTTATAGGGACTCTAGTTCTAGCTCTAGCTAACTCCTCACTCCCAGTTAGACCTATAGTGTGAGGTATAGAGCTGGGTGGGGATCGGTGCCATTGGCTTTGGATAAACTGAATTGACAGTGCTGTCACTCTACTGTAGCTTCACAATCGCTTATGGGATTGGAGTGCTGACATTTCAGGGACTCTCCAGGCCTGCATTCCCACCTGCCTCTCCCTCCAACTTATGCTGCCATAGCCATATCTGCCGGAGCTTGCACATTGCACTTCATATAGCACTCACCTAACTTTTAGCACTGCCTATAGTCTCCCATAATTGCATATTTTATTTCCCCTACTCCTCGTGGGGGGTGGTGCCTGGACACCTCAATCTATCAAGATGTTCAGCACACCCTGCAACACATGACGTCGCCACTACCAATGACGTCCGTGCATCCAGCTCGCCGTTCTGCCAGTGTCATCTTCCATGTATGATTCGCTGTCTGCCTTCTGGTGGCCTGGCGACTGGTGGAAGCGTTGGCACCGGCTTGTCATCTCCTCCCTGCTCCCCATT
This sequence comes from Cyphomyrus plagiostoma, assembly GCA_019775915.2. Lineage (NCBI taxonomy): Eukaryota > Metazoa > Chordata > Actinopteri > Osteoglossiformes > Mormyridae > Cyphomyrus > Cyphomyrus plagiostoma. The sequence goes on from JABFEA020000001.1 coordinate 28,416,163, forward strand.
TGTGTCTCAAATTTTATTGTTTAGACAGTATGACGTGGCACTTAGCCAACTCTCCAATTTGACTCTCCCTGACGGCCCCTGGAGGATGGGCTCCCCCTTTGAGTCTGATCCTTCCCAAGGTTTCTTCCTTCTTATGGCTTACTCACTGGGGGCTTTGGGTGGGGATGCTGTAAAGCGCTTTGAAACGATGTAATGTTGTGATTATGCGCTATACAAAAATAAATTTGTTTGTTTGTTCGTGTCTGTGTGTCTCTATCTGCTACAGCCTGAGTGACGCTTCTGTCCTTCTTTTATCTTTCTGTTTATTGGTTCAGTTTCCCCCCTCCTCTTGTTCCCTTTTAGAGACCACCCACTGCCATACACCCCCACACACCCAGGATTTATAATAAAATATATTTATATATAAACAAATGACCAATTTCCAGTTGAAGCTACAATTAATTTACCTATTATTTTAACATATACTACTCAAAGATAAAAATAATTATTTCTTATTAAATTTGTTATACATGTTGCTTGCAAGGAAACAATCAGAGTATTAACCTGAGTCTCTCCAGCTGACATGTAGGATCCTTCAGTACAGCAGAGAGCTGTCTCACTCCTGAGTCTCTTGTGTCATTGCCGCTCAGGTCCAGCTCTCTCAGGTGTGAGGGATTTGACCTCAGAGCTGAGGCCAGAGAAGCACAGCCTGTATCAGTGACTCTACAGCCTGACAACCTAAAAAGAGAAGGAGAGAAACTCTTCACTGTCTTAGCTATGAACACACAGTTCAGGTCAGTGCAATATATTTTTCATTAAATAGCTAATTTACTATTAATAATCCATCCATTCTCTGAAACCACTGAATCCCAACTAGGAACGCAGGGGGGACCGGAGCCTATCCCGGGAACAATGGGAACAGGCAGGAACCATCCCTGGGCAGTCGGCAACACACACAGGGCCAATTTCACCAATCAACCTATCCAGCATGCTTTTGGACCGGTGAAGGAAATCAGAGCCCCCGTCAATAACCCATGCGAACACAGGAAGAGCGAGCAAACTCCACACAGAAAGGACCTTGGACTGAACCCAGGACCTTCTTGCTGTGAACCAGCAGTGCTAACCACTGTGCAGCCCGACTGATGATATTGTTATACAAATTATCTTTTGATTGCTGACAATATGGATAAACTCACCTGAGTGACGTGATGTTACATTGTGGATTCCCCAGCCCAGCAGAGAGCAGGTTAACCCCTGAGTCCATAAGGTCATTGTGACTCAGGTCCAGCTCCCTCAGACATGATGAGTGTGAGCTGACAGCTGAAGACAAGACTTCACAGCTGTTCTCAGAAAGGTTACAGCTGTTCAACCTGAAAAGGAAAGCATGTTAAATTAGACTCCACACACCCCAGATATTACACATCCTATAAAACTCTCTTTCAGGCACCTTAGGGTGACTAAAATTCCTATATTGTTCTGTATTTTGTATTACATTGCATTGTCATTGAATTCCATCAATTTTGACATTGGCATTCGATTTTGTCCCTTATTTGCACTGTTGTTGGTCCTATTGTCCCCTTGACACTGAAACTGAATACAGCTCAGGCCATGATACACGATACAATGCTGGTTACATTAACAGATCTCTATGTTGGGAGGATTTCCACTTACAGTGAGTTTTGTATAATATGTGCACTGTTCACTTACTGTTGTAATATAAGTAAGGAATAATTGACGACGGGCCGTTGAATTATTAGAAAATAATGCACACCCGAGGTGGTGATGCGTTACACCTCGGGTGTGCATTATTTTCTAATAATTCAACGGTCCGGAGTCAATTATTCCGCTTATACTACGGTTGCCACACCTCAAGACATCGATCAGATGATATATTTCAAGGGATTC
>JABFEA020000001.1:28427855-28443978 GCA_019775915.2 Cyphomyrus plagiostoma
GTACCAACCTTTACAATCCACTTACGCGGTTTCCACTGAATCTATGCAGATCACGTGTTTCCGCCTACTGTGGAGGACATGACGTGTTTCCGCTTAGTGTGGAGGTGACGTATTTCCGCTTAGTGTGGAGCTCCACACCTACAGTGTCTGCAGCCAGGGGCTCTTGCAAAACTTATTTCCATGTTTACGGCAGTTCTGCAGGTCGGGGCACAGAGGAGGCGTGTGCCGGGGTGTGGCAAGCGCAAATGTGGGATCATATAGTGCTGTGTGTTTTTTCTTTATATTTTAGCAGATTTGGAGTTTTCCAAATGGAGAAATAGAGATTTTTCCGAGAGACAAACAAACAAGAAACACAAACTAGTCAAACCACCTTAAAAGCATTATAAAATATTTTAGTACTTTCATAGCGATATTCTTTTTTCGAATGGCAAACTACAAACAAACAAAAGACATTAACAAGTCTGGTAAAAATCTGATATTGCATGCTAGGATACTGTTTACAGTTATGATGTGATATTCTCTAAATTGAACACGTGCAATTACATTTATAACTAATTAACACATTTACTGAAATAAACATTTTTAAACATTTATAAAATAGAATTACTGTTGAGCGTGTGAGCCGGCATGTTGAAATTATATGGTCATGCGGAAAAAAAAGACTAAAAAAGATTTAAAAATTAATCATAGAATCGGTTTTAGAATCGAATCATTACACCGGACAGTTCGAAAGAATCAGATCAATCGAATCAGTTATTTGAGCCGAACTTCATATCACTAATCTTTTGGGAATCTGTTTCCACACGTCGGACGTTCTTTGAGACAATGCTTAACTAAGCGAGACAGTTAACCTGGTCCAGAGCAGACTTGTTCGCAGGTATAAATTACCATGGTAACTCAGCGGGGATTCATTTAAGACACGTTGATGGAACGGAACTCTCACATAACACTGACTTGTGGAATATCCTCGCTGTGTCATCGTGGGGGTTTCCCCCCACAGTCCAAAATGCTGAGGTTAGACTAATTGGAATTACCAAATTGTCCGTAGGTGTATATATGTGAGTGTATGGTGTGTGAGTGTGTGCGCCCTGTGATAGGTTGGCACCCCATCCTGGTGTTACGTCCAGCGCCGTCCGCTCCTCCTGTGTGCCACGCCCACCTTGTTTACCTCCTGTGATTGCCCATTGTTTTCACCTGTGTGGCGTTGCCGCTCGCCTGTCCTGTGCTTGTCTGATGTATTTAGGTCTGCGTCTGCGTCTCTTCCGGCAGACGCGGCATTGACGTTGTCAATGTGTCGGTGTGTGTGCATTAAAACCCTCGTTTCCCTGTACTCCTGCCTGGATCTCCCTTTGTCCGCCCTGCACTTACCCGCGATCACAACAGAATGCCGCATCTCAGCAAACGCACGGAGCAGCAGACCGAGGCTGAACGGCGTATGGAGGACGTATGGCGAAGAAGCTACCCGGTTGCCTGGGGAGACCTAACGGAGGATGACCCGCGGTACTTCTTCCGCCCGGAGCGTATTGCCGGAAGGTGGATAAGCCCAGTGCGAGACACCGTCCCACGGATCCCTGGGACAGTGACCCAACGGCTGGCGCTGTACCTGCCGCCGCTTGGGCTGCCTGAGGTGGGCTGCGAGGCGCCTCTGCATCGCCCGAGGCCGCCCAGCCCGCAGCCAAACCCGCAGCTGCCGCTGCCGAGCCCGCCGCTGCCGAGCCCGCGGACGCCACTGCCGCTACCGAGGCTGCTACGCCTGCACCCTCGCCCGCAGCTGCCGCTCCCGAGGCTGCCACGCCAGCACCCTCGCCCGCAGCTGCCGCTCCCGAGGCTGCCACGCCAGCACCCTCGCCCGCAGCTGTCGCTGCCGCCACAGCTCCTGTGGCTGCTACACCACGCCCCTCTTGCGACGCGCCCGGAGTTGAAAAAACTTGTATATTGATGTGTCCTACACTGCAAAGAATTGTTTGTAACATTTCAGTTTTGTAATGTACTTTTATCCATCCAACCATCCATTTTCCAACCTGCTTATCTTACTGGGTCATGGGGGGGGTCTGGAACCTATCCTGGAAGCAATGGGCATGAGGCAGGGAACAACCCTGGATTGGGGGCCAGCCCATTGCAGGACACACTCACACGCCATTCACACCTATAGGCAATTTAGTAACCCCAATTAGCCTTAGCATGCTTTTGGACTGTGAAGGGAAACCAGAGAACCAGGAAGAAACCCCACAATGACACAGGGAGAACATGCAAATTCCACATGCAAGTAACCCAGGCAGAGACTTGAACCCAGATCCCAAGGTGTGAGGCAACAGTGCTAACCACCACACCACCATTTCTCCCCCCATACTTTCATTTCATTATTAATTATTTTTATTATATATTATATATTTATTTTATTTTCATTATTCATTAGTTTTATTTCATTATTCATTAATAAAATAAATTATGCTTTAAGCAATTCCTGATGATGAACGATGATATTTGTTTGAGTAACATTTATATATACTCTAAAATTATTATGCAGTGACCCAGGACTCACAGTGCTGTTCTCGATGCCTTGACTACAGGCAGCAGCCTCAGAAGACCTTCATCTGATCTGATGTATTTTTTCTGGTCGAACACATCCAGCTCCCCTTCTGAAGGCAGCAGCACAAACACCAAAGCTGGCCACTGTGCAGATGAGAGGCTTTCTGTAGAAATTCTTCCTTACCTCAGGTATCTTTGGACTTCCTCTACTAGAGAGGTGTCATTTAGTTCATTCAGATAGCGAAACAGATTTATTATCCTTGAGGAGAGATTCTCCATAATCTTCTCCTTGATGTAGCTGGCTGTTCTTTGTGTGTCATGGGATCTAATTTCTGATTGTGACATAATGCCCTGTAAAAGAGTCTGACAGGAGTCCATTGACAGACCAAACAGGAAGCGGAGGTAGAGATCTAAGTGTCCAGTCTTACTCTGTAGAGCTTCATCCACTGCCATCTTTAGTAGATCAGTAAAGGTGTTTTTTTGGAGTGAAGTTTATGTGGAGAAGTTGAATTTCTGGTTTACATGTGTTAAAAACACATACAAAGCAGCCAGGTACCCCTGAATACTGAAATGTACAAGGCAGTAAAGCTTCTGCGGACACAATCCAGTCTCCTCTTTAAAAATTTCTGTGCACATTCCACTGAAGAATGAAGCTTCACTCACATCAATGTCTTTTTCTCAGATCTTCCTCACAGAAGATAAAATTACCATCTTGGAGGTTCTTGAGCCAGCTTCCCCAGTTTCAAAAGGAATTACTTATTTACTCTTAAGGATTCTGAAAAAGGCTCTCGGGCTTGTGTTCTGAGATACTTCTGATTTTTTAAGGATATATGAAAGATGAGTAAGAGTTCTGGGAATTTTGCCACTGCCTGCTTTACTAAGCAGCTTCTCAAGAACTGTGGCTGAAAGAGAAGACTGGTATATGGCACATGATGTACAGGCTCACCTCACATGTGAGATAATCCTGCCAGCCAGGTATTGATTACTGAATCACTTCCTGAAGTATTCCTCCTTCTGAGGATCACTGAATCCTCATATCACTGTCACTTGATGGACACAGTCAGGAGCCATACTTTACAATTACAAAGTTGAGCAGGTCCAAGCTCTTTGATTTCTGGGAGGAAGTGGTGGAGTAGGTCTATCAAACTATATTCTTTTTCCTTTAGTAGATTCAGATCACGGAAAGGTAGTGGAAATACAAAATGAAGATCCTGATTTGCTGATCCTTGAGCCCAGTCAAGAATAAATTTCTGCACAGTGACTGTTTTTCCAATACCAGCCACACCTCTTGTCAGCACAGTTCTGATCTGTGTCATTTGTACAGGTTGTGGTTTAAAGATGTCATTACATTTGATTACAGTCCCCTGTGCTGTAGGTCTCTTGGCTGAAGTCTCAATCTGTCTGACCTCATGCTGATCATTCATAGCTCTGGTTCCACCCTCAGTTATATTGAGTTCTGTGTAAGTCTGATTGAGCAGAACGGGTTTTCTTGGCTATTGCACATTATACGGATCGATACATTCGAACATTAAGAAATTAATTAAAATTCGTACTTAAAGTAATATGGGAAACAAAGGGGTATGCAACAGTTGCCATGAGCCCAAAATGCTAACCCCCCATGTCATTACAGCTGAAAGAACATATAATATTACTATTAACATGATTTTGCACAAATCACGATATGGTTTGAAGCGCAAAAATAATCGGTGTGCATCGTTGTCTATGTACTGAACAACACGATTCTGTCATTAAAAATGCCCCACCTTCCGTTAAAAGTTTTTAAAACTATAGAACTGAATATTGAATATGAGGCTAACTTAACCGCGGTCAGTGACAAGTTATCTTCACCTTCTACCAAAGCAAATAGCCAATCGTAGTCAATATTTTAAAAGGCCAATCAAAGGAGGGGGGATATTAGTCACTGTTCCCACCTTCAAAGTGTGAAAATTCATCCTGTCTAGCGAGCGAGTGCTGTGCAGACGCGAGCGTGTAGAGAGCATGGGTTTTCTGCTCGCGAGTGCATACGCGCGCGGGTTTTAGCACTAATTTAATGCCATAGTTAAATCCCAAACAGGGGCCTGCCACTGCAGGGCTCGCGGTGCATTGCACCGATTGCACCTGTGTTAACCCTCTGGGGTCTGAGGCCTCTTTTCTACTTGCTGGATAGTCTGACATGCCTTGACATTTTAAAATATTTCACCTATCTAAAAAACATTTATCCCAAAGTGTTTATTCAGCACAAACTCAGCACCAATAATCTGAGACAACTTAGAATGTTATTAATCTATTTTTATGATAAAATCAACTTTAAACATGTACTTTTCAAAAAGCTATTTTCAGAGATGTGGATGAATAGTACACTTGTATGATTTATCAGTTTCCTTTGTGAAATACTTTGCGAATTCCATCTCGGCCAATTTGTGTAACAGTCTTGATAATTGTACAGATGAATTCTGGGTAGATTTGGGTACGCGTCAGAATCGCAGTGCGAGCGGTGTCAGAGCAAAACTGGAGCAAGACAGAGCGACCGCTCCAGCCTTAATTAAAAAACCGCCCCACACTCTGACCAAATTCCACCCGCTCCGTTCCTCGCTCACACTCCGTTCCACTCCGCTCACATGCTCTGCAAGGTATACAGTGGTATGCAACCGCCCTTGCAATTTTCTAAAGTCCACAGTCCTCTCTGTCATTTTGCTGATGTTGAGGTAGAGTTTTATTGACTCTCCCTGCCGGCCCCTGGAGGATGGGCTCCCCCTTTGAGCCTGGACCCTCCCAAGGTTTCTTCCTTGTAGGGAGTTTTTCCTTGCGCCTGTCGCTTATGGCTTACTCACTGGGGGCTTTGGGTGGGGATGCTGTAAAGATCTTTGAGACGATGTAATGTTGTGATAACACGCTATGCAAAAAAAATTATTTGTTGTTGCATTATCCCCACATTACTGTGATAAGGCACCAGTCTTCTCTGTATAGGCTCTCTCAATGCCGTTGGACCAGGATAGTTGTGTCATCAGCAAACTTAACAGTAACACTGGAGCTATGTTTGGCTGTACAGTCATGTGCGGCCTGGGAGTACAAGAGGGGGCTTTGTATATACCCCTGTGGTGGACCAGTGCTCAGGAATTGCATAAAGCATCCTCACATAGATGTTGCTCCTGCCCAGGCATGTTGAAGCAGTGTACAATGCCATAGCAATGGCATTATCTGTGCATCTGTTTCAGTAGTAGGCACATTTAAATGGGTTCAAGATGGCAGTAAGAAAAGAACAGATGGGCGATTTGACTAAACATTCGAGGCACTTCATGACAGGTGTCAGTGCCATAGGATGGTACTCAGTCGACTCTCTTGAGCAAGGGTATATTGTTGTTTTTTTAAAAAAAACAAGTGGGGATCACTAACCAATTCTTACTGAAAATGTCAGTGAAGACCTCGACTAGCTGGACAGTGTATTCTCTGAGGACTTGGTCATGTATGCTGTCAGAGCCTGGTGCCTTACCTCTGCTGACTCTTATAAAGGCGCTGCACACTTCAGCCTCTGCTAGAATGAGTGAAAACAGTTTAAGGTAGAATTTTCTAGAAGTATGTGGCATATTAGTGGGCAGCTCTGTTGCATCAAATCTACAAGGTTCGAATCTGGCCCCTGCTCTGTGTTGGCTGTAGTTTGTATGTTTCATTGTTCTCCCTGTGTTGTTAGGATTTTGTGCCACATGGCACCTATTCAGTGTGGGGTCAATATTCACTTTACTCTGGTCTGTGTGTTGGTGCAGTCCAAGCATGCATGATGCCCAGGCCATTGGTACACCTGTGTTTAGCAGTGACCACATCTGGAGGAGCAACGAGGGCCTCCTCACTGACAGAAATGCCCTTCTGGTGAAGGCAGTGCTTTTTGGGGGCATTCCTTTGAAGACGGGCTTTCACAAAATCAGGAAGCCCTCTTGCAAGGGCAGAGGTAGGATTCGGACTTCCTGTTACATGACTAAAAATGCTTCAATTTTGGGAAATTTTTAAATCCTGATTTGTTTAAGTAGTGAGATTTATTTATTAGTCTTATTACTTCATATTAATGGGTATATATAGCATAGCTAGTGGCCGTGATGGTTATTTCATCCACTTCTACCTATGAGATTTCAGAATTATTCTTTCTTGTAACTGTCACGCCCCGCTCCGAACGATCCTCATGTGTGCCACGCCCACCTCGTTACCTTGTGTCTTCCCCTGATGATTCTCACCTGTTGCTCGTTTTGCCTGTTTGGTGTATTTAAGTCTGCGACAGAGTAGCTTCTGGCAGACTGAGCATTGATGTTAGTTGATGTGTCTCGCTGTGAGTCTGCCGCATGTCCTGTGCTCCAATAAAACCCCGTTTGTCCTCATTCCTGGCTGGAGTACCCTCCTTCATTCACTCCCTCACTGTCGAGCGTGACAGTAACTGCAAGCCTGGTCACTGCTTATTGTGACAGGATGTTGCCTCCATTAGCAACTTCTTCTATAGTGGTGCATTGTTCAGGTGGCAATGAATTGGCCAGAAAGGGTAAACTCCCTCCATTTAGAGGAACATCACTCTGGGTAGATGCTGGTAGAGCAGCTTGTTGTAAGAGCAGGGTGGAAGGGACTCAGCCTTACTTAATCAATGGCTGAGAGGTGATCTCTGCCTGCCAGGACACAAATGACAGCAGTAGATCACAGGGTAAATCCCTGCTTGTAGACCAATGAATTGATTGTAAACAAGGCATGACTGATTGTGGGCGATATAAAGGCTGCACAGACCCTTTAAGATGATCAGTGCTGTAAGTGAGACATCACCCACCATCACATCTCTCTAGTGCCTGGGTGCTGAGGCCCATTTTCGCAGCTCTGCAGGCTCCCTCTCCAGGGCATCTGCTCAGGCGCGATGTAGTAACACCTCAAGCTGAAGCTCATTCCTCACTGACAACACATAAGTTCTGTGGTCCACGGAACCTCATTTTCATTCTGCCGTATCTCTCTACAGTCAGTAGCTTGTAACTGGTCTTTACCTTTTCTGTTTCTGTCTGTTTCAGTGTTACCAAACACACAGAGGATTCCCATAACCTGTGTGACAGCACTGCAAAAGACTGGTAGCCAGTCATAAATTTATCATGTACTTAGACTGCTGCAAGCCCAATTAACCCTAGAAGCAATGCCTATAGAGACATCACATTGCATCGATTCAATCCAATATATTTTTATAAAGCGCCTTTCATAACAAAGTTGCTCCAAGGCACTTCACATGGGTGTATTCAATACATTTCTACATCACTCATGCATAATGATTCGTAAACAGGGAAAATATATGACAAATATTTGAATGTAAGAAAGAACGTCAAATAACAACAGAGGAGTTGGAACCAAAAACCCCCAAGTGTGGAGAAAAAACCTCAATGTAAACTGATTGCCCAGACCCCCCTCCCCCAAGGCATACTAACATTATGTAAGTAGACTTGCTTGCTGAAAGCAAGGTGTAAACTGCGGTCAAGGTCAAAGCTAAAGCCCATGCAGGGTGGTGGATTGAAGGCTGTGTATTATAGGAAATAAAACCATACATCATACTTATTTAGAAGATGTTTTTCCAAAGTGACATGCAATCGCAAAAGCAGGGACAACAAGTGCAATCGGGTCTAGGACCTCGTTTACAGACTCAATGGTGTAATCACTCTGCTGGCCACAGAGTTTGAACCAGCGTCCATATGATCATGGATACAGTGTTGTAACCCACAGAGCTACATGTCACTCCCAAATGTTTATGGGGATGAGCTGATTTGACCAAGGAGGAGGTGATAATATTAATGTCACTGTGCCGTTTACTCACCGTGAGCTGAAAGCGAGCAGCCCAGTGACCACCCAGAAGAGCTTCCTTTCCCTGCCTACTTGTCACCTCCTCATCCAAGGTACTCTACATTTCGGCAGCAGAGTGAGTAGCTTGAGGGCCCAGCACCTGACCTTCCCAGCCATCACCATGGAGAGCATCCCCAAACATACAGGAAACACACAGCTGCCATCTAATCACCCCACAGAGCTCCAGCAAGCCAATCTGCTAAGGGTTTAGGCCTTAACAATAGGGAATTCCAACAACTTCGATGACATCACATTCCCATAATCCTTTTTGGAGATTACCAGCTGGCTTTCTTGGACACTTGGACACTCTGCAACTTTCCCTGGTCAATCTCCTCCAAATCACAGGGTTTCTTGGCCTTCCCAGAATACTTCAATACTCTTACCATGTTCATATAGCGAAATTGAGAGGGAATCAATAGTAGAACTTGCTGCCCTAGGGTCAAGTCACATGGTTTGGAACTGTAATTTTTCTGGCTCCTTCTGTGTCCCTGTCCTTCCCATTAAGTACTTTTCACTTGATCACAAAACATTACAAAGATGGAAACCCAGTGGGAGCTTGTGACATCTCAGTGTACCCAAATATCAGGTGTGATAGAGAATAGTCTCAATCCCACCCTGGTTCATTCATAAACATTGTAAACCTTGCCTTCGGAGAGCATTACACTGTTCCACTACAGCAGGATTTCTCACCCTAGTCCTCGGGAATCCTCAAGCAGTCCACATTTTTGTTTCCTCCCAGCCTCCAACACACCTGACTGGGTTCAGAAACATGGCACTACAACATCTCTTTTAAAAGTCAAATCTTCATAACCTTGGTACTCCAGTAATATCTCATAGGTGGGTAAGATTCTATTAATAGAGTTGTACTTTCTGTTAATACTTTTTGTGAGAACATTTGCATGAGTACCAAGATGTACTTTTTTCTCTCCTTTAAAGTGGGACTGCATAGTTTATGACAATAGACTCAGATGGGCTGTTAATCAGCTCTAATTACAGTGGATAATAAACAGTGGATAGGTCTGTACTAACATGGAGGGCAAGATCTTGTTTGTCTTTGTACATGTGCAATTATTAGATACAACCTGTTGATCATTGCATTCATTGGTCTTTGTGGGGCCCTGGAAATGGTACCCAAACAAAATACAATGAAGCGTTTATCCTTTTTTGATTGCAGTCACAGATTTTGGTAAAATTTGTTGTTATCAAAATGGCGACCTGAAGACCGTCCCCAAAGGTAAGGAAAGTTCACGTTTTACCACACTTTGGGGGTGTTTTTGTCCCCAAATGTGATCTTTGCAACTCCACACACTATTTAGGGATAAACGTATTGGGACACATGGCCATTCATTGCACCTACAGGAACTTTTACCTCCCATTTTAAATATACAGGCATCCATATGGAGTTGGTCCCCTCTTTGCAGCTATAACAGCTGCCACTCTTCTGGGAAGGCTTTCCACAAGTTTATGGAGTGTGTCTGTGGGAATTTTTGCCCAATCATCCAGAAGAGCATTCATGAGCTCAGGCACCGATGTTGCACGTAAAGGCTTTGGTCATAATTTATGTTCTAGTTCATCCCAAAAGTGTTCAATGGGATTGAGGTCAAAAGCAACCCCATATCATTATCTCTCCTCCAACAAACTTTGTTGGCACAATGCAGTCAGACAGGTAATGTTCTCCTGACATCCCCCAAACCAAGACACATCCATCAGAATGCCAGACAGAAAAGTGTGATTTTTGTCACTCCACAGAACACGTTTTCGCTGCTTCAGCAGTGTGCTGTACATCACTCCATCCTACACTTGGCACTGCACTTGGTGATATGTGGTCTGGATGCAGCTGCTCGGCCATGGAAGCCCATTCCATGAAGCTCCCAGTGCACAGTTTTTGTTCTGGGGTTCATGCCAGAGGAAGTTTGGATCTCTGCAATTACTGAGTCAACAGAGTGTTGGCAACTTTTGTACACTATGCGCCTCAGCACTCATCAAATGCACTGTTACTTTAAGAGGTGAGTTTCTGTTATTTCCAAATGCTTTCACTTTGCAGTAACACCACTTACAGTTGACCATGGATTATCTATCAGGGAAGAAAAACAAACTTATTGCAAAGGTGGCTTACTATGATAATACCATGCTTGAATTCACTGAGCTTTTCATAATAACTTGTTCTATTCCACAAGTGTTTGTGAACCTGACTGTGTGGTTATGTGCTTGATTTTATACACCTTTGGCCATAGGTCTGAATGAAACACAGGATTTCAATGATTAATAGGTGATTTCCAATACTTTGGGACTTTGTTCACATAGTGTGTGTGTGTGTGTGTGTGTGTGTGTGTGTGTGTGTGTGTGTGTGTGTACAGATGTTGTGTATAGATGTGTTGTAATTCTGTTACAGTGGTACCTTGGTTCTCGAACTCACTAGAACTCTCACTAGAATTTCTTGAAAGTCAAACAAACCAGTTTGACTTAGAACTCGATCTGAATATCGGGAGTCAAACTGTAAATAACATAAATTGTACGCATAAGGAAATGAGTCATACTACAATGCAATTCTTACTTGAATGCCTTCTTCGCAGACTGGAGGATTAACCAAATAAAGCAGTGCAACATTACAGTAACTAACAATAAATAAACCACTAACTTACATGTACTATTAAAGCATTTATGTCATTTATTAAAATTTTATTTTACCAGGTAAATTAACTAAACCAGTTTTCACTGCTTTCCATAATATTCAGGAGAAATAGCAGATTACGCATCAGAACTGCCTGGGATACAAATATCATGCGTGTAACTAAACTCTTCAGCCAATAAGGGCAAAGATGTGTCGTCACGGAGGTGGTTCCAGTTTGTGCAGCTGGGTGAGAGGTTGCAATGCATCTAACCATAATGCACTGCGTCAGGATCAGAATGTGTTGCTTTAAGCCAGCGCTGTAAGCAAGTCGAATGCACCCAATGACCGGACTGATGAAACAAACAGAAACGCAGACTTAATACAGAGGACTAATGACAACAACCAGAAACAGCTGATCCCACACAAGGTTAATGAGGGGGCGTGGCACATGGAAGGAGCAGACGATCCGGGCAGGACAGGAGTAATGTTGGGATAAGATCTTTATCGTTTTGGAAGCCATTAACAAAAAAATGTTCTTCTTCTTTTATCCTGTTCATTTTGTGTTTAACTGCTAAAAAAAATTAAAAAAACATATTTTGTGTAGTTTTAGGTGTAATTTTGGGGGGCCGGGAACCAATTAAATGGTTTTCCATTATTTCTTATGGGAAGCATTCCATCAGAACTTGAATTTTTTAGGATTCGATCCAGAGTCCAGAACAGATGTCCGAGCACTGTTGGTTTTCCAGCCTTCCTTTATCTGTCAGTCAGGTGTGAAGCATCTGACCAATCAGAATCAGTAATTATTAAACTACCTGGGAGAACCGAAAACAAGGCCTGGATTTAGAATCGAGGTCCAGATTTGAAGAACCCTGCTTTATGAGGACTGCTTGTCAGAGAGGTTCAGCTGAACTTAGTCATGCTCCACACGCCCTGCAGATGTCGCTGCTGTGCTTAGAGCTCCATCCTTGATCATACAGTAAGTCACTGACCTCCACTGTGCAGCTAAATAACAAATACATTATAAAAAACAAGAACCCAGTTTCAACAAGTGTATCAATTGAGACTGAAGCACAGTATTCAACGGCATCATGACCTTTTTACTGGTGGTGAGTTTGCTGACGAATTCCCATTATTGGATGAGAATATTGTTATTAAGACAGACACAATGTTATATTGACTCTGGTCTTATACACTGCTTTTGCACTGAAAGTCATAAATCTTTAAAAATGCACCCTCCATTTTATGGAACGCCAGCAGTATATCACTGAAGTAGCCTTGCCTCAGATAATAATGATGTTATGTCAGCACTCTAGTAAAGGGCTGTTCTTTGCTGGAGTTTTTCATACCATTCACACCTGGAATGTTTATTTAGTACCGAAGTCATTCTTCATAACAAATATAACTTCAATAACAAACAAGTTCCGGTAAATGAAATTATACTATTGTTAGATTTCTCTCTTAATTAGCTATGTTTTACACACAAAACACAAAAAACATATAAGTGGCAACCATGAAATTATGTAAAAATATAATGCATAATGTATAATGACATATTAATAAAAGAGATTCCTTTAACAATATTGTTTTTTGCATTATATAGAATTTATAGGAACAATGTGTTGAAATATACAACAAATATATAAAGTAAAACAAAGCTAGACAAAAAAGTATCAGGAAAATTTGTTAAATGAAAGTCACACCAAGTAGTGCTGGGAAGTAGTTTCAATGAGTGCAAAATATTGGTACTTGGTAGTAAGTTGAACTAATGCTACTTAACCAGTGGGGGGCAGTGTAACACTAAGATCTAGGTGAAAATGTGCCGATTGTTAAAACGCTGGATAATTTTTTCAGACTGGTGAATGATTAATACCATTAAGCAGAAGAACGGCAACTTAAATATTATAGTACAGAAAAAAACACGTTTTTTTAGATTAGAGAATGGTAAACAGAAATATGTGAATTCCATAATTTCAGATCTCTTTCTTGTAGCATTTGAATGTTTTACTTGAGATTGCATTTTACTCTGGGAAAGTATGGGAATTGGTGCCTATATTTTATTGATGTGTGTGAAGGCTTTCAGTTGTTAACCATGTGTAATGTTACAGAAATTCATTTTACAGATATCAACAGGTTGGTGTACTGGTGTCCTAAACAAGGAAATGTGTATAGAACCTGGAAGAATAGAGACTACTATGCTACTGTGCTGTTACTTTATTTGTTCCTGTTATGTATTACACACTTGGGCGTTATCCATATACACATTTCAGTTCATCCCCCCCCGTTCTTGCACTGTCTTGAACTGTGTAGTCCCTACCTGGGTCACTCGCTGTCTGTGTGTCACATTATGGTCTTGGGGGAACATTATTTTCTGCCACTGTATGGCTGTATAGTGAGACTAAGATGGTAAAGCCCACTTGACTTGAGAAGCACACTAACCTGCTTCAGATGCACAAGCAGGTGCACATACAGAAAATCAGTATGTAGCCCCTATGGGCTTAACAGCACTGCTATAGCCAGTGGGGCCCTGTTCATTTTTCTGTTCTGTGATTCTGTTTGAGAGGAGAATAAAATAGTGCATGGGCATTGCTAGGACCTTAAGGCATCAGGGGCTTATCCCAGAAGCTTAATCTGTCCAAGGGACAACATATTAAATTCTCTCTCTCTCTCAGCTCTGGACTTCGACTGCTGTGATGCATGGAACTCTCAAACTGGGAGTCAGGTATTAAAAATATCTGAGCCAAACAAATCTCATTCAGATGCACTTGATGATGACTGGGGTGATGACTAGTTTGGTCCGTAAGGGATCTGTGACAGTGTCCAGCATGATGTGGGTTGGGGGTGGCGGGGGGTGATCCCAATAATAAGATTTATAACTTTAATATGGGCCAGATTGCATCCTATGTTAGTTACAAACGGGATACGGCATTTTATTTTTCAATATGGGACGATGCTATAAAATATGGAATGGATGGCAGGTTTAAGATAAAACTAATTAACCATTAGTTGAGGCCCCTTTTTCAGCTGAGGCTCCAGGGCATCACCCTCGGAAAACCCATGTGTCTAAGCTGCCCTGCCTTGACCATACAACTTGCTCTCACTCATATATGTGCCTTGGTGTCTCGTGGAGAGACAGATGGGACATTAGAAAACCACCCAGGTACCCAACAGCAATGAATACAACAACTCAATTCACAGCTTGTGTTTTAACAGTAGGATCAGAGCAGAAGATTCCGCTGAACAGAAATCTGAGGAGGGAGTATTCAGAAGACGACGAGGACATGATCACTTTATCAAAGATCTGAGTAGGTTCACCAAATAAAGGAGGCAAATCTGGCTTATCTGAGAATGGTCCAAAGCAATACCCATAAATCCTCCTGAGGCATCCACGAAACCAGCAACGAGAGGCCTTACAGATGACATGTTCAAGGAGGTAAGGTGGAATAGAATGCAGACAAAATGGACCCCGTATCAGACCGGCCCACTCACATTGTCAGGGTGTCTGCCCTTGGATCTTCATTCTATTGGACAGGAAATGACCCCATACATCTGGGTGTGGCCCCCTTGAGGTTTGGAGCTCCCCGTTGTCCACATATATTCACAGCACTAGGAGTGGCCCAAAGTGAGTCTCTGAGTGGAGCTCCAGAAACACTAAACCCATCCTTGTGGGTAGGACACTGCATGACACAAGTAACCACCCGACCTTAGGGTCACTGGATGCACAGGAAGTTCTGGAAAGAGGTTCGCTCACTAAAGTGCAGATGGTTGGTGGATTTGGGGTGGGGGAGGGACAAAACCAAACAGACCAAAACTACAAATGCTGACATGCAGAAGAGCCATATGCTGCAGGTGCCAAAAGAGGGAGCCTCAAATCTTGCTGCTCATTGTCTATATCAGGGCTCTTCAAATCTGGACCTCAATTCCAAATCCAGGCCTTTTTTCAGTTCTCCCAGGTAGTTAGTTAAATAATTATTGATTCTGATTGGTCAGAGGCTTCACACCTGACTGACAGGTAAAAGAAACCTGGAAAACCAGCAGTGCTCGGACCTCGAGGACCGTGATTTGAATAATCCTGGTCTATATGGAGATTTATTTTATTGAAGTCCTGTTTTAATGAAGTTCTTAAAGACATCCCCATCCATGTCAGGTGACACGATTGTGACATGTACCATGTATGAAATGAATGAAAGATGACATGCCACTCTCAAGGGTTCTGACAATACCCAGGAGTCTATGAGAAACCAGACCACTCTGTCATGGAATGGAGACACCAACCATGACCTGATCCTTCAGTGGGTCACCTGTGTTTTGGCCTTGGGCTTGAAATTCTCCTGTTTGTACCCAGTTTTAACTAAGACCTCCATCTCTTTACCCATGGGAGTTTTACCATCAGAAGGTGCTCCCAATTAAGTAAATTCATCCCAGGTTTCCTTTAATTACAGCCTGCCACACTGGGACTAATACTGTTAATGTTTTTATCTATTTCAATATTTTATATAAGTGAAGTGAATCATTATATGATTTTTGTGCCGGTTCTTTATAACAATCTTACATTTTTATTTGTGTCATCACTCTAACAGGAAAATTAATGCTATTTGCTGGAAGCCACAATATTCCCTGTTGTTTAGTCAAGGGCGTCTGTCATGAGCATCTACATGGAGTGAACTGGCAGCTGAGAAATTCAGTGGCGCTCTTCTTTGAATTTGTTTTGAACAGCCTCCATGAAGGACTGCTTTGATGACTTTGTAATGCCGTGCTTCTGAGAATGCAGTCGCTTACTGCTTTATTTAAGAAAAGGTTGCAAGTAATTGCTATGGAATTTCATCAGAATTGAAGCAGCGTAAAAGAACAGAGGCAGTAAATAAAACTGTAAAAGCAATTTAAATTTGAGTTTAGATGTATTGCACAGTTTGAAATGACTTAATGTCTATATACATATGTATATACACACACACACACACACACACAGTAATACCTCAGTTCTCGAACTCACTAGAACTCGAATTTCTTGAAAGTCGAACAAACCAGTTTGACCTAGAATTTGATCTGAATAACAGAAGTGGAGCCGTGAACACTGACCTAATATAAATTGTACGCGCCAGGAAATGAGTCATACTACAATGCAATTCTTACTTGAATGCC
>JABFEA020000001.1:28453650-28472180 GCA_019775915.2 Cyphomyrus plagiostoma
GACACGTGTCCTGGGCCTAACGTGCCTGGTGCCCTGGAATGGACTGGCTTCCTGTCCTGGGTGTCCCCTGCCTTGTGCCCTGTAATAGACTGGCATCCTGTCCTGGGTGTCCCCTGCCTTGTGCCTGTCCTTGTTACAAGGACCATGGTAGGGCTTCAACTTTCATTTAAGACTGCACGATACTGGCAAAAAAAATATTGCAATGTGATTTTATTGCAATAAATATTAAGATATTTAACCAAAGAAAAAAAAAGAGTCAAAATAAAGAACATTATTACCTACCGATAGAGTCTATTACAGTGTTACGGTATACCACGATATTTTGGATCTTTGGGGGAAGGGGGAATTTTATCTCGAAGAGTAGGGCTGATTTTGAAAATACTGTCATCTACCATGCACCACGGTATAATGTATGAAGGGCTTGACAATATGGAAAATTAGATACTGCTGAAGCCTCATTGCAGTCTCAGTGTAGTCTTTGCAGTATTACAGTCACATAACATGCGACATATAATGTTAACATCACACATTGTGCAGGTGTAATATACATCAAATCATGGACCATATATTGGTATTGATACTGGAGTCCACAGTTGTAATGAATGAAGTTGATGTGGTCAGCGTTCTCTCCTTTAACTTTTGCAGGAGTTTCCTCTCTCCTCTGGATTCCTGGCATTTTTTTCCATTCAAATTATTTGCAACTATAACACGTCTGTCTGTTATATATCTGTAAAGGGCTCTCGGGCAGCCGTGTTGAGAAGGCGGCTGTTTTAGAATCTTAAGGTGCGTTCATGGAAACATACTAAAGCATCTTGTCTGGGTGATCAGGGACAGGAACACAGCCTCACATCAGCAATCAGGATGTTTCTGACATTACTGTAATATGTTACACAGTATCCAATATCGTAGTCAGGAAAGAAGGCTTCAGTCAGCCTCGATCCTGTTACATCATATCTAATTATCTGAACAGTGTTACTAGGTGCTGGGACTTTACCATTGTAATATTAATGTACTTATGTTTAGCCATTCATTCGTCCTCCATACCCACTTGGTGTCCATCCCAGGCAGCACAGGGCAGAGGTCATGCTGGATGGGATGCCAGTCCATCACATGGTACACACACTAGGAAATGTAGGGATGCCAGTTTTACCTAACGGCAAGCATTTGGACTGTGGGAGGAAGCCGACACAAACATGGGTAGAACAGTCAAATCCCGCACATGCAGAGGACCAGGGATCAAACCCACAACCCTGGAGGTGTGAGGCTATAGAGGTGGCCACTGAGGCACTGTGCTGCCATCGTATCCACATCGTATCCACATCGTATCCTGACATCTTTTGAAACGCCCTCCCCCAGCATTTGCCACCTTTAAGGCGGCTTTTCAGTCAGTTACTTGCGATAACTGCCCTGTAATACCTGCTCTTGCCAATCGTTGCTCAAGCGCCCCGATGGTGTATTTCCCATAAGCCACTTAGAGCAGCATCAAGCATGATTCCCTTGCCAATACTAGTTTAAAGCAGCATAAAAACATTTCGGGGATGAAATTCTGTAATGGTAGCATTTTTGCCTTTTATTTGTGGTATTTTTATTTCTGCAGAAAAGGGAGGTGATTACGAGAGACTCGGGGGAGGGGGGCAAAATTGTACCATCAGACTCGAAGCTGTCTGTGAATGTTGAGGAGTGGATTTTGTTGATTAATACTGACGTCACTGAGGCATGGCAGTTAGACTTTTGGCATTTTTTATTTATTTAGTAGATGCTTTTATCTAAAACGAAGGGTCTGCACTCGAACATCCTAAACCTAATGGGCCACACATCGCCCCCCAGTAAGACCCAGATGTCTTTGGGTTACATACCATTTTTGGGATGAAACCCAACTTCCTACAGCTTCTCCTGACCTCTCGCTCTCTTCTCTCCTGTGTGTCTATCCATCAACCACCTGTCTCTTGCGTTTTCAATTTTGTCGTACCATAGTAACTCGCTCTGCTGTAAATTTGCTGCTTCTCCTTTTTCTGGTGGATTTGGTCTGGCCTGGAATATTGATTTTCCTTGGCATGTTAACCAGAGCGTTCCTGGGTTTGGTTTCTGCCTGCAGCATGATATACATGTTCCCAACCCCAGCAGGGGGCGATGGTCCACCCTCTGCTGCTGCTGTGTGTGTGTGTGTGTGTGTGTATGTGTGTGCGTGTGTATGTGTGGGATCCAGGTATACATTACATTGTGGGGACCAAATGTCCCACCAAATGTGATTAAAAACCTGTTATTTTTGATATTGTTTGATGTTAATGTTTTAAAAATTTGTGACTGCAATCAGAAAACTAAAAATGCGAAAGACTTGCATTTTGTTCAGTTACGTATGGTTAAGGTTAAGGCTGGGTAGGTGTTAAGGTCATCATTGATGGGATTAGAGTTTTTCCTATAGAAAAAATGCACGGTCCCCACAAAGATATGAGTACAGGTCTGTGTTTGGAGGTCTGTGTGTGTGTGTGTGTGTGTGTGTGTATGTGTCCATTTCCTCAGGTCTGATTCTCCCTGTCTTGCCTGGGATATGCTGTCTATATTCTGATTGGCCTGTGTCACTGTGCTTTCTCATTGGCTCATGACTGACCAAAAGCAAATAGCTCTAGCAGATTAAAATTTATTATTGAATATATGGCATTTCCATCTATCAGGTGTCTGGTCTTAAATTTAGGCATACAGCGTCAATCCAATGTCAGAATGTGATTTATTTTATCTGGAGCCAGCAGACATCGGGGATTCAGGCTTTACTCTTAAATCTGATGCAGCAAAAAACCATTGCTGCTTCATGTAATTTGAACATTTGAACTAGACAGAAAGCGGCAAATAAAATTTTAAAAGTGAATTAAATATCTGACTATAAATCATAAAAATGTTTCTGTCATGTGTATCATTGTGTCAATTTGCAGAGACCATCATTTTAAATATTAGAGATGAACTGGTTTCAAATAAGGTTAGGGTTAATAAAAAAAAAAAAACTATCTGATCTTTTGATATTATGTTTTTATTTGTAAGCCTGAAAGTAATTTTCTAGAGTAACATACAATGAAATTTTTATGCCTGATAACATTTGTTTAAAAATAGTTTGAAAGGTCAACATTTATTATATGTTCTGCCTCCGTAATTTCAGTACAGCTGATGTGCTAATCGAATTTCTAAAACTCACTCAGTCCATTTTTTGTCTTTGAAATGAGACCACCAATTACCTAAAATCAGGCTTTCTCATCATGTGACATCGTTGAGAACCAAAAGGCACATTCCTCGTGTAATTCAGCGAACAGCTTTCATAAAATTTAGTGCACAGAAATGATACATACTTAAAGACCAGAGAGTGTTTTGGAAATTTGCTTTTCATTAATGAAAATCTTGTGTGACTGAGGTGGGATCCCTATGGTGGGATCCCGTCACTCTGCATGCAGTAAACAGCGGCAGAGCATTCGCTTCTGTCGCTTCGGGCCGGGCGTGCCGTGACCTCCGCGATCCGCTTTGCTCGGCTCTGCCGTTTGCCGCAGATCCCAGGGGAGCAGATCTGTGCAATTAGGCACTTGGCACACGACTGCGAGTAAACACGGCGTGACTGTCTCAGCTCGCCGCGTTAATTGATAATTAGGGCTAATATGAATATGAAAGGCTCCCATTAAGTAAACTTTCTGGGGGGTGACGTGTCCATTACCATCAGCCCCAGGAAGACTATGCCCTCCAACACCTCAGCTTTGTTTTGATGTTGCTCACATTCATTACTGACTCAGATCAGGACACAAATCAGGATTTTTAGCATGTGTTGCTGACAGTGCCGGTATCGTCATCATTAATTTAGTACATTTTTAGGTCAATCATAAGTTTGACTGCAAACTTGTGTACTGACAATGACATAATACCGGGAGCTGGACTTAAGTACACTCTGGAATAACTAATAAAGCCACCTAAATGATTAAAGAACCCCTTGGGAAAGGGTCAATGGTGAGGAAATGAAAGAGAAGAAGGAAAGAATAGAAAAGAGAGATGGCAGTTTTGGTTGGGAAGGTTAGGGAAATGAAGAATGTAAAATTTACTGAAATTTCAACCCATCCTCCTTTAACACGCATGTAGATTGTAATAACGGCTCCATTTCCAGAAGGTTCCTCCAAAACGGAAGGCTTTGTGAGAATGCTTATCTACAGGATTCCGTTTATGTATTCTTGGAACGGCCGAATCAGCCACTTCTTGTGAATAGAACAATCTTGAAGATGGATGGCGATAAAGAGGTTCAGTGGAAAACAGGCACCAGTTTGAGGCTCTTTTTGAAATATGGTGGTAGCTGGAAATCATGTTGGGAATGGGGGGGCTTAAGCTTTGGGGTGTTTGGTGTTTGGGTGGAGTAACATCTTTGTGGTGCAGGGAGAAGGGGACAGAACCGCTCCGATGAGGGAAGGATCCTCCTTGTTTCCTTCTCCTCCCTATATGAGAGGGATGCATGAAGCTGCCCAGAGACATTTAATTCTCTCCATGGCACAAACAGAACACAGCAGCACTGATGGAGACTTCAAGGACACAGGGGTGACCTGTCTGATATACCACCTGCCTCCTAGCTCTCCAGGTCCTCAGACCATTGTGCAGTTTCCCTTTGAGGAAGCAGCTCATTTAAATACTCAGCCGTCTAGTGAAATAAGAAACATTCGGTTATTTTCTTTGTTTAACTTCAACCAAAATCATTTGCACTTCAACCTCTATGCACCATCAGGCTCTATCCCTCTATCCAGCTTCCAGCCTCTGGCCGTGGTTGTAGGCTGGCAAATATAAAATCTGGGTCATTTAATCTGTTCAGCAGGCACTTTTATCCAAAACGATGTGCATTTTTTTTTTGAGAAAGCAGGATCGGGAAGTCCCTGGATTAATTGGGGTTAGGGGCTTTGCTCAGGAGCCCAATGCTGAAACGACTCTGCGATTTTGGGTTCTGAACCGGCAACCATCTGATCACAAGCAGAGTCCCAGCCCACTGAGCCACACACCACCCCTGGTTATTTATTGATTCTGACCAATGGAGCTTGAAATTAAAATTACATGCACTTGCACAGCTGGAAATGTAAAAAGGCTGTGTGGGTCAGGGATGCTGCTCATGGGTACAGTGTTTTCTCATCGGGATCAGAAATCCCCCCCATTCACAAACACACCTGCACCTATAGTTGTCTATAGCTTGTCCTATGCTATTGTGCAGAGCTTTAGCTTCTTATTATGAGTGTGTGGGCGTAGCCCTGGAAGGGCAGGCGAGGGGGGGGTGGTCTGGCCCCCTCATAACGCTAAGCCCTGCTCGAGCTGTCCACTGCTTTGTATCCCGGGCTCCTGGCAGGGGGACGCGGACAATGCACTTCCTTATTTGGAGGGCCAGGAATCCGGTAATGGCGAATCGGGGCTTTGCGCTCTGCCAGTTAGGAAATACCCCACAGCCTGGTGCTCCTGAGGAACTGGGATGGGATGCAGGGCCCCCAGACAATGAGCCGGACGCAGAACATGAACAGTGCTCCTTGTAATCTAAATTAACTTTAACCTATGTGACAATTATCTCAGCCTTTACATTATTTAGGATTGTATGGTTATATAACTCGAAACCATGGAACACATGTGGCATGTATTAAATCTCCAGAATAGATGTATGAAATCCTCCCATTTTTATGGAGGTATAACAGCCCAGGACCTGCACTGCATGGTCTGCTGGAGATCCGCCTGCTGCATTACTGTGAAAACGGTAAAAAAAAAAGAAGGCGGAGAGTTTAATGCGCTACATTTCTCAGTAACCTTCAGTTCTGAGCTGCACAAAGAGCATTAAAATCAAAAGCTTTTTAATTTATCAGTTGAAGCGGATGTGAGGTGGGGTGTGAAAAGGAAGCTTCTGATTGACTGGTTATTTAAGTCGCTTATATATTGTTACATACTTTAAGTGCATGCTGCTTTGTTTGGATAGATGTAGATGTGATTCATGAAGTGTCTGTAATGGATGTGAGGGGCAGAAATGGCCTGTAGCAGGAGTGTGATGTGGAGGTGATGTGCGGTGCGCCTCGACTTCCAGCTCTTCACACTCTGTTTCGGAGCATTATCCACATGGGAAGTAAAAGTACCAGATTTCATTTTAACAAGCTGCAAACGGGCAGAATTACCCGGCCAGACCATGACCAGCCAGCCCCTGTTATCGTGCTTTTTGGGCATATATGAGTGGACGGGACAGATCTTAGGAAGATCAGGAAAACGACACGGATGATTTAACCTGGCAATCTAAACAGTGCGGTGTGTCGGGACGTACTATAGCATGCTTTAAATATTTATTTTATAATTTTACCCATTTCACATTGTGTTACGTCTGGTTATTGCATAAACTCTCTGCACTGGCATCCTGTACAGGGTGTACCCCTCTCCTGCCTCCTATGCTGTCTGGGATAGAGTCCAGCCCCCCCCTTCCACAATCCTGACACCAGGAGATGGATGGATATCCCAGCCATCGTAAAGAGGAGCTGTGGTGCCTTGGCTGTAATCGTATGTATCAGGATCCCCTGGGCGGCTTTGGCCGTGTGCGACATCGGACAGTCGTTCAGGGAGACCTCCGCTGTCTCGGAGGGTCCTGGCCACCACCTCTGAGGCAGACCGTCTGCTTCCTCCATCGCTGACCCATTTAAACACTAATGTGCTATAGACAACCGGAACGGCTGGGCCATTTTCACAGCAAAACCAACACTAAGCACATTATTTAACATGATGCATCTTCAGCTACAATGCTATATTTATATGCATATAAATATGTGCGACCTATAATATTTTCAGGACGTATGTTATTTTTTAGTTATATATTCTCTTTACCAGCTGTTTTTTGTGAACTCTCCTTAGGTGGGGAACTGAGCACACTCTTCTCTGGGTATTTAACCCTGTATCAGCAGTGGTGTAGTGGCTGCATTAGGTTTTTGATGTCCCATAACTATTTAATCTGAGTTAATTCCGGTATTCCGAGCTTTGGTCGCCCCAGGGTCCGATGGGGGGCCTCAATGAACGGTCCACACCCCCCATCCTCCCCCCCACGTTTGTGTGTTACTCTCAGCCTCACGTCTTTCTCCTGACTGCATGCATCTGAAAGATTGAGGATGATTTGTTGAACAGAACTGCCGCATTGCAGGAGAGGGGAAAAAAACGCCGAGGCTTTACTGAGGGGCTTCTGCTTCGGAGTGCCAGTGGATTCTTTGGCTTCGGATCAGCGCGAGTACCCGGCTGAAATACTGTTTATCTATCTTCAGCGCTGTTGATACAGCCTTTCAACACCGTCTCCATTGCTGCACTCACTAGACATAATGCTTGGGCGTCTGCAGAATTTGTGTCCCTGTTTTGGTTTTAGCAAAGTATCCAAAATCACGTATCTGCTCTAAAAGGAAAACCACTATTGAACCACGCCATGGCTTTGTTAATCGGTGTACATTAACGAATATATCTGCCGAACCTTACAGTCTGCTGTGTCTGGTGCTGCTCTCGTGGTGGAGGGCAATCCTAGATTGATCCGTTGCTCTTGTTGACACCTTCGGCGGCCATGTTGGGAGATGGGAGGCAGTGATTTGCATTCTCGGCAGCCTTCGGGCAAAACGACGGCTCAGGACGTCATGGAAGGTGCTTTCAAGGCGTTAAAACACGTAAAATTTCAGTGAGGATAGTTCCTCCCATGAAACTATGCCTTTCTGTTATAATGAATTAGGCACAGACTGAGAAAAGGCCAAAGTGAAAGCTGAAATCCAATTTCCGCCTCCCGTTCCCGTAAGGGATCCCCATGGAAGACAATCCTACCCAGCCAGTCATGCCAAAAACAACCATCACTCACACTGGTGATTTTTTTTTACACCCCTTTAAAGTTTCGGAATCCAGATCGCATTTTGTGAGCACTGACCCGAGTAAATGAAGTGGAGAGGGGGGCCCACGTCTCAGGGCTGAATCTGAGCACCCTGTCCATGGGCCTCTTCCTGTCCAGCCCCACCCCACCCACCCGGCTGTGACCGCAGTGCAGGTATGCACGTGTACCTTTAGGATCCCTGCAGGGGTGGCCATCAAGCTCAAACTTAGCTGTGACTCTGCTTTGCAGTGATTTTTTTCATTTAACAGAATGAGGTTTTTAATATCAATGGGTTTTTTTCATTATATAAAGCTGGATGCTTTAGGATTTCGGCTGCACGGTCCAGCACCCTATCCTTCATTTACAAAGCCCCACCTTTGGCTGATATTGGTTTCCATTTATTTGTCTTTGAGCTCATTTAGTTAGAACTTTTTTCCAGATTTTCACCCCACCGGTCAGGAGCGATTGTGTAGCATAGGGGTCCGTCTTCCTCACCCACACCCCCCTTCCGGCTGCCTCAGATAGACCCCAGGCTTATGGCTGGAAGGATGGAGGTTTTGTTGGTACGGATCCGAGGTGGCCAGGCTCTCTGTGGGATTGTTATACCCACCGAAGCTGCCCGGTGTGCGAGTGCCAGCATTCAGCCTGAATTGGTTGGAAATCTGGGAGGGAAGGGCTTGGATTTCATCAATGCCGCTTTCAGACTCAGCGGGAGCATTTTCCGATGGAAATAGGTGGGAAAATATGTGAGAGATAATTGCAGTTTTGAAGGGGAACTGGTCCTGAATATGTCACAATGCTTTATTGTTGTCTGTGTTTTTTTTATTGTGTTGGTTAGGTTACAATCAGTGTTTGAGACAATTAGTGTGTGAGAATTTAATTTATCACGGTCTGCATCTTTAGCGATGTGGGCGCCCCAGACTTAACAAGGCCGGTCTCATTTCTGCCCTTTCAAATTACTCTTGGCTACCCGTTCTCATTCTAGACTATTCACTGCTCCAGCACAGCTTGCCAAATCGGTTCAGGTTTCACTCTGCCATTTGCATTCACTACCTGCTCTTAAAGAGACAGTATCCATTGTTCCTTGTGTCGCTTATCCCCTATGTCGTGTGAGTGACCTCAGATGTATTGAATTATTCACTCATTTCATTAATATTTTTTTTGCTTCAGCGTAAAGTAAAATGCAAACATGTCTTTCTGAATACTTTGATTAATCTCTATGAAATTGGTGCTTTAGTCACCAGAAGCCTTTTCTAGTTTTATGTAAGTTAAAACGTTTAAACGTGAATAATTTATAATTAATTAAAACGTTCATAGTAGTAATTTTGATCATCTTTCTGTGTTTCTTAGCATATTGGCAGATTCATTCCTGAACACCAATGAACTGTATGAATGTTGAGCGGTCATCAGAAATCCATCCATCTCCATTAATTGGCACAGCGTCACAGTGAGCCAAAGGTATACCCCAGGGGCACCTGAATGAGATGCCCGTCCACCCATTTAGAGACACCAGTACAGCTAAACTTTATATCTTATCATTACAGATAAATTATGTTTGTTTCAGTGTATAGACCTAAATTCTACTGTATGTAAAGTATTCTGTTTAATGTTTCTTCTGGTTGTGATCTTTAAACAAATGTACACAAAAAACATCCACCCCTCCATTATCCATCTCAGCTTATACAGCGCAGAGCCTTGAGCTTGGAGTAAGAATGAGTCACCCGGCAGGGGACACCCTGGATGGGATGCCAGTGCATTGCTGGAGACAGGCTCACACACATAATACGGGCAGTTTGGGGACACCAATTAGCCTAACTGCACATCTTGGTTTAGCAGGCGGAAGCTGGAGCACCAGGAGAACATGACAGCTGTACCCACCCTGCAGGGGGCAGCATTCAGACCCCCAGCCCTGGAAGTGCATGGTTTTGTATTCCATTTGTCTTGCATTCCTCCTCAGGCTAAGCTGAACATTTTACACCGTCGGTCTGTACTTTTCACAGAATTTCGCTAATTAAATGCATTGAACAGCATGCCTACAACCTTCTCGCCATGAGCAGGCTTTGTTCAGTCTTTGCGGTTATTTTTCCATTTATACCAATGCCAGTCCCACAAAAGACCGCGTTCTGATTGGATACAATGCATGAAAAGGAGTTTTTAAATGTCAGGTATTTGGATATAGTGGAAAAAAAATACTCCATGCAAGTACGAAGAGCTGTGATTGGGGAACTATAAATGCCAGTGAAACAGTGGCCACCAGGAATCCAGATGCCTCAAGGGCTAAAGCATCGCAATACTGAGCATGCAGCAGGTTCCTTTTCTGACCAATCAAACAAGTCAGACTTTAATTTCTAGCACAACCAAGAGTTCGATAAACTTCCATTAGTTACTCATGGATTAAACCTCAGCCCAATAACATTTCCTATATATGCACTGGATATAAGAAATCTCAACGAAATGTATTGTTTTGAGAAGCAGCTGTCGCTGCACTATAGTTATTGTACAGCTGAATAGATAGGAATGTATAATATCACACATGCCAAGCCTGTTCAGTTTACTACAATTATTTTATCAGCACATTTTCTCCTGGGAACATGGTATCGCTCCTTTTTGCACATTCTGTGAGCTTTAACCATAACGGGACATATCTGCAGTTCACATAATTGTTTTCAGCTTATATTTTTGCCATTTTATGGCGAAATTGTTATCTGTAAACTGTAAGTTATTTTCCCGTGACCCTGACCAGGATAAGTGGGTAGAAGATGGATGGATGGAAGTGATTTTGATCTGAGAGTGTGCGTTGTGCACTCTTCAGCACCCTCTGTTGGAGTAAGGAGGAAGTTTTGACAGAACGTGATCTGTCTGGAAGACGGTTATGCGACCTGAACACCGCCAGACAGACAATAGAGTCCATGAATAAGTAATGTATATGAATATGGTAATGAATGCGGTTCAGGAAATTCAGCATGTGGGCTTTACAACCAAGCCATTCTGAGGTGCTCATTCCGCGCTTTCATACTCCGCTGAAAGTAAAAAAAAAAAAAAAAAAAAACAGTAGCGCACAAGGTCATGCTAAATGGTGACAAAGGAATACATTTTGAAGACTGGAAAACAACAGATGGGGTGAGAGAAGCAGAAGCGGCAACGAGAAGACGGCATGTTGGGACCGGTGTCAGTGACCTATTACAAGTTTTGACCATATACCCTGAACTCGAACGGTGTAGAACAATCTTACACCAATATTATTTATATAGCTGTCAGACTGCTCACAATCAGAAAGATAGCGGAATTATTTCTGTCCTTTTAAAATTTTCATTTGAGTCTCCCTGTAATCTTGGTGCACTCATCCTGCTCCCCCGTTATCGAGGATAGGGTTATCTTCCCTGGAGTACAAGCCTGTTGCCCCAGGGACAGAGAAAGCGAGAGGGAGAGAGGCACCACGGCTCTCCGTGGTCTTTCACTAACCACAAAGATCCAGGGCCGTCTCCTGCTGGGCAGGAATGCCCGACGGAGGACCGGTCTCTGCTCCCCCTGCAGGCCTAAGACCTAATTACAGCTGCCTTCCACGGCTTGTCCCTTTGAAGCTGCGCTCTCCCCCTCTCCTCTTACGGAATGGGATATTACCATTTGGTGTAGTTGGTTTTGGAGAGTGAAGGAGACAGGGGGGGATCCGGCAGGGGGGATTTCGACACACGGAGTGCATTTGCCTATGTATGGTCAGTCCCCTTCTGCTGGCTGTTTTCTCCCACGTGGGACTGGCAGGGTCACTCGTGATGTTTGTACTGTCGCGCTGTTGACTTTAACTGTGTACTGTGATTTGCTGCTTAAATAAACTTAACAAGGGAAAAATGTGCTCATGTGCAGTAATACGCTGTGTTTTCTAGGCAAATTTCATTGCAAGTATGACTTTATGAAATTATTTAAATGCACTGCTATTATCAGTGACAATTACATTTTTATATATTAAGGCTGTATTGGATTGTATTGCAGTGTGGCCAAGCTGGTATCTTTGTGCCGTAGAAGCAGGGAATCTCAGCTCTTTTTGTGTTTTTAGGGTTTGTCTCAGTTTTCTTTGAGTCTTCGCTTATTTGGCCTGACCAGATATCTAATGTTTAAAGCGAGCTGGTGAGCTGTGAGTTTCCCATCAGTATGAGTGTCTTTGCATGTCCTGTGATTGGCTGGCATCCTGTCAAGGGTGACCCCACCTTATTGCCTGCGCCCCTGCTCCGGACAATCCGTAAATTTGACAGGGTGAGAGCCCATTGAAATGGCCGAATGTATTATATTTCAGCCTAATATGAAATTCAATGCAATTTAATATGAAGCGCAATGCAATTTTAAAAAATCAATTTAAGAGGAAATATAACGCAATATAGAAGATATACTTGATGGGAGCAATTGAATTGTTATTATTTTCTTTTGAAAGGGATTTTTCCCACTATAATCACCACATATATTATAGCATTTATTCAGTCACAGTAAATTCATTAGGCTGAATGTCAGGTTACTGTGTTACGGGTCGTATTATTCAGATGATAGCACTCATTCATAGGAACACGGCTGCTCTCTAAGGGTATTTTTACCCATTTATTCAGTTGAAGTACAGATATCCAGAGTATGATAGCAGGACTGCTGGCAGGGACTCAACCCAGAGACCATCAGGATGTGACACTACCCTGCTACGCTACTTGCTGTCTGACAGTCACGTTTCCTGCTCATTCCGAGCCACTGTTCACTTTGCAGTGACGCCGCGTTAATTTCCCTTTAAAAATCTGCAGAATCTTGGGTTCCTTGATGGGAATATTAAGGTTAATTAATACAAGATTGTTTCATCATCATTATGCCTTTTATTGAAAGAAATGTAACTGAAACAGACATATAATGCGGCTTGTATCAGGTACTATAAGGTCAGATTTAATAATGGATAATGAATGGAATGGTTAATAATAAAAATGATAATTTTTCTGCTGCTTTTTCTGGGGAGGGTCGTTAAATGAATGACAATAATTGAAATTAAAAGGTGATGTATGTGGCACATTGTTCCCGACTTGAGGCTTTGAGTGTGTGGCCAGTGGCGACCTCTGCTGGTGTCTTCCATAAATTGCAGCTTTGAAACCTGCCTCTGAAATATATATTTCCTGAATTTCTCTTCAGTCTTCTTATAGCGATTATTTTTTTATTTGACCATAAGTGGCAGGTCAGCTGTGTATGTATACCTGCTGACCACATCACGAGCTTTTGGAAGAATTTTTCAGTTCATTTCCACGACTCATGTGATTGGGAGAGCTCCCAGTTCACTTTGTAATATTCATATTGTATTGTGTTGCCATGGTGACAAACAGCAGCATTATGAGGTGAATGAAAGTTGTCTGTGGTCTGGCCTTTCAGACTCAGGGGTCAGCCGATGGTGCTGATGATGTATTTACCTTAAGGCAGCTTTGTTGTGGACTACAGCTTCTGCTTCCGGTGTGAGCTATGTAAGATGGTGGCATTGTGGGCACAGAATCAGGTGGCAGGTAACTGATTTGTTGAAATCACTTAGCATTTAGGTCACTACAGCTAAGTGCTACATAGAAACGTCACCCCTGCCTGTTCTCTTGCATTTTCTCCATATAAAGGGATTAGCCAGGTGCCTCGCTTGAATCCTCAGTGGACTCACTAACTCTTCTGGTTTCAGCTCCAAAGCCCCGGTGCCTTGGGACTCTTTTTCCTGCTGAGTTCGGCACGTAGACGTTCTGGCATTCTCCACAGCCACCACTTTGCTGTAAATGCCGTAATTGGCCCGTGACAGGAAAGGTCCGAGCATTCCCAGATCGGAGCTTTGCTGGAAAATTCTCAGAGCACGACTTTCTGACGTGAAGGACAATGTCAGTCCCTCACTTTGGACAAATCTGTAATATACACTGTTAGCCTTATTCACACAACTACTACAGTACAACTATTAAAATCAAGGCTTTTAAACTACAGTAAAGGCATCTGGACAGTCGTGTTGCTGCATTAAGCACAACAAGCCTAACATAAGTAAATCCTAAACAATGTTCTCCATGTATGTATAGTGAGTCCTAACTTATATACCGGTCAACTTCACTGTTATCACGGGTTAGTGATACTAACCTTCACGTATGAAGACTAATGTTTGCTTTATCATGCGCGCAGAAGAGTCACAACGCTATTGAATCTTGTAGTGCGGTTTGGTGTCTAAGGGTTCATGTTCGTTTGTCCCACTTTTAGGACCCTGGGTGATTGGTTGGGAGGAGTCCAGGGGGGCAATCATATTAGGGAAAGTCTCTTTGGCCCTGGCCAGTTTAGGCAGCCCTGCGCCTGATTGGCTGGCACAAAGACCCGCCCACTTGGGTGGTGCTGGCCTTCTCATTTTTAAGCAGGCCAGAAGACTCTCTGAGTCCCTGGTCAGAATCTTAGGGATGGACACTGCTACCATAACCCCCCACCTCCAGAATGTTATCCAGGATTTCTCTGGGTTCCTTTTGTCTTTTAAATTAGTCTGCATACATTTTTTGCCTGTCATATACAGAATTGGGAAGCCAGTGCCACCAAATCTGAATTTTTCATAAAGATATGTTACTTTGTAACAAATATATCAAGTTAGATTTACATAGAAAGAACAACTCAGGAGAATTAATGTTGGACAGTAAGTTTATAATGAAACGCCAAAAAAATTACCAGAACATGAGCTGTGTTCACCTGTGACATTATATCACATTGTCGCCAAACTTATTACCATTGTGTAAGTCTGTAAATCATTATTTACGTCAATTGTAGATCACGCTTAAGTTAGAAACACTATGAACCTGCCTTAGAAACACTTAGCATGAGATTCTAACAGGTTTTTTTTTTTGCCATGGTAACTTGATAATGCCTGACAATTCTTGGTTGTTTTAGAGTAAAACCTTAGGAAGCATAAGCGTGATGAAAACGGGAGATTCTGAGAGATGCAGGAAAAGGGCTGTAGCCCCTTTAAGCAGCTTGGCTCTTTTTAGAGACGAACGCTTTCTGGCGGGCGGCTCGCGACCTGGTGGCTCGTGCTCCTCGGCAACAAACCGTCAAGGAGAACGGCGAACTTCCCCAGCCGG
Organism: Cyphomyrus plagiostoma; assembly: GCA_019775915.2. Taxonomy (NCBI): domain Eukaryota; kingdom Metazoa; phylum Chordata; class Actinopteri; order Osteoglossiformes; family Mormyridae; genus Cyphomyrus; species Cyphomyrus plagiostoma. The sequence continues at coordinate 28,468,591 of JABFEA020000001.1, forward strand.
CACACAAACAGCGGGGGGGCGGCAGCCAGTCACACCGTGTGTCCTTATCAGCCAATGGAATGCAACAGCTGCACATGGGGCCCCGAGGGTGGGCCGGCCGGAACCCCCCTGACAGACCCCCGCCCTCCCCTCCCCTTGCGGGGCGAGTGAAAGGCAGCTCAACTCAAAAGTGCAAGAGGCACAGAGAGCGACTTGGCTGGGTTACACATTAAAAACAGTGGAGGAGAGAGAAAGGGAGAGGAAGGGGGGACGGGAGCGAGAGAGCAGGGCACTTTGAAAGGAGGAGGAGGAGGAGGAGAGACCACACTGAGGGGAAGAAAGAGAGGGAGAGACAGAAGGGGGGCAAGGAGGACTGGGGCAGAGAGATACGGGAATACTCAATGGCTACAGAGGAGACGGCCGGGGGTGCCCGCAAAGCCACCAAGAGCAAACTGTTTGAGTTCCTGGTCCATGGAGTGGTGAGTTGGTCCCGTCAGCGCGCGCGCGCGTGTGTGTGTGTGTGTCAGTGTGCACGTGTGTGTCGGTGTGTGGGAGAGCGAACCCCGTGAGCGCCCGATAGCTGGGAAAGCCGCGTGAAGGTTATTTCTAGCCTCCAGAATGCCGTTTCGCTTCTTTTTAAAGACAAGGGGGAGTGGAGAGGAGCAGAGAGCGAGGGAGGGAGCGAAGGAGAGAGGCGGCGATGGGGAGGCTGAGGGAGCAGGAGAGGCAGCCGGATCCCCGGGCGTCTGAGTCTCTGCCGGGACCCGCCAGGAGAGCCGCACGGTCACTTTGTGCACCTCCAGACCTGACGGGAGCCCAGGCGCCTTGGAGTGACTCTGGTTCTGGTTTAGAACAGGCTGTACAGGAGTCCTCAGCCCCTAGGGCCGGTCTGATCAGCATCTGGGGAATTAAACGTCTTTTCCTGGTGCGTCGCTTTATATAGGAGCCGGACAGCCTCTCACTCTCACTGACTGAGTTAAACATAGTGTGGAGAAAATAAACTCAACAGCGTCTCTCTATTTTGGTACAGTTTAAGTTTAGATGATGTTTACCTGATTAGTAACTGGCTGTCTGTGTATGTTTTTATTGATAAATAACTTTTTGTTTAGCCTCTGGGACTGGCTCTGGAGCCCCACAACCCTGAATGGGATAAGTGGTTACAGAAAAGGGATGGATGTATAAATGGATGGATGGATGGATGGATGGATGGATAGAAGTTTTTGGTTCAGCATGAGCGCAGTCAGATGTACCACGTTACGGGAGAGGTGGGGGAGGCAGGGGGGGTTCAATCTCAAAAACTCAGCTGGAATCCAGCAGGATACTAGCAGTGTCTGGCTATTTGGCCAGTGAGTTTCGAGTTTAGTTTGTTAGGAAGGTTTCAACTGAAATGCGGTAGAAGGTCCACCGGGCTGCTATATATCTAGGGTTTTTGGTGAGAGGTGCAGATGTTCATCTAGTAAAAATATTTTTTATTACTATTATTAATATTAATTCTTTTTATTATTAAACACTATTAATATTATTAGGAATAAAATATTCTTTTTAAGCATGTTGTGTTGTGGTTTATGGAGAACTATGTCCACAGCTTTCAGAGAATAATTTGTTCTTTATATCTACTCATATTCCTGGTTCCTAGAACATTTCACTGCTTTATGGAGGGTGGAAGTGCATCCCATAGACAGAGTTCGACGGTGGGGGTCAGTTCTCTGTTAAGATAACGGCTGTCCCTGGTTGTTGAGGCTCCTCTGCCTCATTTAGCCTTGCTAGTCGTCCTCCCCGCCAGCAATGCCCCCCCCCCCCCCCAGATCAAGCACCACGTCACACTACCACGCTCTGTAAGGACTTTCTGTGACGCTGATCAGGCGTGATCTGAATTGAGATCGATTTATTTTTATATTGTGCCTTTCCTCACAAGGGAGATTTGAGTTTGGCCTAGAGGTGAGCAGAGTATGTGTAAGGCTGGATATCATATGTATGGATATCATACGTTGTTAAAAATATGACTGTGCAGAGATTCAGCATTTCTGTTGTACTGTGTCGTTAAGTTGTGTACATGCTGAAATGCTAAGCCGAACGCTGTCACTTGTGAGCTTCCTGGGCTCTGTGTTCTGGAGGGGCAGGGCCCAAATGATTTATGGGAAGATTGTACCGGGTCGGTGCGCTAATTAACCTTGATGAGGCTTTCTCTATATCCAGGCTGGTTTTCCCCCCATTATTCTTTTTGACTTCCTGTATCTCTGCAGTGGTCCCTCACCTCTGAAGGTGTGGTGACATTTTGACTGTGACAAATGGGTCGGTGCCACAGCTGGGCTGCTCCAGAGACCTTAGAGAGCAGAAGCAGTGACTCTGGCATCCACATACAGTGCCGCCAGGTCACCTCGCCGTTCTTGTATGCGGTGTAAGCGCCCTTATTCATGGAGCTACTAAGTGACTCTTAATTGGTTCTGAGTTAGCACACTGTGACGATTCTCCAGATACTCACCCAGAGAACGATTTTGTTATCAATTAATGAGTCATGTCCCCAGTAATGTCCTATTAGAGACAGTGACAAAAATGCCACCAGCTACATCTACGGACATAATGATTCCTGTCATCGTTTTTGAGCAGAAACGCAAAGATATAACGGCGTTATCGTTACCTTAAAAAAATAACATATATATAAACATCAGGTGAAAATATTAGCATATTTACGGTTTTCCAGCATGGCCATCACCAGTGAACTGCCAGAAGCTAAGGCCAGTACACGCTGAGGTGTGCTCCCCAAGTGCCATTTGAGCGCTGTTGCCATGGCAATGGGCGAAACGTGTTTTTTTTTTTTTCGATTACTTTTGCCTCTTCTCCCTTGACTTTTGGAAGATTGGACCTGCTTTCCCTTTGTAGTTTATGCCTTTCAAAGGGGAAATTGTGTAGCCTGTTGGCAAGACGACATATCCAGGTTTGATTGAATTTTTTAAAGAAAATTCTAGAAAGGAAGAATTCAGAAGAAATGGTTCTTAGCCACATGTTCCCAGACTTAAAGCTCTCCATGCCTGCCACATCCAACATCCTCCATGCCCACTGCCTTCTCTGTCCTCTGTGCCTGCCGCATTCTCCATTCTTCGTGCATACCATGTCCACATCTTCCATGCCCTACAACCTCTACATCCAATATGCCCTCTGCATCCTTCATGCCCACCCCATCCAACATGCCCACCGTGTGCTCTATCCTCCTTGCTCACCGTGGCCTCCATTCTTGATGCCAACAACATTCTTCATCCTCCATGCCCACCACATCCTCCATACTGCATTTCCCCATATCTTCCTCGCCCACCATGTCCTCTGTCTTCCTTGGATGCCACATCTTCCGTCTTTCATGTCCACCTCATCCTCCATCCCCCATAACCACCACATCCTCCATGCAAGCAGCATCCTTCAAGTCTACTGCATCCCCCATCCTCCATGCCTGTCGCGTCCCCATCCTCCATACTCACCACATCCTCCATGCCTGTCGAGTCCCCCATCCTCCATACTCACCACATCCTCCATGCCTGTCGTGTCCCCATCCTCCATACTCACCACATCCTCCATGCCTGTCGAGTCCCCCATCCTCCATACTCACCACATCCTCCATG
>JABFEA020000001.1:28485169-28510807 GCA_019775915.2 Cyphomyrus plagiostoma
ATCAAGGGGCTGACAGGGGTGCCTGCCGAAAATGCAAATGGGCGCTTCATCCCCAGTGCTTGAGAAGTTAATTCCGGAAGCTTCCAGACTGTGTGACCACCAGGAAAACATTTAAATCGTTATTTTCGGCTGTGCCCTGTGCTTCCCTGGGATAGGCGCCAGGCTCTTTGTGACCCTCTATGGATAAGCGGATGGAGGGATGAGAGAGTATTTAGGTTTGCGGGAGCCACTGTAGCGATAAGTGCGGCTGATTCGTAGAGAGCGCCTATATTATATCAAACACTCCAGAGCCAAGAGCTCCCATTGTTGCTGTATGACAGATCCAAGCTGTGTGCACAATGTGTGTTGGGGAGTGAGCGGGACTCCTGTTCAATGACATTGTGTCCCTGTGTCTGTTTTGGGGATGGTTTCCCTGCTGGCCAGACCTAACACCTGGGATTAACTTTGAGAAGGACATTGTCCTTTGCAGTCGCTGTCTGAAACATAGAACAGAGAATAGAGGTCACCCCTGAGGTCATGATAAGCAGGACCCAGTCAGTCTGACTTCTTATCTGGGCTGTTTAAGGCAAGGTGGGCAGCCCAGGGTATATGGTGGTCTTCAGCAGCTTCTGGGGGTGCTGGGTGGAGCTCGCCTTACCTGTACAAGGTGTTCAGATGTGTGCCCGTTGCCTAAGATCAGGCCACAGAGACCAGGTCTGCTTATATCAGGTAGAAGCCTTAGTCATCATGTGGTCAATGTATTATGCAATTGGTCAGCATATTATGGGACACTCGGTATATTATGAGGGCAGCATGTGTCTCAGCTGGTTGGGATGCAGTGTTTGTGATTGGAAGGGACCATTCATCGCTTTGGACAAAAGGACCTGTGATTGTGATTGTTAAATGGGACAGTTGTGGAAATAAGCATGTAGTGGTGCCCTTAGCGAAGCTTAGTCCCAACTGTCACATTTAGGCAGTGGGCCACTCCAAATAGCTATGGAGTACCTGATGTTCTGTTGCAGGGATGTTGTGATGGTCGGGGGCTGTTGCAACTGCTTCAGCTGCATGTCTTTGTTTGTCCTGCCAGATCCGCGAGCTGGTCCCAGAATCCCAGGCCTACATGGACCTACTGGCTTTCGAGCGCAAACTAGACCAAACCATCATGAGGAAGCGAGTGGACATTCAGGAGGCCCTGAAGAGACCAATGAAGGTAAACCTGACTATTAGTCTCAGTGGACCAATTGAGCAACTGTCATGCATTAAAGACACCTTTAGCCTGCCATTGGTTCTCAGCTTGAACAGGGTTTTTTATAGGTCATCCTTACACAGCCAACAAAATTTAATCAAATCGGGTATGGAGAGCCCCAGAAACCTTATGTGGCCTCATGGGGTATCAACAATCATGACTTGAAAAGGCTGGGTGTGACTTTTCATGAGAACCTCATTAAATATGGCTCCCTGGGAGAGAAGAAGAGAGAGGAAGCTGCAGAGGACTGGATAAAGACCATGGCATGTTCACACCAATAACCCCACATATAACCAGCATACCTACCAAAATATATCTGGGTTGTAGTATGCTAGTGTGCTGAATAGCAATTATCCAAAAGACATCGGTGAATTGTTTCTTATTTTATTTTTTGATATACTATAATGTTTAGGCTCCTACTAGATACAAAATATTAAAACCGTGCTGTACAGAAAACAAGAAGTGCTGCCTTAAGTATCCCACATGTTGTCTGCTTTTATCTGCAGCAAAAACGTAAGCTGAGGCTGTACATTTCCAACACTTTCAACCCGGCCAAGCCTGATGCTGAAGACTCTGATGGCAGCATTGCATCATGGGAACTGCGAGTAGAGGGCAAACTGTTAGATGATGTGAGTTTATTTGTTTGTTTTTATCCTTTCTTGTGTTTACCATGTTAATTTGTGAGCTCTCTGTCATACTTAAGCTGTCTCCTTTTGCTCATCCTTTTCTTAATCCTTATGCTACTTTGGGGGCTGCCATTTTTATATCGTATTCCAAGTCTTCATTTCAACCAGCACCTTACTTGAGGCCCTTAAGATGCTATATTCTGTAGGCTGACCATTAAACTGGCACCCCATAATACAAACTGGGGGCATGCCCCCTAGCCAGGTGCAAGTTTACCTCCGGGCCTGTTCCAGTGGTTAAACTAATGTTAATTTCGTAGACAAAAACTATGACGAAAATCATCAACACAGGCTTTTTAATGACGAAAACAAGACAAACACGTTAATATATCAGGCCAAAATCGGTGACAAAATGTACTGACATTTCTGTCAAATAATAAAAACGAGACAAAAATGTCAGCAAGTGACAGTTTGACACTGATACAATCATAAGTACTATCTTTAGTTAGTATTGATTGTAGTTGCTCATTAGTGGAAAATGGTTGGGGCCTGGCAGAAATAATTTGGAAACCACTGCCATAATACATGACAGCATGCCATGTCAAAGAGGCACACAGGTCTACTGCCTTTCCACACCTCAGGGGATCAGACTACAACCCAGTGTACCTCCACCCACAACACAAACAAATAGTGTGGATTCAACCTGTTACTATAAAGAGTGTGTAAGGAGGTAGTCAGTGGAGACCAGCGCAGCTCTGCAGGACCACTTCAAAATAACCAACTCTGAAGATCTCTGTGAAGCACATGGCAAGGATTGCATCACAGACTATATCAAGTTCTGCGTCAACGACATTGTTCCTGTAAAGTCTTGTACTCTGCTTCCCCAATAATAAGCCCTGAGCACCAAAGACATCAAGGCCCTTCTGATTGCGAAGGAGAAAGTGTTCAGGTTGTGTGATAAAGAGGGTAGACCGAGAGCTACCAGTGAAGTTCAGCAAGGAACTGAGGAAGTTGGAACAGAAGCTCCAGCAGAACAACATCATAGTCTATCAGCAGCTACAAGTGCACAGGCTGGTGGTAGAGGGCACTGTGGATACTGCTCTTCAACAGATTTGTCGGCCCAACTCCGCTGAATCGTCAACACTGAGAGTCCCCTTCCCCCATCATCCTACTTTACCCATCCTCTTTCCCATTCTATACCTGCTTCCGCCACCTGCTGTCCCGATATCTCTAAGGACCAGGTGAAGAAAGAACTGTGCAGACTCCACTCAGGAAAAGCAGCAAGTCACTCCCAGTGTGCTCAGCACCTCAACCTCCCAGTTCCGTCGAGTTCTACAAGAGCATTTTTAAACTGTGCCTCCATTTGAAGAAGGTTCCAACACTGTGGAAAACATCCTCTCTGTTTCCTGTGCCTAAGACGCTACGTTCCAGTGCTCCATTTGATTACAGACCAGTGACACTGACCCCACACACCATGAAGACCTTCAAGAGACTAGTCCTTGAGATACTCCACCCCCTGGTTGTGTTGCCACGTCAGTCCGCCTACAAGGCCCAGATTGCTGTACATGATACCATTGTCTACCTGGTACACTGTACCTACTCCCACCTCGACAAGTCAGGAGGTTCTATGAAGATCATGTTTTTTTATTTCTCCACCTCCTTCAATATCATCCAGCCAGTCCTACTTGTAGGTGGAAGCTCCCCTACCAGAATGGATCAGGGACTGTCTGTCGAGATGTCATCAGGATGGTGTGTCTGGGAAGTTGCCGAGCACACAACATAATCAACATAAAATACGCAGAATGTCTGGAGAAATCATTCCTTCCGACGGCTATAACACTGTACACTCAATAAATCAATCAGCCAGGACGTGCAATTTTATGTACGATACTTATTTTATCAGTTTCAGTATTTTTTATCTTCCAAGTGCAATACTTATCTCCATGATCACCAACCTGCATATTTATCATCTATAGATGTTGTACTTATTTATTCTTATACAGAGATTGTTGCATTTGGTTCTGTGTACTGTCTATTTTTGTCTTGTTGCATGGTTGTGTAATGTGCAGTCTAACAATATTTCCTTCAGGATAGTGAACGCCTACTGATTCTGATTCTGATTCATACAGTCCTCTTTCAAGATGGTGGCCAGAGCGGTGACGTCTGTAAGCACCATCATGGTCAAACAAGGCACACCCTGTGCCACTATGAACCTCTCTGTATCTCCCTTGTATCTACTTCAGTTTCTTGTCTCTCTTCTGAAGTATCCACCATTTTGAGCTGGTGTCGAAGCTGCTTGTCTCTCTTTGTCTGACTAGAAACACCCATTCGCGCTCGAGAGTCACATGAAACCCTATGCAACCCAGCTCGGCCAAAAACGTTGCAGATAAAATTAGATGTTTCAAAAACACTTGTGGCCTGCTCTCTTGGCCACTGTGAGGCACCCCGGTGAAAACTGAGGTCGAGTTTAATCATCCAAACCCACGGAGAAGATTGGCAGCGCTTTGAGGAGGAAGTCGCTGCTTGCTTAGTGCAGACCACAATGACTTCACATTGTGTTTTTTCATTTGTTTGGGAAAAGAAGCTGAATCAATGTGCCTCTGCAAGGCCCTGAAATAACATTGTCTGGGGGAAAAGTTAATCTGTGTATTTTCTGACTAGAAACTCTTACAAGCTTTTAGTAAGCAGGCAATTTGGCATTAAAACTTTTACGCCTTCTGTCTTCTACCTATGAAGTCACTGATGTGCACTCGCCACTTTATGGTTGTTAAAAACTACCTAAGACTTAAGGGTCTGTTAACTTTTATCTTTGAGTCTAATGGTGATCATGTGTAGCAGACGTCAATGTGTGAAGTTGAGTATCTTCTGACTTTTCAAGCAGTTGCTCCATGTCTTGTGCAGTGTAGGAGGTCATTCCATAGCTGCAGTTAGGCTTCCTTATTCAAGATAGGCTCTAAACCTGGCACCAGGTTGCCACCCTGTGCCAGCCACACAGGCTCAGTCCTGTTCCTCTCGCCTAAGCGGCATAAGTCAGCATTTGTTGTCATAGTAGATTAACTGAATTACCTAACAGGCTTCTTTCTCAGTAACAACCGTAATACGAAACAGTGACGTCTAAGTTGTGGCTGATAAAGAGTCATTGTGGCCATTTTTAATAACGGCTGTAATATTCAGACTTACCTCATAATTTGGATTATGTGAATTATGACTGATGTCAATATTGTGGATTTATTGCCTTCCAGGGTTGGTGTGGAATATTCAGAGTAATTGGGTGTAGCTTTGATGCTTACATGTCACACAATTGTCCCCCACTCCCCCCACATTTCTTAGCCAGGTAAACAGAAGCGGAAGTTCTCCTCCTTCTTTAAGAGCCTGGTGATTGAGCTGGATAAGGACCTGTATGGACCTGACAACCACCTGGTGGAGGTGAGGACACATCCCTCTGTTATTTAAAACTATCCCTCTGTCCCTGTTGTATTCTTTTGATTTTGTTCCATTACTCTACCTATTATATGTTAATACTGCTATACTGTAATTTTCTCTGTTTATACCCCACAGCTTGTCTCTTTTAATCATTAATAGCACATTTTCTTAATTTACATTTTTATTAATTCTGTTTATTGGTTTGTGTGTTTTAGTCCTGACTGTTTGTTTAAATTGTATACTCGTGTAACCACCAAATCAAATTCCTTGTACTTTTTGTTAATGACAAATAAGGGATTCAGATCCCCTTTTTTTGGTCATCTGATGATCGTGTAGTTGGGAATGTTAAAGGACTGACTCTGAGAAATGGAATTGTAGATTTTATTCCCAATTTATTGAGTAAAAATGGATTGATTTTGCTGCTATGATAGAGAACAGGGAGTTTAAGCGATATGTAACATTCCCCCAACTCCAAACGAAACGTTTTAGTAACGTTACCCTATTGTTAGAGCACAGCAGAAACATGGCGTATCTTTTCTCCTGGGAACAGAAAGCACAGTCGTAAAAATAAGTGCGCGCCGTGTCCTCATATGTTATCTCATTCCACCTCAAAACACCCGGGGTAGAATGCTAAGACACCACTAGAATGAAAAACATCGTGCTCGATGCGGCCCTTCTGGATGGCTCAGCACAGCTGTCCAGAAAACTTCAGTCTTCAGCTTCCTCACCGTTCCTCAGTTTGGCAGCACTCAGGTCCTGAAAACCGAGACTGCTGTTTTAAAGACCTCCATTTCTCTGTTCAGACTGTGGCTTACTTTGGTGTTTTGTGTACGTCTCATACACTCCTGAAAGACTGACCAAAATACTCGAGCCAGATAACTTTCTTAAATTAATGGAGTTTCCTCAGGGAACTTATATATAATGTTGGGGGGAAAATGTCATTCTTAATGACTAGAAGTAGTTGATGTGAGTGGGAAACAGCCTTCTAGCCGTTTTTGTGGTGAACAAGACCTCTTTTGCAGATGGCTGAGAACAGGGAAATGGCCTGTAAAGGAGTAACAGTCTTTGGAGGACAGATGGTGTCAGTGATTATTAAAATTGTCATTCTGCTCTGCCAAAGTGACTTAGATTCTTCATATTTTACTGGAGTGACTCATGTGTGGCACAGTCCCTGAGACTCCTGCTGCAGGACCTCTCCTGAGGCTCCGGCCACCTCCCTGCCCGCTAGACGATTTCTGTATGTGTCCCCGGCAGTGGCACCGCACCCCCACCACTCAGGAGACAGACGGCTTCCAGGTCAAGAGGCCCGGAGATGTGAGTGTGCGCTGCACCCTGCTGCTGATGCTCGACTACCAGGTGGGGGCGCCAAAACACCTTTTGTCATTTGCAGCCGCTGCTTCGCTTTATCTGCAGTACTATGGAGTGGGCAGTTATATAAAGTCATTTGGAAGGTAGTGAATGGTCCTTACATTTTTATAATTAATAAGATTTAACTGAAATATTTAGCCATTTTATCTATGTGCTTTTAATATCTTCAGTAGTGAGGTTACATATGTTGTACACTAAGGAGTAATTTACAGAATATTATGCTATATAGTATAATAGAGTATAGTTCTGTGGCCAAGAAACTCAGTGGTTGGGGCCAGGGAGTATTTTCCCAGCAGAATTATGCTCCACACACAATGCAGTTCCAAGTTCCCGGACACTCCCTGGAAGCTAAAGCAGTGCCCCTCAGTGCTGTGGGAGTTTTTCAAAATAAAAAGTTAAACTGTATTTTTTTTAATAAACTAAAATAGCACTTCTAGGATTCATTTGGCTCCATTTAAAATTATTATATGGAAAATTTCAGGTACAGCTACAGAACAGTCTGTCAGGACTTACAGATCAGTTTGTACGCCTGAGTGTTTGTAGGTGGTTTGTTTGGTACCTGGATTCCTTTATAGGTAGATCCAGTCACAGGTAATAGACCCTTTGAACATACAAATAATAGTACTTGATAGTTCAGTCTTTATGTGCAGTACTATACAAGTAAAATGTTTTGAATGGTACCCATGCCTTCTGTTGTTTTTAATTTTTTTTTAAAATACCAAAACTTTAAAAAGCAGGCCAGTTACCGTGTGGTCACTACAAAGGGGTGTGTCAGTAAACCATTCCTATGGCTTAAACTACCAAATTTAGAGTTAATTAGGGGAGACAGGCTGCATTGGTGACGAAATATTACTATGGATTGAAGCCACGGTTACATGCGGTCATTACTGTGCTCTAATCAGCCCCCTCAGTTCAAGCTGGACCCTCGCTTGGCACGCCTTCTGGGCATCCACACCCAGACCCGCTCGGTCATCATCCAAGCGCTCTGGCAGTACGTCAAGACCAACAAGCTGCAGGACGCCCACGACAAGGAGTACATCAACTGCGACAAGTACTTTCAGCAAGTAATGAGCCCCAGGTCTCCCACTCGCTTGTGAATGTCCTCCAGCCACGGTCCTCGCCGCCGCACACATTATCCTCCTTCTTTATGCAAGAACATTTGATCTGATTTTTTGAATCTCTGGAATACTGGACTGGCCTGTGCATCTCGGGAAGGTCCGCGGTATGTAGGATGAACTGACCAAACCCTTCTTCCTTTTCCTACTCAGATCTTTGACTGCCCCCGGCTAAAGTTTTCGGAGATCCCCCAGCGCCTCACCAACCTGCTGCTCCCCCCTGACCCAATCGTCATCAACCACGTCATCAGGTGAGCCCAGGCCTCGTACTTTCGGGATTATCTTATCACATTATCTCCTATCATCTGTCCCTATGGCTAAATGTCATACGTATAATTTATTAATGACTTCAGAGGCAAAGCGGGTTGCCCTAAATTATAATATTTTTTCCAAAGTAACCCACCTTTTGTAAGAACCCAAGGTTAAACAGTCCCTAAACCAACTGGGAGTGAAGGCTTTGCTCAAGGGCCCAATGGTTAAATCACTCTGCCGACTGTAAGATTGGAGCCTGCGACTTCGCGATCACAGGCACAGCGTGCTAACTGACCGAACCACACACTGCCCCCAGAATTTATTACGTTAGCACTGCTTCCTAAATTGGCAATCCCTGTCTTCACAGTGTGGATCCCAATGACCAGAAGAAAACGGCATGCTACGACATCGACGTAGAGGTGGAGGACCCCTTGAAGGGCCAGATGAGTAGCTTCCTGCTTTCTACAGCCAATCAGCAGGAAATCGCCTCACTGGACAATAAGGTGAACTAATCACTGGCCTTGGGGGATTGAGATTAAGACAGTCAATTCTATGCAATGATACAAAATATGGTGCAGGACAAAGTTAGCATAGTATCTCAACCTTTCCAACCATACAGCCCACATTATTCGTCATTTTGGCAGGGCAGGGTAAATTTTTCTAACCTGAGGTGCCCTCATAGAGCGGGAAATATGGCAGCGTGGCTACGTACTTTATCACGATTATTATTTTGATTCATATCACCCAAAATTAATACGTATTCTGATTCTTTACTTCAGGGCTCAGTTTTTGCTTTGAATTCCTTTACAATTGACTTAAAACAGATTCAGAATATGACAAAACAAATGAAATGAACTGAAACTGAAAACTAATTTTAATAAATAAATCACACAAAAATAAACTTTTTTGTCATAGCGCGTAACACTAGAAAATGCCACTTGCACTTTGTACATTCAACTGAATGGGAAATGCTTCAAGTGGTGAAATATGTTTACAGTATTTCCAGTTTAGTTTCAGAGTTCACAGCACCAGTTCTTAAAAGTAGACTTTTTAACTCCAAAGAACCATGACATCATCAACATTCTTTCCCCTTGTTTATCCACAATATCTCCTTTTTAAAAGATGTTGTGTCTCTGAGCTGTCCCTGTCTTCACTGACACTCGAAAATTCCTCTGAGGGAGCACCTATCTCTTCTATGACCAAAACAGCAGCATGTGACATCCTCAACCAACCTTACTGTATGTTTGTTGGACATAGGTAGACAGTTCTTAAAAGATTACCACATGATTGGTTGGAATTGCATTTGTTTTTGTGATCCAGTAAGCAGCTGTGCACTATAACGGAATGTTCCTTATCGACAGTTTATCGACATTTCTCATAATCTTATCGTTTAAATTTTATATGACGATAAGGTTATATATTGGCCAGCCCTATCCCCTCAGTAAACGATCGGGTTCACATCCGTTCGGTGGCCAATTAGGGACCAGACTGGGTTTCACTGCGATCCATGGCCCAGTGGTTGACATATACTACCATAGACATGGTATATATACAGGGCCATATATACAGTACCGTACATTTTTAGTGATTTTGTGTTGTTTTACTTTCATATAGTTTTTTACAACATTTTCCTATTCTGTCGCTCCAAACAAATCATAAAGCCCCACATGAAATTCTCCTTATTTTTCTGAATCTGACATTAATGTGAAGCTTTTTTTCTGATCTATTCTGATTTATCGATTACAGTACACAAGCGCTGCCATCTCTGCCTCAGTTATTTTTGTAGCTAGTTTTTTTCATCTGATTGATTGCTTGAACCCACTGAAAGGTGACTCCCAGTGACTTTTCCACAGATTCATGAGACCATTGAGTCCATCAGTCAGCTCAAGATCCAGAGGGACTTCATGCTCAGCTTCTCCAAGGACCCAAAAGGCTACATCCAGGAGTGGCTGAAGTCCCAGAGCAGGGACCTCAAGGTACAAACAGTTTAGGTGAAGCAGGAGGTGATGCTATTCATAAAAGGCCTATCAGAACAAAGGCTGTGATGTCTGGATGTCATCCAGAAGGGGGCATAGTATATAGACCTATCAGAGCCACTCAGGTTGGCCTGTGACTGGTTACAGGTGATGACGGACGTGGTGGGGAACCCAGAGGAGGAGAGGAGGGCAGAGTTTTACCACCAGCCATGGTCCCAAGAAGCTGTAAGCCGCTACTTCTACTGCAAGGTGAGGAGATGGAATGTCTGCCATGTTGAAGTCAGTTTCATAAAGCAGCAGGAAATGCTATAAGATGTTCTGCTCTCACTATACTGCTTTTCTGGTTAAAATACTTGTTTAACCATGCATGTTCTTCACTTGCCGTAGTCATATATTCTGTTTATGGCAGTTAGTGCTCTTCCATTCTTCTCGTCTGTCATACAAATGATACTTTTCCTCTCCATAGATCCAGCAGCGGAGACAAGAACTAGAGCAGGCGCTGGCTGTGCGCAACACGTAAACACCTCCTTAAACAAACAACAATGCACCTGTCCCTCCGAACAGCATCCAGTCTCTGTCACACACGTTCCTCCTGTCCTGATGTTTCCTGTAGTAACTTACTTTGGCCTGTTTGCTCTCATAATTAAGAGTCTCACCAGGCCTATGATTGGAGTCAGATTTTGTATCCCAGGGGAATTGAATAGCGAAACTGCAAGGCAATCATCTGCTGGTGTTACAGAGAATAATCCTTTTATACAAACAAACTTCAGCAATGTTCTCTGGAGTTCCAGCAAGTTTGTATCTATGTACCTCCCCACTCTCCCTCGTTAGTCGTGCATGATCAAGACAATGCACACACTACTTCATAAAGAGCATTGTAATTCACGTGTCTTCATTTAGGAATTCTCTCAAAGCACATGGTCATCAGAGCTGTCTGTAAACTGGAGAATGTGGGACCAGTAATCATCCAGTAGTACTTGAGGGGTGTGGAAATACCAGGAGGGGAGATCACAGTTTTGAGGAAGCCACAGTGTTAGCACTTAAACCACGAGTAGTGATGTTCAGCACATACGTGTCAGTATTGTTTGAGTAGTGAAGGTGCTACAGATTCACATTTAGTCAGTATTGAACCTCCTTGTGTTCTGTCGATGAAATCCCAAGCCGTGTTTACACCCTTATTCATGTTTCTTAAGTAAACACATGGGTGTACAGTCTATATGCGTCACTGTATAACAAGTTGTATATGTGCCATAAAAACAGTACATATGACACAACGTCCAGCCTTTAGCAGGGGAAACTGGCCGTTGTAGACACCTGGATTGGAAACCATGTCCCAGATGGCTGTGAAAAAGCAAGGAAAGCAAGTGTGGACCACACTTCTCAGCCTTGCACCTGGTTAGCAAGAAGCTTACTCTGAACTTTGGTCTTCTCCTTGGAGTCCAGGGCAGCAGGCATGAGCTTTTCTCAGTGCTGCAGGGCTACAATGTCACAGCACGCTAAAGAGGACCAGCATCTTTGGGTTGGGTGTTCTGCAGGCAAGACTGGTTATATTATATGAGTTTGTTTTCCCAGTGTGTGTGCCTTTCTCCAGTTAAACTCAACCAGACAGTACCGTCATAGAGTCTACTGCTGTAGGACTGAACTGAACTTCCCGCTAATGGTCTCATTTAGCTTTGAAGCTTCCTTATTGGGTCCTGGCTCCTCAAGTCCCTCATGTTGACATTACTGTGGCATTGCACTGATGTCATCAAGGTGTGTGCTTGCTGGATGCTTACGCTGAGGGTTGTTTGTGCAGTAGGAGGAAGCATGTGACTGTATCACCTAAAGCCTCCGTAGAATACCTCAGTTTTCAGTGTTTGGGGCTTTTATTTTTGTGTTTTGTTCTTTAACTTACCGATACAAGTTGCCAGATGTGGGAAAAAAAGGAAAAGCACAGGGAAATTCAAAGGGAATTTGGGCTGTTACTGGCATGTTTCACCAGCATCTTTGCAGTCAGAGTTTTCTAAAATAAAATCTTATTGTTGCTTTTTGTTAAGGTCCTTTAAGACCTTATCTATAGTCTAGGGAGGCCAGCTGATCCCATAATCATCAACATCCATGAAACAACCAATGCTTTTCATGAATGAAGTCTTGCTCTGAAGTGGAATTTTGTAGAGGAATGAAAGAAATATTACAGAACGGTAAATGAATAACCGCAAAGGTCTTTGACTAATGTTTTTCATAGTATTGTTAGAATAATGAAGTGTCATAACTTTATCACCACATAACATTAGCAGTGTTAAAAAGAATCTTCCTAATTCGAATCACAGAAGAGACCATTTTGGTAACTGTCAGTCAATAACTTCTCTTTTAAATGTAAATATAAGACATGAAGTTTTTTTTTCCATTAGTGTCCATCTTTATGAAGTGTGATGCATTTAAGACCGCTGATTATTAGCGGTGTGTCACTAATTATGTTTTTCAAAACTTGCTAACTCTATGTCAGTATCTTTCCCCCATTGATGTACATATAATTGTTTTAATCTCTTCCCTGTCTATAATTAATGCCCAGTTGGCTATTACTATAAAACAAAAGTCTGTTGCAAGTTGGACTTCGACACAAACATTTTTGGAATAGCCAAATATGAGCTAGTACTAAGGTAAAGGGATTCGGTTTTTTTACATGAAGGATATGTAAATGATGGTTTTGATAAGACAGCTGTCATTGAGCATAAGTGTGTTGTGCGACTGTTGTGTGTCTGTCAGGGATAGGACCGTGTTTGCATTGTAAGGCTTTCTAAGGAACAAAGGATGATATTTGCACAGCTGTAAACCTAGAGATACTGACAAAAATGACACGAGCAGAATTAAATGTAGCTGCAGGTTAGTTCCGCATCCACGTTCAACCACAGGTAGTATTGCATGATGACACTGACACAATATTTAAAGACTCGCCTCAGCACGGTCCCGATGTTCGCATCACCAAGTCACTGCCATTTAGGTAGCACACTGACGAGGACCTATATGCCATTTTGGAGAAAAGGGGCTTTTCAAACCCATCTGACTCCTCCCTCTCCAGGCGAGTCTTAAAGGCAGTGGCACGTAGCTTATTGCTGAATCATTGCGGGGCACACGTATGTGAAGTTTTTTGCCTTTCACTTTATTATTGTTATCAATATTATTATTATTTTTACGATTACAAGTGTCAGGGGAGATGCCTTGACTGTAGCCAGCATCTGTTTGGATGTTATTTCTGTCTAAATTTGCTGTTTTTGTGCAACAATCTTTCACGTGAATGGTGTGTTTGTATTATAAGACTTAAGAAAATAAGTCTTGGAAAATATAAAAATCTTTGGAAGGGAAAAAAAAACTGAAACCCTCTGCCAATACTGGACAAAGGATTCTAAGCCTATGCATGCCGAATGGACGTGTTTTTATATTTAAAAAAAAAAAAGGTTGAGTAAGCACTCGATCAGGAAGTTGAGATGAAGAAAAATTCTTATCTAACTTCCTTTGTGATAAACAGGCCTTTGGAATGGTATTTTTTTACTGCAACTTGTGAGCAGGTGGTAATTGCACTGGGCTATGCAGAGACATTCCAAGGAAACTCAGTTTCTTCATTGCTGGTCTACGCAACACCGTTATACAAATTTTTTCTCTGCAAAAGGATCGGCAGGTGCTTGCAACGCAACCATGTATGTTACAAGGAGTCTTGTAGGCCAAAATTTTGGAGACAATCACTGTCTGGCAGCCAGAGAGCACCCAGTCTGCAATCTACAAGACACTGTGAGGTCACCACCTGGGAACCCTGATCTCAGCCTTGCCAACCAACATCAGTGCAGCGGCTCCTTGCTGGTTCTGAACCAAGCATAGCCCCAAACACTGTGTCCCCATCCTCCCTGCTTCCTTTGCATGCATCTTTCCGGGGGGGGGGGGGGGGCCCAAGGACATGGATGCTCCATTTGACAACTCCCTCCTTGTTCCGGAAGTCTGTACAATAATAAAACACAGCTGCGGCTTCTCTGAGACGGCCTGGATGTAAATAAAAAGAGCATTTGCCAAAGTTTGTCCCTGTTAGGGAGCTGTACTGGTTTGTTCCCGTGTCCTGTTGAGCGAAGCATGTGTGTTAAAGGTCAGATCAGAACAGTCTATGTATTATACATTGGCTTTTTCCTAGAAGGGCTTCTTCAGCCATAGTCCTGTACTCTAATGTTGCCGTCGGGTTTTTCATTCCAATGAGCCACTGAACTGCCAGATTCTACTAGTTCACGTTACTGATTAACTTCTCTCCTTGGTGGTCTGTGGAGGGCTGGAGAACCTACCACACAGCAACTTGCTAAGACTAGCTCTAAGAAGGCCTAGTTTAAAATCTATATATATATATATATATATATATATATATATAGATTTTAAACTACACACATAGTGGTACCTCAGAACTCGAATTTAATCCGTTCAGAACGAACTTGATCGAATCAATCGAATCCTATAATGTTCGAGTTGTGAACAAATTTGCCCCATAAGAAATAATGGAAAACCAATTAATTAGTGTTACGTCCCGCTTCGTCCGATCCTCGTGTGTGCCACGCCCACCTCGTTACACAGTGTTTTTCCCTGATTGGTATCACCTGTCTCTTGTTGCTGCCGGTCTATCTTGTGTATTAAGTCTGCGTAAGTTCCGGCAGACGTGGCATTGAAGTTTCTAGTGTTGGTGTGTCCGTAGTCAATAAACCCCGTTTACATGTCTGCCTGGTTGGACTTCCCTTCTTTTCGCCACTCGCCAACCAACGCAACGTAACAATTGGTTCCCGCCCCCAAAAATTACACCTAATATGTTTTTTTAGCATTTAAGCACAAAATGAACCAGATAAAACAAGAAGAGCATATACTGTACTAAACACATCTAAGCACATTTATCAAAACAGTAATTTGTAAAGTAAGAAAATAAATGTATCCAAACAATGTGTAGAGTTAAAAAAACAATGTGTCCTGCCCTAATCGCCCGCTCCTTCTGTGTGCCACGCCCCCTCGTTAATCCCGTGTGGAATCCCCGTGTGATCAGCTGTTTCTGGTCTGCGCCTTTGTCTCCGTTCCATCCCCGCTCGGCCCTACAATATTATTATAGTTAAACGTATTCATGGTTTATTGATAATATTAAAATAATAAATCTTTATTTTTAAATGTATGTTATAATAATTACTATTACTGTCTGTCATTGTCTAAATTTATTTTTACGCGTGACTCATTTCCCCCCTCGTACAAGTTCTTAGGTCGTTGTTCATGGTTTCAATTCTGAGATTCAGATCGGGCTCTAGGTAATTTTTTTTTCGAACTGGTTGGTTCGACTTTTAAGAAATTCGAGTTCTAATGAGTTCGAGAACTGAGGTACCACTGTATGTGTTTGTGTATATATACGCACACCACTGCTAACCAATTCTAGTTCTAAAGGACCACAGTCTTGCATGTTAATAATAAGTTTAAACAGTGAAAACTTATATATATATATATAAATAAAACAGGTACCATTGTAAGACTGACCAATGCATCACCGTAATGGGTAAACTAGTTCAGCTGCTTTGACAAATACATGCTTTACAGACAAACCAAAAGTTTGGCCTACCCTTTGATGAGGATTGACATGATTTTCTGTTTTGGCTTTTTGCTGCCACCCTGACCCACTGTCGCCCAAAGTTGAATCACTGTCTCCTTTTTTTTTTTTTTTTTTTAAACTGGCCTCTGAAGGATGTCTTTGAAAAGATGTATTAAAAATGGAAATTTGATGTCAACGTATAGTATTTTTATTTCACGTAGTCCCTGAACAAGTCAGATGTACTTCATACACTTTGGTTGGCATCCTCACACTTTGGCAGGTTGGGGGTTTGAATCACATCGCTACTCTGCATCTGTGGAGTTTGATTAGATGGCCAATTTTCCCCTGACGAATGTTATTCATGCGATAGACTAGCATCCCATCCAGAGTGACCCCAGTGTCATTACCTCAGATCCATGGTTGACCCTATCCAGGAAGTTTGGATGGATGGATAGATATGTATTACACACTATCACACAAAGAACTATGTAGAAAGCAGCACAAAATGATTTGTCCTTTGTTTTGGTTTACACAGAACACACATTCCTATATGTTCTAGAACAGCAATTCTAGATCAGTGGGTCGCGACCCAAATTTGTGCCATCAAGTTCTGGAAGGGTCGCGAGGCAGAGTTATAATTGTAAGCATTTTAAAACCAGCAAGCTCCTATGCTGATCCACGATCAGACTTCTAAACCCCAATCCTAGAATTAACTTGTATAAACGGGTCTTGGGTCACCAAATGCTTAGTGCAAAACTAGTGAACACAACCAATCTAAGAAGCAAAACCACTGGCACATACAATAAGATTTGTGCGATGGTCTTTGATTGGCTTAAATTGAAGAGTGCACTGCACACTACATCATAGTGTTAATTTAAACCTTTACTTGATACAGGGCCTCAACTGACCTGTAAAAATTGGGTCGTGATGCAAAAAAGGCTGAGAAGCACTGTTCTAGAACTTTCTATATTGTATTTACCATGTATTTACTAGTTATTGCACATACAGAACAATGGCGTGTAGGATGTACAAGGGAGTGTGTTGCTAGACTTGCTAAATATTACCCACCATGACTCCCCATCTTGTGTGAAGGGGAAATAATGTGGCTTTTATGTGTCAAAATATAGCTGCAAACAAATGATCGATTGTTATCTGTAAGGTGTTGTCTACAGTGAAGTGAACAGAAAAGCAACAATAGTCCATAACAATCACTTAAAATCATGGCCAAACTTTTAAATGTTCAAAAATTACCTAGAGCAGGGGTGCTCAAATGTAATGTACAATTGCTGAAATGATCTTGTACAAAAGGTCTACAAAGGGCAATGACAAACTAGGAAACCAAACGGAAAAGCCCCAAAATCCAATCATGGGTCAGTGAAACATGAACATATAAAATACATCACCTGTAAATAACAACAAGATATCAATGCAAAACAAGCGTTAATCAGAGGGAAATTAAAATTTTTCATTCAGTACTCCCATCATAATACTCCAAAATGTTACAAGGAGGCTTGTAGGCCAAAATTTTGGAGACTATCACTGTGTAGCAGCCAGAGAGCACCTTTCCCAAGGATATCAGGCTATGAACGCTCAACCCAAGAATCCAGACGTATCAGATGGCCTCAGAGGAGAAGCGTAAGGGGCAGCATTTGTAGGAAGCAAAACCATCTGCACCACTGGGTCCAGCTCACTGAGGCAGCATTGTTCCCTCGAAGCCCTTACATCGCTTCCTGTGAAATGGAAACCTAAACACATCCCTGCAGCCATGAGGAGAGAGAGGCACTTGCTCTGCCTATTGGGAAAGCAGACAGAACCTCTGCGCTGGACAGCAATATCCCCAGCATGGCGCTTAGATACACCTTCCATGTAAATTCAACTCGCATACAGTATTAAGAAAGTTCCTATAATTCTCACATATTTCCTCATATAGATATAGATGAACCGTTTACATTCAATAATTAATATTAAAAAAAGGTCTTTAGCATAGCTGAAGATAATTTCCTGCACATTGCTCGTTTTGGTCCCTGATTGTACTCATTTGAATTGTATGCAACTGGGCTGACACAAGCAAATGTAATTTAAAATCATTTGGGTTTTATGGCACGTAGGATCTTACACAAATGAACGACCCCAGTTGCATTTACTCTTCATATAGTCTTAGCAATGAGTGGCATTAGCCAAAAAGCATTTGTTCTTCATGCTCAGTGAGGCAGCAGCACAGTCAAGGGACTTTTCATACTGACCTATAAGCTGCCCAGTGACAACAGTCAGCATGAATACATTCAGTCACTCTCCTTAAGACACTTTTGTCTTAAGATTCCTGGCAACATAGATCCAAGGCATGGAAGAAGTGCACATTGTAAAAAATTAAATTAGCATGTAAAGCAATGCCTTTCAAAAACAAGTATGTCATTTTTCTTTCTATGTTTATGAGTGACTGAAGCTAGACAGTGAATCTAGGTCCTCCAAGTTTTTTTGTGATTTCCTCATGGAAATTCCTTCACTCATATTTAGATATGAAATACTGCTAATATGATGGGGTAAAAGACTCCTGAGTTCTACGAGAGCAGTAATACCTGACCAATGAATAGGCTAATTGCTGCTAGCCTAATTTGTCCAAGAGTACTGCAGCCAGGGCAGTATAAAAAGGGTCCATGTATCCAGCGTCATAGCAGTTAGGTGCTGTTAGCTTGCTCTTGCTCAAACAGAGCCATAGCCAGGTGCGAGCGAGACGCAAGTCCCTCTAGGTTGCTCAGTACACAACGCTGGTAGATGTCTTCACTGAAGCGAGGATTGCAGGGACGGCGCACATGCTTCTGGACTAGTGCCGGCTCCACAGCCCGGAACACATGGAGGCCAGAGTAGCGGATGAAGATATCATAGACATCCATGCTTTCCAAGAGCTCGTCGTTATCCAGGATGTCAGTGGTCATCTTGGTGCGAGCAGCCATGTAGTCCACATTGTAGAAACAGGATTCGTCAAAGACATGCCGGTCAAAGTGGCCATTACGCAGAGGGTCAGAGCTGAAGGGGGAGCCTCCGGCAGAGGGCTGCTGCTCACGATTCATAATGGCTGGGCTATACTCCTGGAAGTGAATGGGGAAGAAGACCTGCCAATTATTTATAGCATTCATACGGCAACGGTTGAGGAAGTCACCGTTCACCTCTGTCCAGACATTCGCCATGAAAAACAGAGTGTCCACTGGGTGTTTCTTGGAAATGATGTCCATGAGCTTGACCTGTGAAGGCACCTCAGTTTTCACACTGATCCATGGGATCTTCACGTCGCTGTAACGCTTTTCAACCTCACCGATCATTAACTTGACCCCAGCAAAGACGTCTTCCTCGTTGACCCTCTGAGCATCAAACGAGTTGTAAATGAGGAGGAAGGTAAGAAGAACATTGTCTTGCGTGTCCAAGACATTCATCGCATACGTATCCAGGAAGTTCCCCACATAATCCTGGTTATTAGCGGTGATGGGCAGGATGACTTGAACCCGAGTAGCCTCTGTAACATAAGGCATGGGGATGATCTCTATGGAGCTGAGGGGACGGAGAAGGCCCACACGCTTGGCAATGACCTGGCTGTGGCCTTTCTGGGTGAAAGCTTCCAGGACCAGGTCCAGGGTGTACTCCATGCCGCGCGTGGGGTCGAAGCGGCGGTAGCCATTCAGGAGCCGATGCATGCGGAAGCGAAGCTGGGGCTGGTAGCGCTCGTTCAGGCGTTCCACTGCGGTCTCGAGCACGACGCTGATGTCGGCCTTATCCGCACCCCGCAGCTCACACTTGGGAGCGCCGTTAGTACACGAGTAAATGTGCTCCTCCGTGAAGTACTCCCAGCTGATGACTTCGAAACGCGTCTTAGGCTGGAACGGCGGATTTACACCAATTGGCCAGCTGGTTCCGGCTTTACCCTCTGGCGTCAGCTCACTTAAGTTACTGATCTGGATCTGACCAAGGAAAACAGACATTGGGAATGAGATGCTGAGGAAGGAGGGATCTTGGGGTGAATTCCCTGAGTTGGATACAGTTGAAGCCTCAACAAGGGGGTCAACTGTGCTACAATTAAGATCCAGTTTACTTTATTGCCAGTTACTAATTTAGAAACTTTCTCCAAAACACAGAACACACAGTGCAGAAGTGCCGATTAGTATATCTGAACTTGCTAAATTTACAGATGGAAAAAGTACGAGTGACTGGAAGACAGCAGCAATGGCATGTGGCGATTTAGATGCTATCAGGTTGATACAGGTGCCAAAGGGAATATCACGATGAGCAGGCACTCATTTCAGGTTGCAAAGTAAAAGGAAAGATGCAAATATGTAAACGGCACTGACCTGTAGCTGCTGAATCTGCAAGTATGTCTGGTCCAACTCGATCTGACTGAAATGCTTGTGCAAGCGGTACATAAGGTCTGGCTCTGAGACTGGGTGGACCGTGAAGGCGTTCTTAAACTGCGGGCTCTCCTCACGCTCCGGGTCCACGTTCTTCCCCAGCTCAAAGTAGCGGTAACGCGTCTCCTGGAGGCACACAGGGACAGCATGATGTGGGTCACGGCGTCCTCACACAACGTGTGGGATGCTGTCATAGAGAAGGCCAGCAAGGCCGATAGCAGGTCACTGGGGTGAGACTATAATGGGGAATTATGGATGTACGAAGATGCACAGACACTTCTAAGAGTCCTCAGTCCAGATCAGGCCAGTGTCATTTACTTAGAAGGGTAAAAGGGTGGCTCGGGCCCCACCGTGATGAGTTCAGCAATGGCAACCCATTTTACATAACACATTCAGACAGGGCAGTGCCCCTTTAAAAGATATTACACAAGTGGTAACAACAGATATCACAGAATATATGACTTATCTGATTGAGAACCAGGAGGTGACTGCAAATATCATTTTATGCAAAGTATGGAAACACGCTTGCCGATTCCCTGAAGCAATTAATTACAAAACTGCATTCAGCATTTCCCACAAGGCCCTACTCCTTAACGAAAGCAGTCAAAATTAAAATTCTCTTTTCTGTGCAGCAATACAGAGGGGAAAAAAATAAAATGTGAATAAACTCAGATGGCAATCTGTTATCTGTTCTGGTTTAGACGTCCATCCAACAATTTCTGGAAAAAATAAATGCTTTTGAATTATGAAAAACAGAATCCCAGACATCCCTCTCTCAGGCAAACCTACAGAAGAGTCTTAAACAAACTCATTCAGTTTGTTTTTTTTTTTTTTTTTTTTTTACACCAATAAGGTTTCATCCCCCTGTAAGCATAAGGTGCCACACAATTAGGGAAAAGACTCAAACAGCAAATAATCCTCAGGCTGAGACATTTTAATATTCATTACCTGGTGATCTTCCACGCAGTTCAGACCCAAGTAGTCGATGATGCAGCGGCCGAGCCACTCGTCAGGCCTGACGCTCAGGATGTCATTGCGGCAAGTGTCCAGGTGCGGCTGCAGGCGGGCCAGCAGGCTGCGGGAGAGCAGGTAGCCATAGCCGCCGTGGCAGTAACGCGCCTGCTCCTCGCCACCGATGAACTCCTCCGGCCGCCCCATGTAGAGGTCCTGGCCGGCGCTCAGGTGGCCCACTAACTCCGCCAGCCGTTCGGCATGCGTGTACGTGTCGTCCTGCACCAGGTAGAACCAGTCGTAGTCAGTAGCATGGTGCTGATGCAGGTGCCGAACCGTCTCATACATCAGCCAGACGGGCCGGTCGTCGCCGTGGGCAACCACAGTCATGCCGTGCGGCAGCTTGGCACTGCGCAGGCCGGTGAAGAAAAAGGTGCGGTGAGTGTGATGGGCCATAGTACGGTTCACGGCCACTGCCAGCGTGTTGAGGGTGGCACGGGAAGTCAACACTCCCACCAGGAGGCGCTCTCGGATTCCCAGCTCTGTGTGAATGTAACGCGTCCTGAATGGGAGAGAAGATGCAGCTATTAATTATTTAATTGCCACAAAACCACGCAGGAAACTCTACATATGTACAGTATGGCTAATAGAAATGCTTGCGGCTTGTCACAATGCAGAAAACGGCACTGAAATTTTAGCAGTTCAGCAATTTCATCACACGCTTCCAGCGGAAAGTAAATTTCTGTTATCAGTTCTTATCTTATTGTCAGTCAAGTAGCAGCGATATTATAAGTCCAGCTAATGCAGGACAGAGATGCACTTTATCAAGTTAAAAAAAATTACACTGTACAGAAGACTGCCCTGGTCCTCCTCCTGCATTAAGGTTTGGATAAAACAGTGTGCAACAAGTACAAAGATGTCAACAGCAGCAGAGGCCAAATGAGGCTCAGTCTACAGAACCACGGTTTTTAGAAAATTGCAAAACCCCACAAGGAAGTTCTGAGAACAGCATTTCTGCATTTCCTGGCACATGCCTCTGGCTCAACATCAACAATGATTACTTTATTTGCCTCGAGCACTGCATTGTATTGTAATGAAACTGCAAAGGAATATCCTCCAAGTCATAGCATACATCACTTAAAATGACCAAGTTTTTTGCAAGCAAGTTAAGATTAGAAAACGCTACAAGGTGACAACAAACAAGTATGAG
Source organism: Cyphomyrus plagiostoma (assembly GCA_019775915.2). Lineage (NCBI taxonomy): Eukaryota > Metazoa > Chordata > Actinopteri > Osteoglossiformes > Mormyridae > Cyphomyrus > Cyphomyrus plagiostoma. Next base: position 28,507,276 of record JABFEA020000001.1, read on the forward strand.
ATAAAATCTACATACACAATGATTTATAGTTCAATATAAATAACTGGCATTTTAACTGCATAAGAAAAAAACATTAATATGCAAAAAATGTCCAAAATGTATTTCAATAATTTTTTTAATAATCTTTCAATAATCTATTTTTAAGATTTATAATATACCATCCATATAAAGGTTAATCTTGAAAAAGGATCTCAAGTATAAATGGTTGATTATTAAAAAAAATAATGAAAATTAACTGGACATTAGCAATGGAGAAATACATGGATTGTCAGAAATAGCTTGAAACTCTGTGAAAAATTTAAGTGGCCAGCTGGGACTGACCGAAGCCTGCAGAGTAACGATACGCCGAACATGAGCGATAGAGAGTGAAGCTAAATGAGAAGCAAGGATATGATCAGGTTTCACTGTAGCACATCTGCACTGGGAATCAGTTACTAAGTGCTTCAGCCACGTCAAACACTTAGCATCCAAAGCATGCAAACGAGCAAACTGACACAGAGGCCCAGCTCCCTGCCAACTCCATACTTTCACATTTTGTTTCCTCAGTTCAGAATGATTTGTCAGACTGAGGAAGTCACAGAGGCGTGCATTTCCAACATATCCGTATATGTTTATATAGTTTTCATACTTTAGTATACACTACATTTTTACACACATTTTTCATACTTCAATTATATTTCATATTTCAAGAATTTACTTTTATATTAGATATTACATATTATATTAAAATGGTAATATATATATATATCGTTTTATATACTGTTTTATGTTGAAGTATACAAGTTATGTATTTCATACATACTATACTTGTCAATTACATATTCCTATTTATTTATTCTATCATAATGTATGATGACAGCTATTATTATCTGTGCAAATAGTCACCTTTACCTGGGCAGCTCCTTTCACCCTCTACATCTGCAATCCTTGCATTTTAACCTGCTACCATGTGTCTTACTCTCTATCATTGTACATTACGAGATACTGGATGCTCAAAATGCCTAAATTTCCTTCAGGATTAATCATCTATTGATCTTACGGCAGTGTTTCTCGGCCCAGTTCTCAGGGACCCAGACATTCCACATTTTTGCTCCCTCCCAGCTCTCAGTAAATACAAATCAAACAATCAAGAACAAACTAAAAAAAAAATCTATAACACTGAAGAAATGCTGCACTGAGAGCTCGAAGGGAGCAAAAATGTGGACTGTCTGGGTCCATGAGAACTGGGTCGAGAAACACTGGTTTAGAGTAACTGCTAACAGTCTTAAAAGTCAATATATAATACCATTTAAAGGACATACTCCCTCCACATCACCAGGCTGGGAGAAGGGTGGATAATATAGCTTATCAGATGTAATAAAATAAGATGATATTAAATATTGATGAGCTCACTTGAAAAGCTCCACCCCCACACTCACCTAAGCACTTTCCTATGTGGCTTGCTAGGGTCCCTCTGGTATGGAATGATGCGAGGCTGGAAATCCTCATTAGCCAAGTCTCTGTAATTGCTCTGGGAGACACCTTTCAGTCTCCCTGGCACGAGCCCACCATTATCCAGTTCATTGTTACAAGGTTCCTCGGGCTCCTCTTGTTTCCAGGATACCATGAGCAGACTGAGGCTGCACCCCAGTGAAAGCCCTAGAATGAGGGGAAACGCCGGCCGGAAAACGGCAAGCAGGGAGTAGACGCGCATGGCACCGAGTAACCGCTGCAGTTAGGGGAAGAAAAAAAACAGCGAAACCGTTCCTGGGTGGGTCAAAAAAGAAATAAATCAGATGAGAACTCGTGACAGAAGCTGCTATAAACTAAGCACTACTTATAAGACCCAGACTCATTGCTGCTGTCAGATCAGTAGGTATCATTTTTCGAGATGCATGTGGGTATTTGGCACGGATGCTGGTACTTTTTTTCTTCCAGAGGCAGTTACATAGAGATTCAGATTTCAGTTCAAGCATGCATTAGGTATTCGTGTATAAACATAAATCCTAATGCATAATAGTAAACAATAATGCGGTTATACTGTTAATTATCTACAAGCAGTTTCTCGTAACAGGTAGGATTAATGACGTCTAACAGTGCGCTCATTTCTACATAATAACATCACTAAAACAACGATTTCCGAAAAAGAGCAACTGCACTCGCAATGTAACTGCCCTCTTACTAAATCAGCAGTGCCTAACACTGGCTTAATGCATTTATCTCAATGTAACACGTCTGAAGTAAGACAATCAACTTTCGCAAGAGCAAGGACCACACGCTTTATTCCCAGGTTCGCGGAAAAGTCATATCGTGCAGTGTCCCAATGAGAACTACCAAGCTAACTAAGATGCATATATATTTCAAAGAGTCCAGTCCTTAAATTGGTAGTTTAACAGCTACATGTTGTTCGACTTTTCGAGAAAAGAATCGACAGAAATCACTCAGGAAATACCCGACATTTCCATCAAAAGCGATCGTACAGCGTCTTAATTGTAGACTGCCCTTCGAAATCGGCCAGTTTTCAAAATAAAAATAGACGAATTTCTTTTGGACCATGATGATGATGATAAACGTTCCCCTGTTTGAAGAAACACATTCACATATCTTCCTCCTTCTCAGCAAGGGAGAGAGGAAATAAAGAAAAAGAAAACCATGTCCTCATCATGTGGTGAAGGCGGGTCTTCGCTGCGCCCCCCCCTGTATGACCCGATCTGTGATGCTGGCCTCACGACACTGAAGTGCCCCTTCTGATCACTTGGAAAAGGGGGCGATACTTTTTCCACCTTCAGCGTCCACGAAGAAAGAAACCATTTAGTTTGCCAGCAATTTCAGAACTGTGTGTGCGTAGCCAGGGTCCCGGAGGAAACGGATCTCGTAGACCTGTAGTTCCGCGAAAAACGGTCCTAGTCGCCTTGGTGCACATGCTCCAAGAACAATTCATTTATTTGATCTTGTTTATGAGTATATAATTTGCTGACGGATATGCCCAAATATACAGTGGCGCTGGGTATATCACAGGTTTCTAGGCATGATTGTGTATAATACCTTTGAAATCCACACTTCTCCACAGAGCAACCTCCAGTAAATAATTCAGCTTGTTTCAAATGGGTTTTTGGACAGCTGTACTGGTGTACTGATTGGAGCCGGGAATAGTACACCAACAGCTGCTCATACTAATGCGTTTTCCCAGGCCCTGTGATGCAGGTTTGAATTTCCATTTTAGGTCAGGATTGCGGTAAACATCATTACATTGTTATGGTGGTGGCTGTCAAATTGCTTTTCCAGTGTCGTAGTAAAAGTTCAATGATCACCTTACAGTTGTCATTACTCTTTACTCTAAATATCTCTCTACTTCCATAAATGTAGGAATATACTCTCACCTAAAGGATTATTAGGAACACCTGTTCAATTTCTCATTAATGCAATTATCTAATCAACCAATCACATAGCAGTTGCTTCAATGCATTTAGGAGTGCGGTCCTGGTCAAGACAATTTCCTGAACTCCAAACTGAATGTCAGAATGGGAAAGAAAGGTGATTTAAGCAATTTTGA
>JABFEA020000001.1:28523202-28533997 GCA_019775915.2 Cyphomyrus plagiostoma
CCCCCCCCCCCCACCCCCCTCCCCCCACCCCCCACCCCCACCCCCCCCCCCCTTCGTGGGACGGCGCCGGGGCGGGGGGGGGGCCGCCCCCCCCCGGGACTTAATTGGGGGGTACAGAACCCCTCAGTATCCCCAGTAATTCGAACCATGGTACCTAGTTTTGTGGCCCTTTACTGGGCTTCTATGACAAAATCAACGGTGAAATTAGCCAATGTTTTAGCTGGAAACTGCTGAAAAATTGATGCATTTATTTCAATGGATAATTTCAATACCTATTTTGAAGGCATCAGTTATGAAAATGAGTAAGAAATTGTTTAAATTTGTTTATGGCAGTTTTTACATAATTTTCCAGTCAGTGGTAATGGCATTTATATGGCTGCTCTTTATTCTCTTTTTTTTATTTCAGCCATACATATATAAGAATCTGGAGTTCGGTATTGACCTGGACACGCGTGTCGCCCTTGTGGGCCCGAATGGGGCTGGCAAGTCCACACTGCTTAAGTTGCTCATGGGTGAGGTGAGCATCAGCTTCCTTCCTGTCATATGACTACCTAGAGGCATATAATTGCATTCTCACTGTATATGGTGTTGTTGGCTTGTTGGCCTTATGAGTTTGTGTGGAACTGCTATGTCATCAGTAATGTGGTACCTCAATCTGCTGTCCTCCTTTGGTATGTAGTTGATTTAGTATGCTTTGTCTCTCCCTCCATGCCTGCAATAACAGCTTCTGCCCACAGATGGTATGATCAAGAAACACTCCCATGTGAAAATTGGCAGGTATCACCAGGTAACGTTTATCTTATATCTATATTTATAACATTGAATCCTGCAACGCAAGAGTTCCTTTATTTCTGTTCATGTTCCTTAAATGATACACAGAAATATCACCTCCACCATTAGTCATAATAAAGTTAAGGGATATATGATATTGAGAATAAGAGCATGGGTTTCTATCACCTGAATCTGAATTTTTTTTGACCATAATGAAAACTGCAAACACATTAAAATGTCAGCAGATAATATAAGCATATATGTTTGTGAGGGCAGTGTGTGGCTCAGTGGCCTAAGCCCAGCCTCAGCACGTCTGCTGGTCCTTGAGCAAAGGCCCTTAACCCCCAGTTCCCTGGGCACCGCAACTGGTGGTTGCCCTTTGTGGCCAGCTTGCTCATACCTACGGTGAACAAGTTGGGGGAGGCGGTTCAGCTCGGAGTTGTCTTCTTGCAGCATCTGACTGAGCAGCTAGAGCTGGACCTGTCTCCATTGGACTACATGATGAACTGCTATCCTGAGATCAAAGAGAAAGAAGAGATGAGGAAGATCATCGGGCGCTACGGCCTCACTGGGAAGCAGCAGGTGAGCTCTATCGTTACCCGAGAAAACGATCGGGCATCTTCAGATCACTCTGACAGCGTGAATCAAATGTTGGGAGTCCTCTTAGATGACTGTGGTGCAGTTAAGAAGGGAATATTTTGCTAGATGCTTTGATTTGGTAGGTATTAAAATAGAAAACCAAAAGGGATTTCCTGGACTTGATTTTAATACTAAAACCGATATACTCTTTTTTGTAAGTTGTTGGCACTGTAGCCTAACACCTCCAGGGATAGGATTTCTCAGAATGTCTGTATGTGTGTGTGTCTGTCTGTAAGCATGTTGTGTTATGTTATGTGTAGGGACCATTTCAGTTAGCTGTCTGTAGTACTCATTGCACTTTCCAAGTATGAAGAATCTTAAGCTTGTTCTGCTGCCGCTTGGGGTGAAAAGACTAGATATGCCCTTGTCAGGTGAGCCCCATCCGAAGCCTCTCCCACGGTCAGAAGTGCCGGGTCTGCTTCTCCTGGCTGGCATGGCAGTGTCCTCACATGCTGTTCCTGGATGAGCCTACCAACCACCTGGACATCGAGACCATCGACGCCCTGGCAGATGCCATCAACGACTATGAGGGCGGCATGATGCTGGTCAGCCACGACTTCCGGCTCATCCAGCAGGTGGGATCGCCCACCTGCGTATCGGACAGCAGAGAGTCACGGAATATGTGCTGGACTTGAAAGTGGGTGTGGGGTTGTATGGCATCTCCCATTCTGGATGTCACACTGGATGTCACAGTTATCAAACCTGTGAATTTGCATCAGTATTTTGTAAATTTCCCGTGTGTATTTGAAGCAGGCCCTGAGTGTGACAGTCCCAGAACCGTTTTTAGTGGTTTCAGACAAGCTTGTAGTTAATTCATTATATATGGTACTGCAGAATAATGTCGAGCTAAATAGAGGAGGTACGACCAAAATGTATCTTCTGGTGCTGAACAACCCCCATATGCAGGACTTTATTTAAGAGAAGACATCGATTCAGAGGCATAGACAAGGAATAATGACAGGATTAGTAAACAAAGAACTGGGGAGATCTTAAATACACTAATGAGGGGTAAACGAGATACAGCTGGAAGGTAGTACACACATGAGGGCAGGAACGAAAGGGAAGGCAAATGAGCAACAGATGTAGCTTGTTTAAAGCCACACTGGAGAGCAAACTGGAGGATCAGGCAGACAGAGTGGACTGGGTGTGACAAATAAAACTTGCCAATAATCAGAGACAACATCCAGTAAGTGTCCTTGTCAGATTCCATAAATCACACAGCATCCTCCTTACTTAACACACCTCACTGTTGCCATGTTTTACATAAACCATGAACATTTCCGACTGCTTTTGGCTAATTACCTCTGCTCTTTTGTCATCCCCACTCTAGGTGGCACAAGAGATCTGGGTTTGTGAAAATCAGACGATCACCAAATGGAATGGAGACATCTTAGCCTACAAGGAGCACTTAAAGTCAAAGTTCAATAGGCAGACACATGACATCTAAGCCCTTCAGATGTCACTCGCTTTTCCACTGGACTCGTGTTGTACACTTTGATGGACTTTTTTCCCTTCATTTTTTCCTGCCCTGAATGAAACCCAGTTCCCATTTTAGCATTTTCCTCTAGCTATACTGTCATTTGACTGCCATGATCATAATTAAATTCTTGTTCTTCCAGTAAAACGTCATCAGTGTTTGAACAATAAAATTTTATTTCTCCTTATGACATCCTGCACACGACAGATGACATTGTTTTGTCTCGCGGATAAATCAGCTGAATTACCATTTAAAATGTGATGTCACAGGCGCGTGGGAGAGGCAGGTAGGGCAACAAATGGACACGAAGACATGATGTAGAGAGAGGTAATGGTCTTCTAATGTCTTTAACAAGATAGTTCGGTGCTCACACATCAATCAGCTCATGGTGTGCCACTTATCAGGTATGCAAATACCACTTACTGTGATAGGAAGGGGGGCGGATAAGGCTTACCCAATCCCCTAGCGCCATGCACTACAAAATACAGTGGTACCTCGGTTCTCCAACTTAATTTGTTCCGGACTCTGGATCGAATCCTAAAAAGTTCGAGTTCTGATCAAATTTTTCTAATAAGAAACAATGGAAAATCAATTAATTGGTTCCTGGCCCCCCAAAACATTTAAACACAAAATGGACAGGATCAAACAAGAAGAGCATTTTTTTTTCGTAATGGCTTCCAAAACGATAAAGATCTTCTCCCAACATTACCCCTGTCCTGCCAAAATCGTCCGCTTTTCTGTGTGCCACGCCCCCTCGTTAACCTCCTGTGGGATCCTCATGTGATCAGCTGTTTGTGGTTGTTGTCATTAGTCCTATGTATTAAGTCCGCGTTTCAGTTTATTTCCCTAGTCCGATCATTGGGTGCTTTGGATTTGCTTATAGCGCTGGCTTAAAGCAACACAATCTGATCCTGATGCAATGCATTGGGGTTAGATGCTTTGCGACTTCTCACCCAGCTGCACAAACTGGAACCACCTCCATGACGACACACCTTTGGTGGAGACCTCACCCCCCCATGTTCAAACCAAAGTTACGCCCTTGTGTGTGACTATCTAGAATGAAGAATTTCTCCTTTCAATACAGTTGCACAGGTATTGGGGGAGGAGAGGACGAGTTCACCTCTGACCACACCTGTTTCAGCACAAGGTGGGAAAGGTTTTATTTGGAATCCAACCCTAGTTACTCCTGAACCTGGGTTAGTCGTGTAGTTCTCATCTGTTCATTGCGGCGTCCTGAGGCATGTCATACCAGCTGCCTTCGCCCGGCTCCATCGCTCCGTGCGTGTGCAGCCTCCACGGCAGCGCCTTGATCACCTTCTGCGACCGCTGCCGGGAGCTGCTCTGCGAGGACTGCCTGAGCAGCGACGCTCACAGGAACCACGGCTTTGTCCGCTTGCGGGACGCCTGTAAGGAGCAGATCGTAAGTGCGCCGCTTTACCTGTTTGCCTGTTATACTAAATAACTGGGAGTGTAAAATTGCAATATCGTATACAAACATTCTAATCGTATCAACAAGAAACAGTAGTACTATTGCGTTATTTTGATTGCTCTTTGTCTTATTAATTCGACCAGTCGTACCAAAACACGAAAAGGCTCATTTATTAATTTAGATCTTGCATCCTAATTGATTTATAGATGTGACATATTTTGCTGCCCATTTCCAAATTATTAAAGTTTCGGCTACATTGCAGAAATGCGGAAAACAGTAAATGGCAATCGTGGCTCTGAGCATTTTCCCCTTGTGTCCTATAGGACGAGGTCACAAAACTAGCCCAAAAGGTGATGTTCAAGAATGCAAAAACAGGTGACCTTATCGCACATGTATTGAAAACGAAGAAGGACCATGAGGTAAACATAGATTAAATGCATCACCTTTTGGTATGTCCGCAGTTTCCAAGTTCTGCCTGTGTTATGTTTACCAATTATGGTATTGCATAAACTTAGGCAAAGGGTCATTAAAATCATGTAATAGAAATACACGGATCATGAAAATTCTCACTTTGTTAAAACGGTTCTCCCTTTGTTGAAAAGACGTAGATTTCAGTATGGATGGTAGGGACAATTCCCTGCCAATAATGTTGGGATACCTTGTGTGTTTAGGGGGGTGGGGGCTATCAATGCCAAAATCAAGCCTCGAGTGAGATACATCTGGAAACTAGAACTGTTGGGCAAGTTCAGAGGTCTGCGGTGTTATTGTAGACAAAGGGGACTGCAATAAGGCTGAAGTTTAAGTATTATTTGTGGTATCAAAAAGGGATGTTTTCACACGATAACTGTGTATTTTTAATCATGGGCAGGAGAAATTTGACAACGCCACAACAACTGTGAACAAATTGTACGAGGAACTAATAAAGCTAATAAAGAAGAACCAGGAGCAGGCACTGCTTCTGATCCAAGGGCTGAAAGAGAGCAGGGGAAAGGAGCTGGACAGGTTGGCCCAGGAAGTCGATAATACCAACCAGAGAGCTACTGACATCAGCAAAGCTGTGGATCGTCTTCGACAGAAGCTGGAAGGCAACAGCGTGTCCACATTATTGGTAAAACTGCTAGCTGCTATACCTACTGTGCACATGAGGCTACACTGTGTACAACCATCACACTGTCAGAACAAAGGATACAGCCCTAGTTCAGTTTTGATCCTTAGGGTACAAACAACATTATTGAACCGTCAATGGCATTAATTGAACCCTCAATCAGAATCAATTTCTGTACTTCATATTAGAGTAAAAGGTATATTTTTCTAGGGCTAGGGTACAACTGGGAGACCCTTGAGGGTACTGTCCCAGTGACAAGTAGTTATACCCCCAAAGGTACAAATTGGTACTTTTTTTATGACAGTGCAGTCCAAACATTTAAAGAGAAGGCATGCATGATTAGGAGCAACCATGAGACCAGTACAGGGTTATGTGGATGATTAACAACTAGGAATGGGAATTTCTGTCAGTTACTCTTTGGATTTAAGCTGACTTAAGAGAGAGGTTCAGTACATACACAAGTGTTAAAATGTTAAACAATACTATGTATTCCAAATGAAGTATGAAAACTACTATATATGATGCGTATGGTTTGTCTGCAGACTTCTCACCTTGTTTTGTTGTTCTTTCACAGGAAATCAAAACCCTACAAAGTAGGTATGTGTTAAGTTCTGCTTCTTTTGGCTGAAAATTCCCTAAATATAAAAGTGAAAAAAAATGATCAGTTTCATGAGGACCCCCCTCCCAAGGATTGTGATCTTAACTTGAACTCCTGGTAGGACTCAGATCAGATCTTGGCAGTGGACACTGACATTGGGAATGTGGAAAGTTACCCCAGGAAGGAGCCTGAGTTATCAGTTGTCTTCTATGCATATTTTGCACTCTGGAAGTAAACCTCTTTTTTAAGGACAAGAACAGGCACCACCAAATCTAAGGCAGTAGCAGAGGAAAGTGTCTATCCTTAGTGAAAGAGTTTAACTAATGTCCTCACAAGTAGGAGTGTTAGATTGACAAGCTGCTTCACTCAGCATTGTTCGCTGTGCGTTTCAAAAGATGGCAGTTGTACAGTGGTACCTCGGTTCTCGAACTCACTAGAACTCAAATTTCTTGAAAGTCGAACACACCAGTTTGACCTAGAATTCGATCTGAATATCAGAAGTCAAACCGTGAACGCTGACTTATAAATTGTATGTGCCAGGAAATGAGTCATACAACAATGCAATTCTTACTTGAATGCCTTCTTCACAGACTATACGATTAACCAAATAAAGCAGCACAACATTACAGTATCTAACAATAAATAAAGCACTAACTTTTAGCATTTATGTCATTTATTTAAACTTTATTTTACCAGGTAAATTAACTGAAAACCAGTTCTCACTGCTTTACTTGATATTCGGGACTGCCTGGGATACAAATGTCATGCGTGTAACTAAACTCTTCAGCCAATAAGGGCAAAGGTGTGTCATCATGGAGGCGGTTCCAGTTTGTGCAGCCGGGTGAGAGGTCACAAAGCATCTAACCCTAATGCATTGCATTAGGATCAGAATGTGTTGCTTTAAGCCAGCGCTGTAAGCAAGTCAAATGCACCCAATGACCGGATTGGGGAAACAAACTGAAACGCAGACTTAATATATAGGACTAATGACAACAACCAGAAACAGCTGATCACATGAGGATCCCACACGAGGTTAACAAGAAGGTGTGGCACATGGAAGGAGCGGATGATTGGGGCAGGAAGAGCTAATGTTGGGATAAGATCTTTTCGTTTTGGAAGCCATTAAGAAAAAAATGCTCTTCTTATTTTATCCTGTTCATTTTGTGTTTTAAATGCTAAAAAAAAACATATTTAGCTTTGAACTTTTTAGGGTTCAGTGCAGAGTCTGGAATGGATTAAGTTTGAGAACCGAGGTACCAGTGTATTTTGTGTTTCAGTGGCAGGCTATTTGCATAACCAATCAACAGCAAATACATTTGCAAGTCCCACCCCAAAGTACCAAAGAAGTACCCCAGCTGGTTTGGCACTTTCGGTACTGGTACCCAACTGGAAGTCAATGGGAAAGCGAAAGTACCGAACTTTGTGCAGTGGAAAACCGCCCTATGTCTCCCAGCTGGATAGGGAATATTCCACCACTGCGACTCTCACCTGGTTTCTGAATTTCTGTTATTTCTGCAGTATTGAAGCCATAGATGATTTCTACAAGATGCTTGAGGAGAAAACTGAAGCAGACACCACAAGACTGAGTGCACTAATGAATTCTGTAGAGAAAATTCTCCAGGAGAACCAGAAGCTGCTGCCCCGGCCATGGGAATGTAAAAACAACACCCGTGTTTTGCTGCTGCAACTCTCTTTATTTTCATAATATGTGAGAAACACAAGGACAAGTGATTTACTTTAATTTGTACTGTCCTCTAATGTCCTCTAATGTGTAGTACAAGAAAGGGTCTTCTCCAGGGTATGCTCCAAATTTGTGTATACGTACAACTTTTCAGAATTTTAGCACGTAGCTAATCAATGTAAAGTACATTAGACTAAGTTGTCAAAAGTATGTGGACACATACTAGTTTAAAATCTCATTCCAAAACCTAGGGTGTTGATACACATGGACATAAGTATTGAGGCTAACCTCTTGATCATTGAATTTAGGTGTTTCATTCAGACCCATTGCCACAGGTGTATAAAATCCATCACCTAGCCATGCAGTCAGGTTAACAAATACTTGTGAATGAGTGGGTCATTCTGAAGAGCTTAGTGAATTCAAACATGGTGTTGTCAGAGGATGCCATTTTAGCAAGAGTCAGTTCGTGAAATTTCTTCCCTGTTAGATAATCCACGGTCAAACGTAAATGGAATTTTTGCAAAAGCTCAGCAACGAAGTGGCAGACCACGCAAGGTAACAGAGCGGGATCACTGAGTGCTGAGGCACACAGTGCATAAAAGTTGCCAGTGCTATGTTGACTCAATAACTGCAGAGTTCCAAACTGGCATTAACCCCCAGCACAAAACTGCATATAGTGTATGCTTCATGGAATGGGTGTCTATGGCCAGGCAGTTGCATGAAAGACTCACACCACCAAGGGCAATGCGAGGTTTCAGGTGGAGTGGTGTAAAGTATGTCGCCAGTGGACTCTAGAGCAGTGGAAATGGGTTCTATGGAATGATGAATCATTATTTCTATCCAGCCGTCTGATAAACAAGTCTGGGTTTTGCCAGGAGTTGCCAGGAGAACATTACCTGTGTGACTGTATTGCACAAACTGTAAAGTTTAGTGGAGGAGGGATAATGGTATAGGGTTGTTTTTCAGGGGTTGGGCTCCTTAATTCCATTAATGTTTCAGCATACCAAGAAATATTTCACAATTGTATGCGTCCAACTTTGTAGGAACAGTTTTGGGAAGGCCCTTTTCTGTTCCAGCATGACTGTCCCAGTGCACAAAGCAAGGTCCATAAAGACATGGTTGGGGAAGTTTGGTGTGGAAGAACTTGACTGGCCCACACAGATCCCTGACCTCATCCCCATCAAACACCTTTGGGATGAACTAGATGAGCCAGGCCTTCACATCTAACAGCAATGCCTGACTTCATAAATGCTCATGGATAAATGGGCAAAAATTACCACAGACACACTGCAAATTCTCATAGAAAACTTTCTCTGAACAGCTGTGATCCCTGTGGATTTAGAATGGGATGTCACAAAAGTTTCCATAGGTGTAATGGCCAGGTGCCGCAATACTTTTGTCCATGTACCATATGATGTTGGAAACACTTTGTTGCTATAATATCCTCTACTTTTCTGGGACTTTGGAACATTATGGGTGGAATTTGCTGCCATTCAGGTTTGGTATTGATGCTGGTAGTTTAACACTTTAAATTTCCCCCACACATTTTCACCTTCACAGTTATTTCACTTATGATTGATCAGGACAGCTATAGCACTGCATAAATGTGGCAAACTGACTTGTTGGAAAGATGGATTCCTCTGATCATTGAATTTAGGTGTTTCATTCAGACCCATTGCCACAGGTGTATAAAATCCATCACCTAGCCATGCAGTCAGGTTAACAAATACTTGTGAATGAGTGGGTCATTCTGAAGAGCTTAGTGACACTAAGCTTAGTGAGCTTAGTGTCATTGACCTCTTTTAAACAATTACCTATTCTTCTCGCAGTGTTTGTTGCTAGAGGATTATATGACTGCATGCTTAATTACTTTCCTTTGTCTGCAATGGGTGTGGTGAACTGGCCATTTGGTTTTAGTCATAAGGTGTATGTACGTAAAAACAACTCAATAGACAGGTAAGCACTGTATTGCATGAGCCATCCTGTTAGCTTTAGGGTAACAGTATGTCATCTGTTCTTTGAAGTTGCAGAGAACCTGACTTTTGATGAGAAGACAGCTGACAACAATTTATCTACATCAGATGACAAAACCCAGGTCCGCTATTTCAACAAGCTTTCAAGCAAACGAGCAGAGAGCTTTTCTAACATCCTGGCAACTCAGTGCTTCACAAACGGCCGTCACTACTGGGAAGTGGAGGTGAAGGGTGCTAATAGCTGGACTGTAGGAGTCGTGGAACGAGGCTGGCAGCAGAAGGGCAATAGGCATGCACTTGGCGAAGACTGCCTGTCGTGGGCACTGCAGCTGGATTCTGGCAGGCTACTGGCCTTACATGATGATGACGCCATAAGCCTAAAAGGGTCTGAATTTGAGCGTTTAGGCATCTTCCTTGACTATGACAAGGGACAATTGCAGTTCTACAATGTGGTTATCGGACAACCTTTGCATGTTTTTTACAAAAAGTTCAAGAATTCCGTCCACCCTGCCTTCAGCATTGGCCATGAAAACGGTACCATTTCGCAGCTCGTTCTCTGTCCCCTTGTGCCTCAGCACCAGCACCTGCAGACAAACCTAAACAATGATTCTGAAACCTTGAAGTGATTGTTGGAAGACCCACTTGGACAAAAGTTTTTGACCCGGGACATCAGCGCACTCCAACTTAGAGGTCATCAGCATTAAAGTAGCCATTTTATCATTATACAAATGTTGTGTATGATATTTGGTATTAACAAATTACACATAGTATTTTCCTGTCTTAATTTAATTTCTTTCATATTCACCAATTTTGCATCTGGTGAGATTTATTTTTCATTATTTTTAATTCCTAATGAGATGAAATTACAATTAAACTTGATTTTTTTTTTTTAATTGTGGTAGCGGTGTATTCCTGTTATATTTAACATTTAAATTTGAACAGTGCACAATTTTATCTCATTAAGTAATGCCAGTCAATGAAGGCATTTAAAATAATTGTACTGAAACCTGAATGATTTATAAGTTATTATGGTATTGCAAAGGTATAATTGTTACGTCCGGCGACGTCCGTCCTGTTTCTGCCCTTCGTATGCCACGCCCCCTCGTTACCTCTTGTGCTTCC
>JABFEA020000001.1:28540350-28550753 GCA_019775915.2 Cyphomyrus plagiostoma
ACATGTGTTCATTCATAGTTTTGATGCCTTCAGTGAGAATCTACAAATGTAAATGGTCATGAAAATAAAGAAAACACTGAATGAGAAGGTGTGTCCAAACTTTTGGCCTGTACTGTATGTTTCTCCTGCGAGGGCTTATGGGTATTCAGTTACATTCTATACAATTTATTTCCATATGATATATCCCAACATAGAGTGGTTGTTCAGCTATGCAAAACTATTTAGTTTGCGGAGCAGTTGTCCAAAGCAGAGTACAAGTGAGGAAGGTGATGCATCACAAACATACAGGGATCAAGAAACCAGGTAAGGCAAGTGCTGCTAGGATGAGCTTCCAGCAAAGGACCAGAAACAGGTGGCAGGTAGCGGCAAGAACAGAACTTTACCAAACACAGCTTAAAACTTCATGTTTATAACGACAAACATCATAAATCCAAAACACAGGGAAGCTGCTGGCAAGGCAGAAGACAGAGGCTTGACCTGGTCATGGAGGCTAGATGGGCGACTCCCCCGTCTGTGATGCGAGTGTAATCCGTCAGGTCCAGCTCTGAGAGCAGCGTCAGCTTAGACAGGGACGCCAGGCCACTGTCCGTCACCGAGTGGCGGCCCGGCAGCGTCAACTGGCTCAGCTGGAGACCTATGGTCACCAGGTCACACACACACACAACACAAAACTTATGGACATTATGGCGCAAACTTCAGAGGAGCCATTCAACAGAAAACAACCGATCACATTTGTACGAATGATGGTATTCAAGTGCTTTTTACACTCTTCAGCTTTAGATTTTTTTAAACTTCACATGAAGTGATCTTACATTATACTGTAATGCTGTCCTTTTGTTCTATCTGCATTTATATTGTATTCATGATGGATTGCATGTTTTTTTAAAACATGGCTGTGACTAAATTTACCCTAGTAGGATAATAAATTTGACTTGACATGTATTGTACATCAGAACAGCACATGTGCCTGAGTACGTCTTCATACATTACTCATCACCATGACTAAGAGCAATCATTAACCCACTCACAGCCCTGTACTGACAGGCTAGATCCACAGAGAGTTCAAATAGCTTCAGTTAACATTCGCATTTATTAATTATCCAAAGTCAGGTACATTTCAGAAAGCAGGCTAAGATGATCCCTGCTGCAACTGGCCACTGGCTTCCTTGCTCTGGAGCCCTAACAGCAACAACACCCTGCTGATCATGGGTTCTTTGAATTAGTGACCTTCCTACAGTGTCCTAACCCACGGACCCACAAACATTTCTGCATGGCGTAAAGATACAAAGCATCACAAAATGAATGTAATATTGTACATACATTTTTACTGAAAAGAATATACTTGCATGTAACCCCTTAGTAATCAGCAGCATTAGTAAATGTAATTCAATTACATATTTTTCCCAGTAATGGATTCCAATGACATCTGTTTAGTAATTTCTAGTGATGCACCGAAATTTGGACTGTAAATATTTGGCTGAAAAAGCCAAAAATTGAATTCTTGGTTTCAGTCAAAACACTTTTTGAAGGCTGAAATGACCAGAATTGTGATGTTTAATATAACCTCCTTTTCTTGCCAGCTGCAGTATTCGCTGGTGTGTGACACCTTTTCCTTATGCTAAAAGGCCAACGTGTTAACATAACATCCACCCATCAAGGAAATAATTGGTCAGTCAGTAATCTCAGTGCCAGAGTTGCTGTCACCCCCCCCAAAAAAACCCCACAATAAAATCATGTTTGTTTTATTTGTTTACTTTCATTTTGCTCTCCTTATATGATGTTGGGAAAAAATGAGTCATTCCAGCTAGCAAATGTACTTTATTAATCACTAAATTAATCAGTACTTCTGTGGGAGGAGTTCAAAAAGGCCACCAAAGACCTGTTATGGACTGCGAGTCGTGTCTGTGTGCATTTGTTTTGCTTTATGTTTACTACGGTGGTTTTATTTAATATGTAATATATTTTAACAATTAATTTCAAATACTTTAATGAAGTGTATCACCAGCGTTAATTTGGATAAAAAAGATGCTGCTTTACACAGTTGTTAAAAACCAGAAACCAACGAACAAGAAATCATCGTAATGTACACAATTACACTGACATAAATACCTAAAAAATTTCTATGAAAACAAATCTATTTATAGCCAATAGGCTACATAGTAACACTAACACATTTCACTACATGCTGTATGTGTACAACTGTGTACGTGACATGAAATAAGTTGAGGGAGCACAAATACTTAGTTACTCGAAGTACAAATTACAAAATAAATGTTAAAATGCGTCATAATTCATTAATGATCAGCAACCATAAGATCAGTATTTCACGTGATTTTCATTACTTCTTCCCTCACTACTTCCTTGGTAGTTCATTCAGTTGGTCAGAAATTTAATGAAATTAACAGGTATAGTAAGAAACAGTAAATGCTTGAGAATAAAGACATTACACCATTCATTAATGATGCACACCCATGAGATCAGCATTTCACATTATTCATTATTTGCTCCTTCAGTAGTTCCTTTAGTAGCTTACAGAATTAACAAATATGGTAACAAATACAGTAACTGCTTGAGATTAAAGTGTCACGATTCTTTAATGATGAATTAACATGAAATTAGTGTGTACCCAAGACAGTGGTTAATACTTAAGTAATAGCATAATACTACATTTTAGGTGATTACATCCATTTACCAAATATTTCAAACTATTTTACAAAAATGCTTTACAATTTCATGAGAAAGCTCCACTCTATTAGGAACATTTAACCTTTCTGGTTTAGGGTGTTAGATTCACTGCTGTAAATGGTAATAGCACACAATCCACACAAAGGGGCTGCATGTGTATAATGACTTGCAATGTGCCGAATAAATAAATCCTACTTTTTTCTATCATGTGGCACTTATAATTTCCGTTAAGGTCAAAAGCAAAATTAAATAAATATGATAATTTTTTTACTAAATATTTTAAAATCTAATATTTCGGTTTCTGTGTTCCAGTAAACGATCCATTTCTGTGCATCACTAGGAATTTCATTACGTAACATCATTACATCTAATTATTTACTTCTCAATACTTGATAGTACACCCTGTTCCTGTAAAACAGGTCCCGCCTCACACTGTCATTGTGTTCTTAAGCACTGCAAGAAGCTGCCTAAAAACTGAGTGTGCTGCACTGTTGTCAAGACCACTGAAATATTTTTAAAAACCTCAAGTAGTGGAGTATCCACCCATCCATCTTCAGTATTACAGATACAAGGCAAAGAATAGTGCAGGACACACACACACCATTCACACTAAAGGACAATTTCACAACTCCAGGTGCTCAGCATGTTTTTGGACAAGTGGGGGGATTACATGGATGACATGGAGAGAACATGCAGACTCCACACACAGAGATTTGATCCCTGAGGTAATCATGCCAGTCACTGTCGTGCTGTGGACTGGAGTATACAAGCATAAACGTACACAAAGGAGGAGAAAAAGGTGCGAGCTGACGAACACCAAAATGCACCCAGAATAGATGCACCTGGCAAAGTAAAATCACTGTTCAATGCCACCAACTGACTCTCCCGCAAGCGGCTCATGCTCAAAATCATTTATAATACTTAATGTATTCAACACTTCCATGATTCTGGGTCAAACCCCCTAAAAATGCAATTTAAATGAAAAACAACATCAATGCCAAACTGCACTGGTACTCAAGACCCCAGGTCCTGGGGACATTGAGTTCAGCAGCAAGTCACCTGAGATGATCTGGAGAGCATGGTTGCCACTGGTGACCGGAATGCCAGCAAGACCAAGACCAGAGAGGGTGGGGTGGGCAGCCAGGCTCTCCAGCGAGGCCTCTGTCACGGCGGTGCCGTCTAGGTATAGCGTCTGCAAGGCAGACAGGTCCGCCAGGGCGGACACCTCCCTCACCTGGGGGTAGGTGAGGAAAGGAGCACTGTGATCAATCACACCCATAGGGACGGCATGTGCCCTCTATACACAGAAATTTACAAAGCTGCTCACACACTGAATCTGCGTTCACACGCTTCAGTTGGGGGGTGGGGACGGGGGCCTAGTTAGTTCAGTCGTTCTTAATGACTTTCAATTTTTTGCTTTTCATCAGTGAGTCTACAGCCTTCAGGAAAACGTAAAAATATACTCGATCCATTTCCCATGACTGCTTGGCTAACGCATCCCAGAATGCATAGGGCATGGGCACATATTTGCATTCACATCTTTGTGGAGACCATCCATTCATTATTATGGGTATAACCCTAATCTTAGCTAACAACCTTAACTACTACCCAGCCCTAACCTTAATTACAAGTAACTAGACAAAATACAAGATTTTGCCTATTTCAGATTGATTGCATTCACAGATTCTAATAAATCTGAGGTTTATAGTGGGGATCTGAAAAATGTACACGTAATCTAAAATGCAACAGGTTTTACCAGGCTATTGTATTATAAGAAGGAATGTCGTGGTTACAAAAAAAACAGACAAAACTATTTAAAGCCTGACCACACATTATCAATCTAAAATTAGAAATCTAAGTGGCTCTAAAAGGAGAATCCTGACAACCAGTGAAGGTAAACTTTATAACATGAAAGATCTTATGATTACATTACAAGCATTCAATAAAATATCGCAAATTATAATTTTATTCCATGTATGCTTTCTGTCTGGTAATTTTTAAAGATGAAATTACTGTTTTGATTTTAGCTTTGAAATCCTGAATTCTGAGCAACCTAACAACCTGAAGCTATGCATTGTTTACAAACAGGAAGGAAAACAACACAGTGGTACCACAGAACTCGAACTTATTCCGTTCAGAACTCCGGATCAAATCCTGCATAACATAAGAAGTAATGAAACACTAATTAATTGGTTCACGGCCCCAAAAAATTAGCACTTAAACACAAAAAGAACAGAATAAAACAAGAAGAATATATTACTGTACTAAACACATCTAAGCACATTTATCAAAACAGTAATTTGTAAAAAGTAAGAAAATAAACGTATCCAAACAATGTGTCCTGCCCCGATTGTCCGATCCTTCCGTGTGCCATGCCCCCTCGTTAACCCTGTGTGGAAACCCCATGTGATCAACTGTTCCTAATTGTTGTCATTAGTCCTCTGTATTTAGTCATCATTTCAGTTTGTTTCCCCAATCCGGTCATTGTATTGTCCGTTTGCGTTTTGCCTGCCTTACCTGTAATTAAATCCCGTATTCCCCGATACCCAGACATCTGCGCCTTTGTTCCTTCTCCGCTGGGCACGACAATATTATTATAATTATATGTATTAATGGTTTATTATTAATATTAAAACGATTAATAAGGAATCTATTTTTAAATGCATTTTATTATATAATAATTACTCTTACTGTCTATCATTGTTTAAATGTATTTTTACTGTGTAAATATATGCATTCAGTTAGTGTAAACATGCACGATGCTATCACAGCGAATGCGAGGCTGAGACTCGTTACCCTTCGTTTCTGCTGAGAGACGTGCCACGTGACTCATTTTCCCACATGGACAAGTTCTTAGGTCTGTGTTCACGGTTTGACTTCTGAGATTCAGATTGAGTTCTGGGTAAATTTTTTCCAAACTGGTTGGTTCGACTTAAGAAATTTGAGTTCTAATGAGTTCGAGAACTGAGGTAGCACTGTAGGTTTCTATTAAAATCTGTTCATGCTATTCTCCCATTTGGGTACCAAAACACTGTATGCGTTAACGCCATCAAAGAAATAACACATTATGACTTCAAAATCTTAAAATGTTTAAAGTCTTACAGAATCTCAGTTTTACACTGTAACATCATCCTGACATCATGTCAATGTGAAAAGAGTCAAATGCGGTCAAGTCAAAGTGATCTCCCTGTTCGTGCCCAGATGTGGAGCAGGTGCAGTGCTTTATGGGAGGGGGGAGGAGAGGGCGGCTGCAGAACCTTAGTCTGTTTGATGCTGAGAAGGCGCAGTTGGGGAACGCACACCGGTAAAACCGCCAACATGGCCTCAGTCACCGACGTCTGGTTCAGGTTCAGCTGCACGAGTGACGCCGGCGCCCCTTGCAGGAAGGGCACCATGCCTGCGTCACTCACTTTGGTCTGGTCCAGGGATAGCGAGGAGAGTGCCTTCAGCTCTGTGGGAAAGCACATGGGGAGGGTTAAGCTGATAAAGCCACATTACAGCGGGGGGCTGAAGGCTCTGAAGCTCAGCTGGAGGGGGCATAAATTAAATGGTATTTTATTTGCCATCTGTACAAGTACGGGAAAGTTCAGCAGTTTTCATTTCCATTGTGCTCGTGCATAAACAGGTGAGAGTGAAGCTTGGAGTCAGAGCACAGGCTCAGCCATTTATCTGGTACCCCATGGAGCATTTTGGGGGGGGGGGGGGGGGTTACGGGACTCGCTCAGGGACCCAACGGAAATGTGACTATCCCACCCACCATGCGATTCAACCTAGCGACCTTCCGATCACCAGTTGTTAAAAACTTATCTATGAAGTATTAAGCAGAAGACAAAATTCAGGTGAGTTAGGCAACCCGATCAATGCCCCCCCCCCTCCCTCCCAGGAACGTACGCGAGCGGCTGACCTCCGATGTGACGCAGGCAGGAGTCCGTCAGCTTGCTGCAGGAGGAGAGGTTCAGGTGCTGCAGCTTCTGCAGGCCAGGGAGCACCGAGAGGCCTGAGTCTGCAGGGTAAAAAAAACAGGAGGTACCTTGAGTATACCGTCCCTGCACTTCCCCTCCCATTGGGGGTGGTCTGGGAGACACCAACAGCGGCAGAGGTACCCGTGATGAGGGGTGAGCTGACGAGGCTCAGGTGCTTCAGTGCTGTGAAGGCCCGTAGCTGGCGAAGCAGCTCGTTGGTGGAGTATGGGTAGCAGTTGAGGACAAACTTCTGCAACGGGCAACCAAAGAAGAGTTCCAGGGTGCGGGGCCGCAGCAGCCTCTCCCGGGCTATGTGGGTGAGCAGCAGCTCGGCCAGCTCCGGCGTGAGACATGACAGGCTGCTATTGTACTGCATGCTAGGGGCTGTAGGGGAATAATAATGTTAATGTTATTAATAATGTTAAAGGGCAATGATCACAAGGTGGTGCCAACACGCTAACAGTACACTACAAGAACACTGGACGAACACAGATTAGGAACATATTAAATTTAGTTGTGGAGAAGAATGTCAGAGGGGGTGAAGTTAATATAAATACAATTTATGATAAAGATTCTGACCTTTTTGTACATATGGAACAATCCCAATACATCCAGGCAGAGAGACACACAGTGGTCAGCTGATCAGCGATGACAAAAGCATGTGGGGAGTCCCGGCTGACCTGTAACAAGGGCCACGGCAGCTCGGGTTGCCATGGAGCAGAGCGATGGCACACTGGGCATCCGGAAGACCTTCTTGGGAGGGGACGGCTGCCCTGCCGATCCTGGGGACTCCTCATGGGGCAGAGCTCTCTGGAGGCGCTCGGCGGCCGCCTGGCCTGCCACACCTGGGGCCACCCTGCCATCTTGGGGGCCGGCGTCTATGGGGCCCTCTCTGGAGTGAGGAAGAGCGCGAGGTGTTACTCTAACAGGCAGAGCACCGTCTGGGTCCCTGCAGACAGGAAGCATGCTCACGGATCTGAGAAAAGTTGCCAGCTACTACCTTTGTGGAGCTTCTCAACGAGCCCAGTGTTTGTGCATTGTGACATTGGACCAGTGTTACCATAATAAAGATTATAAATCAGAACTATTTTTTTTTTAAGTTTTTATATTTTTTCACTTTTCATTTAACTAGTACAGTTTCATTTAGTTTTTTTTGGGTTTTAAGGATACATTAGTTTATATTTTTCAAATAATGTTCATTTTATTTATTTTTAATTTAAGAGTTGTTCATCTACAAAGTAGTAGAGCATTTGATCTTTGCATCTAATATTTTTGGAAATCCTACAGGAATATTGCACGTTATATACTAATGTCCTCAAAATGCGCAAAACATTAACGGTCATTGAAAATAAACTATTATTTTAGTTAAACTGTATTTTAAAAGTAGTAGATTTTTATTTTATCATCCAATTTTATTTCAGTTTACAAATGTATTTTATTTTAAATAGTTTTAATTTTCATTAACAATAACAACCCAGCGGGGGAGACAATGCACTGGAGAATATATCACACGGGGGAGAGTAAAGGGACGGCACTGCTCACCGCAGCCTATTGCCCTGGTCCGGCCAGTGATGCGGGGGCTCAACCAACCCCCAGGGCCGGTGCTCGGGGAGGAAGGGAAGCTGAGGAAGACCTGCCAGGGGTCAAAGGTCACAATGTCAGCTCAGGATCCAGCCGAGAAGCTGCTAACCATGATGCTCGGTTGGTGACTCAAACCTGGCAGCCACAGGAAGTGACAACATAGCGCAGTGGATACAGAAGCCCTGACTGGAGCTAAAGGGCTGCGTGCCTGAAAACAGACAGGAGCTAAAGCACACCCACAGCTGCAGCCGCACAAACTGCTTTGCCCCGATGCTGTCACGCTCATCTCAACTATGGCACAGTAGGGCTGCACGCACTACAAAACCCTAAATAGTCAACTACTTATTCAGAGACTTTCCCACATCTTTACATGAGTGCGAGGTAAAAGAGGTGACCCAGAGCCAGCCTGAACAGCCAGACATATAGGTGACAGGCCCGGAGCAGCCAATCAGGAGACTCAGAAGAATTCCCATTGAGCTGCTTAGCTGTTGTGGCACTCAGAAACAAAAAAAACTTCACAGCAATCCTTCAGAATGATAACCGCACACACACCCACGCCCGGAGGCACGCACGCATGCACACAGCTGAGTTTCCCCTAGTGGGGACCAAAATGGTTGCCTAACCATCACTTTTGGTCCCCACAATGTAATATATACGCAACTCACCCCCCCCCACACATACATACATACATACATACATACATACATACATACAAAATAGACTGTGATTGCTCTGCACAGAGAAATGTGTAAATATGTAACACAGGTTGTGGAGGTGCCACAACTCATCACTTGCTGTTGCTCTAATCACGGGAAATTTTTCAAATGATGAATGGTAAAGATACTGTGGTATCATTTATCAAAGTTCTCTGCATGCCAAGACAAAATCGGCTGGTATTGGGCATAAAACTCCCGGGCTGAAAATTAGTCCCTCTCCATGCTTAATAGAAAGCATCGATTCTCGGAGGCGGCTGGACTGAGTTGTACCAGGGATGGGGATGAGGGGTGGCCCATTCTCCACAGGGGGAACATCTTCCTCCTCTTCCCCAGAGCTGGAGCCCTCTTCCATGTCACCTGGAACTAGCTTTTGACCCCGTCCTGCCCAGGAAACAGAAGTCCAGTTAAATCAAATTCAAATAGCTTAACTGCCATTAACATTTCAAAACTGCTTTATGTGTTTGATGCCTATCCATGCATGAGTATATTATTTATTGCCCTAGTCCTATGCATAATCTGACATGCTATACTACACGCAGCTGTGCTGGTAAACAAAATTTCGCTGCTTTGTGCACAGTGACAATAAAGATTCTTCTCTCAATCCATGCTGGATCATTTAAGAGGAAGAGAGCAAGCCGCTATCTGTTCCCAAATCTCTGCCGCAGCATGATCCATCCATCCATCCATTTCCGATTATCCGAGGTCGGGTTGCAGGGGCAGCAGTCTCAGCAGGGAAACCCAGACTTCCCTCTCCCCAGCTACTTCCTCCAGCTCCTCTGGGGGAATCCCAAGGCGTTCCCAGGCCAGCCGAGAGACATAGTCCCTCCAGTGTGTCCTGGGTCTTCCCCAGGGTCTCCTTCCAGTGGGACATGCCCGGAACATCTCACCAGGGAGGCGTCCAGGAGGCATCCTAAGCAGATGCCCGAGTCACCTCATCTGGCTCCCCTCAATGTGGAAGAGCAGCGGCTCTACTCTGAGTCTCTGCCAAATGACTGAGTTCCTCACCCTAAGAGAGAGCCCAGCCACTCTGCGAAGAAAGCTCATTTCAGCCACTTGCACTCGCGATCTTCTTTCGGTCACTACCCACAGCTCGTGACTATAGGTGAGGGTAGGAACGTAGATCGACTGGTGAATCGAGAGCTTTGCCTTTTGGCTCAGCTCCCTCTTCACCACGACAGACTGATGCAGCGCCCGCATCACTGCTGACGCCGCACCGATCCGCCTGTCGATCTTCCGCTCCATCCTTCCCTCACTCGTGAACAAGACCCTGAGATACTTAAACTCCTCCACTTAGGGAGGAGGTCCTTCCCTGACCCGGAGAGAGCACTCCACCCTTTTCCTGCTAAGGACCATGGTCTCGGATTTGGAGGTGCTGATTTTCCTTCCAGCCGCTTCACACTCGGCTGCGAACTGCTCCAGTGAGAGCCGAAGGTCACGGTCTGATGAGGCCAACAGAACC
>JABFEA020000001.1:28550853-28565893 GCA_019775915.2 Cyphomyrus plagiostoma
GGTGACCCTACCAGGGGCATAAAGCCCCAGGCAACTTAGCTCCTGGGATCATTGGAACACACAAACCCCTCCACCACGATAAGGTTTTGGCTCCAGGAGAGCCACAGCATAAAATAAATTTAAATAGCAATACTGCAAAGACACAAAGAGAAAAGACACCATAATGAACATCTACACTAACATACTTCTCACAAGTTTCCTGATCATGTATGCCAAGTAAGACCTCAACAATAAGACAGCCAGCACACACCAATAATGCCCCTTATCTTAAAAGAAATATATCAAAGTTAACCTATATATCGGTTCCTGGTTGGTTCTTCTTAAGCTCGATGGAGGGGAAAAATGATTTTAGGCTGTTTGCTAATTAAGACAATTAGACAATTTATACAAGCTGGTAGGCATGAAGGTGGGTAACAGGGAAAGCTTTAGGGTTAGCTCTATGAAGCTCTCATCTATAATGCACTATAGATACTGTGATTATGCATTATAATGGCCAGCCATTAAAATACATTATGAAAGTATTTATAGTGAGCTTCATAGAGCATTCATAATGCATAATAAACATGACTATAAAGTGTTATGCCTTTTTATAAATAGTTATAGCCGTGTTTATAATATAATACTTTACAATTACATTATAATGTATTATGAATGTCATCTATAATGCATTATACATGCCTGCTTTAAGTGTTACTGAAAATCTATACTATGGGTCAATATCAATGCAAATCAGTCCCACTGACCTGAATCTTAGCTTGTTGAATATAACAATCTGCAAATACATCTATCCAACTTAAACTGCCCTTAACCAGTTATGTAATACCTCAACCAATCACGCACAGAAAAAAGCACCTGCTAGACAAATGAAAAGTAGGACAGGAACGAGGGCCCTCGATAAAATCTTGCTATAAACTCTCTGAACGCCCTCCCACAGCTACCACATTTCCCTGTAGACAAACTAAGTGAAATTAAACAGCTTTACACAAAACAATTTGGGACATCTTCTCTAAGGCCTTTATGTCACCGTTTCTTCACCCAGCCCATGGGGACACCCAGATGGTTCATATTTTAGCTAGTTCCCAGCTCCCAGCACACCTTAATTACTAGGAACATGCTAGCTTATAAATATATTGCTATAGTCCCGAGATCCAGGGCAAAAGAATTTTTTTAATATTAAAATGTTGACATGAGAAGAAAGCTGGTACCAGATACACGTGATGCCATCTTAAAGCCCTAGCTGTTCTCTTTAAGGAACAACAGGATTTAGAGTGGCACGTAGAGTGTAAAAGATACAAGCCAAAACATCTTTGTTCTCTGTAGAGGACATTAGGAGTTGCTGGATCTCAGGAGGGTATTTACGACAACCCTTACGTTCTCAAAAACTGAAACAACTGGATTTCGGTACATTTCTTTCCTTTTGAAGAATTTCTCTATGTCCATGATGCTTGCAATTCACGGGAGAATTCACACTCAGCTACTGCACCAAGATTTGCCATTTTGCATGTGTGTTTCAAATAGCTGCAAGAAACACATCAGCGAAGCCTATAAGAAGCCTAAATTAGGGCAGGCAACACATTCCACTGTCCCAGTTATCATACTTGTACTAATGGAAAATAAAGCTTAATTTCATTTTAAGTAATGTAAATTGCAATGTGAGGGTCTGAAGTTCCCTGGGATGCTTCAAAAACATTACTCATGAACACACGGACAACTAGAGTGGGACGATTTGCCATGTTAATATCAATGCTGCGTGTTATGCACATGCAGCTGTAACATCACAAGGACCCCCGAGCCCCCGGAGGACGTTGGCTTTGCGGTGCTGAAAGAATTCGGACATCACTGATCTAGAATGTCAAAAAAAAAAGTTTTAAAAACAAATTTCAAAAATGTCACTGCCGTTGCTTCGGCAGTAATAAACACCCCGGCGCATTTGTGAAAAATTTTACGAAAATGAGTGAGGAGAAAAAAGAAAACAAAAAAAAAAAAACTGGTCACCAAAAGATATTTGATTTCCACTGTGTGGAAATATTTCAGACTTCGCAGAGACACGGGATTTGCCGGCACTATATCACAAAAACTTCCAGTATCAGAGTTTTACTTGATGAGGCGACAGCATGATGTTTACCCCAGTAGTGAGGCTGGCTGGCCAGAGGAGGCGCCATCCCCGGGATTCCAGCATACTCGACGGCCTCCTCCCAGAGCTGCCGAGGCAGGGGGCGTGGAGGCGACAGCGACGGAGGTGACGGCTGCTGCTGCTCCTCCTCCTCCACCTGGGCCTGTGCGGCCACTCCGGGCGTGTCTGGTGGCGCGGCCTGGATGCAGAGCGCTGCATTGGGCGTGAGGCCCAGCTCATGCAGCGACAGGGAAAGTTCAGTCTCCCCAAAGCGTTTGCGGGGGAAGCTGTGCAGGAGGGCGAAGGAGGCCAGCGATGGGTGGCGCTCCGAGATGTGCTCCACGACACGGCGGAGTGGGGCATCAGCTGGGAAGCGCTCCCGCATGGACTCCCCAGAGGGCATCCGAATCTGGGGGGGGGTCAAGAGAGAGCGGAAGTCAGCGAGCAAGGCACACACAAACCATCCAAGTGTCTACAATCCGACGCCTGGCCTCACCATGAGGAGGCACTGATTGTCCACGCTGGTCTGCACTCTGCCCCCCAGCCTATGGCCCTGACCAGGGGTGGCAGCAGGGGGGGAAAAGGCCTGGCCTCCAGGCTGGCTCTTCTCCTGCAGGCTGCGGCGGTCTTCGGCGATGCGCCTCAGCGCCAGCTCTCGCTCCTGTTTACAGCGAAGGGAGATCTGGTAAGCGCTCCCATGACGACACCACCTCCCCATCTGTAACCGGGGGTACTGGAAGACACCAGTCACCTGCTTCTTCTGCCTCCTCTCAGCTCGTGCCTCCTGGGCCACACGCTGCCTCTGTTGCTCCTGAAAACCACTGCGATCCTGCTTGATTCGGGACCCGAGGGGAGACAATTCTGTTGCGGGACCGGAGAGAGCCACGACCCCTGGGAATGCATTGAGATGCAGAGCGACAGCTGGTAAGAACAGCCCAGACACTCAGAGAACCTTCATCTGTGCAATTCATTATCACGTTTCCAGTCTCATACATAACGACCGTGCTTCAAGCTAAAGCGGGTATCAGAGGGCAGAGAATGATGACATGAAGACAAATATTCATTAACAGACAAATCAAAATTTCAGATTAAATGGAGGCTCTGGTGTAGAGAAAACTCTGCAAGTATTATTCAGTTGACTGAGCATCTTGATGATGTCAACAGGTATAACGTTCAAAGGCTTGGACATCAAGGCAAAGTCAGCTACTGGGCCCCTTGATTCACCTATAGTGAATATCTATTATTACGAAAGACTTCCATTTATCAGGGAAATACAGACCAGACGTCCAGATGCGAGGGCTGTTCCCTCAGAAACGAAGGCAGCTGATACTGCGTTGTTCCCCAGCCAGTTTCCCTGCCTGATTCGGTCTGCTCTTGCTTTCACTCCACCCTCAGTCCCAGCTCTAACCCTAAACCCCCCACACTTATAACATGGATCAATCTGCCAGGCAGCTGTAATGAGTATCACATGGGGTTAATCTGTTTGGAAAACATTAAGTCATTTTTTCAAGAAAAAGACAAGATAATTTCCTTTTGGTATGCAGAATACCTACTGCTCTTTTGGCACAGAATTCAGCTTCAAAAACACAGTAATACAGAGAGAGAGAGAGAGATCGATAAATCTTTTAAACCTCAAGAAAAACTGGCATTCGTCCACAACTTCTGAGACCTGAAGTCCAGCAGGACCAGTCCAGTTATAGAGCTGGAACTAATTACATTCTGGTTTTACGGTCAGCCTTCTTTCTTTCAAGGTAGAGGGGAGCCAGAAATCCTGATGTGAAATTTGAGACTTTTAAAGACCGTTCCATTTTAATGCTATTTCAAGCTGAATTTAAGACCAAACTATAAGTATAAATATGCTTTACCAAAGTCAATACCCATACATTTACACCTCAGTGACTGCACCCACTTTTCATTCAAGTGTGTACAGTGGTACCTTGGTTCTCGAACTTGATTTAAACACAAAATGAACAGGATAAAACAAGAAGAGCATTTTTTCTTAACGGCTTCCAAAACGATAAAGATCTTATCCCAACATTACCCCTGTCCTGGCCCAATCGTCTGCTCCTTCCGTGTGCCACGCCCCCTCGTTAATCTTGTGTGGGATCTCCATGTGATCAGCTGTTTCTGGTTGTTCTCATGAGTCCTCTGTATTAAGTCCGTGTTTCAGTTGGTTTCCCCAGTCCGGTCATTGGATGCGTTCGACTTGCTTACAGCACTGGCTTAAAGCAACGCATTCTGATCTCGGGACTTCCATTACAGTTAGATGCATTGCTACCTCTCCCCCGGCTGCACAAACTGGAACCGCCTCCGTGACGACATCTTTGCTCTTATTATCTGAAGAGATTAGTTACACGCATGACGTTTGTATCCCAGGGAGTTCCAATTAGTAATCTGCTATTTCTCCTGAAAATCACGTAAAGCAGTGAGAACTAGTTAAGTGGGGTGACTAGTTAATTTACCTGGTAAAATAAAGTTTAAATAAATGACATAAATGCTCTAATATTACACGTAAGTTAGTGGTTTATTTAATGTTAGTTACTGTAATGTTGTGCTGCTTTATTTGGTTAATTGTCCAGTCTGTAAAGAAGGCATTCAAGTAAGAATTGCATTGCAGTACGACTCATTTCCTGGTGCGTACAATTTATATTGGGTCAGTGTTTACGGTTCGACTTACGATACTCCGATCGAGTACTAGGTCAAACTGGTTTGTTCGACTTTCAAGAAGTACGAGTTCTAGTGAGTTCGAGAGCCGAGGTACCACTGTATTTGTATATGGTCCAGCAATATGTGTGAACAATGAATCAACCTTTCCAAATTGAGTCAATTACGAAAAAAAACCTCCTACCAAGAAACGGAGAGGAGCAGCAGACTTAGATAAAGACAATTTAATGTCCCATTCTGCTACATTAGTAACAATTAAAGTGGCAGATAACAGATCCTTGAATACTTGAATTCACCCTTTCCCATGGGTTGCTGCTTCAAAGACAATGCCGTAGAATAACACCTCGCTAACTTGATAGCTGCATATATGCTACTCTTAGCAATGTTTGAATTTCCACTTAAAAAAAATGTTAATTGTATCAGGTACCGAGGGATGTACTATGAAGCAAAATTAACATGCACCTTTCAAAACCCATTCAATATCCCTTTACACATCACACACACGCACAGCGTAAGCATGTGGTCGGGAAGACGACAAAGGTGCTGATGTATATCAGAAGAGCAACATCCATGTTCATTTATAATTACATAGCTAGAAATTGCTAGTAGAATAACTATAAAACTAAATGGGACAGACATCCTTTAAAGTGTGGTAAGCAATAAACTATGGGGACAGCATACAACCACTTTTATTTGAGGTTCTGCAGCATTAGAAGCAGGAACAGTCTGCTAGACTGTGCAATAGCTTCTTCCACAAAGCAGTCTGGATCCTGAACACTACACTAGACTGTCTCCTTCACACCTTGCTCTGCCCTGCTTAAGCCCCCTTATACATACATATAATTAAATAACTACTTTTTAAAATTATATAATTAAAATTAAATAATTCTTCATGAAGGATTTGTTTTTCTTTTAATATATTTATTTCAATAAAAGGTTAGACTTTTCTCATTTTTCCCCAGTGTGACATGAAGCTACTTCACACCAAAAGGTGGATTTTTTTCTAACCCTTTTTACAAATCTTTGCAAGAGGTGCCAATAATGGCGGAGGGCGCTGTATTTCTATACATTTTTATGAATAATTGCAATGTCTATTCACCACCAGTGACTGCAAGAGTGTGACAGCTACTTAACTCGAAATGCACATGCGAACATTCAAATATTAATTCAAATTTGCCCATAAAGTTAGTTATGACGACTTAATGCCATGCAAGTGACCAGCGCTATATTCATGGCAAGCAAACAGACGAGAGAAAAAAAAAAAAGAAAAATCTCTAAAAAGCCTCTTCTGGCTTGACTTTTTTTTTTTTTGCGATTAAAATTTGCCTGGCTTGCTTGTTGAAAGAAATTATAGCAGCGACTTTCGACATTTCCAAACTTTAAATTGGTTTAACTTGAATTTAAGACTTAGCAATAGTTTTTAATACCATGGCTTACTTCAAATCTGCTTTGTGGCAGGGAAAGGGAAGAAAAAATTGTGCATTCTTATAGCCACCGACTGTTCTGAACCAAGATTATAGTTCCCTGCAGAATAAGAAAGAAAAAAAACCTTCAAGAGGTTAGGCTGAAAAACTCTTCCTGGAAACATTACTTGAGATTTCACAACCATTCCCGTTAAGCATTTATACTAAAATAGATTTAATGAGCAATTACTGTAAACTAGGGTGCAGGGGTCAGCTGTCACGCTCAATTACCAGATTTATACTAGCAAATACCTGGATGTGTCTCAAGCACTTTGGCTCCTTTTCTAGGGTTATCAGCTACCTTTATTCCCAGAATCCTCAGCAGCAGGTGGTGATGAAGTCCCTGCATTGCCCAGAGTCTCTGAGGTTTTAGGGGGGTTGAAAGCAGAGAATGCAGTTTCTGGCGGCTGGGAGGACTCTCTAACCAGCTTGTGCCTGGTACCCGCCCCTTGTAGAAGCCTACAAAAGAATGAGATGCCAAAAGCCACAATAAATAAATAGAAAAAAGTACATCTACATTACAGGTGTGGCTAAGCAGGTTAGGATGACGGGCCTGTGATCAGGAAGTCTCGAGTTCCAATCACATGTCAGGCAGAGTTATGTCACCATTGGGCACTGAGCCAGACCCTTAAACCCCAGTTGCTCCAGGAGCTGCCTGAATATGCTTTCACATAAAATAAACAGCTCTATATCACCTTGGATAAAAGTTTCTGCTAAGAAAGAAGATTGCTGAAGACGAATTTTAAACCAGCTAAATTATTACAATATTCACCTTAAAATATGTGTAACATAAAATATAATATGTAATTATTTATCTGGTTTAGAATTTGTCTTCAGCATCTTCTTTCTTAGCAGAAACTTTTATCCAAGGTGATGCGTGTGTGCATACACACACACACACACACACACACACACACAACAAATCTCACTGGATAATCAGTTATTAACCTACAATAATGTTCCACACTTTAATGATCACAGTGAGGCTAAACACTATCAGCCTCCCACAAACATAAGATTAGCAGGACTGCAAACATGACCCTCACCACTCAGCAGCCTCCGGCACCGAGAAGTGGCCCGCCTGCATGGCTGACTGGATCTGAGCCTCGCTGAAGCCCATCTCAGCCAGCGTGGTGAAGAACTCCCCGATGGTCTGGGGGGGACAACGTTCATGTCCTCAGATGCCATGACGCACTGACTGTGCACTGCTACACCGCATAATCACAAAAAATTACTCACATAAAGATGAAAGCACACTTACAGCATAATATTAAAAGGTATTCCACCTAATAAACTAATACAATTTCACATCCTTAAGTCATTGCATCTTTAACAGAACCCAGACAGGCAGTGCATTGATTAATCAGGCAGATAAAAACAAGACAGCTCATTCTCATATTCGGTGTCAATTTCATGCAAACAGAAAAGGCAGACTGGACAAAGGGCACAGAGGAGGTTGCTGAGTGGGGTGACAGCTTTGGGTTTTCTGGGTATGCCCGATGGACAATCAGTATCCTGGGCTCGTCGGGGTCAGCAGGAGACAGACAGAATCTGTTATTTACTCATTGCATAAATACAGGTCGGGGGTAAATTATAATGGACAGTGATGAGTGCGGCTGCAAGACTATCAGACATTATAATGTTCAGCAAAATATACACCTCAATGACAGAGATGGTGCAAGTCAAACTCCAGCTCTTTCTTAGTTAGCAAAATCTGGTTGTAGCAAAAACTAAAACAAACTCCAAAAAGTCCATCTTAATACAAGGTTAAAGCAATACCGACAATTTAGAGTGGCTGGACGGACAAAGAAGTAGTCCTCCAGAGATGGTGCAGATATGCTATATAAAGGAACCAAAGGCTTCAAACATTGTGGTCAATAATAGATTTTTTATTATTATTAGTCCCTGGTGTTTTTTCAGGAGCTGCAAATCTAAATCATGCCAGAAAATGCTAAGAAGGCCACTCCAGTTGTTCATTCTGTATGATAAATAATAAATTTAAAGTAAATTATGTATTATGGGTAGGGATGCACCAATCCCACTTTTAGTTTGCAATCCCAACGGACTATTGAGATTATAATAGTCATTAATTACCTATTATTTGGGTAATAGAATTCACGTACATGTAAATGAGTTAGGATACTTTACTCGAATTGAAATTCTCATGCCAGCTAGCTGATCAAAGTTGTTAACCCTGTTATTGCGCTAACGCTAGCAGAATTTAAAAATGTGGGATCCCCATGTGATGAGCGGTTTCTGTTTGTTGTCATTAGTCGTTAAATGAAAACATTAGTCCTTGTCATTACAATGTAAAACGTGGAATTGGACTCGCATCGCGGGGAACCTCGGCCCGCCCGCCAGCTCCGGCGTCACTTTTCCGACTGGTCCGCTGCGTGCGAGACCGCAGGAAAGCAGAAAGCACCGCGTAAGTTTGGCTCCCTGACCAACTCTTACAACGTGGCACCCATCTCAATACACCAAGTAAGTAAGTTTTTAAATGTCTATTTAAAACGAATAAATACTAATGAAAAGGCAGGATGGTTGTTAATGTATCTATAAATGTTAATCAATGACCCCCCCCTGTAATAGGGCGAAACTCCAGACACTGGTTTTCCCCGCCGGGACACCAGACCCGTGACACGCATGTAGAGTGCACTTAGTCCGGGTTGAGTCGCGGCGAGGCGCCTGGCTCCGGGATCCCGGCCGCCGTGCTCGATGCTAACTAGCCGTTGGAAGAAAAATGCTACCAGGGGAAAAGAGGGGGAACAGTAGAACGAGTGTTCGGGCAATCCGGGACGGCCTTTTGGAGCGACTACCAGACGCGTCAAGCTGTTCCTGACATCCCGCGTTCATGCCGTAAACAAGTGTGGCGATATGAGCTCCGAGTCGGTACAGGCCCGGTGCCACGGCCGGCCGGACAGCCAGCGCCACAAGCTAGCCTAGCATATCTATCGAAGCGAGCCGCCAGCTTATTTATCCGCTTGCTCTCACACACTTCACATCGGAACCATTTCATACGCCTCACCAGAGAGGATTCCATGTTTCTCAGTCTTCCGTGCCTGCGCGGCGAGCTGCGGCAGGACTGCACACCGGAAGCGGCGGCGTCGAGCTGTTGGCTGCAGCCGCATCAGTGACGCTTAGGGCGTAACGCCCACAGCGGGCGGCCGCCGGGCCACGGCGTCCGCCTCTTCTTAAAGGGGGCCGGCGCGTCGCATCTACCAGGCAAATTGTATTTTATTTTTTAACGAAACATTCAGTTCATTTTTATAAAGCTGATCATTATGCTTTGAAATATAATTTTGTCACGGCGGTAAGCAATTAGTACTACATATACTCGTGCGAAGAAGATAAAGATGCACGCCATGTCACATTGTTATAATAAAAAATATTATTGTTGTATTATTGTTTACTGTGAGCGCAGAACTGTAATTTTTGTAGGTAGTATTTACAGTTATGTTTAGAGGAGTCAAACGCTCGTCCTGCTTTTCTAAAGGTACAGCAGAGGTCGCCAAGACGCAGTGAAAGTGAGTATTAGGTTATGAGTGCCGCAAAAAATGTCAGAGTGAAATGGTTGAACTCTATATTCGTGGATTTTTACATTTTTATTGTGCCTACAATCTCATGATCGCCGACTGAGGACACCGTGTTATAATTTATCAGTTAGAATTCAATAACAGTTTAACAGTTTAAATATTTGATGAACTAACATTTTCAACATGAAGGGTAGTAAATTTATAATCTAGACTGCAGTGACAACGTCCTTCTGTAGCAAACCGAAAAGCTTTGACGGAACAATAAGAATTATAGTACAAAACAAAATATTGAATTCTGATTTCAGTTCAGTTAGTTTTCCTAAAAACACAAATGTTAAAATGAACTTGAATTTGCCATGGTTGGGCCTTGCTGAACTACGTAAGATGTTTTGTTTTTCTTGTATTTCATAATTTTTTATATTTTTATATTTAATATTTTTCATAAAATTGGTTGTATTATATGATCTGTTTCTTGCTGCCACTCTTATTAACGTAATAGTGATAATGCAAAAAATTAACACACCCACATGACACATGGTTGGGAAGGAAGAACAGACCTAAAATGAAACAACGGACAGCTATTTCAGCATCTGCACAAGGGCAGACATAATACTAGTAAAGGTGACCCAAATTCACCCCCCACGTCTTACACGGTTATGCATGAACTATGAAATATCGGCTAGTTAACTGTAGTGTCTGTTGACAAACTTAAGAAACAACACCCAAATATGTATAGTAAATTGATTCTTAATGCACAATAGAGAATTTTTGTCTTTATTATATTCCTCAATGAAAAAGCAAATTAATTAAGATCCTGAAAGAATTAAGCAGCATCTTGAATGTTTCTGAATAATAAATAGCATTCTCCTTCAAGGTGAATCAGTGACATGCCTATTACTTTTCAGTTCCAGTTTCATTCGACGATGAAAGGGAAGTGTATTAAACAGGAATAAAAATCGGAAATGAGTGTCTACAATTAATGAAACAAATGGATTTGTTTAAACAAAGTATTCAGCTGGGTCACGTGAGGCTTGATAAGACTGTAATCTTTAATTTTGTGTGGTCAGATTTAGAGCGCTGCGCTGAAGACTTGTGGGAAGGCTTTGAGTAGTGTACTTGGGGAGGGCTCTGACCTTTAGGAAGATTTCTGTGGGTTTTGGTGACAATAATGGAACGTGGGCAGACAGTCCCATAACCTTTGAACATGATTGGGTGGGAATGACAGGGTTTCTAGAGCCACGTTGCTGGGGTTTTTTTTAGTATTGGGATACTTAGGAAAACACTTGGCTGATGCTGGACCAGTGGTTTCCTGAAAAGCAAAATGGTTTACTGTGACAGAAAGCAGCTTGTATGTGTGACATTTAAAGCCCAGACAAGAAGACGTGCATTCCAAATTCTTTTGTAGCCTTTATAGAAGTATGAAGAATAAGTACACTAATACACAGAACACAAGGAATGCTATGTATGTTAAATGTAAGCCACACACCAGCATGACAATGGTATCTACAAGCTGAGCTGTCTGAAGTAGATTTTAACTAGAAGTTCCTTTAATGACAACAATGTACCTTTCGGATGGCCTGTCACCCCCTATACCCATCTAATGTCTACTTCTTCTACATCCCCAAACTCTACGAAAAAGATCCATGACATAATTGTTGAGTTACGACTATAACAAGATCAAATGTCTTCTGTGTCTACATTTTCTTTCCTTTGCTACCACCTACCTCTGCTGCTTCATTTCTGGGGTAATTTGTCTGGAAATGAAATCAGATGTAAAGCTTCATCACGAGTGATTGCTCTAGATTTCAATTAGATTACTAATTAGAGGACTGATTGGCTGAAGAGTCCTCACACCTGGGTTTGAACAGCTGATCTCAAGGTTATCCCAAAAATCTGCATACACACTGGCCCTTTGAGGATACAACTGCCCACCCCTGCTCTAAGATTACATGGGAAGCATGAGTTCCCCCACAAAATAGTTAAAAGAATTTTACACTGCCCTGGAAGTCATAATTCTCTGCACACAACAAGATTACCTACCAATAACATTAATGCTCATGATTGAATTTCTTGCAAGTTGAACAAACCAGTTTGACCTAGAACTCGATCTGAATATCAGAAGTCGAAACGTGAACGTTGACCTAATATAAATTGTACGCGCCAGGAAATGAGTCATACTACAACGTAATTCTTACTTGAATGCTTTCTTCATAGACTGGACTATTAACCAAATAAAGAATTGCAACATTACAGTAACTAACAATAAATAAACCACTAACTTACGCGTACTATTAGAGCATTTATGTAATTTATTTAAATTTTATTTTACCAGGTAAATTAACTGAAAACCAGTTCTCAATGCTTTACGTGATATTCGGGAGAAACAGCAGATTACTCATCGGAACTGCGTGGGATACAAACGTCATGCGTGTAACTAAACTCTTCAGCTAATAAGGGCAAAGGTGTATCGTCACAGAGACGGTTCCAGTTTGTACAGCCGGGTGAGAGGTCGCAATGCATCTAACCGTAATGCATTGCATCAGGATCAGACTGCGTTGCTTTAAGCCAGTGCTGTAAGCAAGTTTAACGCACCCAATGACTGGACTGGGGAAACAAACTGAAATGCGGACTTAATACTGAGGACTAATGATAACAACCAGAAACAGCCGATCACATGGGGATTCCACAGGAGGTTAATGAGGGGGCGTGGCACACGGAAGGAGCGGACGATAGGGGAAAGACAAGGGTAATGTTGGGATAAGATCTTTATCGTTTTGGAAGCCATTAAGAAAAGAATGCTCTTCTTGTTTTATCCTGTTCATTTTGTGTTTAAATGCTAAAAAATATATATTTAGGTATAATTTTGGGGACCGGGAACCAATTAATTGGTTTTCCATTATTTCTTATGGGAAAAATTTGATCAGAACTCAAACTTTTTAGGATTCGATCTGGAGTCCGGAACGGATTAAGTTAGAAAACCAAGGTACTGTACCACTGTATTGTAAATAAAGTCATTATCATTGAATTTTGAGTTTGATCATTTGTTTATTTTTTAAGTTTAGTAGTGTAGTAGACTGGTTTGGTAGTTAGCTTGCTAACTAAGCTCATGTGTGTATGTGTTCAAGTTGAGCTTCAGGCTTTGAAGCAACATGGCAGACACAGCAGCTAATGTGGTTAACTTCAGTCTGAATAAGTCCTTTGATGAAGCAGAGCACAATTTACATAAAAGTAGCTGATAAAGTACAATTAAAAAAAAAACTTTTTTGGTCATACTGCTAACTGTCCACACTTAATTTTTGCACTTAAAGTTAATGATTCCCTTAAAACCACAGAAGGTATGTTTGGTGAAAGATGGTTAAATATTTGAAGAAAAGAACACCCTTGAAACTCTTAAGCATAAGTTGGATTCTATTACACTTTGGGGATTTGTGGAAGCCAGCGACTCAGGAAATGTTACTGGCATGGAAGAAGGATTGGATTCAAGTAGATATCAGCAATCCCTATTCCTAACATTTGCATGAGTTAGTCAACAATGTAAGGCAGAAAACTGGTTCAGTATTTTAGCACAGTACCCATCTTAAAAAGCTCAAAGGCATTCTTGATGTATTTGCAAGAAAGAAAGATTAAGAGTCGGAATAGCCATTTTAAAAAATCAGGAACAGAAAACCTCTTGGCTGACTACAGAAAGTGTTTAAAAAGTGTTATATCTGCTAAAAGGAGTGTTACTCGGTACTAGCAAAATTTTGCATATGCAATATTCATTATTATCCTGTTAGGAATAACTTGTCAGAAATTCCAGTGAGTTTTGATCAATTCTGCATTGAAACCTGCAGAATGGTCCCAATTTTATACCTCACAGAAGTTAAACATGAGTCCCAAACCTTTGAATACTAGTGAGCTCCTGTAACCAGTTTACAGGTAAAACTGCAATATTTAACAAGCAAGGAGGCACAAAAGATGAGGGTACAGGCAAATACCCCTCAAGGGGTGGGATTTATTTAGGGGACTGGGGGAAACATACAGAGGGGCTGTGGTTACTAAGTCAGTGGGAAGCACCTCTTCCTCTAAACTGGTAGGCACAGGGTGTCTACTCTTGGACTTTTACAGTGGTTGGTACACAAAAGTCCAACCACTTTTTTCCATTTTTTTATTATTATTTTTTTTAATTTTCTGACTTTTAATTTTAATTTCCTCATTCACCCAGTAAATTTGTCTGTGTATCACATTATAAGGGATACATTTAGCTTACACAGCTGGCTTACCCTTTCCCTTTTGCATGATCTTCTTCCCAGCATGGACTTTAAGCTACACTGGGGAACACTCGTTCAGTTAATTAGCGCCTGCTAGCTGTGCCCCGTAAGCATTCAGGTGGAAACCGCTCTCCACAATTATTTGTGTGGTGCTGATCACCCCCTGCTAGTGTGCAGCAGATTTTTCTGCTGTCCTACTTTTTCCTGATTCTTTGTGATTTAGGCAAAAGTTTTCGTTGCTACACACCATTACTGCAGTGTCCACCGGTGGCCGTTAATAGGTTCTGCATTGTCTGATTATGGTGGATATGGACTGGAGGGAGCATAGTGGCCATCCGTAGGTGGCACATTCAATCTTTTTCACAGTATATGGATATAAAAGGTGCAGATTGTTTTAGTTGCCCTTTGCAGATGCAGAAAGTACCAGTGTTAGCACTGAAATCATAGAATTATACAAATAAGGAAACACCACTAATAGACTTCCTTCGTGATAGTGTGGTCACATGACCTATCCTGCAGGGTTCCTCTTCTTGAGCAAGTCCACCTGATCTATTCCACCACCATTTAATATAATGCTGCATCATACTAAAGAAGATTGTTGATCATAGTTGCTTTAGTCTGTATTTGAG
The DNA here is from genome assembly GCA_019775915.2 of Cyphomyrus plagiostoma. NCBI lineage: Eukaryota > Metazoa > Chordata > Actinopteri > Osteoglossiformes > Mormyridae > Cyphomyrus > Cyphomyrus plagiostoma. Next base: position 28,565,506 of record JABFEA020000001.1, read on the forward strand.
TTTTTATTGCTTTGGAGAACAGCTGTGAAACAAAAAGATGCTTTCCACATGTTGCATCTTGCTCTCTTTTGAGGCATACACACAGTCAAGAGCGAAGGTCAGATGTCCAAACACAGGGTTACCCATTTATCCAGCACCTCTAGAGCATAGTGGGTGATTAAAGGACCTGCTTTAGAGATCCAATGGACCTTTGCCCATTCTAGCAAGGACTGGATTCAAACCCATGACTCTCTGATTACAAGCATAGAGGTGCAACCCACTGAGCCCTCATCCACTCTTAGTGTTTTGTATAAGTCGGGGGGGGGGGGGGGGGGGGGGCAACCAAACCCCCCAGGGGCCGGGGGTTTGTGAGGTTTTTTGGTAACCCGGTGGGGAGGAGTTACAAACA
>JABFEA020000001.1:28590820-28602298 GCA_019775915.2 Cyphomyrus plagiostoma
CCGTTAGTCCCTGCTCGTCCCGCGGCCCCGCCCGTTCCAGTTAGGCCCGAGGCTGCTGCAGCAGCGGCTCGGGATTTGTCTAGTCTTCAATACACTGGGTGTTACTATCAAGTAAACAATAGACCTTCCAGGCAAAACCATTTTTTTCTTCCTATTATGAGATGGTTTGGGCTGAGGCATGAGCCAAGAGAATGGCCTTTGTTATGAGGGAGGTTTTATTGCAGGGACTAGCTGTTGAATAGAGAATATGTGGCAACCCTTTATTTAAAGCAGTCATGTATAATTCACAAATGTATAAATACCTTCATAATGCAAAATGCATCCTTAATCCTTATACTGACCATTATGATGAATTATGAAGGTTATCTATTGTGCATTATAGATTCCTTCATGGCTATGATGTGTTATGCTTTTTTATAAATAGTTATAGTCATGTTTATAATGCTTTATGCATGCATTATAATGCATTATGAAGGAATATATAATGCATTACTGTGGTGTGTTGGTGTCCGCCCAGGGTTGGTTCCTACCTGCGCCCGTTGTTCCCGTGATAAGAGAGTGTGGGGAAAAGGATATAAATATGTTTGAAAACTACTATACAAAGACAGGGGATCTTTTTAAAGTCTGTAAAATATAACTGGTTGAATATAAATAACGCATTACTTAATGATTTATAGAACTAAAATGAGACCATTCATTGTTGGAATAAATTATTACAACAATGAAAGTACAATAAAATCATAAAGAACTGGAGAATAATCAAATTATATACAGCTCCAGTACATATTTTACATTGAATGTTATGAAATCCTGCAAACTTATCTTAAGCAAACATTAGATGAAACACAGCTGAAGTGAACCAGCTCAAAATGTTAACAATTATGCGATGTTGACGCCACCGGTCATACCGATGTTGAAAACACTGTCACACTCCTTCCTACGTGGCTGATGGTTCTGTGTTGGTGAACATGAGTGATGTGTATCTCAGGCATTGCAACACTTGGAGTTCAGGTCACAACTTGCCGCATGACTCAGCTGTGTGGCATGAAAGGGGTGGCCTGATGTTTGCCTGTAGAGTTCTGTCAGGCACAGCAAGCAGTCCTTTGTGATGAAGACACAGGGGACGGGACACCTTGGATGGGATGCTGGTCCAATCAAAAGCATGTGGAATTACACTATGGGCAATTTTAGCATATAAATTATTGCATATTTTTGATGTCAGAAGAAAAGTCACAGAGAACTGTAGGGATTTGAACCCAGAAGCCTGAAATGTAAGGCTACTATTTGGGTCCTGCAGTGAAAGTGTAGATGTTCTAATGCAGGAAGCACCAGCACACCTGTCCATTGATATTACTGTGCAATGAGGACATTGGTTTTCCCCAAAAAAGCCTACATTAGCCATCAACTATGTCTACAGAACATGCTCTCAAAATGTTTAAAAGTAAATAAGGATTTTTTTTTACAAATATGGATGCTCTTTCTAGTGAGCATGTTTTTTGATATATGATGTTTGCTCATGCTGGTATCAAAAGTATTAAATTTAGCTAAATCAGTACGAGCCTCTAAGATTAGGGTTCCCCAGATCCTGTCATGGAGGGCCAGGGTGCAGTTCACAGATTTCCCAGCTCAAACGCACCTGCCCAACCTGGCAGTTAACTGGTCGAGCTTAAAAAGGTGTCTTTGTTCAAGATAAAATCTGCACACTGTGTTGCAGACTGGCCCCCCAGGAGCAGAATTGGGGAAACCTGCTCTAGATGGTGATGTTCTTGACCTCCTGACTGTTCACATTTAGTCAAAGAACCATTCCCAGGAAGAATCTGCCCCAAACTTTCTCTTTGGATAATAAGGATCTGACTGTGTTTCACTGAAATGTAAACTTTCCAAGCTGATAGGCATCAAGAGCTTTTCTTTCCCAGAGGTCTTCAGGAATTTCTGCTGAGGGTTGGTACCACACGGTCAGCCCAAACCAGGCCCAGTGTTTACAAAAGTCATTCAAACAACCGTCCGTAAATAACCTTCAACCTTTATCTGAGTTAACTAGGGAGATATTAATGTTTACATTGAATGATATCATTTTCTTTTGCTTGTGTAGAAAACAAAAACAAAGCAACATTCCATGTTGTTTTCACTCTTATTTATGAAAATGGGCAATGGGTGCTGAAGACCATATAGATACTGTCCTATTAAAATATCATTATGATGCTCCCAGCTATTTTCAGTATCTCTGCTTTATATATTGAGGCCTGTGATCTATCCTGGTATGTTTCTTATGATCTTTGTTACCATCTTCAGGTTATGCTGCCCAAAAGTTCCCCACTGAGTCAAAGCGAGAAAGAAAAGGGCTAAACTCAGACCGGCCAGACCCCATCTGTCACGCCTTGCTGCCCCGCAAAGACACAGAAGAGCCATGAGCGAGTCCCCGGTCTCCAGCTTCGTGGTAGAAGCCATGGCAGCCGTCGTCCACTCTGTAAGTTATGCTGCGACCAATGCAGGACCTCCTCTGGGGTCACCTGATGAGTGTTAGCCAGTGAGTGGCCGGCAAAATTTTCATCATCCTTTGCCTGCATGAACATTCTAACACCCCTTCTTTCTTGCAAGACTCCTCCAAATTGACATTATTTTCCTGCATTTTGTAATATATCCCCTCCCCCCCACCTCAATCAGCAAATTTTATCAGGGACAATCCCCTCACCCTCTCCCAGGAGATAAACTTTTACCTCCCTGAAATCAGTACGCCTAAAGTGGAATCTCCGTACAACATTACCTACAGTTACACTACCTGTAAGGCCACCTTTGCTCTTTAATCTGATGTTGTCTGTCTGCTTGTATGGAGTGGCCCTGCAACATTAACAAATCATTACATGCATTAGTACCACCCTACAAAAGTATGACGGGAACATGGCAGATTCCCGTGGAATTCCTTATAGTAAATTGATTTAATGTGTAATAAAGTGACGTTGGCCTCCTGAGCATTTGTATACCTATGGAAAAGCTTTAAATCAGCCATGTCTCTCCTTACAGTAATTCATGCCTGCAGTGGCAATTGGTTGACATTTGAAATATGACAGCACCTGTTGGCTCAGACAGACCCTTAGGCAGCACTTTGCTTTGTGTTGCATCATAAATTATATAGTAAATCCTGTTCTTTACTATTCACACCGATCATTTACTAAAATATTCATTTAAATATTTAAAATACTGTCTTCTGAAACTAAAATTTTCATTTAAATATTTTAAAAACTGTCTTCTAAAATATTTTTGCTCTGCAGTAGACTGATAAAATGTATTAATGGTAAATATTTTGATAGCACTTTACTTGAAGCTGCCATCTACAAAGCACTATAGATACCTTCGTAATATATTATAATGGTCAGTATAAGAGTTAATAAAGCATTACATCATCTTCTACTGGCAGTCATAAGGCATTATAGTGTTGATAATAAGACTTCATCAGCTCCAATGAAGCTTTATTAATGTATAAAATCTGTAGCCATGTTTATAAAGCTTTATGAATACATTATTATGTATTATGAATGTGTTTATAGATAATTTTAATCATGGCATTCACATTGAATTCACATTCACACCTATTAAAACAGTATTAATTCTGTTTACACTTAAAAATCACATTTGTTTGCTTTGAAAAGATGATTTATGTGATATATAAAGGTATAAATATACAGTGTTTAATTTTAATGAACAGTTAATTAATAACTAGCAGTACTGTTTTTAAGTACACCTCGTTCTTTTATACTGGTGTGTGACAGAAGACAAACAGCCCAAGGTCAAGGTGTTGTACAAGGTCAGGTACACTAGATGTTCACATTAGACAAACACAATAACATGTCAAAGGTATCAGAAAATGTTTTACTTAAGGAATATATCTAAATACGTCCTAAGCATTAAATGCAAAGTGTTGGTATCTTTGTATTTTTGATGTTTTATTGTGATTATAGTTATATATTATATTTTTGTTTTTTACGTCATATATCTGACATGATCTGGTCCTGACATACTTGTAGAGAAGAGCTTGATTTGTGGTGTGTGAGCTTATCACCCGCATGGCAAGGTGCTGGTAGTGGCAGGGTTGCAGGAAGCATGGGGGATGGGGGGTCGTGTCCTCCACAATATTTAATTTGGCTTCATTCATTCCCATAATAAGTTAAGTTGTGTCCCCTGCCCATCTCAGACATTCTCCTATGGCATTGGGCAGGGGCCTTTGACTCTGTGCTGCCGATGCAATTTGGCCCTCAGGGAAAAATAACCGGGGAATCGTGACGATCAAGGTCATATTTCATCAAGTCCATGAGAGACAGAGGCTCTGCTGGTGCAGGTATCACACTGTTGCATGACTGCTGTGTTTTTATGTTCTTCCTTCTGAAAAGCAACCCTTACTCCCCTGACAGTATAAATAGGAGGGACGTGCTGACAGAGGACAGGGCAAAAGTTTGATCTCTGCGCACAGAGTGAGACTTATTATCATTCTGTGGAACAGTAGCACTGATCCAAAACTGGCCACTATCCCTGTAATAAACAGCCAGAGAGCTGCAGCACCAAAACTGTCAAGCACGAAAACTATAGTTAACAATCAATCGGTTATATAACACTGTGACATAATAATGTTAATACATTTCACATTGTAAAGCACTTTCAATACTGTTTTTATTATAACGTGTTTTTAATTCCATTCATTTTGGAAGTTTTCATTCCCAGGATTCATTTCCTTGTACTTCTCGATGAGTCACATCCATGTTGCAGTCATAAAAAATTTTCAGAGTCAGTGAAAAAATCCTAGTGTTGCATTTATGTTTGTGTGTTTCGGCCTGGTATTCTGTAACTTTCTACCAGATTTCCTGTATGATTTTAACATATCTGGGTTTATCTCTATCCCCCACTCCAGTTGCCATTAGTAACAAGAACTGACCACCCAAAATATTGGCTCAAACTGTTCCTTTGAAAGTTTACCAAGGGAGCTACCAGATTTATGTTATAAACTGGACATATATTCTTATGTTATAATCTGGATTTATATTAAAATTATAGAATTATGTTAAGATACATGTACAATATGGACTTGACAGGTGTGAATGGGGCTGTGGGCTGGTCAGAGTAATCATGGGGCATCACCCTAGTTGGATTTTGTTATATACGTGCTGGGCCTGTCCAGCATGCAGTTAAAAAGTACAGGGATAATTTCCAATCCCAGTCCAGCCCTGATTACAACCCAGTGTTAATCAATTGCTTAATTACAATATTATTAATATTACAGTAATGAAGTAATTACATTTCTTTCTTGTTCACTGTCCACTGAAGCTCATGCAGCTCTGTTTTCTGTTAACAAGTGATGTTATAAATGTATTGTTGGATTCATTCATTAGGTTCGCCAGAATTTTACTTTAACTGCAGATGGCAACACATAGCGAAATGCAATGTCAATTACAGGAACCTGTGGGTCATTTTACCCCCATGGAGGTTAATCATTACCCCATCAGGAGCTGTGCTTTTGTCCAGCTGAGGAGCACAAACTCAGTGCCATTGTCTCTCTGTGCATGTGTGTGTATATACATGGGTCAGGTATATATTACATTATGAAGACCAAATATCCCCACAGTGTGATAAAAACTTGTTATTTTTATGTGGGGGACATAAGGCGAAACTGAATTTTATAAAAATCTACAATCAAAAAACTAAAAATGAAAAACTCTTGTATTTTGCTTGGTTACTTGTGGTTATGGTGTGGCTGAGTAGAGGTCGTCATAGTTAGCATAAGCATTTTTCCCATAGAAGTGAATGAGTGGTCCCCATAAGGATAGGTATAACCTACTGTGTGTATGTGTGTGTGCGTGTGTGTGTGTGTATGTGGGTTAGATTTATGTTAAATTGTGAGGACCAAATGTTCCCCAACAATGTGCTAAAAACCTGTTTTGACATTGTGGGGACCATTTTTCAGATGGCGGTGTACGCTTTTGTGCCTCGGAATGGTTGTGTAAACCCTGACGTGCCAGTCAGTGCTGACATCACGAAAATGGCTGAAACCTTCTTGCCATCATGGGGAACTCCTTTGGCCACATGGGAATTCACAGGAGCATTTAGAACTGAGTTTTGTTAAGTGTTAGGAGAAAATCTCTTATTATGATTATTAACCAGACTTTTGGTTCCTAAATGTACAGCAGATCAATCAACGACTATTTCAACATTGTGTCCGTCTGAATGGAACTGGTTTGGGCTCAATGCACTTCCTGTACAGAGGAAAGGTATATGGTCAGGATAATGCAGGGCAGATCAGTAGGATTCGAACAAGGTTAAGGGGTCAGGCTGGTACATAAACTTTAGCCCTTTGTGGGAAAGCAGCTATTGTTGGAGGGCTTGATTTCTCAGCTGAAAATGACATAGTTAATCTTTAATATGACTACTAAGTTTGTGGGTAATAATTCATTATTAATTAATGACCCATTTAATGCTTCTGATGACTTTACAGGTGAATAATCATTAAAATAACCTTAAGTATAGAAAATACAGGTGTGGTAAAGCCAGAACCAGCCATTCATGTAGTCAGACATTCTTTGAGACAAAACGCACTACAATATCCCAACAGGATAATCAGTTCTCCCACATTACCCTGGTGCTTCGTGCTTTGTATGTTGTTAAGAATGATCAAATTAATACCTGTGGCATTAATTTGTACCTGGGAGGGTGTTTTTTTATTCACACCAGCACTGAACTGACAACTTTTTCCCTTCCTGTGTAGGATTAAAAAGCAGTGAAAATGACCAGGTAATTCTACATTACGAGAAAAGAAACACTTTGCTAAGAAGTCACCTGCTGAGTAGTGGGCTGGGTGGATTAAGGCTGTGACAACTCAAAAGTTTCTTTTCCGCTGAATCTTATATTACACGGCTTACTGTATGTATGCTTCTGAGCCTCTGATTTTTATCATGAAAGCCCTTGGTCAGCAGGCTGTCATGCATAGTTGGGGTTGCAGAATTCCCAGCTCCGACTTCAGTATCCTGTAACTTCCTCCCTTTTAGGATGTCTTTAACTAAGCTGGCTGCCTATTACATACCAAATATGCCTTTCATTGCTCAAAAGAGACTTAAAGAAAGGAAAGATACAATAGTTAAATTTCACTTTAATTTCAGTTTGATGACCTTTATCTCAGCTGACAAACTGTCCCTGATATCATCCCTCATGACTGTCCAAAAGCAGCCAAGACACTATAATCCTGACTCCTGCCTGAGCCTGGGCTGTGTATTGATGATACTGGAATGTAATTCAGCATGATAGAACCTGACGGAAAATCGACAGCTGCCAAATTACAGCCCAAAAGTTATTTTCTTTTTGTTCTTACGTAGCACCCTGCTACATGGGTAAAATCGGTGTACTTTTTAGTGTTTTCTCATTTATTATTTTCTGATGAATGTCCCATTATTTTCATTGATGATACAACACAATGAAATTCCACATGGCAGCAATCTGGGAGAGGAGACTCATACATGAGGGCAAGGTGGGAAAGAACTCAACTCAAATACATGTTGATTACAAAAATCAATAAACATCATAGTATCATTTTCAAAATCTTCTATAAAAAAACAACATACATAAGACTTAAAATGAGATTTCAGTGAGTGAGTGAGAAATTAACGTTTTAGGTAGATATATGATCAGCAGAGATAATGTGCTGGGATACTTGCAGATATAAATAAAGTGAGGTCTCTCCCTGCAGAGATTTATTTTTTAGATCCATTTGAGCCCACTTTGGTATTTTCAAAGATAATTTCTCAGAAGACAACTCTGAGAATTGCAGCAGTAAGGAGAAAGTCTTTCTGTTTGCAATGATCATATTTCTCTCTCGGAAAAATAAGATACCTGTGACCCTGACCAGCATGTGACTGGAGGATGGATGGATGGATGTATGGATAGATAGATAAGTAAAAGAGGGAGTGCCAGTATACATGGCCTGATCTAGATTTAGGCAGATTAGGAACTAGGCAGCTGCCTAGGACCCAATCAGCAGGAGGGGACCTAACAAAATACCACAGCCCCCAGCCCTCCTAGTTGGCAAAATTGCTGGATAGCAGTTCAATATATTTTCGTTTTAAAGAACTTAGTGACAGACTTGAAGAGTGTCATCAGTCCACTGTTGAATATTTATTTTAATTTCATTGCCATTTAATTGACTTTCATGGAGCAGCAGAATTTTCAAATCTGGAATTACTTTGCAACATTCGGCAGTGTTTTACATGTCTTTTAATAATTAATTGCAGAGGCCAAAGTAAAAAGTACAGCTTTTTAAACAAAATCCCTAACAAATAGAGCAAATTTGTAAGTTTTAATTACATACACTCTCAGCTGGAGTAAATTAATGTTTACTGAACAGCCATAACATTAAGCCTGATATGGTGTAGGTCCCCCTCACGTCACCAAAACTGGAAGCTTGGACTTGTATGGTTGAAGCATGGACTCCACAAGACCTCTGAAGGTGTCCTGGGATATCTGGCACCAAAACGTTACCTACAGTTCCTTTAAGTAGGTAGGACCTCCATGGATTAAACTTATTTGTCCAGCACATCCTAATGATGCTTGATTGGATTGAGATCTGAATCAAAATTCAAAAACTTACATCAAATTGCAGATGACTGCCTTAGATAAACAATTTGGTCTTTTTGAGAGGGAACAAAAACTCCTGTGGTAATAAACATAATTCTATGTTTCCCCCCCTACCTCATTAACTTCATAACAGCTGCAGACTACAAAACTGCTTGATGTGTGTATTAAAAACACAAAGAGAATAGTAATACTTGATCAATCCCCATGGAGAAATGGTCTTGTTGTGTGTTCCATTTTGTCTCCATGAGACACACAGATGAATGCCGGCCTAGGAGGCAGAGCATAGGTTCACCCAGTGTCTGCGATCTCTGAAGCAATTATGGTTAGGGGCCTTACTCCCACTTTGGGAACTGGTCTGCTGGCCCTGGGATTTGAACTGGTGACCTTCTGTTCAAGTCTGAAGTCTAGAGTCTGAAACCATTAAGCCAAACGCCACCCCTGAAAATGAGCCTCAGGGGGGAATGACAGTCATCTTATTCTGTTTCAACCTGACATCTTTATGTTGTAAACAATCTCAGCATCCTGATATAAAGGCAGCAACCTTTCCTGATCTTTCTCTTATAGTGAGACCCACTTCTCAGTACTCACTCACAGGCCCGTTGGAAGCAGGTGTACTAACCTGGTTCGTGAATAGCAGTTAAAGCATAGCATTCTGATACACTACTCTTCACATTGGGGCGGGAGTTGGGGGGGTTGGGGCAGGGCCTGGTGCAGCAGAAACATCTGCTCATGAAGTGCTGGGCAGGAAAGCTGTCTTAGCATTGCAGTGATTTTTAGGTTGAAAGCCACCCAGCCCATGCAGACCCTCCACTCATAGGAAAATTTTGTTATTGAACTTCATTTTTCTTTCCATAAGGCCAGTTTAGGATGATAAAAAATGTTGTTCTCTGTAGAAAATGCTCCCATGAAGCACTTTGAGAGCTCTTGCACATGAACATGCAGCGTGGCGTTCATTTTGTTTTGTTAATGGCCTGCAGGCCGCTGTGATTGATGTTCACCGCAAAGGCCTGCCTTCACATGCTAATCAGAGCTGTATTACAGGCATAGCCTTACATGACTCTTTTATCTTCTTTTATCGCACATTTGATTGGCACTTCGAAGATACAGAATTTACTTTCTTGACTGTGTCTTGTGGAGGCAAGCCACCTGTTATTACTTCCAAGTTTGCATTTTTATGTGTTGTTGTCCATGAACGTTACACTGATTGGTTGCCAAGCCGTGTATATATAATGGCAGAGGATGATGATGATGATGATGATGATGATGATGAAAACCCTTTATTGCTGTTGCAATACACCATGTCACTAGTCACAAGTACCATTATACTTGGCAGGGTCTAAATAAAAATGTATCTTCCCAGAGTGCTCTGCCTTTGCCTACCATCACTTGAATGTTTAATCTAGGAAGATTGTGGTTCTGTGGTTGTTTTAATAATATGATCATTGCAAGACTTATAGAGCAGATGTCCACCCACAGTGAGCGATGTTTGTTCTTGATTGTCACAGTGGAAAGCTGATGTTAATGTGAAGTCTAAGAAGTTCCCTTTTTTGGAGTCGGTGCTGACCGATGCAATCATAGCTGTGTCTAGGTAAGAGGAAGAGAAACTCAGCCATGAGACAGGAGACTGGCAGGAGGAAACAAGAACAAAAGACAACCACTCTTACTTCCGCACAAGAGAAAAGAATCCCAGCAGAGAGTCTTGGAGGGTTGTGAGATTAGACACCAAGGTTGGGGAGCATTTCGGGAGGCAAAAAAAAACCCAGAACCCATTGTTATGTGATTGGAAATTAGGCACATGATGTGAAGCAGTGGGTTTGGGGAGGGGTAGGTACGAGGGGAGATCTGGAAATTGTTGGGAATAGTGAAGGAAATGATGAGTGAGTGACGAATGGACTCCAGTCTGGATGTTGGGTCCATGTTCACCTACAGAGGGATCAGCCCGAGTTCTGTCCAAAGGAAGGGTTTATAAAATGAGCAAGACTGGGGCCAAGCCGCACGAGGTGTGGAGCTCTATCGCTGCATCCATGATGTCTCTCTGCAGTCAGTGAGATGCTGAGTGATTCTGAGCACTTCATACCGATTCCGCATGAAGGATTCATACTGAGCAGTGACTCTTTGCTCTGTGTGAATCTGGGCCTGTTCTCATCGTGACACGGTCACTTTTTAATTTTAATGTATTAGTATTTATTTTTACAGTATTGCAAAATGATTTCAACAACTTTACCTTTAGCTTTAATATTTACACCTATGTTTATTTAGCAGATGCTTTTGTCTGAAGTGACATTCAAGTGTGGCAGATAGCACATTACAAAGATATGTCTGTCAAGATATCAGCTTGGCATAGGTGTGATAAGGCTCAGCTTCCAATGAATGTCCAGACACAGGTGTGAATAAAGCTACACAATGCCATCCAAACAGAGCAAGAACATAATAAGGTAACTAATCAAATCAACAAAGTACAAAGAACATTCAGGATCACTTTTAATTGGATCCGTAAACTGTTAAATCAGTTTAGGCATTAATAAAGCAAAAAAAAATGTGAATTTTCTTATTTAAAATAAGCTAGTAAAATATATCAAGCTAAAATCTAATGGAAACCATCCTTCTTCTTTATCTTTACATGTGTAATTAATATTTGGTCTATTCCAAGGCAAATGATAGGTTCCCCAGCAAAGGCTGTGTGTGTCAGTAGAACCTCCACAGTGCCCCCTATAGAGCAGGAGATTCAGTATATATGCACAGAGGCAAAGTTAAAGGGCAGCATAAGGTGAATGAGGCACATTGTAAAGGAGAAGGGGGGGGGGGCGGGGGGGGGGGGGGGGGGGGGGGGGGGGGGGGGGGGGGGGGGGGGGGGGCGGGGGGGGGGGGGGG
>JABFEA020000001.1:28602398-28660060 GCA_019775915.2 Cyphomyrus plagiostoma
AGGCACATTGTAAAGGAGAATCCCCCCCACCCCCCCGATCCTGGAGTGCCCTTGCTTTTAAGTTTGTCCTCACCGCAGAAGCTAACAGGGGGCACTCTTTATTTTACTGTGCCGTAATCGCGCCTTCGCTCACATGCCCGGCGAGGGGAGAGATAGGGCTCTGATTAGGGCGTAATGCAGCAAGGTCAAAGGGAGACAGGGAGAGGACTTCCCCCTTCTGTGGTTTTAAACTGGTGCTGAGGGCCAGAGTGGGACAGAGCAGCCACCGGCACCACACAGGCCCATCTCAGCACATCAACTGACCGCCGATACTCCCATGAGCTTGGTAAGTCCACCGGAGGGCGTTGGGCCAACATGAAACGGTGGAGCAGGACATGGAGCAAGGTAATTAGCTGCCCAGTTAATCACATTTTAATTGACCCAGCTGAATTGTGAGAAGTACTGTGCACTGGCACTCTGCAAGAGAGTTTGGTCTATCCAATAGATTCTTCGGCAACCCCCTTGCTATATTTTCTGGCCCATGTCACTTCAAGGAAGTCCTAAGTACTTCAGGGTGATGCTTAATTGGCCAGTGGTGGAGGACCTGCAGCTGATCTCTCAAGGGTTCCTGGTCAAAGCCTGAGTAAGAACCTTGTCATTGCACCATTTAGTGCATAACCTGAAAGCCTTGGGAAAAAATATTTAGCTGCATCAATGAGTGTGAATCTTCAAAATATAATGACTAGTCACTGATTACAGTTTGCTGTTTTATTCCTGGCTGTCCAAACTCATTTTACCCCTTTACTGATCGTGCAGCTGTGGAAGATTGACATGTGAATAGATTTCTGACCTGTAGCATTTCTTTCTCATTGTATTTCCTGTTCTGATACAACTTACTTTCTTGGCAGAAGATCATTGCAATCGTTTATTACAGTATTATATCATTTTGTTAAAGCTGGCAGGGACGCATCCTTGTGAAGTGTCGCATGAATATTGTGGCAGGACCTGGTGCAGCCAGCCAGTGCAAGTCCTTCACCTCAAAGGAAAACTTTTCAGAAAGCTATTGAACTCCATTTTTCTTTCCATAAGACCAGTTTAGGTTGATTAAAAATGTTGTTCTCTGTAGAACTCTGAATGTTTTCCTGCTTCGTGGTGGATCCAGCTATTTGAGGCTTCTCGTTTACACTTGATTTCAATACCAAATTTTTGTCACCTCTCTGCTATTCCATGTCACATCTGTGTGAAGTCTAGTAGTTGACCGTGAAGCGCCCTAAGACAAGAAATAAAATACTATGTTCCAATGTTTCCGAATCTATTTGCTTTATTGACCAGGGCATTTACTTTTGCATGTGTGCATCGTTTGTCCTGCCTCATATTGTGCCTGTTACATGTGCAACGAGCAGCCAGATGTGTTTCCTAACAGGCATGTGTGTCCAGGAGAAGGTTGATCTTGATCCCCAGAAAAAGCAGAAACTTCACACTAATGACCTTTCTTGTTAGCAGAACGCACAATTCACTCTTCACGTGATATCTCTTGTTATCTGTCCTAGAGGTAAAAATGAAATGTCACCGGAGGTCATATTATTATCTAAATTCTGACAAACTAACAATATGCAAATAGCAGCCATCAGATAACATTACAGTACTTAGCAGTGATTCCTGGGTTAAATAGCTTCCTTTTAAAGTCACATGTGCTCTTGAAAAATAAACAGCAGATGTGATGACATTGCCATCACCACACCTTGACTGAGGCTCGGTGTCTCTGTCCGGGAGGCTTGAATCCTACTGTTAGCAGTGTAATCACATCACTGCTGGGCGCTTTTGCAAAGCCCTTATTCCCAACTGCTGTAGCAGTGACCTTGTGCTCTGTCCCTAAAACTGTGTTTTTAATGAAGCATAACATGGGGTATGTGAAACCTGAAGAAGTCCGATGTACCTTAGACATATGGCATATAAATACCTTATATACTTTTTGACAGATTTAAGATCGCAGGGAGAAGATGCATAGCTAACACAATGCTGAGGTACATATTAGCTTATAGGGGACCTACAGTTAATTATTGATACATTTTTTGATGATTCATTTTCTTGATAAGAACTCAGTCAGACTGGCAGTGTTTTGGTAACTCCAGCAGGATGTTAGTGGTGTACAGGTGTCTGACTGGCAGTACCCATTTTGGAAAGACTCATGCACAAACAGCTTGGGCTACATCTGCAGGTATGGCTTTTTGTTTCCTGTAACTTACAGTTCCTGACAGCAGAGGCATTCAGTCAAGGGCCTGGCATTGGGTCATCATTCTTTTTTTAGGGTTTAGCTACCATCACATTATTGGGATCTGCCCAAACCTGTTCGGAAAATGGGGTGTTATGAGGTCAAAAGAGAGTTTCTCCTTAGGTAAACATCCACTGTGTGGTTTTCAGAGCTGTTTGTATTCAGAATATTTGTGGTTTTATCTTGTAGGATAAGTTTAAGTGTACCTAAGAGTTAACTGGTGGGTTTGGCAGCACTGTGAAAGTGCATGTTTTTTAAAAAATAGGATACATCTGTTTAGCTAATATGTCCTTTATCTCACAAGAAAGTGGAAAAATGGTGGAAATACTGTATGACCTCAGGCTTCTGGTAGAAAGAGTGGCCAAATGAGTCCTTACAAGTCATTTGAAGGACTGTTATCATGAGCAAATTTTAAATAGGATTAGTAAGTCATTGAACAAACATTAATGTTCCTTTTATAAAGGGGTCCTTGAAGTCTAGCTAACCTACAGCTAGCCTTGAGTGAAGGACTGCTTTAAACATCTGAGAACGGGGTGTCCTGTTGTACTTTTGTGTTTATGGACCTGGATGGAGCAGTGTGATGGAATACTTCATAGCTTTACCTCGAGATGCAAGCTGAAACATTAGATGGTAGCAGGATTACGTAGCCATAAACATTATCATTGTTACATTTGTTGTGGTAGGCATAGCTGTTCCACTTGAGTAATTAAGCTATAAATAGATGGTGACAATTATGGTAATTGTCTTACGCAGTCAAATAAAATGATGTTTAAAAGAGTGTCATGTTGGCGTAAAACTATGACACAGTGCAGTAACTATCCATTATACTTATTTATTCTTTGACTCAACCACTAGCACATTTTATTTATCATATCAATGCCTAATTTACTTTTTAAACTAATTTAACTAATTGATTAAGTGAGCTGGTGGTGAAATTTAATGAGTAGATGAAATGGCCGACATGTTCATGAGAGGTTTGCGAACTGAGGTTGCGTTCTTCCAGCCCTCCAAGAAGATATCAGTATTACTATTTTTTGAAGATCAGAAAAAATCCTGTCACTTTTCATTGTTCCTCTTAATTTGCATATGTTAAATTGTATTTTGTTGTTCTGAGCAAACACTTACTACCAATAAATAACATCAAACATTTTCTTTGACTGCCTAAGACTTTTGCACTTTAGTGTCTTTCTTAGACTTTGTGTCTCTTGGAGAGCAAAATGTGATATGTGAAAGGAATGATTCCAATGTACTTGTTCAAGCAGCAAATAAAGCATCATTTTCATTTTATAAGTTCTGAATGTCCAGTAGTCATGGTCTGTAGTTTGTGAATTATGTGGCTTCGGCCATCAGAGTGTGCCATACTGTGGTAACCATGGTGATATTAGCTGTGCCTTAAACAGGATGGAGGGGGTCAAGCAATGAAGCATAAGAGACGTCCCTGGAGCTGATTCTTACCAGCAGATACTGTCACCTTCAGAACGGGCATGGGAGTTCTTCAGTGCCTTGTGTTGTATTCCTGAAGGAATTTGTCTGTTTCTTTTACTACATATAATCAGCGATAAAATAATTTTATTCCTGTAAATTCAGAAGGGTACATAAAGCTGTAGCTATTGGTGCAGTGTTTCACATTTAATTGGAGAGCAGTTCAGAAACAGGAGCATGTGCATACTTATCACTTATAGGCTTTACCAATAGCAAGACTTCCCTCTGGTGGTCAATATTTGTTACTTGCGGCTTCAACGTGTGAATCAATGAATCTAAAATTACATCTAATGCCCCAGTTTTACTGGCTAGCCGTATTTAAACATGCTAAGTTCATTGTACGTGCATTAGTCAGGAAGCAGGGCCCTACCTTTCTATACTGTCTGTTCTGTTTTATATGTTACACTCTGTATTGTTTTGATGGACATATGAAATGAAATGAAATTAAATGTTATTTCAGTTGATTCAATTGATTGTTCAATTGATTGTTACTGTCTGTTTTTAGCAATGACCTGTGGTGTAACAAATGCAAGACCCCCCCACACATGTCATTTTCTTTGTTTAATTTCACATAACCTCAGATGTCATATTTATTTATCCCTTGTCTATAGATCCCCTTTGTAGAGGTCAGACTCTCCCCTGTGCCTGAGTGCTTTGTTTGTCACCTAGCTATGAACTGAATTATATTTAAATATCTGTCTGTCAGTATCCTCTCATCTCCCCCCCACCTCAGGGTTTAATGCATTGGTCAGGCCTTATTCATGTCAATAATTCATTCCACAGTTTGATAGCTGTGATCTATGTAACCAATCGGTCTCCCTGCCCCACCCACAGCCAGAGTCATCGACTCCACCCCCCCTTAATGTGCACCAGGAGGAGGATGAGGAAGGGGACCTGAACAAAGCCCTGGGGGTAGAGTGTTTCCAGCAGATTCTGCACACAGTCCCCAGTGTCCCAGATGAGCATCGTCGATGCTACAGTGAGGAGGACTTTGAGTGTGAGTACACTGATTCTATTTCAGTACACTGATTCTATTTCAGTACACTGATTCTATTTCAGTACACTGATTCTATTTCAGTACACTGATTCCATTTCACGCTGATGTGGTGCTTGGGACAAAAAATCAACTCCTATAGAATCTCCAAAATAGCTGGTAAATTTCAAAAGCCTTTTTTATGATTAAATGCATTCTTGCAAATGATGCATTGAGGAGTCTCGCCAGCAGAGGCACTCTTCCCAAGTCACATGCCCTAGATGTGGTCCAAGTCTGTGCCATGTGTTGCACCAGTTAGAGGCAGGAGTTATACAGTTATGGGATGACAAAAATTGGCACAGTGGACGATAGTATTGGCTGACTACTGAGGAAGACCCACCAACATACTTGTCTGCTACCTGCAAATAACCCGTCTCCAGCAGTGCACGGGACACGGATCTTTCAGCAGGGCAAAATCCTCCACACTAGGATTTTCAACATGTGCAAACAGCAACTGGCCTGGCGAGCAAGCTGAGGAACTTCTGAACTTTCTTGAAATCAAGTTGTTCCTTAGAAAGTCCATCCAGGAAAAGCCCTCAGTCAGCCTTTCAGGGATTTTTTTAGACACCCGACAGGGAAATTTACTGAAACATGGTTCAGGAAGAATCAGTATTATTAATTTTAATAAATTGTGATGCTATATGGGTATTTAGCTATTTGACTGATGCTCTGGGGCTGTGTGCATCGCAGTACCACCTGTTGTATTGTGCAATGGATCCACATGACTCAAAATAATAGAATCAATTTCAGTGGGTTAATTACATGATACAGTGATATGGTGGTGCAGTGGTTAGCACTGTTGCCTCACACCTCTGGGACTTGGGTTCAAGTCTCTGCCTGGGGTACGTATGTGTGGAGTTTGCATGTTCTCTCCGTGTCGTCGTGGGGTTTCCTCCGGGTACTCCAGTTTCCTTCCACAGTCCAAGGACATGCTGAGGCTAATTTGAGTTATTAAATTGCCATCGGTGTGAGTGAATGGTGTGTGAATGTGCCCTGTGATGGGCTGCCCCCTGTCCAGGGTTGTTCCCTGCCTTGTGCCCATTGTTTCTGGGATAGGCTCTGGACCCCCATAACCCTGTAGGATGATGGATGGATGATTGGAAAATGAATGGATGATTGCATGATTATTGGCTGATTGTCAGTGTTGCCCAATTCAGATTCAAATTGGCTGTTTTTATCATTTTAATGGCGACCATGGAGTTACAGTTTTCCACACTAGTATGGTAAATGCTATAGGAAGTTATTGTGTTGTATACAGCGTCAGACCAACCCTTTTCGGGAAAATCTGATCTGATTAACCTAGTTGAATAGCAAATTACCAAAACTCACTCAGTCCTTGGGATACTTCGATTTGACTCTTTCTGTTCAGGCTCTTCTACTTCTCCAGTTTCTCCATGTAGGGACCATGCACTGGGGTGTACTTAGTACTGGTCTGTGCTGTGGTTTTGTGGATGGTCTGTTTTGTATTATGTATTGGTCATTGTCTCTATGTTGGTATCTGGTTTTAATGTTATATCATTTATTTATTTGTTGTATTCCTTTTTAAATGCCTGGCTGCAACCTAAATTTCCATGGTGGGAAAATAAATTTGTCTTGACTTTTTTGGAGAAAGATTTCTGTGGACTTCTGTGAATTTCTGTTGTTTCTTCCAATTTTGACCGGCCAATCAGATGGGGGCCCTCAGGTGGCCACTGAGCCATAATGAGTCACTTAGGTACTTATGACAGTAATCGATTGCACTTCAAATGCTCTTTTTCCATTTCTCCTCAGACCACCGTCACTCCTCACACCATATCCATCATCCTCTGGCCAGGCTTCCCTCTGATGGACGAAAGAAGAAGAGCAGCAAGAAGAAAAGGAGTGGGGGCCAAAAAAGTAGTAGTTCCGGGGCCCCTACCATTGAAGAGGGGGAGGAGGAGGATGAAGAGCGCCTACTTGAGAGAGATGGCCAAGCGGCTGTGCCCACTGCCAGCGCAGTCTCTGACAGCCCGACCGAGAGAGTGCAGGTAACAGAATCACCAGACTCTGCAGAGGTGACTTTGAGACAGAGTCCGATGTGACAGGCGATGCCTCAACCATGCAGCTTTCAAATGGCCATATTTACCGGTGATCTGTTTTAGCAGTGACACAGAAACCCACTGAGCACTTCAGTTTTAGGCCATAATCATATGCTATTGATACATTAATAATATCCATCCATCCATCCATCTCTCTCTGTGGGAGGCATGAAGAATGTTCAGAATAGATGTAATACAAACTGACCATGAAACATGTTGAGTGTGTGTGAAGCCTGCACTGTAGCCTGTTCTCCTCATTTATATTACATTTAATAAGGACGTTTAACTGCTTTTGTTACCGAGGGTGAATCTTAATACCAAGAACACAAAGATCGTACATGTGGTCTTGGCAAGACCGGTCTTGTTACCTTGCTTTCCAAGAACGATCTCACAAGATGACGAGGATAGAGAATGCACCAATAGTGGATGGAGACAGATGTGTCCTTGTGTACTTGTTGCTCTACTGTGCTCTATGCCCAGCTTATTAACCCAGCCATAATTTTAACTTTTATCGTAGTCTATAATAAAAAACACATAATTGAAATGTCCAGTAAAAAATACTATTCCCGGTATGATTTTATTTCCACAAATAAAGGTTAATTTTAAATATTCGCATTAATTTCTTGCACTCTGTACAAATGCTATATGGGGGTATTAACCATTTAAATACACAAGCCAAAAAAGTGAAAAACAGCAGGAAAATCCTATTTGACAGAAAAGATGGAAACGTAGCTCTGATTAAGGTAGTACAGTTATGGTTTGCACTTTCTTCCTCCTCCTGCATAACAGCATGTAATGGATCATGAGATTGTTATCTTTGGCAAGGATGCACCGATGTATCCTTGATATTTCGGGCAGAGCCAAACCAACATCCATACATTTTTACTGTCCTATGATCATGTGTTGGAACTGGTCTTCGGCAATGTAAGATGGTGTAAAATGGGTACAGGGGAACGCATATCGAGATTCAGCCCACCCCAGGTGTGTTCTACACACTGACCCATTGATGTCCAGGCCCCTGTACTAATGACCAGTTTATCTTTGTCTTTTTATAAATATTTTAAAAGTTTTAAAATGAAATTCAGATTTATATGGCACACCTTACACCAGCCTAATGTTAAATTACAATAATTTAATTTAAATGAATTAAGTTAATCTTCTGTTAATCATAAGCAGCTCGGTCCTGAGGCCTTGCGAAAGTATAGCTCTCATACGCTTAACATGGCAACTGCAATTTAGAAGCTTAAAATAAGAACATAACAACACCGTCAGGCACTTTCACATATTGTGTTGTCACTATGGAATGAGTGATAGGACTGAGAAAAGAGACCCCCACATTAAAACCAGCCAGCAAAATATTACGTTCCATGTTTGAAGGGTTCCAACACGTCTTTTAAACTTTTATTGTTGGTTAAAATAACTATGTAACCATATAATGGCTTCCAGAGTGCAGTGTTTTTTGTTTTTTTTAAAAAAAAACTTTTATTTGGTTACAAGGCACAAGTACTTGCTGACTTAATGTGCAGGAGAGGATTGCATATCTTGTTACTTGAGGTTTGGTTTGAATTCAGGGTTTGACGGCCTGCAATTTTGAGCTTCTTAAAGAGCACCTGTAAATCTTGCAGCACCTAGGGAACGCCGCTTTCATGTCTGTCTCTCGTCTCCTCCAGTTCTTCCTTACGGATGACCCTCCCACTCCCTCACCGGGCTCTTCCCAAGCCCCGCAACCAAAGGACTTTGTACCGGAGTCGGCCGTGCATGCAAGCCCCGCCCACCATGAGGATGCCACACCCACAGAGTGAGTTTACAGGCCTCGCCCTTCAGAGCCCGTCCCTGCTGACCATGTGGCATTGCCACAGCAACCTGAACAACACAATGAGAAGATTGTTTCAATCTTTCTTATGCCCTTTATGTCTGGACACTTCGTACATTACTATGTATCCAGATGCCCCAGCAGGAGGCCTGAACTTTACCACCTCATCTTCCTTTCAGCCATCTTTTCCACACCCCCATAATATATGATCTGTACATGAATGCTTTTCTTAGGTCCTCACCTCTCTCTTGCTCACTGTTTCATTTCCCCGATTCCCCTTATTCGTTGGTGACTCTGGACACGTTATTGCCTCGTTTTACCTCTACTGGGATAAGTAGTGAATCTCTATTATAAAGGAAAACTATTTCAAAAGATACTTATGCATGCTAAGATTTCTCAGCATAATCTTTTGGAGGGATTCCTGAAGCAGAAATCTGGGCAGCTTTGACCAGCCTTTTGTGAGTATATTTAGCAACTTTGCAGCAATGCTTATGGGTACCTTTCTTAGTTATACTTGCGGTATTGTTCTACATTAGGTCATACATGTAAATAATAATACTGGAGGCTGGAGAAAGAGATTCAGGATAACAGGTACCTTCTGTAGAGAAAGGCTTAATTTAAGACCAAGACAAACTGTGAAGTCATTCTTATGTGCTGCTCTGAGGACAGATCTGAAAATACTCTTTCAGACAAAGAAGGTATTGATTTCCTGTTTGTGCTGTCGGTCTGCTTCAGTATTTTAGGTAGTAAAACAAACAGCACCATCACTTGGTGCTCAGACACTCTCTGGTATTTGAGGCTTTAGCCCCTTATTATGTGGAAAATTAAATTACTGCCTTAGTTCTCAGATTCTGGAGAGTTTGAGAACAAGTGGCGTAAATTTCAAAAACAACAAGGTATTTAATGAAGCTTTCATAAAATAAAATTAAACTCTCAGGAGTAATTTATCAGCTTTAATTTCAAACATTAATCAAGTGAAACCAAACTATCTATCTATCCATCCATCCATCATGAAACAGCTATATACAGAAGACCATATAAAACAAAAGCCAATAATGAATAAATAATTAAACATGTTCTACAAGAAGTGCAACTTTTTGACCAGGGCTGTGGAGTGGATTTGATTATAAGCAGCTCACAGAAGAAGAAATGCATAGTGTACAGTGTAAGGCATTTACACTGAGAACTTTGAGAAGAAATGTCTCATTTCACAAAGATGCCATGATACTATGTGTCGCTAAAAATGACAGTAAATATGAGCGGTTCAGATGGCCCCCGTCTGATCTGCTCTGTGTGAAATGGACGTTTTCTGCTGTTGCTGTGAAGGCGAGGGCAGGGAACCTGGCTCAGATTTCTCTACCGGAACTACCCGCACTTCTGCACCTCTCCATACCCCAGCCACTGCACTGTGCCGGAATACGACATTGTTCTGTACAATGAAAATGACTATAAATGACTGTAGAGAAAGGCGAGGGCTAGTCCTGTCTTCTACTCTTTCATGTGGTGAACACACAGAAGATCCCGGCTGCTCCTGGAGGTGATGTAAATACGCCCTGTGGTCATGATCACATTCAGCCTCATGTGGCTGTGTATAATAGGGCTCCTCTCCCAGCACGTGGTGGGGGGGGGGGCTGACAGTAGAAGCCCTCATATCCTCCATGGGTAGCAGGGACAGTAATCACAGCTTTATTGTCCCTAACTCTCCTGGGTCTGTTCTTCCCACCCAGCAACTGGGAACAGCAGGGGATCTCGACCGAGGACAGAAGCGGCACGTCCACAGCCGGCCCGGCGTCTCCCGGCTCCCCGAGGGCCCCAGACTCCCCCAGCTCGCTGACTCACGTGCCGTCCACCAGTCGTGGCTACGACCTACAGGAGCGCCGCCGCACGGGTAACATGACAGGAGCTGAGCAGGCCCGGTACCAGCGGATCCCCACGGATGAGAGCGAGGCCCAGATGCTGGCCACCGTGGACCTGGACGGGATCAAAAGTGAGTTCTGGTGTGGGGACCTGAAGGGCACCAGGACCCCAACCTCAGCTGTGTACCATAGTGAATCATAGTGAGCAGGTGGAACGTACCATTAAGGGATAAATATAAAAATATCTTAAAAGAATTTATCATTTAAATTTACGACTGAAATAAAATCATATCAGGCTACAACATAGATTTTTAAAAAATCTTATATTTTCCTAAGCAGATTACTATCAGTGTCTCATAATGTAAATTTAACAGGAGCACTTTTGGCTCAACAATTAAGAAACCGGGAAAACATTTAAGGAAATATGAAGAACAATTTTTGTCTTTTCTGTTTTATTTTTTGTTTTAATTTTTTGTGTTTTGCACATCAGGGCCAATATAATTAAATTTGTTTGCATGAAAAATTAGCCACTGCCCATGTTATGAGTTTCTACAGCAAGAGAAATAATAATACTGTAGGCTAGTATATTTTATACTAAATAAAATATAAACCTGTTCATTATTGTACAAAGTACAGAAATGGCTTTTCAGGTCCTGCCTGTAGCCTTCAACATGATATTTCACTGTTTTATTAAAATTAAGTTAGTTAATTCTTATGTTCATTATAAAAGGATACACCATTAATTGGCATTTTTGGTCCCATTAATTTCCTATGTCATCAGGTGTTAGTCATGTTTTTTTCTGGTTTCATGCCTCTTTGCAGTGAAGTTGCACAATAAATCAAACGAAATGCTTGAATGCTAGAGAACTGCAAAAAATGTTTAAGTTTTTAGAATCATTCGTTTTCTGAAACTTTTTCTTGTCTCTTTAGGGGTACATAGGATGTATACAAACATTGTCATTGTTTGCAATGTTACATTGTTTGCAAAAGTTACATAGTTACCATTGGGGAGCTTCAGGTAGTTATTGAATGACGTTTTGCAAAGTATTGTTGTATATTATATATTTTTCAGGTTTAGGATAGCTGTGATCTTCTCATTGCAGCCTTTCAGTTTCATCAGCCTTCTCAGATGACTAATCATTAAAGAGCATGTTGGTCTTCAAACTGTGTCACCCAGGTGTAATACTGTGTTCTGTTTTTGCAAACTGGTAACTTTAGAACATTTACTGAACATATTCATTGTAGTCATGGGAAGGATCTCAACTATTTGTGTATGCTGTACAGTGTACAGTCCAAGGGGGACCCTTGATTGGGTTGGGTTTGGTTCTAGGGCCACTGTTTCCCAGGTGAAAGATCATGGAACAACATTGCAAGTGCCCTTGAGATCTTATTTTTGACTTTATATATGAGTGTGAACAGAAACTCTGCATATTAAAACTTCAGGTGGGAATCACAAAATGGACACTTTTTTGTTCTTTTATTATAGACCAACACTGTTTCATTCTCCCTTCCCTCTGAATTTTGTGCCTGTTGAACTTTTAAAGTTGTCTTCATAATTTACTCCTTAACTTTAATCTGTTCTTCTACCACCACTATTTTTTATGTACACTTCCAGAGGAGGGCAGCGCAAGTGATTTAAAGGTCACTGAAACAGAACGAGGCAGCCTGTACGGAGGGGCCCCGTGACGTAGACTAGAGGGACCGCCTCAGCCAATGGGGGAAGGGTAGTAAAGTCAGAGACGGGTGGGTAAAGGCAGTTAGATTTCCCACTTGTGAGCCTCTGTCAGCTGAAAGCCCTGGATCCAAAACCAGCACAACTGAACAATCATTCAAGCATCCAGTCACGGCATATCGCCCCTCTTCATGCCCACAGGAGAAATTTCTGTAGGGAAGACCAAACAGTGAGCAAAAGAACTCAACTCAACTCAGTAACATAAATTTGCCTATCACAGTTCTGAGAAAATTGTGCTGACAACTGCTTCCAACATAGGCTTGCTATAGATTAAACTTATATAGAATTTACTTCTACTTACATTATGTGCTATGTGATAGATATTTGCTTTTTCCGGGTTGTTTTTTCTGTATTGCATACCGCTTTGGTCCGTGTGACTGAACTGCATCCGGTACAATTTAAGGCACCTTAGTTCTCAACTTGTTCAATACCCAATACCCGCAACAGCGGCATACAGAAAGGATGCGCTAAATCACAAATTTAGCACGTATAGATGTTTTTCAGTAAAATGTTTTAGAAAGTGATAGTGATGTTTTGAGTTATTTAATCTTAGTTAAATCGGTGGGTCATCCTGGAAGTAAACCATTTTAAAGTCATGTATAGGCTAATAGGAATGCGTACATTTTACTCATACTTTACTTATATGAGATGGAGAAAAACGTTGAGAACGCATGTGCACAGGCACGGGGATGCGCGCGTTTGTGGGGCGACTCCTTCCTGCAGCGAACATATGTGAGTAGATCCATAGTTTCATGAGTTGAAACAGCACGGTATTTAACCCAGTTTATGGATACTTATCAAAGTTTTGTTTATATATTAATAATCCTAAAAACAATCATATACCTATTAATTACAAGCGTAAATCTGACATAAATTGATTCGACAGCGATCCGCAAGCTATACGATCAAAGCATCATGAAAACGATTCGATATTTTGATATAATTGGGGACTTTCTAAAAGTGCACCGAAAACACGCAAGTAACTGGAGGAACTATTTACATAATGCCATGGTATGCATTAAATAAGCTGAAACGGTACCTACCTGGTATCATGGACCTCGGTGGTTCATGCACCGGGGCCAGCCATATCTTATCTTCCGCACCTCCGCAGTTTAGGGACGAGCGATTCGACGCAAGCTAGGTTAGTATCACCGACAGCAAAATGAAGTGTCGTGTCAACACCGACGATAAAACGTGCAGGGGAGACATTCAGTCGTTCCACGGTGTTTGGGCTTTTTCTCCACTTCCCCCGGGCGGTAATGCCTGGTATTGTGGTAATAGGCCATGTCCTGCTCCAGATAATAAAATTATAAACATTTAAGTTGCCATGGGGGGAAATATACTTGAACATTACAGTCAATTCTGCAAATTAAAACCCAATGTCAGTATCGATCTGCCCATCGCTAATCCGTTGGCTCTTTACAGATGAACTGCTCATCTCTCCAGCTCCTTTACGGGCATTATCGGGTGATACGGGATGGAACCGGCGAACTCGGTGCTGATTTCTTACTGCTTTGAGCCACGCTGACGTCACCGTTTCATGTGATTTGCCAGGTTTATTTTGTTGCCGAAGTACTTAATTTATGTCCTACACTTTCTGCCAGGCTGTCTTACGTTTAGTTTTTAAATGCCTGATTTGGAGTGAGGAGCATCCAGTAATCTCTAGCTCACTGTAGCGTTAGCCAACACCTTGAGCATTTATGATTGCACCTCGATCACCTTAGCATCGAAACAGACCATGCTGCTCTGTACAGGAGTAGATTGTCGATCTGTAGGATATCTAGGGAACTTACAACCGTAAAAAGTATTTTATCGTCTGATATGCAAATTTATTGGAAGTTATTTTAGTCGATTACAGCAGAGGTCCAGTAATTTGGTACCGGGCCGCATAGAAAAAGATATTTTATTTCGTCGTATTTTCATCATTTTATTTCGTCGTATTTACCCCCCACATTTTAAAGGCCGGTCCGTGAAAATATTGTCTGACATGTAACCGGTCCTTGGCGCAAAAAAGTTTGGGGACCGCTGGACTACAGCACTCCAAAATCTATGCAGCTAATCTATTTTCAGATAGATTAGTCGATTACAACCCTTATAGTAATAGTGTAAATCAGGAATTCCTGTACAGTATAGTGCATTCATATATGTTAAATCGAGCGAGAAAATGCAACATTTTGGACATTAAATACATACTTAAAATATCGCTAATAACTGCTATATAGCCAGTATTATCTTTCAGAGGGGATCTACTGTCCCACTTTTTGGCCTGCATGTAGTTTTTGTGATTGTTGTGTTTGGTCTCTCTCAGAGTTCAAGAGAATGTCAGGGATGCCTTCAATATATCTGGCCTTTGTTCTCTCTGACTTTGCACAGTCCAAATTAGCCTGGGAAACTTTCTTTGGAGCTGGCTGGCTCTCAGCTCCAAGAATTATTAGATCACTACTGGTTCACAGTTCATTAGGCAGGCTTTAACGCCTCCACTTTTCAGTCGTCAATAGCACAAGCCCATTATGGTTGCTGTGGAGTCAGTGGTCAACAGGTCCTTTTGCTATTCCAGCCTTTTCTCAATGAGCATTTTGGGGTCATGGCTATGTGACGGGGACAGTTCACCCTTATTCTTTTTGTACTTCGGTTGGAGTCACAGGCATGCTGGATTTTCCAAGTTCAAGCTGCATGTCTGGATGAGGGCACTGGATGTTGCCAATTGACGCTGGCCATTTCTAGTGTTCCAGGTTTGAGAAGAAGAACAATTTGGCAGTCAGATTAGGCCAAAATGATTAATTGCAGATCTGTTTCTTATGGCTATTGGTCTTTATCAATTCATCTTGCTCTTGCTTAGTCATTGTCCATTAGTGTAAAAGCTACAGTGGATGCATGCATCTCCAAGCTTAACTTTCCAGGCACTTAGAGCTGACTGGCTGTCGAATCTTTGAGACCTCAGCCTTTTAAAATGGCACCTTCATACCTCTGCATTGGAGGCTGAATTCTCCACCATATGCCTTTCTGGACCACATAATGTGGCTTCATGTCTGCGCAGCAGCTTGCGTTCATACTTCATTTGACTGTGAATGCGGATGGTTGCATATTACCATCTGTGATATTACATCAGACCAGGAGGGGGCAGATGTATTGCAACAAACACAAATACAAGCAACGTAGTGAAACGGGTAAACTTTCATGAACAGTTATAAAGTTATTAGTCAAGGCTTGGGCAGTATTATGGTTATAAGGCATACCATGATATTTTGAAATCCTTATGACAAAATCAGCCAGGACCCCAACCACTCGGCACATTTTATTGGCAAGATTTCAAAATGTCAGAATAATGCTGCTTTTTAGAATACCATATACCTCGGAATACTGTCTGGACAGTATGAAAAATTAGATATGCAGGTACCTCCGACCCTCTTCAATAGCTGCTCTCCATAACTATTACAACTATTCTTCCTCTACACTTTTGTCATTGACTACTTATCTCTGAAAGTTAGCACTGGGGAAGATGGTGGTGCAGGAGGTAGTGCTATTGTTTGGCAACCAGAAGGTTGCCAGGTTGAGCCTTGGTTCCTCCTGACCCCATCGAAGTGTCCTTGAGCAAGACCCTGGACTGGTATGCAGGTTGGCATCTTGCATGGCAGTGTATAAATGTGTAGTGTGAATGTCAGGCATGTAAAGCGCTTTGAGTACTTGTAGGAGTACTCAGCCACCTCCTGGAAATACCTAATCAGTTATCCTGTAAGTGTGTGATTGATGTGCATGGATGTGAAAGGTTTCTACTAGATATAAAAATCTGGGTTACACTCACACCAATCCCTGGTGACAAAATTTACAGCATGTCCCCTCATCTACGACTGAAAGTGCATGTGGAAAAAGTGAAGTATGAATTGGTATTAAAGTAAAGAAGGAGTCAGAGCACAGAATCATTTGTATGGTCATTGTGTGCCTGGAGCAGTATTGTTATTTCAAGGACCGTCTTGTGTTTTCTTGCAAAGTGGAGAACTGTGACTCATGGAATAGCTACATAAAAAAACTGCATTAGCATTTATGAATAGTATTCAGAAAGAAACTGTGCCAGATCTGCTTTATACTGAAAGGGTTGGGTACCAGGATCATGGGTAAAGAGAAAGTCTTAAAGTCTTCACATACTAACTATGTGGGAGGTCTGCCTGCTGTAGAACAACTGGCTTTACCAAGTGAAATGGCATTTGGTATTATGTAAGTTTCTTTATTTTTCCTATGGTGTTTTTATTAATGCAAACCTCATTTGGCAAAAGTGTTACCTGTTGCTGAGTGCATTAAAATGAGGGGTTTCATTTACAAACAATCCTCAGGAAGGAAGGCTAGTCGGATAGAGTTCAGAGGAGGAGGGTCAGGCCCTTAGTCGCCGTGTGTATTAATGTGAAACCCAAAACCCTTCGTAATGGCCCCCCCGGGAGCCCATAGGGTGAGGCTCACACACTGCCCCATTTGTTGTTAGAGGGAAATGACGGCCTCTGCGTCCTCACTCCCAATACAAACTCACTCTCACACAATTTCCGTACCGCCTTCCCTGCCTAAATGGCATGGCTTCAGTACTCAGCCAGCCTCGAAATGCAATGCCACGGGGGGGGACAAAGACAAGGTGTTCACTCTTTGACTGGAGTGAGGAGGAGGGAGATTTGATCTATGGGGTGAGGTCACTACAGAGAGCGTGTTCCAGGTACTTGTCCTTGTTTTTGGGAAAATCTAACTGCTGCTGGGGGATGTGGGATGGGGTTAGGCCTTAAAAAGTAGGCCTATCTCGTAACCTTCAGCCATGTCTCCAGGTGCATCAGTCTGGGGCTGCACCAGTGAATGTACTGAAAGGTCTAGCTGTGATTGTCACTGAGAGCAGCCCAGAGAAAGTCAAAATCTGGGTAACCGAGCAACAAATGGTTAGGTGGTAAATACGTTCAAGATGCTGATAGCCCAGGAAACTTCCTAGATCCCTTTCTTTTCCGTATTGCAGGTCCTGGTTTCTGAGACCACCTTTCTAAAGCCTTAAATTTGTTTAAAATTGCAGCTTTGCTTCAGAAGATGAAAGTTGCCAGTCATCTGACTGTTTGCAGTTCATCTAGAGGGTTGGGTCAGATTCTGATCGGGCATAAACTCTGTGCTGTTACCAGGCCACCGCTTCGAGGATGTCCCAGGAGTGCGTCGGCATCTGGTCCGGAAGAGCACAAAGGGCCACATCGTTCATGTCAGCAAGGACCACAAGGAGCCCAGCACTCGCAGTCGAAAACTAGACCGTACCCCCCATGAGGTGAGCAGTCCTTCAAGAGTGTGCACAGAGCGCTTTAGCTTTGCTGAATATTCCTACAACAGTTGTCAATTTTTGTTTGCAGAGCAAATGAACGATACATAAAATATATATGCAGAATATGAACCCATGTGCAATTCTGAGACCACTTATTTAGAAAGACCAAAAAACCCTTTTCCCCCACTGTCCCCATGCTCTGTCCTGTTCCTGAAGTTGTATTGTTGGATGTTTGATGTTCATGTCTGTGGTAAAGAACCAGAAAAAAAAAACTTTAAAAAAAGTAACGCCAAACAACCTCTAACTTTATCTCTGTTTTAGATCTGCTTCCTCCTTTTTCGAGAGATAGAGTGAAAGAGGGTACACAATTAAAAATGGATGAATGACTTTCCTTTCACACACCAAGAGGGTGGGAGGGGGGGAGACGGGACAGGTAACCAGATACTGGGAACTCTTAAGTCTCAATCAGGAAGACATGTTTTATTAACAAGCTCCAGTCCCTGGCTGGCAAGTAAACACCAAATTTATCTCTGTGGGAGTGGGTTGTTTGTGTGTGTGTGTGTTGGCGGATTTTGGGGTAGAGGTGTAGGACTCCCCTGTGGGAGTTTGCAGTAGATAACCGTCCTCCGACCCCACATCTTCACTACTTGTGCCTCCAGTCAGAGGTTCTCAGCAGCTCCTGTTCCATGTGGGCGGGTATGGCCCGAATGGACTGCATGGGCTGTGTAGCCCTCGACCACAAGGAGGTGAGGGTGTTGGGAAGCGCAGCCTAACCAGAATAGTCTTGTGTGCTTTCGGTGTGTGTGTAGTAAGGTGGAGATAGATGGGAAGAAGGGGTGCCTCTAACAAAATGGTTTGTGTGAAAAAATGAAGACATGCTCTTCTTAAGCATGAAGAGTGTTAGCACCGGCTAAGTAGCAGGTGCACGGGTGCTGTGGGCACAGACAGGAGAGGCAATAGACACAAGCAGAAGTAGCTTATGAGTAGCTGTGAAGATCTTGCAGAGCAAAGCTAGGCATAGGTTTTGACATAGACTGCCTGCAATCTGTGTGCTGGGTTTACTTTAACTGTTCAACTAACAAATGTTCTGAAGTGCTTGTTCTTTGTGCCATTCCTTGGTTAATGGGCTTGGCTCGGTTAACGGGAGTATGAGAAGGTACTGCTGTGTCCTCTGGAAACTCCCAACTGTGAGGTGGATGCAAGGATGCGGACATGGTTCTGGGTTCACTTCTGATGCCTGTCTAAAATTGCTTTGCAGAATGAATAGTCCAGCAAGTCATTGTAATTTGG
The DNA here is from genome assembly GCA_019775915.2 of Cyphomyrus plagiostoma. Classification (NCBI taxonomy): domain Eukaryota; kingdom Metazoa; phylum Chordata; class Actinopteri; order Osteoglossiformes; family Mormyridae; genus Cyphomyrus; species Cyphomyrus plagiostoma. The sequence goes on from JABFEA020000001.1 coordinate 28,621,185, forward strand.
TTTAATATTTCTTGGTTTTACTAAGAACAAACTAAAGAGATTTTTTGTAAGGTCCTTTTCCTCCAAAAAGCATAAAAAATAAACCATTTGGCAATGTGCATTGTCTGTTTTCTTCTATTTGCCGCTGCTGGTGGTTTTAAATTGTTCACCTGCTCCTGATCAGGCTAATGAGGCCCATTCAGGTGCAACCACTTGGAAGGTTTGTGGGAATAGCCTGATTGGCTGGCTAATGCAATTACCACAGCTCTTTGCAGACTTGCTGAACTGCCCTGAAGCTTGTTGAAATATCAAAGATTTGTTTTTGGTTCCATTACTAAAAGGCTTTTAATGAGAATTTAGTCAGTAATCCTGCAGTTAATAGTTGACTCCTTCACTTAGTTGCTTCATAGATGATTTTAATGCAAACCATATCATGCTTAATTGTTAAATTTACGTTGTGGGCATCATACTGGGTTTTAATAGTATTTCAACTGCTAATGTTCTAATTGCTTTAATAGTTTTTTAGCTCCTCTACAATATGCCCACATAACCAGTGCTGCCGTTGGCCTTTTGTAGCTTTGGGCACAGCAGCCCTGTCGTATCCATTTTATGAAGCTGTAGTTCATGCTGTATACAGCCATGTGTCTGCTGGTTAGTTAGTCTGCCGATCAGCTGCTATATAGTTAAACAAGTGTAATCAGCACAAGGTTGTACTCTGGGTGCCCACCTAAAGGTCAAGCACTTCTCAGTTCTGTCTGCCATCAAGTCATACTATTCTGCTTGATTTAGGTGTTTGTGGAGCTGAATGAGCTGATCATGGACAAAAACCAAGAGATGCAGTGGCGGGAGACAGCCCGCTGGATCAAGTTTGAGGAGGATGTGGAAGAGGAGACGGACCGCTGGGGGAAACCCCATGTGGCCTCGCTCAGCTTCCGCAGCCTGTTGGAGCTCCGCAAGACTATCTCTCATGGTGAGGGAGAAGGGCAGGGGTAGAATGGAGGCGATAGGAGCAAAGCAACAGAATGGTTTGGGATAGACCACTAATGGGCAGTAGGGATGTATTAGTATACCATGTTGGCTAGGAATGCATGAAGAGATGGTGACTAGCCTCTGTTTACATGTTGTGGACATTAGTAGCCTACACTGCTGGCCTGGGGAACAGAATGATCCAGTAGTGTGCCTTTGAGCCAGTCAAATGGTGCATCTGTTGACCATGTGAACCAACTACGTGAGTTTCTCTTCACCTGTGTAGGAGCTGTTCTCCTCGACCTGGACCAGAAGACTTTGCCTGGCATTGCTCACCAGGTGGTTGAGCAGATGATCATCTCTGATCAGATCAAAGCAGAAGACCGGGCAAATGTATTGAGAGCTTTGCTGCTCAAGCATAGGTATGGGAATGCATGCTTATAAAAGTAGGTATATCATCCAATTGTAGAATGGACATTTTAGAAAGAAATGTTTTCTGTACTGACCTAATATTTCTAATGTTGCTTTTCATTTGTAGCATATCTGTCACTTTCCCCCTGATTCCCTTCATCTTCCTCCACCAGTCACCCCAGCGACGAGAAGGAGCACATCACCTTCCCCCGGAACATCTCCACTGCTAGTCTAGGCTCTCTCATGGTTCACCACAGCAACCACAGTGGCCAGCCAGAGTCGTCTGTTACAGACCCACTCATGGGGCGCAGCAGAGCCAGTTCCGAGAGCGACACACACATTGACATTGACAAGCATGAGGTACCAGTCTGGTCACACACTTTTGGAAACAAGTCAAGACACCTTAGCAAACACTAGAAAATGTTATGGCAACTAATTTATTAATATCGGACACTTCTTGTGTGGGTTTGCATATATCACATTTGGGGACAAAAAGGACCCGAAAGTATGCTAAAACAAACTTTCTTTCTTTTGGGGACATCTTTAAATCCTCATTTGGATCAATTTTATAAAAATCTGTAAATGCAGTCAAACAAGTAAAAATACCAAAAGTCTTGTCTTGTATTTTGGTTGGTTACTTGTGGTTAGGGTGTGAGTTAAGGGTGATTGGGATTAGGATTTTGCCCATAGAAATGAATGGACAGTCCCCACAAAGATATGAGTGTGTGTCTTGTATGATTTTTTTTTTTTTTATTCAAAGCTTAACCAGTCATAAAGATGAGACTGTTTATACTGCTTTATTTACAAAAAATAATTCAGTGAATTAAAATGTGCACAGGCAGTGCAATAAATTAGGTGTACATTTGCTCCATATAGTATGTCAATGGATCTAAAAACAAAAGGGTATTAGTCACATACTAACATCCGACACAGGTACCACACTCGAGTTGCATGTGGAAAAGATCCAAGTACTCACATCTACAACATTAATAAGGGTGAATACAGTTGCGCCAGGTTAAAAATCGCTACACAGCATATCAGGGAGGAGGAGTTGATGGAAAATGCATAATGATCTAAAATGTTAAGTACATATTAGAACAGTCACACTATTTCTACAAAGTTTCTTGTTTGTAGGTGGTGTTGAGTCTGACACACCTGCCTAGACTGGCTTCCGCATAGATCCCCTTCATGGAGAATGCAGACCTCGAAGGAGCCATTATTGTTGAAGACTGTTTGTTTGGTGGATTTAACCTTCTGTGGCAGACAGTAGGCAGGTCTACCCTGATTTGAGATGTGGCTCTTATGCTTGCAGAAGGACACTAGCCAAATGATGGGTATGCATAAGTCCAAGTCCAAACACGAGTTAAAGCTACTAGAGAAGATCCCTGAAAATGCTGAAGCCACTGTGGTCCTTGTGGGTGAGTGTCGTTGCTCCAGGAAGAATGTGTCAGTAAGAACATCTCAGTGCAGCACAACACATCACCCTTAAATTGAAGACCAATAGCTACATGTCAATGCATTAGTTTCTCTTGGTTTTGGCCTTTTATCATAGTTTTTTTTTTTGTATCCACTGTTAATTAACACATCCTAGAGGTTAATTATACAAAAGCTAAAAGAAATAATTGGATGTTTTATGAATGTGAGTTGTGTTTGACTGTTATTGCTCCCCAAAGGCAGTGTTGACTTCCTGGAACAACCTACTATGGCTTTTGTTCGACTGCAAGAAGCAGTGGAATTGGAATCCGTCCTGGAAGTTCCAGTGCCAGTTAGATTCCTCTTTGTTCTTCTGGGACCACCTAGCACCAACATGGACTACCATCAGATCGGCCGCTCCATCTCTACACTTATGTCCGACAAGGTAAGCAGAGTACAACTATATTCATATAATAATGATGCTTAATTTCCCCATGGGGATGAATAATCTTTTCGCTACCCTATCTTGTTCTCCACAAGAGAGACAAACATGTATGCCAGTGAGAACAAGCTAGGGGAGGGGGGGGAGGTCATGGCACGGTTCAGCCATCGCCGGAACAATTGCGGATCAAAGGCTCAACTGGTGCAACGGATGCAAACTGGCAACTGTCCGATCACAAGTCCTGAACCACTGCTGACCCTAGCAGTTTACAGTTGCATTACGGCAGAAGCCACGTAGGTCAAGAAGCATCTGTGATGGCAATCCATAAACGTTTATTGTATTCTTGGAATCTGACTGAGAAGCCCAGCAATGCCCGTGAAATTGCATGAACATACATTGATCTGATTACCTAGTTGCATCTAGTTCGAAGGACGTAAGCCTTATGCTGTACTTGTGCTGAATAATAAACTTAGTTCCTAGTGCATCCTGTTTTCTTGTTGTAATTCTTGTAATTTTTTCCTGTATATTTTCTACAAATAGGTTAGTATGCCTTGTATTCAAGTTAAAGTGGTTGCAAATCTTCTATGTTAAAATTGTTTCAAGACACTGGGTGCCTACATCCGTGCAGCCAAGTTTTTTTTTAAAAAATGGCATTTTATGATGACTTAGTCCCTTGATAGGTTTAGTCGACGGTGAGAAGATTAGTGTAAAGAGATCTATTACTCATGTGAAAGCACTCATCATTCCACACCCCTCACTCAGCACTTCCATGAGGCGGCCTACCTTGCTGATGCCCGGCAGGATCTGCTCACCGCCATCAACGCCTTCCTAGACTGCAGCATCGTGCTGCCGCCATCTGAGGTGGATGGGGAGGAGCTGCTACACTCCGTGGCACGCTTCCAAAGGGAGATGCTGAGAAAGCGTGAGGAACAGGAGGTTAAACTGCTGGCCAAGGAGCCCACAGCCATCGAGGACAAAGGTGTGGAGAGACAGGACATTCAAATTGATCCCTTTTCATTCAAATTCTGTGTGTAGGGTCTGCTGTGGTGTTTTCTGTAACTTGCCTTGGAGCAAAGCATTGTATAACTGTTTGCCTATCGTGGTGTATCCAAACAAATAGGAGAAGAAAAATCTGGAAATTGGACAGATTTTTATTCTCTGCCACCTGTTTCCAGAATATGACTACCCTTTCTGCTATGAAATTTGAGATACTGTCTAAATAACTTCATTTAGACGGTAATGATATTGGAGCATCATTTTAATTCTCATAAGATGCACAATGCTGTTGAATCTACACTACTTAAATAATTTATGAAAAGCAAGTGACGTGGCATCACCATCAAGTCTGAAGTGGGGGTGGACCTAGTTATTCATTGAAGTTGATTGGGTAGTAAGATCACCCTCTCACAGATGTAAATATAGCACAGGCGCTTCTCAAGTTGCATTTTAACTCCTTGTAAATGATGAGTTTAAGATCAATCCAGGAAATTGTGCAGCTGGTTTCAAACACAAGAGGACTGCCAAGGGCATCAAGGATGTGAATTTTCTTTTTATTCAGTTTGCTCCTTTTCCACTCAAGTCCATCCTGTTGCACCTTCCTGCTGACCTGTGTGACATACTTCGGCAGCTAATTGCGTTAAATAAGCTCATCTCCCCCACAGCTTTCGTTACTTCCTCAAAGCCCTGTGATGATCCTTTACGGAGAACCGGGAAGCCATTTGGTGGCTTGATTCGGGATGCCAAGCAGCGCTACCCCAGATATATCAGCGACTTTAGGGACGCCTTAAATCCCCAGTGCATGGCCGCTGTCATCTTCATCTATTTCGCTGCCCTGTCTCCAGCCATTACATTTGGAGGACTGCTGAGTGAGTAAGAACATACAATCAAACCAACTTGGAACGTTTATGGAACTTTCAGTCCACTCTAGTTCACTATATATCAATTTATACGCTTCAGGGTTGCTGGGGTCAGACCTATGGGGAACTTGGCAAAGCCAGGTAGCATGTTTTTTGACTGTGGGAGGAAAATGTATTACATGGAGGAAACACCATAACACGGGGAAAACATGCAACTCCACACACGGAGAACCACGGTGGAGATTTGAACCATGGTCCCAGATGTGGGAATAGGCCAGTATTAACCACTGCAGCACAGTGCCTCCCATACTTCACTGTATTTATAGAAGCATAATCTTGAATGGGGGGGTCAGCAAGCAGCAGTGCAGCCTCCCTCTTCCAAGCCTGGGGGGTTTGAATTCTGCCCTGCACTGAGTGAGGGGAGTTTGCGTGATCTCCCTGCATTGCGTGGTACCCACTGTGTAATCAGATTTATTTTATTTTCCCCTCACAGTTCAAGAACATGTGGTCTGCCTAAATTACCTGTAGTGTGAGACTGCTGATGTGCGCCCTGTGATGTTCCCCTGCCTCATGTCCTAAACTTGTGTCTCTGCAATTTTGGAGAAGCCACTGCAAAATGGATTTCTCCTATGTCTTTTAGAATAATGATGCGATATGGATTGTACATGGGCAACATTTTTCTTCTTTAAGTGGGGAACATAAAAAGGGCCATAATTCAAACTGGGCACTAATGTTATTAGCCAAAGATGTTTTGAATTGGCGAATGATGGAGAGGGGGCAGTTCAAGGGCTGCTCATCTTTCATCTCTGGCCAGTGTCCCTTTGGTCCTGCCCCATTATATGTACTATACTTTTCTGACTGGAGTTTCAGTGTGGCCCCTCCTCTTTTTATAGGTGAGAAAACTGATGGTCTTATCGGCGTGTCTGAGCTGATCGTAGCCACGTGCGTTCAGGGGGTGCTGTTTTGCTTGCTGGGTGCTCAACCCCTCCTGATCGTGGGCTTTTCTGGTCCCATCTTAGTGTTTGAGGAGGCATTCTATACGGTGAGTCAATTTGCTCATTAGCACCCAACCACAATGTTCCAGGTGTATAACTGTGGAGACGTTCAAACACTATCTGCTGCATGTGAATTTGAGAGTCTGCCATGCAATCCCAGCTCAGCAGATATCTAGATGTTAGATGTTCTGCATTCAGCAATGAAATTCATAAAGTGCATAGATACAAACATATAGTGCAAAACTAAGACAAAGACAGCACATAGAGTGAAAACAAGTACACTGTACACCCACAGAACGTTGTGCGAAGTGTATTGTACTGGAATCTTATTTCTATTGATTTATGCTTTCTGTTTGTTTGCTGCTCCAGTTTTGTGAGGAGAATGGAATGGAGTACCTCACAGGTCGGGTTTGGATTGGGTTCTGGCTCATCTTGATCGCGGTCCTGACTGTGGCTTTCGAGGGCAGCTTCCTGGTGCGCTTTGTGTCACGCTTCACGCAGGAGATCTTCTCCATCCTCATCTCCCTGATCTTCATCTATGAGACCTTCTCAAAGCTGGCCAAGGTAAGACGCATCCAAGTCTTTCAGGTGCTGTCAAAATCTATGCTGTGAAATGTATACCTGACCCAAGTGCTTACGCAAGAGAAGTTGTATTCGATTTACTGAGTAAAACCACTGAAATGTTCTGTAGATTACATTTTACATTTTAACAGCTGTTTGATGGGCTGGGTTGTCGCCTCTCAATCTGGTCGTGAGTCAATAAGTGTTTCGTGTAGCAAACATCACTGCCTTTTAAGACGTAATAAGATGTCATTTAGTAGCACTGTAGCCTGCAGTACAGCATATAACATGCGTAGACAAAGAACACGATATACAAGAAGTATGAGACTAAAAGCATGTACAATGCAAAATACAAAAGAGGTGCAAATAGCAGAATGAATTATAACCAGATCCATAGATTCTACTACATATTTGTGTGGGGGAGGTATACCACTTAAATAGACAAGGTGGGGATATTTTGTGGGGCATGAGGGGGATTCAGCTGAAGATGGGACAGTCTGGCAACAGCTGTGTGTAAGAAGCTGTTCTTTAACCTTGATCTGTGGGCACAGATGAACCTGTAGCATTTGCCTGATGATGAGTTTGATTAAGCAGTGACTAGGATGGGATGAGGTTTATCAGGCTAGCTGTCACACAACACGGAAACGGCGGACTGAGGTTCCACGTGTCTCTGCTCAGATCTTCCAAGAGCACCCACTGCGGCGATGCTCAGTGGATAACAGCACAGAGCTGAATGCCACAGACGGGCGCGTCTTTGTGGAGAACCCCACCGCTGTGCATCTGCTAAATGACACCAGGAGCCGGGACCCAATCATAGTGAAGGGAGAGCCCAACACCGCCCTGCTCTCCCTGGTCCTCATGTCCGGAACCTACTTCATTGCCTTCTACCTACGCAAGTTCAAGAACAGCGCCTTCTTTCCGGGAAGCGTGAGTAGGCTCGGGGCTCGCAGGGGTTGCAGGAGTATTTGAGGTTAGTAACTCTGGTTTTACCTCAGTTTAGCTGATGTTTATGCTGTGCCATGCAATAGTAAAAAAGTGAACATTGACCAGGTGACATGTCCAAAGAGTATGCTCACTGTTCTTTTGGTCCTTAGATCCGCAGGATTATTGGCGATTTTGGCGTTCCCATTGCCATCCTCGTCATGGTGTTGGTGTCTTATAGCATTAAAGACACCTACACCCAGGTAAGACCCCCACATTGCCGCCAAATGTGGCCCACCGTAGTGAGCCCAGCTTGTCTCAAGGGGCATCTAGCTAAATATTCTTTCTTTGTACTGGAGGATTTGAGCAGATGGTTTCATGAGGGCCTGGAATATGAGCGACTGTCCTGTCTGTGATCCCACACAGAAACTGAGTGTGCCCATTGGCTTCTCTGTCACACGCCCGGATAAGCGTGGCTGGTTCATCAGCCCACTGGGCTCTGATAAGCCATTTCCTATCTGGATGATGGCAGCCAGCATCCTCCCAGCCCTGCTCGTCTTCATCCTTATCTTCATGGAGACACAGATAACCTCGTGAGTTGCATGACGTCCCCAATGTGTCAATGAAAGTTCCACGTCTGTTTTACCCCACAAAAATTTCATTGGACCTCACTGTGTACTTTCTTGCCTCACAATGCCTGTTGAAAGTTGACTGATGCTACTGATGGTGTAACATGAGGTATACAGTGTAAAAATACAGTTGAGCTAACTCTCCCATTGCCATTTTCCTCAGGCTGATAGTCAGTAAAAAGGAGCGCATGTTGGTGAAGGGCTCCGGTTTCCACCTGGACCTGCTGGTCATAGTGACACTCGGTGGCATGTCTGCACTTTTCGGGTTGCCCTGGATGGCAGCTGCCACAGTGCGCTCCGTCACGCACGTCAACGCCCTGACCATCATGAGCAAGGCTGTCGCCCCTGGAGACAAGCCCCGCATTCAGGAAGTCAAGGAGCAGAGGGTGACCGGGCTGCTGGTAGCCTTACTCGTAGGTGGGTCCTCCCAGTGACAATCTCCAATTATATAACGCATCAGTTAAGCTCAAGCACATAAAACATGCTTTCATCATATTTCCCGGTTGGAGAATACATATGGTTTTGAGACCGGTCCACCACTACTGCAGAAGCATATTTTTGGCTTGATAACCCAAAATTGGATTTTTTTTTTTTTCTTCTTCAAACTTTGCGGACACAGTACATGATCAGATTTTGAGAGAAATGCCACCGAAACTGAAGCAAGTTGCTTAGTCGCAGCAATGGGTGACTGTAGAAGAGCATGATGGCTACCAGTGTTATCGTTCAGCAGCATCTGGTTTTAGATGCATCTTTTTTTTTTTTAGTTTGAGTAAAGTGGCAACTTTAAGCATCCAACAGTGTAATTTCAATATGAATACTGCAATTATGAGATGAAGTGAGAACAGAAAATGGTGCATTTGATAATGTGTTCCCTGGTAATGTTACCTACTAGTGTTACAGAACAGATGAAATGAATATGGATGGTACATACAGTACCAAGCAAAACTTGGACACCTACCCATGGAAAGGTGGAGGATGGTACGAATAAACATTTTAGAATAATTATAAAGACATTGAAACTATAAAATAGGCCTAACATATGAAATTATATAATGAGCAAAATAGTATTTAAACACAAATTAATTTTTGTTCATTTGTTGGGGGGCAGCTCTGTAGGTTGGGACTCCATAGGTTGCTGGTTCAAATCCCATGATGGGCAAAGTAAAGCCTTGCTCAATGGCCCAGTGGTGGCCCTTAATCCCAGTTGCTCCAAAGATTGGCTGACCCTGCTTTCTCCTCTAGGACAGTTTCTTGAGGTGACCTCCTGGGATGTTACTCCAGCTGTCCTGAAGGAGGTCTCTCATATGTATGCTGAGCACTCGTTGGCCCCTTTTCCTTCACACTCTGGTCAAACTCCTCCAAAACCATTTCTTCTGTGTTTTTAGTTCAGGTGGTCAGGTCATGTGATGTGACAATCCGTCTCATTTTTAGGCAGCTGGGCATATCCAAATTTTTGATCATTATTGGATAATGACTGGTAATGTGTGCCAACAAAACAATAACCATACTGCATAAGCTGGTAAAGATCTATATGAAAGTGAATGAGAAGGATCTTCCCAGAGCGTTCCTCTTGCCATACTTTAGGTGAGGCAAACAGTACTGATCATGTCCCTGTTGGCTCCGTATCTTTTAGGGTTGTCGATAGTGATTGGCGACCTCCTACGCCAGATTCCCATCGCGGTTCTCTTCGGGATCTTCCTGTACATGGGGGTGATGTCGCTGAATGGCATCCAGCTTGCCGAGCGCTTTCAGCTGCTGCTCATGCCTCCCAAGTACCACCCTGACCACACCTACATCCGCAAGGTCAGCCAATAGGAAAAAGTGGTAGACAAGGAGGGCGAAGACTGCTCTCAGAAGCGGCCAGTCACAGCCAGTGAGGTGATGAGTTCTGTGTGCGCTTGCAGGTGCGTACGCTGCGGATGCACCTCTACACGGGTATCCAGTTGGTGTGCCTCATAATCCTCTGGGCCGTCATGTCCACTGCGGCTTCGCTGGCCTTCCCTTTCGTCCTGATCCTTACTGTCCCTGTCAAGATGTTTTTGCTGCCAAGGATCTTCAGCACCCGAGAGATGCAATGTGTAAGTCACCCGCAACTGGTTGCAGCTAGTTTGAGTACACATTCACAATGATGTCAAGTTTTCTTTGTGATCTTTCAAGTACGGAGTACAAGGTGAGAGACAATTGTGTGTCTTCAGGACCACGATGCAAACATACAATATGTGGTGCAACAGGACAGGTTAAATAGGGTTCAAATACAGCATATAGTGTAAAAAGACAGGACAGTGCAGCACACAGGACAGGAAATCAGTTACACTGGACCAGTTTCACCATTATCAGTAGCAGAATTATGATATTTAAGATGTATATCTATTATCTGCCTCTATTATTGCACATCTGGGATATAGTGACAATTTGCCACTGGGGCAGTAAAAATATAAGGAGAGTTAGATACAAGGTATAAGATGTATAATAGAGAAATCCACTGTACCATTTATAGGGGGTGTTATGTTTAGCCTGCAACAGCCATAGAACTGACTAGGAAATCCTTTGTAAAGGGATGGGGTTGAAAGCAGGTAATGTTAATCCATTATCTCCATGGGTAGGTGAGTTCTACCCATAACTCTATACCTGAGTTTCCAAGACTAACAGCAGAACCTTGCTCCTGTGTCTGCCCGTGCCACAGCTGGACGCAGACAACGCTGAGCCCACTTTTGATGAGAAGGAGGGCCAGGATGAATACACGGAGATGCACATGCCAGTGTGACACGGCGAGCCACGCCCCCTTAACGTTACCCTGGGAACACCTGTCCAGTCTGCCAGCCACAGTTGGGGTGACAAAGGAGCACAACGTTTTTATCAAATTTTATTTTTTTACCAAAAGGAGTCTCCTTAAGCTAGGAAAGAGAACCCTTTAACCAGGACCTACATAGACTTTGCAACATCTGCAGGTCTTTCTTGTATTCAAACGAAATGCCAATTTAATCTTTTCTGTTTGCATGCCTCACGTTTCTATGGTCGACCATCCCAATTATTCTTTGCTTCCATGAAGTTACTCTGAGTATCTATTGAGCAAGACCTGTACTCCTTTCCTACTAATTCTTCCATGGCCAATATTGGTATTTTGAAGCAGCTGTTAATATCATTTTCAGTGTTATTTTATTTGGCTGGTGTCACTGCTGACTATTGGACATCATATTTTGAATACACTCACAATTTTCCTATTGCCTTTAGGTGAAAGTCTTGCATTGCACACTAAGCACTTTTTCTGAACTAATTGATATTGACTAATTAAACGTATAGGACATGTTAATGAGCTGAGAGGAATGGAGCAGCAACCTTTTTGAAACTTTTTGGTCTAGTCATGCAGTGTACAGTAGGATTAAAATTTATTTATTGATATTTATAAGGAGGAAAAGTTGTCTCATACGCTCCAGCAGTACACCCCATTACATTCACTAACATAAGGCTGTACAAACATATCAAGCAAACACAGGTGTGAATTGCTGTACTGTACCAAAGATGCCATGACAGGACTTGTAAATGGAGTAAGAGTTTGGAAGATGGTTGTTCGGCTGTGAAACTATGGTTTGCAAAGAGGGACATGCAACTCATTTTCTCAAATATTAAGAAATCCATATTCCAGCTGTAAAGGAGGGCTGTATTTTGTTAGCCTCAGTATCATAATTCCTTTAACATACCTAAGTGCTGCATAATGTCCATCTCCAGGAGGGCAGTGATCAGTCAGCTGTTAGTGAACAGTTAAAAGATTGACCACTAGAGGGCAGAAATGCTATATCAAAGGCTGTGGAACGTGCATTTTAGACAAAGACTGGAAGATATTGTGCCATGTGGTACTTAATTTGTGGGTTTTTTTCTGTTAATGTGGAAAATTTACATTGTGACTTCATTAGTCCTATATTATGCTTTATAAAGGGAACTGTCCTTGTTCCAAAGACACTTTTTTTTTTTTTTTTTTTACTTTGATCTGTCAAACCTCACTTTGAGTAAATCACTTCTGCACTATGGTGATGCTGCTTTAAATGCACACATCTAAAGACATGTTTTGAAAAATCATAACATGCCTGTTGTTTGACCAAATTATGTCACGGGTTTAATTACAACTGGTGGAGAGGCCTAATACATATGACCACTAAGTCTATACCTATTATATTGGTGGTTTTTCTGTCTTTAATATCAGATACTAACAACACCTGTAGCTGCTTGCATTTCAGAGTTGTCCACTGAACAAACATTTTCCAAAGAAAACTGATGCATAATGTTTCTGCCATTTTCACAATTGCCATAGTGTTTTGACAAAAAGACCAAATAGCACGGTGAGAACAAATAAGTGCAAAACATGTGTATGTCTGGTCTAGAGCTTGCAGAGAATCGCACTGGTCGTGTGTGTATCGACGTGCAGGGTGAATAGTTTTCATGGGGAATTTGGGTGGCATAATTGCACTTAAGATTGATTACAAAAAACAGGGACTAGTTCTCTTTGGTTACATATGGTTTCATTGGCTTATGGTATAACAGGATAGGGACACAACCTTTCCAAGAGACTATGAGGATGATTTTTGTCATTGCTACAGACTGCAGCAACTTAAAACCACATTGTGTGTGTGTGTGCGCAAGCATGCATGCACTGTTGTGCCAGGACAATGTTTGCTCTTGGCTAAGTTTGTTGTAGCTCTATCCTTTTACGTGCTGCCTTAATGTGCCAGACCAGAAAAATTTGTTTCTGTTTTGGCTTCCCTGCCGTTATGAAGGTGTAATGTAATTCTTTAGTTCAAAAATAACTTTGCACATTCCTAAACTTTGACCTATACAGTGATAGTTGATTGTTTTGTAAAAAGGTCTCAAAGGCCTGAGGTTGGTATAAAAATAAGATGGAAACATTTGTATACAAGTCGTTATTTTCTTAGCAAATTGATGTAACACCTTTTCAACTGGTCATCCAACAAAAGTTTAAGTTCTAGTTGAAGTGACTCCTTTTAAGAGAAGTGTGATATTTTTGTATTAATATTTTGGATTAATATTCTTATATATTTATAAATAACCTTTTTGAAGCAGATGGTTCTCAGTTTGTGGCAGGGGTTGTTGGGAGGCTGGTCAGACTGCTTTTCAGTACAGAAAGCACACCAGACAGGTAGGACTCCTTTCCATGTACTGTGGCTGCACAACCACTCAGCTATTGGCTGCCTGAAGATCTATGGTGCAATTTCATTGGGGAAAGGCAGACGGAAGTACCCCATACTGGAAAGTGTCTGTTATTCTTAATACTGAATCTCAAGCACTCAAACAGTAAAAAACATCTGTTCCTTTATATCAGTGATTTTTTTTTTGCCACTTTCTTTCACTTTTATATGTTTCTTAAGAGTAGTAGTGTTATTGTAAATTTAAATCCCAAGCAGGCCCTGGTTTGGCCTTTCCTGTGTGCTCCTTGGGTGGGCTCAGATTTGTTATTCCTTCATCCCTTTTGTTACATACAGAATTGACCTGTCTGTACCCAACACTACTCCCAAAAAAATTGCACATGGGCCTCACTCCGGGGATATCCCTGACTTCCAGAGAATACCACTAACAGATTCCCCCCAACACATGATTCAAGATGTTTCAGTAATAGTTTATTGCAAAATGTGAATATTTAGATTATAAATCAGTTGTGGGTCAGACTTGAGCAATGTCCTGTTTCTTTTAGCCCAGAAATAAATGTGTATTGCTTAGAAAACTGAAGGGGAACAGATTGAGGAGATCTGGATGGTTGAATACAGATTGCTGTGTAGTAAATAGTGCTGTGGAGTGAAGGGTAATCAAATTAGACATTTCAAGAATGACAATGGATGTAATTTCTTCCATATAGTGTTCTAGATTTTACTGCTCAATGGTTTGTGTATATCTACTTCAAATATGTGACAAATAAACATTTTTTCTACTAGTCGTTGTCCTTTGTCAGTTTTCTTCCATGACAGCCCAATAACATTCCCAAACAAATTAGGTTTCCATGATTAAAACCAAATTCTCCCACATGCTCAAAAAAAAGACTCACCATGTGTTTAACAAGCTGTATTCATTCTTTTTACTGCCCATGATAACAAATGTACTTAATTTCTATAAAGCTACTGGTCTGCATTTCAGTACATTTTATATGTTTGAAGACAGTGAAATACACCAGAAGTATGTAGTTTGCAAAAAACCAAACCCGGTGTAGGGTATGCATGCATTGTTCATTTTGAACATCCCTTCCAACAAAACCGTCACTATCCCTTACACACAACCGCAAGGTCGGCAGGTCAGTAATCACTCAGCAACAGCACCCAAGCGTTTAGGAATGTATGTGTAGTGTCCACGTTTAACTGTGAATGAACAGTCGTATCTAAATTCTTATAAACCTGGCAACCGATTAGTAATGTTACGAAGTGATGCACTTCGTAAGTGATGTGGGTGGCTTTGCCCAGACCAGGTTTCACAGTGCCTCAGCCATTAGACGAAATCACTAAAATATCGCACGACAATAAAGCCACCATGCAAACCTATTGTTTTGCAATAAAAACGCGTTCTAATGCAATGTAAACCCCGATGCGTGACTAAGGCGCCCCGATGGGACTAACGGGACACGAGCCGCCAGATTACGTAATCCCGGGGCAAGGCAGCTAGTTAGCTCCGTTAGCCTGGTTAGCTTGCTGGCTAGCGGCTCCGGAGATCCGCGGTAGGCGGCCGCGGGTTTAAGCGGCCCAGAATGATGAAGCGCTTGGCGATACAGGACGCGCACAGGCGGGGAAACACTTCACATGGGAGCGTGCCTGGGTTACTGGCAGCCGAACCCCTGGGCCGCAAGCCGCCTCTCCAGGAGCCCACTCCTCTCGCCATGGTGCAGCCAACGTGCTTTAGCTGCGTGGCTAGCCAGTGACTCGGGGATCAAGTTATGATGTAAAATTGTTTAAATAATTTCAAATAAATAAAAAATGTATTGCAAAAAAATTAATAAAAATAAAACTCCAGACCAAACTGTCGCCTCCGCCTTTGTCTCCTATTATCTCGCATGTTTTTCTTCGGAGTTCCTCCCCCTGCGGCGCTGGGCGGAGTTTCATACCGAACCAGACGCTCCTCTCGTCGGATACGTTTCGTCCTGACTCCCCGGGGTCTGTACCTGGAAAAAAGGCACTTTTTAGAAAACAAAAAAAAGCCAAAACCATTGGCGCGACTTGCGTTTGCTTTCTTCTCTTCGTTTGTTTGCCACTGACAAGACAGGTGGGTGAATTGCTGTTTGTTACGGATTTTAAAATAATATCTCCGAGCCGTTGAAACATTCATGGCGGCTCTGCAGACCAGCTTTCGGCGTGAAGGAAAGCAGAGGCGTCCCGTTGTTTTTTCCGTCCTGTAGTCCGTTCTAGGTGTAAAAAAACGAATTTAAATGATTTCGAACTGTAACAAAGTCTAAAATAACCACGACCCGAATCTATATGCATTTCTCCATATTTGTTGTTAAATATATATATTTTACCAAAGTACCGACTGAACCATCCAGAGCTGGCTGCCTGCGCCGAAGCCCTTAATGTGCTTATGTCCATGTCAGAAAAAGGCAAATACGAAGACGCATTTCATGCAGACTCGGATTAGTTGAGGGTTTAGCTGCCGTGTCGTCGAAGCGGACATTCCTGCTGGGCTCCGTGCTGCCTGCCACCGGAACCGCGGTGCCATGGCGGCGGTTTCAGTCGGACGCTTGATCTGTCACACGCGGCGGGCGGGGGGCTGTGCTAACGACCTGACGGCACATTAAAGTGTAACGCCCGCCTCTGCGGCCTGTAACAATACGGCTTCGCCGGCGTTCCACTTATCCTCGTTATTATTGTTATTATTCTGAGTTTTACTTTGTGGTGATATGGTGTATTAATTCTTTTGAAATCAACCAGGTCTCTTTGTTTACCACTTGTGGCGTTTCTGTGGAGGGAAGGGGTGGAGAGTAGGTCACCCCCTCTTCATCCCGCCCTCCTCACAGTCACTCCTCCTCACGTTGACCTTGTCTGCAGGGCGGGGGCCTTTTTTCCCCGGGAAACGCGGCTGTATTTTGCGCGCATTTGGCCGCGTGTCGGGGAGCGAGGTCATTCAAATCTGCGCCTGGCAGGTACAAGGAAACGAGCGTAATAATGTCTCCGGAAAGACGCTGTACAACAGAACTATCGAAGTTACTTTTTTACTCTGCTTTAGGCATAATTGGAGAGAAATACCCCCCTCCCCCATTATCAACTATATATCGGCTTCCGCGATAACTTTTTAACCATTTTTTTTTAACAATAATTTTAATGTTACACTTTTATACTACACGCAAATTAAAAACGACACATGAATACGCCAATAGTGAGTATAAGCAGATGCGTTTACCGGAGGGGAGTAAACTCGTTTCCCTGTTTTCATTAACAGCATTCTATGGAAAGCCGTTTCTTCCATCTGGAGTAGAAAAAATATTTATCTCAAAATTTTGACTTAAGTCGAACTTCTGATTTACTGAGTAGAAATTTTGACTTTTTATCTCAGAATTCTGGCTTCTTAAATCGAAATTCTGACCTTTTTTTAGCCAGTCAGGTAACATCGCCTCCTCTGTTTGGGAATATATCCCAAAAACGCTTTATTCACGTAATGTTATTTGCTGGCGGGTCAATTTTGAGTTAGTCTTATCTCAAAATAAAACAGGGTGGCTCTAGTACGGACTTCATTGCTTTGGTTTGAGTTATTCTTGCAATGCCAGTGTTTGCTAAGGACGTCTAGTAGTTTGAAAGAATTAACTGAAAGACACGTTTGATGTTTTTTGCCGACTGAATTAGAACATATTTTGTGCAATGTCACAATTGTTAGGGTCTGTAGCAGCCAATAATGTAATATCTACCGTTAATAACTACCAATAATGTAACTTTTTTAATTTTTGTGTAATACAACTTAAAGATGTGAGGTTCTTGATTCAGAATAGTTAGTACTGTATTAGTAAGTTATTACCTTATTGGCCTTTATTACATTAAGAACAGAAAAAATATTACATTATTGGTAGTTATTACACTAACGGTAGGTATTACGTTATTGGCTGCTACAGGGTCTTGTAGGTAAAGTAACACTGGTAAGTAAAATGATATGCTTGTTTGAAATCGCAGATTGAAACTTTCAGGGAAATGTGTCATGTAAATTACTTCTCAGGGGGCCCAGCAAGGTCAAGGAGAGGAGAAGCTGCCGGTTCCTCCACCATGAACGGAAACGGTAGCCAGGGATCGCGGCTGAAGAGTGAGTCAGGTACGGTAAGGGGCTCTCTCGGGCCCCCAACAACCCCCCCACCCCCAGATTATTAAGCACAGCCAAATGCATGGTGTGACCCAAACTATAGCAGACATATTGGACTTGTACTGCAAGTGAATTCCAGATGGTTTTTATTAGTATCACTGGAACCGTGGTGCTTCACATGTCACTATGACACCAACCCATGTTTGGTAGCACATGTGTTCCAAGGAGCACGGTGAAATTCTTATGCCACAGTTGCAGGGTTAGGGGATTATAGGACAGCAGTGCAACAAGAGACAAAATAGTGCCATGTAAAAAGTGACATATTCCATAAATATGGCCAGGTTAACGTTTAAATTCATGTGACACATTTTGGGTAAACACCTAGCGCCAGGGCCTATCAAACCGATAGGTGACTTAGGGTCTGGAGGGGGCACCAACTTGCCAGCGTGCTAAACTCTGCCTTATACAGGGGTTGCTGGCAGCGTCGCTGGCCTAGGGTGCCATATTGGTCAGGACCGGCTCTGGGTAGCATAAGGGTTCTTTTCTACCACACCAGGTACTGTACTTGTATGAGCACTGCATACGTTGTTCTAGACAATCTTAATCACTCCCATTCTTGCTGTTATAATCCCTCACAGATCTGTTCGTGAGAAATTTGTTTGCTAACTCCTTCTCAGCTTTAGAAATACCCCACTATTTATTATAGCACACACATTGTGATATATTTATACATTTTCTAATATCGTCCTGTCCTAGTGTATTATACAAACTACTATATGTCTTGTCATGCCATCCTGATCTTGTTGTATTTGTTCTTCCGACCAGATCACCATTAAAGCTTTTGGATTTCATTTGTCCACGCATCCATTATTACTACTTTTTTTTTTTTTTTTTACCTTATCGTTGTTTTCTGAGTTTATAGCCTTCTTTCAAGATTGCAGTTGTATTGTGTTTAGGTGCAAGCTATTTGTATAACCAATCGACGAAGAAATCCCACCCGAAGTACCAAAATTCCAGTTCCAAGTACCAGAAAAGTACCCCATCTAGTTAGTTTAGGTCCTGTTTTGGTACTGTTACTCGATTGGAAGTTAATGGAAAAAGGAAAGTTCCGAAAGTACAGTACCTGGTGCGGTGGAAAAGTGCCCATAGTCATGAACTTGAACCGTGAAGATGGCAGGTTTTGCTCAGCAAGTCTTGAATTGACCTGGTAAAGACACTTGAGTCTATTATACAGCCAAATAGAATCGCAGTAACCCCTTCATATTCACGCATTTGACATTTGCAGTTTCGATTATTCACAAATTGACTTGAACAATTAAATGGGAATATTGCAGACGACACACAACTTATAACAAAATTGAAACGTAAGGTAAAACGTAAGGTTCACAGTGTACAGTGGTAACACACGGGCACAATTTAGATGGTTTGTATATTATACAAAAATGTCTAGACTATAAATGACAAAGCAGTTTGGCTAGTGTTTGTTTAGAAACTGATAATAAATACTTTTTATATTATCGTTCAAGCTAGCAGACTGTTAAGATTAGGGGTGTCCAAGTATTAGCTGCAAATTTTCACATTCGCAGGGATCTCTTGCCCTTGGAGTGAAGGGGTTACTGTACTTTAATTATTGTGGAGGATATATACACAAAAAGATAAGACAATTGACAATACTACACAGAACAACAACTATGTAAAAATAAATCAGTAAACGTATCAAGTGCGTGATCATGAAATGAAATACAATACTGTGGTGAAAATCTACGGATTTGCTGGTAATCATTGCACAAAAAGATTCATAGGTATTTATAGAAATAAGTAGTATATCACATGTGCATGGAGTGACTTACGAGTTGTACAATCTGCTGACCATTGGAAGGAATGATTTTCTGAGATGCTCAGTGGAGCATTTTATGTTGAAGAATCTATGATTAAATGTGCTTTTCTGTGCAACCAAAATGGGATATACGGCGTGTTGAAGTGTTGTGTCGCTATTCTCCAGGGTTAGGGGTGTGTTGCTGTGCCCTGATGGCACCGTGTGTGCGTGTGTGTAAGCCAGACAGGGACGAATGGAGCAAGGAGGACTGCCTAACGCTGCTGGAGAGGATCCGCAGCCTGCTGCCCGAAGGGGACGCCATGAAGTACAAGACCACGGAGTCACACTTCGACTGGGAGAAGGTGGGCTTCAGCAGCTTCACTGGGGACATGTGCAAGCAGAAGTGGCAGAAGGTCTCTACTGAGGTGAGCATCAGAGATCTCCCTGCAGTTAGTCTGATATAGGGTTTTATTATTCCAGGTCCCGGACCCATACATGGATCAGATATTCCAGCATACTGCTCAGCCATTTTGGCCAACATGGACACTCCATATAGAAATACAATTCTTTGTGGGGAAAGCAGTGTGCTGGCTTTTCATTCCCGCTGACGGCTTCATTTAAGTTCGCCTGAATGCAGTGATGTGGTTGGTGGCCGCATGTAGGACGGGTCTGTGTATGTGATGTCCTGATAGCCCAGCCAAGGTGTCCAAAGTTTCGAGATACAGTTAGAATTGCTCTAAATGTATAATCTGTGATAATATCCCTCTATCATTATTAAAAATCTCATATATTTGTTGTTCATTCAGTTAAATGAAGACATTTTGTTGACTGATGTGCTGATGTTTTTAGTAATTATTTTAAAAATCATTCATTTTTTTATTACTAAAACGTACCTTAAATCAGAACTGTTAAAGGTTTAAAGTTAAAGCCCTATTTCAGAACTGTTCAGTTAATCTTAATTTAAAAATTCAGCTCAGGGTTCCTAGGAATCCAAGTCCAAACCATTTTCTCAATCTGCTTACAAAATCCTGAGGTGTTTTATGGTGGTGGCATTTTAATTTAATTGAACTGTAGACTTGTGACAGTCGCTTATTAAACATATCAAACCAACATGGCTGACATGGAAATAATATCAAATGATTCGATGCTGTTGTTACTATATGGTACTTCTGTGTAAGCATATATTTAGGGTTTTCAGTGATCTGGAAAACCACTTGTTATAGTTTAACGAACAGTGAAATTAAAAAACCCAGAAAGGTCAGCAGTGATGGATGAAGTCCAACGATTTATTTGAACTGAATTACATTTTATGTTTTTGAATGTTTCATTTGAAGCTCATGATAATAAAATGGATGAATTCCAAACACATTAAATCTAAATCTTACTAGGCTACTTAGCTGAATATATAGGTGAATGTTATATCTACACTAAAAGCTCTAGTGGCATCAGCATATCATTGGTTCTTTTTTCAGTCCTAATCAGAGCAATTCCTATGAGTTGTACAGTGCCGAGACACAAACAGAAGGAGGAGAGGGTGTCTTGCTGATATATTTGTGTCAATGAAAAGAAATTAAATGAACACTTTGACCACACCCATTCTGATGGCTTGTGTGATTTGCTGCCTGCTCAGGTGCGGAAGTACAGGACCATGACAGAACTCATCATTGATGCCATTGAGTATGTGAAAAACCCCTACAAGGGCAAGAAACTGAAGGTACTGCACCCTTTCAGTCTCTGTTGAATATTATTGGAAGGTTAGTATTCTGCTGAAAAAATCATTAGAAACCATTAGGAAAATATCTGAGGGTTACCACAAAATTATTCCATTACATTTACATTCATTTACATATTTAGTAGGTGCCTTTGCCCAAATCGAAGTACAAGTGAGGTAAATGAAAACATTTGTGCTGTCATGTGGTCCACTAGGTGTAAGTGCACTTAGGCTGAGCTTACAGTCAATGTCCAGGCATAAGACATTTGAACAACCACACATATAACTATTAACAAAGTAACAAGCTAATAAAACTTTTCAAGGACCTGTAATTGCAACATAAGTGTTTATCTGTTCCCTCTCAGACGCATCCAGACTTTCCCAAGAAGCCTCTGACGCCGTACTTCCGCTTCTTCATGGAGAAGCGGGCCAAGTATGCCAAGATCCATCCCGAAATGAGCAACTTGGACCTTACCAAGATCCTCTCCAAAAAGTACAAGGAGCTAAATGAGAAGAAGAAGGTGTGCTCCCTTGCTGTTCAGTTCCTGTAGTGATGTTGTTATTCATGTTATTAAACGAATCAAACTAACTTTTTTTTTTTTGTTTCCCATCTTTATTGTTTGAACTGTCATAAAGCATTGACATTTAACATTAGAGCAGAGAAGCACTTACGTTCAGAGGTTTAGACTGGAAAATATGAATTAAAACCCTTTTTGTTCTGTGGGTCTGAATTTTGGGTCATTCTCATCTCTCCTGTGTCTATCTGCATTCCAAGCTGAAGTACATCCAGGAGTTCCAACGTGAGAAAGAATCGTTTGAGAAAAACATGGCACGCTTCAAGTAAGGATTTTGGCTTATTTTCATGAAAAACAAAACGTGTTTACTGAGTAGGACTGGCATCAGTACTGGAAAAGTGCTATAGCAGCAAAGGTCTTAGGTCTGTTGTCTCTAACGAAGGCTTGAGGGAAATAAATCAATTTTGTCGTCCCCTTGACAGAGAGGAGCACCCAGAGCTGATTGAGGAGAGGAAGAAATCCGACCTCCCAGAGAAGCCCAAAACCCCCCAGCAGCTTTGGTATAATCATGAGAAGAAAGCATATATGAAGCTGCACCCAGATGTAAGTGGTTGGAATGTGCATAGAGGTATTCTGTGGAGGGTTGCCCCATATATCTTGTAATTTTATCCTGGACTTCATGTTTGGTACTAGACCATAAGCAATTCTGGTATGTTTGCACATACTGGCAATAAAGTGAGTTCTGGTTCTAGTAACAGCGGTGCTGGAGGCAGTTATTATAGCCCTTTCATCGTCTTATGGTGTTTTTCTGCTACCTCCAAGACCCAAACTATACCTGAGCCATACCACGAACTGACAGTTTTCCATTGTAAATCATGCGAACTGTACCTGAGCCGTATCTGTGCTGACATGCCCGAAAGCATGGCCAGCATGAGCTGGTTGTGTCACCACCAGTTGTTTACGTGAATATGCATGGATTATCTGAAAGATGAAAATGGCATATTCTGTATATTGTTCATCATAATATATATCAATAGTATTGCATTTCACGATGTGTTGGTACATTCCAGAAAGCTTGGAACTTGAAAATATCCAACCTCTCCTTAAAATGCTATAGAACAGCTGAATGGAATTCCTAATGCAAATTTATGCAAGTGAATGCTAATTCAGCTAGCATTTGATGCTAAAATATGGTGCCGGTTCTCACACACATGCTGGTGCAAATTAGAACATAGTAAATCATGATGTACATCGTGTGAAGAGTAAATAAGCATCTCTTCGTCAGCGTCTTTAAAGAGCCGACCCTTCTGCAGTGGGAAACTGAAGCGAGCTGGAACCGTGCAGGAACTATTTCTGTTCGCGGTACGACCTGGTTCCTGTATGCCGGGGAGAAGCCCCCCTTAGTCTACTATTGCTATTTTTGAAGGTGTTTTTATATTATCATTGTAAACTGGTATTTTAGTATTAAATTAAGGGATTCTTTGGAATTAAAGCTTTGGTTTGTGCAGAGTGTAACTACTAAGTATTCAGAGCTTAGAAGCAGTGGTGCAATGACTTGACTCGCCTTGCAGAGGTAGACGGCATAGCTGGGCGCTTTCCCATTCTGTCTCTCGTGCACAGGTCAGCCAGAAAGAGTTGAAGGAAGCTCTGCGCCGGCAGTGGTCACAGCTGTCAGACAAGAAGCGCCTGAAGTGGATCAGCAAGGCATTGGAGCTGCAGAAGGCCTACGAGGTGAGGGGTTCTGGGAGAAAGGCCGTCTTCCTGGTCCCAGTCCATACAGAGGGCGCCCGCCTGTCATCACTGGCCTCACTCGGTGTGTAATCTGCCCCCTGCAGGATAGCATGAGGGCATACAATGAGGCCCACCCGGACTCCGTAGCAGACGAGCACATCAAGTCCGTCCTGACCAAAGCCGAGCGGCAGCTTAAGGACAAGTTCGACGGCCGGCCCACCAAACCCCCTCCGTGAGTAGCTCCGGAATTTTCTTCCAGTTGGCGGCAGGTGGGGGAACAAATGGGGGTTTCCTCTCATTACTGATTCCCCCCCAGGAATGGATATTCACTGTACTGTGCGGAGTTGATGGTGAACATGAAGGATGTACCCAGCACAGAGCGTATGGTCCTGTGCAGCAAGCAGTGGAAGATGATGACGCAGAAGGAGAAGGACATGTTTCAAAAACGCTGCGAGCAAGTGAGCTGCTCCTGCCAGCGCTGCCTAATGAATGAGAAGACTAGCATTAGTGTGCTGGCTTTCTACACTAATGTATCATGCACAGCTATAACTACTGTGCATCAATACATACAGCTCTGGAAAAAATTTAGATCACTCCATGTTTTTAAAAATTTAGCATTTCTAAATCCTGGTTTAATTCTGGTTCTGCTAGAGGAAGGCTATACTTCAAGGCAGGCTGCTTCTGGGCTCAAAGCTTCTAAGACAGCTATAATAACCGAAAAAAACAACAAAGTACAGGGTAGGAGCAACTTTCTATTTACAGCGATGACCATCAGCTTATCTAACAATGTCTCATGATATCGAGAACGACTTCAAATCACCTTCAAAAAGAATGGGGAACATTAAGTGGCGTGAAATGCACTGCTAGGACAATTCATAACAGGCTTCTTGAAGCAGGACTGAAGACACATAAAGCAAGGAAGAAGCCCTTTATCAGTGAGAAGCAAGGACAAGCCAGGCTGGAGGTTTAAAAAAATATATATTTTACACAGGCGGATACCCATAAATTGAGAAATGAGTGAAACTGAAAATTTTGCTATGGTCTATTAATTTTTTCCAGAGCTGTATTGTTGAATTCTGGATTCTGATTGGTCAGAGGCATGTTTAATTTTCTATTACTACACACATACTTCCAGCAAGGTGAATTGCACTAATAAATCGATGCACAGTTAGGATTTTTAATTTTAACTGATATTTTTCAAGATTCCAGAACTCAATTTAATATTAAGAGAAACAAAACGGAAATCTTTAATTATTGGCGAGGGAAAAAAATGCATTTTTTCACTTGCTGCATGTTGGGTGATTCTTCACCTCCATAGCTGTGCATTTAAAAATGCGTAATGTATAATGCACTGTTCAATTCTAACTAACAAACGCTACTCAGCAGAAACTGTACAAGCAAAAAATAACAGTGCTTCAGGCAGAAGACCTGTGGTTACTGATTAAATAACAAAATGATTTACCAGTGTAATACACTTGTAATCCAGTGCAGGACTGTCTAAGTTGCCTAAACAAGATGGTACCCAAGTCTACCGTTTACTGATTATTAAAAATATATGTCAGGTTTTACCCATAATGCAGTTGAATACTAGGAGGTGCATAAAGCTAAATTAATAATTGAAAAAATGTGCAATGCATGGCTTGGAGTGTATTAACATGATGATTACTGCATATTTTACTTGCACCTTTTTACAGAAAGACTGGCCTTTGGGCTTCGCAGCAGGAAATTTTGAACTAACGATTGACTAATGATCTTAGCAACAGACTATTTTGAAATTAAAGATGGTGGTTTGGGTTGTATATAACCAAGATGTTTATTAGTAGTAGGCTTGAACGATATGTAATTTGTAATGCTGTCCGGACACCATGACACACATTTTGACTGTATTTTATAAAGCAGCACTATTCTAATATTTTGAAATACTGTCAATAAAATTTGCCGGGCAGTGGGGTCTCCAAAAATACTATTTGCCTGAAAGGAAATAACACTTAAGCCTAAATAGAAGTTCTACGAGAAAATTAGTTTAGGTTCTTAAAATGAAATATAATGTTTTGACGTGTAAAAATGTAAGCCAAATGTGTGGTTACCCTGGTATAAGCAGGGTAATGCATCCCAAACTATGCATCATTCATTTTTAAATGCACTCTTCTTTGTGTTGGACAGTTCATCTCCACAGCTGTGAAAAATATAATGCACAGCTTAGAGTGCATTTACACTTAACTTTATATTAGTTAAGTATCACAGATGAACTTGGAGAGTGCAGATTATTTCCATGTTATGAATCGATTATATTTTGATGTAATTATAGCTCTAGAAAAAATTGAGACCACGGCAGTTTTTTTGTTTCACTCATTTCTCCATTTATGGGTGGGTGCCTATGAGTATAATATATTTTTTGATGACTGCAAACTAGTTCTCTGCTTTTCATTGAAGGGCTTCCTCTTGCTTTATGGGACCTCAGTCCTGCTTCTGGGAGCCTGATACAAACTGTCCTAGCACCTAAATTTAATGTTTCCCTTTTGAAGGTCACTTGATGTCTTCCTTATGATTCATTAAGAAACTGTCAGATAAATTAACGGTCATCTCTGACATTAGGAAATTGCTTCTGCCTTTTACCTGGCTGGTTTCTGGTCGTTCCCAGTGTCTCCTTTGTTGCATTGTTCTTACGTACGGCGTATTAGAAAATTTGAGTCTAGAAGCAGCCTGCCTTGCAGTGTAGCCTTCTGCCAGCAGAACCAGGATTAAACCATGATTTAAGAATACAGGTTCTTTATAAAAATATATAGTGGTCTCTTAGTTGTTACCAGAGCTGTGCAGCAATAATAATATGTTCTTCAGCATTCATTTTGTAAACGACCTTTTCCTCCTCTTACAGAAAAAGAAGCAGTATGATATAGACCTCCAAAGGTTCCTTGAGGTGAGAATTTAGCCAGGTCCCTGTTTGCTCCCTGGGCATAAGCGTATATTATATATCTGCACAAATTGAGTAGCATGTCTCAGAGCTGACTGCTCATAGGCATGTTGCATTTCCAGAGCATTCCAGAAGAAGAGAGAGAGCGGGTCCTAGGAGAGGAGAAGCTGGCTGGGACGCGTCTGGGTGCTGGGAGCACTGGCAGCACGGGGGGTGCAGGCAGCCCTCTCCGCGCCAAGTCGCCCATGAGCAGGGTAAAGACAGACATGGATACCGTGATCAATCCAGCAGCCTAACCGATATGTGACCTGCTGTGCTAGCTTGCCAGTTGGTTAAAACGCGACGGTTCTGTTCTAGGAGCGCCCTGACATGGATCCGTGGATGCTCGGCCTGGTCAAGGACAAGCGTGACGGCAGGAAGCGGCCAAGGCTGCCTGACACGCCCAAAACGGCCGAGGAGATGTGGCAGCAGAGCGTCATTGGGGACTACCTGGCTAAGTACAGGGTGAGAGTGGTAGAAGTCTGTGGGGATCTCTTAGTGCCTTAGCGTTTGGCAGGCCGGGTACAGAAAAAAGGAAAGTAACAATGTAAAAAGAAGCAGTTGGTGGTCAAACGAAGTGCTGTTAAAAAAGTACACTGAAATAACTAAAAATAAAGAGAAGCATTGCGCCAAACAAATGTCAGTTCCTACACTTGCCTGCAGAGTAGCATGCTTTAGTGGTCTTTCCACTTGTGCCAACGTCATTTATCTCACCATGTATTGTGTTATATCAAATACCCAACATCATTAGTGAGTGTGCATATAAAGGGATTAAAGTAAGTGTCAGTTACAGTTCTGTTCTGTTTAAGAGTAACATTCAATATCCAGCATTGCCTATATTACAGTGTTGCCAGATACGAGATCTTTGACTGTATGTGCTTATAACTTCCATTAAATTATAACCATTGGGATAGTTAGCTTTTTCCTCTGTGTGTTCCTTGTTTTAACAACCACATTATATGATATATTGAACTGCTCATCCCCTGCCTCAGAATGATCGTAAAAAAGCACAGAGCGCCATGCAGTCGGCGTGGAAGTCCATGGAGAAAAAGGAGAAGATCCCTTGGATCAAGAAGGCAGCCGAGGACCAGAAGCGATACGAGGTTCAGTACAGCAGAGTGGTCAGTGACTGGGTGTTTTGACTCCTGTCTTACACAGTCCACAGGAGGAATGTCAAAATGCTGGTCATGTTGTGGCTGAGAATGGGCCTGTTTTAGTACTGTGTGTTTGTTTGTTTCTTTGTATGTGTGCACATATGTCTGGATGTCTGTGTGTGTGTTTCAGATGGCAATATCTTTTACAGGTAGAGGGTGAAGCATTAACAAACCAGCCGTTCTGATTGTGGAAGATGCGTCATGGAAGAATCTCTGTGATGAATGTGTTAAACACTAAATGCTTGTGCCACGTGGTTTTTGACAACATTATTTTGCCTTAACAGGTTAGTAGTCTCTAAAATGTTGACATCATACTGTCGTACCACAGAGGGAGCTACTGGAGACAAGGACGCCCCAGTCTGGCCAAGGCCAGAGGAAGCCGAAGTTTGATGGCGAGCCAAAGAAACCACCCGTGTGAGTGAAGGCCGACACCTTGTCATGACACTGATGTCTCCTCTTCTACCCATATAACACTATCGCACCTCAGCCTGATTTCAGATGCCTATTTCTTCTGACCCACAGAAGCGGCTACCAGATGTTTTCTCAGGAGCTGCTGACCAACGGGGAGCTGAACCACTTCAGCCTGAAGGAGCGCATGGTGGAGATTGGCAGGCGCTGGCACAAACTCAGCCAGGTCCAGAAGGACAAGTACAAGAAGATGGTGGAGGAGCAGCAGATCGAATACAAGGTTGAGCTGGACTCTTGGATCAAGGTAGGGTGCATTTCAGGTGAAGGCCAAGGGGCAGGGATGGGCACAGTGTGCTCTGCAGCAGGCAGGGCCGGTGGTCTGCCATGCCTACAGCTGGCACTGAGGGTTTCCCAGAAAACCAGTAAAACTTAATTCGTATATCACTTCTTTGCGTGATGTTACAGTGCATACATCATAAATATTATCATCGGGAGTGTCCGTGTGGACTGTGACCATATGCGTACTTGGACAAATGTAGTATGTATGCAAAAGTCTGCATGCTCGACCATGCATGGACCGTATAGCCACGTGGACAAGTATGACCTAGACTTAAGCGTGACAGCATCATGCAGCTCCCCTCTCCTTGCTGACAGTCAGTCACACGCAGTGTGTACATATGTGTCGTGGCCTTCGTCACTCCATGACGGTTCAGCTCAGTCTGACGTTTTGTGTGTGTGTGTCTTTGTGTGTGTCTGTATCTTTCTCTCCCTCCCCCTCTGCCCTTGCAGTCCCTCTCCCCTCAGGAGCGCGCCATGTACAAAGAGTTCTCCAGCACGGTAAGAGCAGCCCTGTTAAACCCCCGCCACTCTCAGACCGGCACAGTCCAGGTGCAGCTCTTGGGGTGTAGCAGCGACTCTCACAGGGATCCTGTCTTGAACCCTTTATGTTAAGTCCAGTTGTTAGATTATCATATACAAGAAGATGCCATTTGAGTATAGAACAGGGGACCTAGATGTTAGATGGAGGTCACTGGTTCAAGCCCGGCCTCAGCATGTTTCCCTGGGCACCATGACTGCTGGCTGCTCTTCGTGGCCAGCTTGCTCATACCTACGGAGAGCAAGTTGGGGGAGGTATAAAAAGAGAATATCCCCATGGCAATCAATAAAGTATCTATTATTATTATTTAAATGTTTTCAATGCTTATGGTTTTTCTTTGCAGTCCTAATTTGCATCTTTAAGCATTTCTACCTTTGTTACAGTCATCAGTATTCAGGTGAGGCTGAGGCTGCTTTGTAATCTGGGGCTGTATTACAGAAACTTCCTATCTTAAGTCTTAAGATAGAAAGAGTGTAAGAGAGGATTTTTCCCATTTGGATATTACAGAAGCAAATCCTAACTAACTTTAGGAATCCTATCTTTTCTTACTTCATCCTGTCTCTGGTCAGAAAACCTTTAATACTAAGTCCATCGATTTCTCAACTTTTATTTGTCTGATTTTCTTGTTTTACAGAATTATTTTGTAAGCGAAAATAAAAAGAGTATTTATACCTAAAGCACCATATGTACTACATTGTATACCTACATAAATGCTCCAGGATTCTGTGTACAAATGCAATAACATGCTGTATTCCCACTAAGAAAGCTCTGGATTTCTGTACCTCTTAACATCTGCAAGGAATCAAGGGTGTGACAGATGTTTTGTGACAGAAATTTCACAAGCTAATTGTTTTCACAAATACTGGAATGGGAAACGGCAAGTGCAGTTACCGAATATAAAAACAATCAGATAATTGTGGTAGAACGTTTCCTTAATTATGGTGAGTTCTCCTCTTGGACCCCCACTCATGATAGTACAATAAAGATAATATATACCATTAATATAGCCTAGTAATATTACGAAGGAGAGTTTATCTAAGATTTTGGGAAGGTTGTGTTTTGTACACTTTTCGTATCTTAAGTTAGAACAGAAATATCAACTTAAGAAATGTTTATCTATAATGGCTTTTTTCCTAAATCAGATCCTAACCCTAGTTACCATGGTTACCAAACAATTAAGATAGGATCTGGAAGTTTCTATAATATGGCCCCTGGTCCCTATCATGTGGTCCCAGAAACGTGGGCAATCATTACCATATATTTTAGCTTCTGTGTAAGTTTTTGTAATAGACTGAAACTTTTAGATGTATTTCGTGTGTCTGATCTCTAGAGAATCTTACATAAATTCACAATGTGTGTAATGTACATTATGTCCCCAAGATGGGCACAACGTGTTCCAGGTATTATTTATCATTAAACAAGTCATTACTTTAGCCAAATCATACTTTTTAATTTTTGTATCATTTATTTTTATTTATGAAAATATATTCTTATAGCTTTACTTTTCATTAAGAACAATAAGCCTGAGTTTTATAGTACATTCTGAATTGATTGATTTTTCTAAAATGTATCTGCAAGGCTTCCCTTACTGACTGTTTCACTGTATGATTTTATTTAATAGTTGTTTTACTTAGACATGTCTATTCATTGTAGGGATTTCCATATTTATACATGTATACACACACACGCTCCTCTATTTACAAACTTTCAACTTACGAACTTTCAGACATGTATGAAGTGGACTGTAAGTTCAGATTGTGTTTGTTGGACTTCCCTTTCCTGTCCACAACATCAGATTTTGTTCTGCGTACCAATTCTACCTAGTACGAATTCTGGCCGCTACTTCCACCGCGCAGCAGCGTAGTGTGCGTACTCCTGGCATCCCATTTTTTTGTACTTGCGTATTAGTAAGACATGCTCTCTCGAGATCAAAGTTTACTACTTTTTTTATTGCTAAATCCATTATCCATTTTTGGTTTATGTCTCATTAGTAAGGTGTTTTAGGATAAGAAAACATGTATTGACTTTATATCATACTTACTTATGCATGTAGATTTGAGTACCCTTAAAATGATGTTGAATAACGACTGATGAACATTCCAAGTTACGAATGCCCATTTGGAACATAACTCGTTCGTAAGTAGAGGAACGTTTGTATGTGTGTGTATACATACGTGTAGTATACAAATATATAATTTCCCATAGTTCTCAGTTGTCCACGGACAAACGCAGGGGCAAGGTTTCAGGGCCACTGGGCGCAGCTGAAAACTGATTCATCCCTGGAGTGCCCAATCCCCTGTTATTCACCAAACATATCAATTATATGATTGACCTCTGAATGAATCATGGTCTCCTTATGCCCCTGCCTTAAAATCCTAGAATCACCCCTGCATTTATCAGATTCTGTCTTCAATTTTAGATATAGCAGAGGGCCAACTGAATATCACACAGCTTTGGCCAGTTTCTCTCTGACAGCGGTAGTTCTCTTTAATTCTCTGCCTCCCCCTACCCCACCCTACCCCTTCAGAAACGACGCAGTACGGCCAAGGCGCAAGGCCCTGGGGCGAAGTTGCGGGTGACGAAGGGGAAGGCGGTAGGTGCCACTGCTGGAGGACTGGGGGCCGGGGGGGGCAGGCAAGCGATGGCGTACCGGGCCAAGGTAACGTTCACCCGCTCCGGGGAGCTTCATCAGTAGTGCATGGAGAGCAGGGCTGCAGGAGTAATGAGGGCCAGACTCAGGGTTGAATGTAGAGCCTCCTTTGTAATTTTCATGGGTATATGACAGGCTTCTGGGGAACTTGCATGTTGTACGTCATGTGTATAAGCAATATGATGTGGATGAGGGTGTTCCTACACAAGGAAGAGGATGTGACCTCGTCATTTCCAGCAGGATACATCGGACTCCGATGACGATGACAAGACCGATTCCTCGGACTCGGAAGACGAGGACGATGACGAATCCGGCAGCTCAGACAGTGACGAGGAAGACGACGACGAGGTGAGTGTGGCACCGCATAGGGGTGGGCAGCCAGCTGCAGATTTAAAGTGAAATGATTCTACTTCTACTTTTCTTTACTATACTTTCAATACTTCTACTAGCATTCTACTTTTGGCCCAAGTAACACACCTATGACATAAATCACCTACAATTGTCATAGACTCTCACTGCTGTTCAGAGGCGCATGTAAAATTTAGGGGACAGACTGAAATTAATCGGTACAGGCCCCCGTCAAGTATTTATCAATTTTGAAAAATGCTAAAGATTGAAGGAAATGGGGGAAAGTCCCCAAAAGCTGAAGTCGTCCTTGAGGTTTTATTTATTTGTTGTGGAGGTCTGAGTAGGTTTTAAAAGCTTTTTAAATTTGACTTTAAACACTGTGCAGCTGCTGCCCTGTTATGGCCTTTCCCCGGGTCGGTAGCCATGCACTTTTCCATTGTGTTTTCTTTGTACTGACCAAGAAAGGGCTGTCGTATTATTTTGGCGTTCTTGTTCTTCTGCACACTTATGTTAAACCTGCCTCTGCTTCTCCGCCAAAATAAAATCCTGATTTTTTTTTTTTTCCTCTCCATTGCATCCCAGAGACACACCCCTGTTCACCCACCCACCTGAAACCAAATATACATGTACATTTTTCCCAAACCTTCACATGCTATCAACAAAACTCCTGCCTAACTGCCAGCTCTTATCTTCCCAGAACGACGAAGACGATGATGAGGACGACGACGACGATGACCAGTCAGATGCCACCAGCAGCTCATCCACAGAGGAGTCCAGTGACACAGACACAGACTAGCTATGTTTGTTTCGGGGCAAGGGCTGTGCAGGACACACCCCCTGCCCATAAGCCCCACCCATCTCTGTGATGTTTTTAGGATTGGCAGAGAGGCGTCTTCACTTGGCACGCTCCCCTCAAACCCTGAACATAGAGGGGTCACAGACTGAGAATTAGGGTCGTCCGCACCCTCTCCCAGACTACACCAGACTTAATCTCGCCTGGACAAATTCTCTTTTAAAGGAGCCGTGTTACATGTGTGTTATTTTTATTGCCTTTCAATAGGTGTTATTAAAAACCTTGTTTTTCTGCTTTGTTCTTTTAAAACAAAATTGACTAATTTTGCAGTTTTTCTTCCCGGGTGCAGTACTCATTTCAGTTTGTGCCAAGGGGCTCCCAAGAATAGAGCAGGCTAGATGCATTAATTCAAGACCTGCTTGTTCCATGAAGAGAAAGGACTTGTCATTAGTAAAGCCTCCCCTGACACTTGGCTACATTTCAGGTAAAATCTCAATGAAATGCACTTTTTTCTCTTCTTCTTTGGCATGTGATAAAGGCTATGGCCATGTATCTCATGCAGATGTTGGGGAATCAGTTCATATATTAAGCCAGAGGTATTTTCTACAGTGTTTTGTTACTGAAAATGAGTCTCTGCTCAGTTCATTCGTCCTTTTATATCACAGGTGACCATTTTATCAACTTCGATCGCATTTAGACAGTGTGACCTAAACATTCATGTGTGATACACAAGAATAAATGATGTCATTAAAATGTGCTGTTATCCTGTTTATTTTGGGTTTCAAAGTCTCCAAACTTTGCTAAAAATCCAGTTTTTATGTGTATCAAATTTGAAAATGAGGTTCAGAGAATGTTGGTTACTGAAAATGAAATGTTAAATTTTCCCCTTTCCCTTTACATCGGTATGCACTTTGAAGAAGTGATTTTGTATATAGATCAGTTAACATTTTTGTTAGCCTTGAGCCTTCTCAGTTAGCAGCTACTATACCAGAGTTAGAAGCCTAAATTGAACTAGTTCACCATGGATTTGGCTGAATGACAAACTGCCCTAGTTGTGCACAGCTGCAGAGTTTGTGAGCTGGGACAGAATAAGTCTATAAAAAATGTTTAACTTTTTCACTTGAAAATTATATAAAGAGTAATACTCATTTTCCCACATCTGGTATTCGTACCGCATAAGTTTGAGATAGCTTAATAGCTTCGTGGATGGTACTGTAAAATGTTGTGAGTTTGAATCTCACCTTGTGGTGGTACATTTTCTCCCCATGTCTTGAGTTTCTCTAGTGCCTTTAAATTGGCCTTCAAGGGGCTGTCACTCTATCTAGTGTGTACTCCTGTCTTGTGCTACCTGGGATGGGCTCCAGGTCCCTTAATGACCGAGACCAGGATTAGCACTTGAAATCTGGATAAATGGAAGTTTCTAAAAACATTGCCAAGGCAAAATGAAAATTATTCTTGTGAAAATAAAGTACATGCATTCAGTAAATTTGATTACCCAGTCCCATTGAATCTGTGATCATCATGGTTACCTGTAATGACATTAGATTATAATAATCGTAGGAAAGGTCACATTGAGCTAAATACGACTTGGTAACATCAATTCACCCAATTCACCAGACCCCAACTGAAAATTATGGCAAGGACAATGTGATCCTGCTCAGATTGAAGAGAAAGGGGGCCCCAGCCTCAAGCCAGACCTGGGCAGGAGCTGGTAAGTGAGCCCCTGGTGGCCACATCTCTACCCATGGTGCCCAGCCAGGTATATCGCTAATGTGGGGTCAGGTGGTGTGTAGTTAAGGTGGCACTCGAAGGGAAATGCTGCGGACGACCAATCGGTGGTTACCAGATTTGACTGTAGGAGGATGGGTGCAGCGTCAGCAGTAATGCGGAGGCTCTACCATTCTGACGTAAAGAGAGAGCTGAGCTGGAAGGCAAAGTTACTAATATACCGGTTGGGTCTAAGAGAGAGGGTGAGGAGCTCAGACAGACGGGAGGAGCTCAAAGTAAAGCTACTGCCCTTCCACATCGAAAGGAACCAGTTGAGGTGGCAACAGCATCTAACTTGGATATGTCCCTAGAGAGGTGTTTTGGGCATGTCCAACCAGGAGGAGACCTCGGGGCAGACATGCTGGGGAGATTATATCTGTTGGCTGGTCTGGGAACGCCTTGTTATTCCCTTGGAACAGCTGGAGAAGGTGGCTGGGGAGAGGGAACTCTGACCATCCCTGCTTAGAGTGCTGGCCCTGCCACCCAGGCCCCTGAAGAATGAATACTTCAATAATGAATGAATGAATTCACCCAAACCCATGTAAACACAGAAACAATGTGAAAGCATCACAAACAGGACCATATTACAACATAAATCACCAACTCAGGAATTGTGAAGCCACAGTAATTTCTACTAAACCAAAAGAGCAGATCAGAGGAAGATTATTTATTAACCAGAACTTTGAAATATACCGCACTGAATTGAAGCTTGTATTAATTGACCCAAACATAACCTGAAACCTGTATTATGGTTGGTGATTTTTCACGTAATGATTTTTAAGAGTTCTGTCTGAATAGTGGGTATTTTGATTTTTTCCAATGCAGGTCAAAGGTGTTTATTAAAAATTATGCTAATGCAATGACTGAAAAGGGTCAGGTTTCATTATCCAGAAGAATGTTTGCATTCTTAAGCGTAACATGCTCATAAAAATCGGTTTGTTGAGGAATTTGATAAATTTTTCACTGGTCATAACATGAGCATAATATCTTTGAGACCACTAGAGGGTGCGAGAAACACAAGAAATATTTGTTGAATTCTTAGCTCACTATTGCGGAACCCTATGCAGCCCCACTCCATGGCCACAATTTAACATCGTGGGAACAAATTAATAAAACACGCACAGGATTTAATTAAAACAAGAAAATGAATTGGTAAAAAGTAGCCACATTTTAAGACAATAGTCTATCTAACAAATATGGCTGAACCTCTAGTACCAATTAATATTGATAGTGAACATTTTATGGAATTTTGTATTGGAAAAACTACCCCCACGTCTATGTAATCAGTCAAACTTGGAGTACCACAGGGACCAGTACTTGGTCCTTTGTTTTCTCTCTACACGTTGCCATTAGGTAATATAACGAGAAAACATGAGGTTAATTATCACTCCTATGCATATGACACCTAAATACACATTTCAGTTACGCCTAATGACACTGCATCCCTGAGTATTTTAGCCCTGATGCGAATCTTTCTTCAAAAAAAAAAGGTCAAGGCCCAGGTAAAACACCCCTGACTGCATCTATTGTCACTTTAGCGAATTGCTTTAATGAAGTACAGACCTGGATGAGTGAAAATGTTTAATGACTAAATGTTCGGAAAACCGAGGTTCAGTTGTTTGGAAGCCAGTCCATGGATAGGAATGCTATAATGTCTGCACACCACTCCAAGGGGCTTAACTTTTCTCTCATCAGCTCATCCCATAATCTAGGCATCGTCTTAAATACAAGCTTGTCATGTGAATCTAGTATTGAAGGTGTGCTTTCCACATCTAAGTAGCATTACCAAACTATGACAAGTTCTCACTATTCAAGACACTGAGAAATTGATACACACTTTTGTATACAGTAGGTTAAACTACTGTAATGCTCTGTTATCTGGGAGCACACACTGCACATTCAACACCTTGCAGCATATTCAAAATGCAGCAGCACGAATGGTCACCAGGAGCAGGAGTTCGAACACATAACCCCTGCTCTTAGTTCCCTGCACTGGCTTCCTATTAGGTTCAGGACTGTCTTAAAAGTTATATGTACATATAAGGCACTTCAAGGTGTAGCACCTGCCTACCTATCATAATTACTTCAAGTTTACAAGTCACTCCCTCCACACAGATCACAGAACGCAGGTATCCTTGTCAACCGCATATAAATAAAGTGAGAGTTGGGGCCCGTATTTTCAACCTGCACAAAGCGCGACGCAAAGTGTTTTTTCTAGTTTCGTACCAGCACATTTCTCAATTTCACGCCATGAGCGCATTTTGTTAAAATAGAAAATGATTTTGCACCTGTCTTCCGCTCATAGTAATGGTTTATGAATGTAGCATGGCCGGGCGTGTTGTCTGTGCATTGCAGACAATACAAAATTAGGCAACTGAGTCTCATAATTAAGCACATATTGTAATTGAAAGGACATTTAGATTGCTCAAAATGTGTTTCAGATGTTTAGATAAGTCAAGTGTAACATTACAATACAGCCATCAGAAGGTTGCAGTATTCTTTGTGGAGTGTTGTATGTTGCGTAACATTGCCATGCATGATGGATGTCTGTTGAACATAAATGAAGACACATTAGAAGACTTTAGAAGGTGTGATGCCTTAAATGCAAATGCCAGTGCCAATAAAGGAGTGCACGCTGGCAGCAGCACAGGCAAGAAGGGATTAGCTGGCAGAGCTGAATCATCTGTAGCCTAATAAGAATTCTAAATGGTCAGATGTAGTAAAATAACAGCAACATTTTATTTGAACATTTTATAACATTTCAAAAACTAAATTGTGTTTTGTTTGAACAAAGATCACAATTTAATTTATATTTTGTGAACTGCAGACCCAAAACGAAAATAAAAAAACACAAGCATATTTAAGTCCCTATTCCCAGCCGCTGCTGGGAGAGTCAAATGTTATTAATGTACTGCATTCTTGACCTTGATCACAGTTTACACCTTGTTTTAAGCAAGCAAGTCCAGTCCTTACTTTTCAGTAATTAGAATGGGGGTTAATCTTGGACCCCCCTCCCCCAAGGATTTTTTTCCTCCTTACTTGAGAGTTTTTGAGTCTTATCCTCTGTTGTCATCTGACTTTCATTTTGTTGTCTTTCGTGGTTAGCACTGTTGCCTCACATTTCTGGAGCCTGGGTTCGAGTCTCCACCTGGGTTATGTGTGTGTGGAGTTTGCATGTTCTCCCCGTGTCGTCATGGGGTTTCCTCCAAGTACTCCGGTTTCCCCTCACAGTCCAAAGACATGCTGAGGCTGATTGGAGTTCCTAAATTGCCCGTAGGTGTGCATGTGTGAGTGGTTGGTGTGTGAATGTGCCCTGCGATGGGCTGGCCCCCTGTCCATTGTTGTTCCCTGCCTCGTGCCCGTTGCTTCCGGGATAGGCTCCGGACCCCCCGCGACCCAGTAGGAGAAGCGGGTTGGACAATTAGTTTTACCAAACTAATTTGTTCTCATTAAATCATGGGCACGTTTTATTAATTAATTCCCTTGTTATGTCCTGGGTATGACATTAAATTGCATCTGGCCTTGCAAGCGATCCTCCAACTTGCAGGGAAACAATTTTTTTGGTGGTTGGTGGCGGGATTGGCAATCCAGCCACCATAAAACAACTCACAGCTGCTCGATAAAAACAAGCACGGTACTCTTCTGCTCTCTGCTGGAGTAGCTCTGCTGCAGCTGCCCACAGGAAGGCAGCACGCACCATGAAGGGGATGGGGGAAAGCCTTCGGGAGCCCCATCCCTGGACTACTCAAAATCGTCGGGGAGCTAATAGGGTCAAACCTGTTGGGGATCAGGGCTGGTGTGGTTCTGAGGTGTTGCCTGCTGTGTGGCGGCACTTGGGACTCAGTTGGAGGTGACCCATCCGGGTAGGCATGCGGAACGTCTTGTCTCTCCAACAAGATGAACATCTTCCTTTGCTGTCAGAGGAGCTTCATAAACTCTGTGTTTCGGTGGTAGCGCACTCTGAGGTACGCAGACTGGGGAGTGGCCAGATCTTTGGGTATGCCTACTTTTGGTCTGGTCTATCTGATTGCTGCCATACTCAGGGAGTAGCTGTTGCTGTAGCGGATCGGCTCCTTCCAATGGTGTCTCATGTCACTCCTTTCAACAAGTATATTATGAGACTCAGGCTAAGGCACTCCTTGGGTGTCTTGTCTGTTGTCTCAGTGTATGCTCAACTGCGGTGAGTGATGTCTCATTGGGGGAGCTATTTTACTCGGAACTTTGCTTGGTGGTTGAAAGGTGCCCACGAAGTGACACTCCTCTGGTCATGGGTGACTTCAATGCGACCACTAGCACTGTCAGGGGCTATGAAGAGGGGCTGTGGATCGCTGGATCCTGGTTCCAATGCCCTGAGTTGCATCGTTGGACTTCGCTGGAGTGAAGAAGATCGATCATATCCATGTGGACAAATGCTGTATACTCCTGCAGAGCTACAGCGTGCCCAGTTTGTGACTTCTGACCACACACTTGTTGCTACTCTGATGATTCAGCTTAGATCGAGTAGGCTACTACATTTACATTTACAGCATTTAGCAGACGCCCTTAGCCAGTGCTTTAAGATACTACAATGAATTTTCCCGATACTAACTTGATAAACCAAGTCCATGAATACCAATCAAACTCTTTGGAAAGTGCAGGTTTTTTTTTTTTATATAAAGGAAAGAGCTCGAAGTATAATACCAGAAGTGCTAATTCAGGTATTTCTGGAAAAGATGT
>JABFEA020000001.1:28668091-28682767 GCA_019775915.2 Cyphomyrus plagiostoma
GAGGAGCTGGAGGAAGTGGCCGGGGAGAGGGAAGTCTGAGTTTCCCTGCTGAGACTGCTGCCCCCGCGACCCGACCTTGGATAAGCGGAAGATGATGGATGGATAAAAAAAAAAAAATCACTGCACACATTTCAGTAATGAAATTTAGCTACTAAGCAATTTATTTTGAATGCATCTTCTTAGAAATAGTTTCTTACTGTAACTATATGCAAGATATAAAAAACACTAAATCAAAGTGACATGTAAAGGTAACAATAATCAAACTAGTATATCAAGTTACTACTGAAGCTCACATTTAAAATTTCTCCTCCAAAAAAAAATCAGAAAGCTTAACAGTTGACTAAAACTGGAAAGACTGGATATTTTGTCATCCTGCAGGAACATATCGCTCTCATGGTCTCTGGCGAATGCTATTTTCTAGGGCTGCCACTAACGATTATTTTTTATGGATAAATCTAACGACTATTTTACCAATTGGGCGATTAATATAAAGGACTAATTTTCCTCCAAAGAAATCGAACTGACCGTTGGATTGTATGCCCCTGGTTCTCTCTCGGTGCTTGTGCATAGCGCTAGTGGCGCTGTAGTATATTATCAAACTTTGCAGGGTGTGCAAACCACCTTTTTGTTTGGTGATAATGTGAAGTACTCCCACAATTACCTAGAGATTTCAAACGATTAATTTGTTATAATGAAGACTTTTAGAATTTGTAAAGGCAATTTTACAAAAAAAATGATACAATTTTAACGTTGACATCGATTACGTCAACGCATCACGGCAGCCCTACTATTTTCACCATTTCAAAGAACCCAAATAGAAATGTCTAGGGAGGGAGCTACCATCATTTCCACTGAACATACGCCAGCAGGTTTCCCCATTTTCAGTGTCCCAAGGCCTTCCCCCCTTCTGCTGCCTTAAGGGCTAAAATCCTACACATCTATTCCTGTTCACCAGTTTTACAATAACCATAAACATTTGCTTACTAATGCATATTATATCAAACACATAATCAAATAGTTTTTCCTTCATTCATTTTTTTTAAATGTAGCAACACAAAACATTAAAAATGGGGAGTACATATAATCCAGTCTACTGCTGTACTGCAGCTGTACGATATCACAGTCATCCAAAGCCCCGATTACTGCACGCGTCACTTAATCACAATGCGATATCATGCAGCCCTTGATGCACAGATTAGACCTCCAGCCAAACCGCTGCTAAATGAGGCTACTGGTTTCTGTGCTGTTTAACTAACTGCTCAATCTCCCACATGAAGCGTAGGCACAGCTCATCCTGCCAGGGCAGAGACACGCACTGCACAGCCACCGGCAGCCCTTCAGCACCTGTCACAGCCTGGAAATAAAAAGTAGTCACCAGGGGTCAGGCATTCACAAAAATGTAAGTATAATGCAAACATATGACCAGAGGGAAGACATTTACATAACTACCCTGGGTGGGTGACATCTCAGGTCCATTAAGTAAAAATACAGACCATGATTTTGTTTCAGCCAACCTGTTGAGTATCCTGTGACTGTGGGCTCCATTTTAATACGCAAAGCATAAAACACAAATTTTGAGGAAAAATATATACTTTGCACCAGCACAAGGTGCAAAAAGGTTCTCTTAACTCTTATTTTGGACATAACATCTAATGAACCAATCAGAATAGCACATCACATCACCGTTAAAAGGCAGCAGCTCATGATCTATGATAGACTGCTATAATAACAGTGCGTTTGCCCGGTAAGCCAGATCACTTTTGGTCCGAGGAAATGGACCTGCTGAAGTGCGAGGAGAAGACTCAAACATCATCTATGGGAGGACCGCTGTTTCACCTAAGCAGGTATGGAATGAGGAAGCAGCAAATATGTCCTCATTTTCTGGCATCATTTGATCACCCGTTCAGTACGGAAAGTGGAATAATAATCTCAGAAGATGGTGAAAACCTACTCTATACTCTATGATACAACATATATAAATTAAATGAAATAAAAAAAAAAACATTAGTGCACATTGAGCACATACGTGAGTCAATAACGAGTGCCCCCATCATGTTTCTAACAATGTTTAACAATGCACCACTGACTTTAAACAGTTTTACTGGTCAAAAGCGCAATGACATTTCACTGCCTTAAAACAGCAAAACCACTTTGCATTGCATTTTGTTCCAGTGGAAAATAGGGCCCCGTGACTCTGCTCACTGGTTGGTGGAAATAAAATCTTGGTCCGGATTTTTACTGTCTGGACCTAAAATGTCCATCACAGTTGACCTATCAGTGTAGCTATCAAGAAATGGGCATATGAATTGCTTAGGAAATTTTTATAGTATAATGTCTTGAGTTGATTAAATTGCTGTCAGTCCCAGGAGGTAGGAACACACAGGCTTACCTTTTTGAAGGTCTTGTCCAAGATATCACCAAAATTACCCTTATAATGCTTTAGCTCATTCTCGTCCTCCTGTGTCACCGTGGAGACAGGCACAACTCCAGCAGGAAAGTTGACAAGATTATAGAGGATAGTATAACTGGAGGCACCTGAGATATGAAAAGGAAAAAATGACCCCATCCAGTTTTTCATACTTCATATGAGCTCTGTTTACAGGATTCTGAAAGTCAACCCAAATATTTTCTTGTTGTCATCTGCCAGTCATTAGGAGACCCAACAGCAAAGAATGCATTTACATACAGATAAGTTTCCCACAAAATCCAAAATTGTATGCTGGGCCAAGCATGGGGCAGAGAACCACATCCAACTCCAGCTTTCGCCACTCTGCAATGAACTCATGGGTGTAGTCCTGCAAAAAAAATGGGCAACTTGCAGCCTCATGTATACGGTACACCAATCCACAGCAGTTCTGTTTTGTGAGCTTCATTTTACCATTTTAATATAATCACATATTTCACATAATCACATACAAAAACTAAATATTAAAACACACAGTTTTAAATGCTTTCTCACTAAAATGTTCTTGCAGTCTTTTGCATTTTACACATTATTTGCAAGTAGTCTAAGAACAAAGTTCCTTGGACTTCAACGCAAAAAGCAAGACAGAGAATATCCATCCATCCATCTCCATAACTGCTTATATACCACAGATTGTTTATGAGCTGCATGTACAGGACAGTCTTTGGAAGATTCTTTGAAAATTATAATAATATTGTTTAACATACCTGAACATCTGCGTGCTGCTTCCAAAGATCAGTCACTGAACTTAAAAAATGAGATTA
The DNA here is from genome assembly GCA_019775915.2 of Cyphomyrus plagiostoma. Lineage (NCBI taxonomy): Eukaryota > Metazoa > Chordata > Actinopteri > Osteoglossiformes > Mormyridae > Cyphomyrus > Cyphomyrus plagiostoma. The sequence goes on from JABFEA020000001.1 coordinate 28,671,320, forward strand.
GTTCATTGTTGCTTCCATTTATACAACTGATGTAATAATAAAGACCATAAACATTTTGATACTGCATTGTTAAATGGCACTTTTGAGTCACCAGTCACCAATCAGCAGTTATCAGATTTCAAAACAGTCCTCATATTATGTCTCTGTAATCAAAGCTCTGTTCAACACGTTTCTGCCCTTGGTATGGGAGGTCTTTCCCTTAGTATGGGAGGTCTTTTCTTATTGGCTTCTTTTGTTGTTAAAGCTCCAGGTTTTGAGTAACTGAGTTTGTAAAGATGGCAAGTGTCTCATTTCACTCACTACAATGAACTTGCTGGGCATTCATTTGCACATATTCCACTCCAGTTTATCTAAATCCTTTTGAGAGGAATGTTCACACATTTAAAGGATTGGATTACTTTCACAGAAAAAGTACACAGGCAACTACATTAAAATATGTTCATAAAAGTAAATAAATAACGAGTATATTGTACTATAACTATAACAAGTTAATTGTGTTTATACTCAAACATACTCTGTAGAAGCCAAAGTTTTACTCAGGAACCTTACCCGACTCCACAAGTTCCCAGAATTGCATTTGCTAGGCGAGGGTACTGGAACAAAAGGAAAAAAAAAGACAAGAAACAAACCTAATTATCCACAATAAAAAAATCCATTGGCCCAAATACCATTTAAATCCTTTCAAAATCCTTTTATTCCTGAGTTACAGGTCTGGGGAAGCAACACATTGTGTTGAGAACCAAAAGAGCAAATTCTCTCTCTTTATAAACTGCTAGTTGATAAATACCTGTTACAGAAAAACTTTAGCCTGATATATGCACACCATGAAATCACCTTGATGAATACCCACTACAGACTTAGTCTTATAAATAACCACTACAGAAGTACCTGGGCCTGACAGATACCAGCTGGAGTTGGCCATCCCATTCTGCCAATTGACATTGCTATATTAATTTTATAATTTCATTCAAAAGGACTATTGATCCTGCACTTTCAGGTTCTCTGCATTGTGATAGAGTGTCTTTAATAGACTGCCCCTCCAAGGTTCATGAACTTAATGAGGTAGAGGGGTTTGTGTACCTTAATGACCTAAATATGTGTCATTTCCCAGCCTTTTTCTGCCAGGGCACGCTATCCATAAGGCAAGTGTTTTTCTGGTGTGCTTCAGTACACAGCTGAGAAACACTGGTGTACAGCTTTAGCTCCAGATAGGACCTTCACTAGAAAACAGGTCTGTGGGGAGTGGGCACACAAATTATGATCCATCTTGTCTCCACTCCTGTTTGTAATTTTCATGGACAGGCTATCAAGGTGTAGTTATCCTTCCTTATGTTGCTAATAAAGGGGCCACCCGAGTCCCTGTGTCTATAAAAACACTCATTTGTATCCATCACTTACATGTTATCTGAGATAAAGGAATTGTTCTCCTGGTTCTGATTGTCTTTTGCATATTTACTTTAGCTGCATATTTACAACAATAAGTATTTCACATTTGTTGCTAATTTTATTTGTTAGTTTAAGAAGCAATAGCAGTTGGTGTGGGTCCTTGAGCAAGGCCCTTAACCTCCAGCTCCCTGTGTGCTGCTACAGATGGCTGCCCTTCGTGGACAACTTACTCCACAAAAGAGGGAGGCGTAAAGAATTTCCCCACGGGGATCAATAAAGTACCAATTATTATTACCGTTTTAGAGGCCATTAAGAAAAAAATACCCTTCTTGTTTTATTTGGTTCATGTTTAAATGCTAAAAAGAAAAAAAAGAAACACATATTTAGGTGTAATTTTGGGGGGCCGGGAACCAATTAATTGGTTTTCCATTATTTCTTATAGGGAAAGTTCGATCAAAACTCGAACTTTTTAGGATACGATCTGGAGTCCGGAACGGATTAAGTTCGAAAACTGAGGTAGCACTGTAGTTCATTGCAGTTTTATTATTTTTGTATCCTTTTTTGTCATTTATGAAAATGTTTATATTCTATAAGATCCCTACCATATTTCATGATTTAAGAGCAGCTTTGCTCTACAGTATCACTCCAGGCCTAGCATCAAAGTACATGGTGTCGGCAAAGACGTATGAACGTTCAGCATCACAGACAGTACGGCACTACGTGGCACGACGAGGTGCGGCAGCATCCACGGTAAGTATGAACATTCAGCATCTTTCAATAGAAATATACTCACCAGTGGGTTCAGGAAAAAGGAATAGATCTTCTTGAAGATCACAGGAAGTTTATAGGTGTTGATCTGATCTTTAAGGCAGGGGTCAACTGGGCTTCCTTTCCTATAAAAGCAGGCCTTTTATTCATCTCCATATGGTCTCAAAATATCCTCTTTGCGACTGACCCATAAACTTGTGTATCTGGTACGTATTTCCAGTATGATCCACTCTGCTTATAGTCTCATTTATTTTACAGTTATGTAGTTTTACTAGAACAGCTTAAGCGCCATGCTCAGAAACACAAAGCCCAGGCATCTGGCACCTGGGTTGCACACCAAATTTCACAGAGCACTTAATTTTCTGAACTACATTACCTGCAATACAAGTCTCCACTGCCAAGCTGGTATGGGTTCTTTCACTAAAACGACTAACTGCTTGCCACACACGCTAGTGAATTCAATGATTTCCGTTATTCAGTCACTCTTTTTCAGGCCAAAAAAATCATGTTCATCACATTCATTTAGAAGATGCATAAAAGACACTTATACAAAGCAATCTATTATTTGTGAAAACAGGGTAAAACAGGTTCCCTAAAGCAGTGTTTCTCAAACCAGTCCTTGAAGACCCCCAGATGATCCATGCCCATTGTGGACAATGTCGAGATCCCTGAGGACTGGTTTGAGAAACACTGCCCTAGAGCAATTTGGGTTAAGGACCTCACTCAAGGGCCCAATAATGAAACAAAATTTCTGACAATGGGATTTAAACCAGCACCCTTAACACAAGCACAGCATCCTAACTCGCTGTATGTGTGGGAAGCTGACCACTTTATCAAACCATTACATTTACTTTTAAACTCATCACATCATATACAAAAATTATTTATATATTTTACTTAGATGAGGGGGGGGGGGGGGAGTACTGTACCATGTAGTACTGTTACTCAAATGGATTTTACAGACCCAAAAATTATTCGTAACTATGAAACACAGATAAATTCAAGCGATGCAGTAACAGCCAAACACTAAATATTTTAAGAATACCTATTTAAAACAGTAATAAATGGATAGGAACATTCTAAGCATACTTGAATTTTACCAAGCAGTGCTTTTTCGTAGCATATGGCATTAGGGAAAGGAATGCAAGATAGGCTGGTTTGCTTACAAGTTGCTAAGGAGTGAGACACCTGTATCTGCCAGAAGTCCCTTGATGGTCACCTCATTCAAGGCGTAGGACAGTCTTGGCGGAGTGAATGGGACAATCTGCATATAGGAAAGGAAGGTAAGATCAAATGGTAACAAGACATCAACACGTGTTCCTGTAGGTCAACAATACACAGGTCATGGGTTAAAATCCCGGGGAATGCCCATAAATTATAACCCTTCCCTCTAATGCAAGTCATTGTGAATAAAAGTGTCAGACATAGGAAGAAAACAGGTCTACCTCAGTCTAAAATTGACATGCTAATTTTACTGCTGTATTGGTCATGAACCCAGTTCATGCTACAATATACCAATAGGAATAGAAAAAAAACATTTTCTAGTCACTTATCCAGGAGACATGGAGCCTTTCCCAGGCAGTACAGGGCATGACGCACGCACGATCGCGCACACACTCCATTCATTTCTATGGGCATAACCCTAACCCTAGCAATGACAACCTTAACCCCTACTCAGCTCCACCTTAACCATAAATAACTAAACAAAAAACATTTTTTGTTTTTTGACAGAATTTATATAAAATTGAGTATATCGATGTGGGGAACAAGAAAATGTCTCACACACAAAATCAGGCAAGTCAAATCTGAGAAATGTAAAACTTTAAAATATCTGAAAGGAATATCAAAGGCTCAAAGAAAGTCAAATTCACGAAATTGAACACCACAGAGCTGTTTTCTTTTTAATTTCATGTTTAGACACTCTTGACCACGATAATGTACTCAGCCAGATGAAGTGCATAAATCTGCTTTCCATTGGGTTTGCACTGTGCATTCGTTGGCAAGCAGTTCAGTATATCATATATTCAGTTAATTCAGACAACCCAAGAACCATCTCAAATTAAATCTCAGGCTGAAAGAGTGAAATTCTTCATATAGTAGCCTGCGTTTCATAACTCATACAACATGAGAAAGTTATGTTATCCTAAGTTTAATTTCACTGTTCTGTGGAATAGTTTTTTTATGATCTGCAATGTGTTTAGTGATTAGAATGACTTGCCATATTCCTTACCAAAATAAAGTTTGTAATCTTTTGAAAAAAAGTTATAGATTACAAACTTTAACTAGCAACCTACAACCAAGCACAAGTAAAATGAAGTTTGAGCTGATGTACTGAGCTGGTCTGTTCATATTGGTAATGAAGTTCTGTCTCGTTGGTGCTTGACAGACATGGTGCAACATTTTCCAGAATAATGTGCCTGAAAAACACACCGTGTGCCCTGCTTTTTCCAGCAGCTCTCTGACCTCCCGCAGAGCTCGGCTCATGCCAGGAGATGGCAGCGTCAAGCCGTCGTTCTCATAGTACCCAATTCTTAGCGGCTTGGTGCTTGAGTACACCTTCAGAGAGGAGGGACAAATGTGAGACATGGGGACAGACCTTTCAAGCAAAGAAAATGTGAGATCAGCATTTTACCTGCTCCTTAAATGGAACTGGAGGGACTGTAGGGTCCAGAAAATACATGTCTTCACATAAAAGCGCCTTCATACACAGGGCAAGGCCGTCTACATCCTTAGCCAAGCAGCCGGCTGTCGACAAGACTGCCAGAGAGAAAGGAGAAGTGAAGTGTGCGTGTAAAGCAATCCTGATGTCATCCTGCTGCCCCAAGCAGGATCTGGCCCAAAAACTTCAGCAATAGCAGCAATGACACTGATTCTTACAGGTGAAATCTCATACAGATGTTTGTATATTTTAGGAATAAGAAATATGCAATCATCTCACCAGATTTTTGTCCTCGGACACATGAAGAACAACCACGCAAACTAAGAGTAAACAGATAAATATGACAAAGTATGACAAGATTTTATTTTTGCAGACATACATGTTGTCCTAAATGGATTTGATATATACAAAATATTATATTCATATACAGTGGTACCTCAGTTCTTAAACTCATTAGAACTTGAATTTCTTAAAAACTGAACCAAAAATTACCTAGAGCTCGATCTGAATCTCAGAAGTTGAACCATGAACGCCGACCTAAGATAACTTGCAGACACAGTGAAGAGAGTCACTCGGCACGTCTCTCAGCACAAATATGGGTAATGCTTCAGTCTCAGCCTCGCATTCGCTGTAATAGCATCGTGCATGTTTACACTAGCTGAATACTTAGATTTAGACAGTAAAAATACATTTAGACAGTAACAGTAACTATATAATAAAATACACTTAAAAATAAAGATTTCTTATTTTAATATTAATAATAAACCATTAATGCATTTAATTACAATAATATTGTTGTGCCAAGCAGGACGGAACGGAGACAAAGGCGCAGACGTCAGGGTATCGGGGAATACGGGGTTTAATTACAGGCAAGCCTGGCAAAACGCAGACGGACAATACAACGACTGGACTGGGGAAACAAACTGAAATGCGAACGAAATACTGAGAACTAATGACAACAACCAGAAACAGCCGATCACACGGGGATTCCACACGGGGTTAACGAGGGGCATGGAACACGGAAGGTTTTTTTTTTTTTTTTTTTTTTTTACTTTTTGAACTACACATTGTTTGGATGCATTTATTTTCTTACTTTATAAATTATTGTTTTGATAAATGTGATTAGATGTGTTTAGTACAGAATATGCTCTTCTTGTTTTATCAGATTCATTTTGTGTTTAAATGCTAAAAAAACACATTTAGAATGTTTTTTTTTTGGGTCGGGAACCAATTAATTGGTTTTCCGTTATTTCATATGGGGAAAATTCAATCACAACTTGAACTTTTTAGGATTCGATCTGGAGTTCTGAATGGATTAAATTCCAGTTCTGAGGTACCACTGTATACAAAGCACAATACCTCCCAAAAATATCCCAACAAATCCAACACTGAAATTGTGTTCACTTTGATATATTGCAAAGCAATGGAACTTGAGGTAATGTGACATTTTCTTAGAAAACAAAAAAAAATGAAATGTGAACGTGCTATTTACATAAAAAATGTCAATATTCTCATTTGGCTTGCAAATCTAGAGACTGACCTCCATCGGCCAGAAGTGGGTTTGAATCCGCAAATTCCACAGAAAGACGCCGGAATTCGAACGCTGCCCCCAATATCCGTCCCGATTCCCAGGATGGATCCTCCTCCAGCAACCAGCGCTCCCTCCCCACCAGAGGATCCCCCCGAAGTCTTCTGAAGATTGCAAGGGTTCAGTGTCTGTCCATATATCGGGTTACTGCAGTCGTAGCTGAACAAACACAAAGTGAGAAAACAAAAAGAAAACACTTTAGTTGGTGGGACAATGGAGGGAGGTTCATACAAGTCAAATAATCACAGATTTACAAACTGTCAAAGTGACGCTATTTTTCCTGAATCTTTTTGGGTACAATTTATCTTAAGAAACAAGACAAATGACAGCTAAGGAGGTTGGTAATGTTTTTCGTATTACAATATTTTGGTATTGTAATATTCGTATTATTTGTTATTGGTATTCAACTTCACTATTTTCTTAACTGTCCGGGAGCAACTGTAACCACATAATTCCCTTAGGGATAAAAGTATTCTGAATCTGAATCTAAATGAATATGACCTTTGTTCATATTCAATCTTCTAAGCCAGTATTTCTCACCCTTTTTTATGCTATGGTACACTTTGTCCAAGGCAGTGTTTTTCATCTCGCCATGGCAAGTGCTGATCTGAGCAAAAGTTCATGTGATATTATATTGAAGGGAATAGGGGTCTGGGTTAAAAATTAACAGTCACAAACGCTCAGTATCAAGGTAGCATTCATTGTGTTATGCATAATATAATGTACTGTAATATACACAATTTATTTACAAAATCCTGCGGTAGATAAAACTGGGGGGGATTTCAAGCCAATAATTTAAACCACCCGCCTACATGCCTGACGCATTTCATCTGTTTAAAGGTTAGTGTATCGTGCTCAGCTCCATGTGACTGCAAGGCACAAGGCCGCAAGGCACAGCGTCAAGTTGGCAAAACTTTAGCCCCACCATTTGAGACAGCTGGTCATTGAAGCCCTGCACCTAACGCAACATAGCCATGTTCAGCCGATTATGGTGACAGTCACCACCCCCTGACACCCACACCTGCTTTAATAAGCTCCCTCAGCAGGAGCAGGGAGGTCAGTGGTCAGCGGCCAACCTTCTGATTGCTATAAGTAGCTCCCCGTGTTTTTTTTTTTTGCATAAATCTGCTACTTTTAATCTCTCTCCTCCAACATCATGCATTGTACACAAAGCTGGACAATAAGCTTGCCCACATGTCTGAGGCGAGTAGTTTACAACACAGTAAAAAGCACGACAGTCTATGCACTTCTGATAAACGAACCCCTAGTAGTAAAATTTCCACCCTTGGTTGTATGGAGCTTGTGTCATTTGTCTTTGTTCAAATGCCACCTCATTTTAGATCAATGAATACTTAAAATTATAGTAGAAATTAGAAAATGGGGTGTTTGGAAATTTAAGCTTTAAAAAAAAATGAGTGTACATAGATAGATAGTTTAGTTATTACTGGAACATCATTTGGTGGGCCACACTCCTGCAGTGCATGCACTCCTTAAAGCTGCTTGCTGCTCATGGTGCAGAGTGCGGACATTTACCTGAGCAGTCCCTGAGGAACATTAGTCTTGACAAATGGTATGGCACCCTGTCTTTTCAGCACTTGGACCAGGACCGAGTCAGCAGTGGCAGGCTGGTCCAGCTTAGAGATGACACCGCAGGTGGAGTCATGACCCTGCAAAACACAGAGTCATAGGACTGCCGGAACTGCCTCAAGACATCATGCTATGTAAAGAAGGGTAAGGGCATACTGTATTTGCGGTTATAAAGGATTTTGTTTTTTGGGATTCACAGTGGAAATGTTAAATGTATATAATGTAAAAGGACCATCCATCTATCTACGTATAACTGCTTATCCACAATAAGACTTGGAGAGCAGGCACCCTGGACGGGACGCCAATGTATGTACCTTGTAATTCAAATTATCCTTTATGCTAACAGGGATGCCAAACAGGAGTCCATCCCGATGTGTCTCTATCTCCCTCAGCTGCTCGCGACTCTCCAATAGGAACTCGGTGCTGCAGTTCAGCCTCCGGCTGACCTTCAATGCCTGCAATGGGGGGAGGGGTCATAAGAAACCTTACCTGAAAGCTTTCTGTGCTTTGTTCTCTGTGTGCATTTACTTGGAGTTTTAATGTGGTACAACAGCTTGAAATTCACAACCATTTTAAAGAAGCAGGTTTTACACGCAATTTCATTCCAAGACCTGTATGTGGTAGAAATCCTTACCTAACCATTTTCTAATTTTAATCATCAGTCTTAAATTAAAAAAATATACAATTGGCTCATATTATACACACACACACACTGTACACACACACACATATACATATATATAATAATAATCAATCCTTTGTGACCTGTGACCTCATGATTACAGGCACACAGGCTTAGCCCACTGAGCCACACGCTGCCCCCACACACACACATACATACACATACATATATGTATACACATACATACATATACGTATATGCATACATGTATATGCATATGTGTGTATATGCATATGTGTGTATATGTATATATATGCATGTGTGTATATGTATATATATATGTATATATGTAGTATGTATGTATATATGCATACACACATACATACACACATATACATACATATACACACATATACATACATACACATACACATACACACACACACATATATATGTGTGTGTGAGAGAGATAAAAAGGTTGTCTCCCCAAGGAAATGTGTTTTAGCTGTTTCCCCATTAGTGAAAGTGAGGTTACACTGCATATACTAATTCTGCAACATCATAGGTTTGTCATATTTTTTTTGTGCATAAATGACTGACTAAACCCCGAATTAGACGCCAGTGTCATATTGCTAGCTAGGTATTCAGAGGTTAACTTATTCCCGATTTTAGACCCATTTAATGCAATGCAGGTTGATATGGGTTAATGTGAGAAATGTGACAACAGTTTAAAACACGTGTATGAACGCATTCACCTTCTCAATGTAGGCATGAAGAACAGCGTGGGGACTCAACTCTCCGTCTTTCAGTTGTTTGCTGAGCTCATTGAGAGACAGAGCCGTAACTTCATTACCATCTATCCCCGGGTTCTAGAACACAGCAGAGAATGTGGTTTAAAAATTCACAAAAATTCATTATGCAGGCGTGTAAACGTGGATAAATGAAGAGAATACCGAGAACGTAAAGAAGGTGAATCAAACTGACGGCATCATCAAATTCTCGATCATAACATTGATTAGTGTAAACAGACTTGCGTCAGCTCCCCCCCCCCCCCGAGATTCTCAGCAAGGTTTTATATCATTGTCGGTGTACGTCACGCTTAAACTCAAAGGATAGCAACTGGAAAAAGTGGACAACTTAACATATTACGCCCAGTAAAAAAAATCATTAGTTTATCATCCCCGCCCGCGTGACGAATTTTTATTATTTTTTTTAAGTGTATTTTCCTGTGTAAATTCCACTGCCGGCGTTCATAAATTTCACAGGCAGACGATAGAAACAGATTGCCGCGCATTTGTATTCTTCCACCCCAGCTTGCTCTGTTCTACCTTCCCTCCCGATCAGTACCGAACACGCACTGCTGAAGTTTACCGACCACTCACTCACTATTGAAACACCCGTCATACCATTAATGTCTAAGGAAAAAAAATTCGCCTTCCCTCATCCCTTGTTTCTGATTGAAAGGATGATAAACTAATGATTTTACTGGGCCGTATTAAGTGCACAGCGATCATGGAAACGTGTGGGATCCCAAGCGTCTGATGCCTCGGAAAGACAAGCTTTCCATCGGCGTGTTGAAGCTGTGAAGATGTAATCAAATTACGAACATTGCATCTTTTATTTTAAAAGTTACTTTTATACTGAACCCAAATCCACATGAATAAGACTGGATCTAAATTCAAACAACGCAGTTTAAGTGTGCAGACACGTCACCTGTTCTGCAAACTCCTTCACAGCTTTTTCGGCGAGACCAAACGACTCCTCCCTGCGTTTGCGGGCTCTGCGCGTCTTTTTCGACGCCCGCACCGAGTCCATCCATCGACGGAGAAGCAACACGGCCCCAATACCGCTGGCCACGGCAGCCACCATTGCGGTTCGGCACAGATGTACCGGAATCACCTGCGAGTCGTACCACAGCTTCATGATCCAATAGGTCTAGCGACACAGACACCGATGGCACCGTCCCATTGAAACATACAGCACACGTTTCACATGCACCCGCACTGTGCCGTTCTGTCTCGTACCGACACACGAACTCGGTGGACAGAAACGCGGCTGCCTTTAAAGCACCAAAGACCGGTCTGTAAAGAAGATCCAGTCGCCGACTCTTTTGACCTTTCGGGAGGCGGCCCTACTGATTCATGTCGCCGTCGGCATATGTGACGTCATGAGGAGAATTCACTGGGGGCTGTCGTAAAGTATTGACGCTATATAGCAGGGATGTCGAAGTCAAATACATTAGTGGGTCCTTTATAATATCCCAGTTAAATCACAGGTGACCTATCTGGGTGTATCTATATGTAAGGATGTTAAAGTCAGATGCAGATTGAACTTTGATCCAGTGATTGATAAAGCTAAAAGTAAGTTCAATTCATGGTTAAAGAGAAATTTATCATTAAGAGGCCGAACACTTATTGCTAAAGCCGAGGGTATTTCAAGAATGACTCACCCTGCTCTCTCTTTATATGTAGATAAACCTGTATGTAATGATATTGATAGAATATTATTTGACTTTCTGTAGAAACATAAAAGACATTATGTCAAGAAATCCGTTGTTATAAATAAATATGAATGTGGTGGATTAAAATTTTTTTAGATTTTGCCTCATTAAATAATAGGTTTAAGATAAACTGGTTAAAGCAATATTTAACATCCAAATTCAACTTGGAATACTCTACCTAATTTTATTTTCTCTAAGGTTGGAAGTCTTCCTTTTTTGTTGCTATGTAATTACAATATTGCTAAATTGCCCCTTAAATTTTCAAATTTTCACAAACAAGCACTTTTGGCGTGGCATCTGATTTATAAACATAACTTTAGTCCTCACAAATATTTCAT
>JABFEA020000001.1:28719883-28736562 GCA_019775915.2 Cyphomyrus plagiostoma
GGTTCGGGGATTGCCGCCGCGACAAGCACCAACCACCTTACGGCCACAGCTCCGGTCAGCCGCCTCGACAATGGAGGTGCGGAACATGGCCCATTCGGACTCAATGTCCCCCATCTCCCCCGGGACATGGTCAAAGTTCTGCCGGAGGTAGGAGTTGGAACTCCCGCACTATACGCTTGGGTCTACTTGGTCTGACTGACTTCCTCCCCCACCAGCGGAGCCAACCCACCACCAGGTGGTGATCAGTTGACTGCTCCGCCCCTCTGATCACCCAAGTGTACATGCGGTCACAAGTCCGATACAATACATGTGGCCGCATCAGCTAGATATGATGGGGCCAGATTATGAAGAGATTTGTAGATAAAGAACAAAACCTTAAACAAAATACCCTGCTAGATAGGAAGCCAGTGAAGATCTTTGAGAATAGGAGTGATGTGATCAAAGGACTGAAACCAAGTGAGGAGGCGAGCAGTTTTGAACATACTGCAGTTTCTTTATAGTTTTGTTTGGGAGGCCATATATAATGCTATTGCAGTAATCTAATCTAGATTTAATGAAGGCATGGATAAAAATTTCAGCAGGTGAAAATGACAAAAATGACAGAAATGACGAAGGCGACCAATATTTTTGAAGTGGAAAAAATCGTTTTTACTGTGTGGTTTACATGGTGTTCAAAGGAGAGATTGTGGTCAAAAAGAGTACCTACATTTCGGATGAGAGAGGAGGAATAGACAGTGACACCATCAATAGTAGTAGAGAAATTTTGACAAGGCTTAATGACAGATTTTGGACCAACAATAATAACTTCAGTTTTACTAGAGTTCAATTTGAGGAAATTTGCTTGCATCCAAAGTCTTAATTCAGTGAGACAATTTGAAAGGAAGGAGTGAATGGTACCGGAAATGGATTTGGTGGAGATATAGAGCTGAATGTCATCTGCAAAACAATGGAACTGCAAGCCATGCTTATGAATGGTACGAGAGATAGAATATGGATGATAAAAAGCAAAGGAACAAGAACTGAACCTTGCAGAACACCGTGAGAGATAGGAACAGTAGAAGATTTAGTTATGTTGATAAAATGAGATCAATCAGAGATATGACTTAAACTAAGACAGCACAGATCCAGTGATACCAAAAGACTTTTCTAGGCAAGTAAGAAGAATGGAATGATGAAAGCAGCAGTTAAATCTAAGAGAGTGAGGACAGTGAGAGAACCAGCATCAGCAGAAAAGGAGAATGTCATTGGAAACTCTAAGGAGAGCAGATTCTGTACTATGTTGTGCTTTAAAGCCAGACTGAAACTCCTCAAATAGGTTATTGTCAGAGAGATATGTTTTGAGTTGATCCGCAACAACATGTTCCACAATTTTGGACAAAAATGGAGAGTAGAAATATGGCAAACACTGCTCAGTTCATCTGGGTTCAGACCAAGCTTTTTAAGAATGGGGGTGACAGCTGCGAGGTTAAGTGACAGAAGAACAGAACCAGAAATAATTCATGAATTTACTATAGATGTAATGAGTGGGCATAGAAAAGAGAGACAATTTTTGGCAATACTAGTAGGAATTACGGTCCAGAACACAAATGATGGACTTCATACCAGATATCAATACAGCGAGATTGTGGGACAGGACTGAAGAAAACTGAGAAAGGGACTTATTTGTTAGAGGAGAAAATAAAGAAGACAACTGATTAAGGTTAGAGCAGCATTTCTCAAACTATGGGCCACAGACCGGTGCTGGTCCGTGCAAGGGTTCCTACCGGTCAGCGGAGCCTTGCTTCTGCACCAATCAGTTAGATTAGGTCTGATCTCAGTGTTGCTATCACTGCGTCCCCCTCCCTGCCCCCCCAACTTCATGTCCTATCCCTTGTTTCAGCATTCAAGAATGTTCAGCGTTTCCACCCTGTCGCATTCGCTGCAAACTTTTCACAGACACACGAGTTATGAGAGCTGTCAATAAATCATGGCATGTTCAAAGCAAGCGAGTCTGGATTCTTTCTTTTGGAAGCGTCCATCAAATAATGGCCAACATACCGCAGGGCTCACACACTCACACAACTACAGGGCCAATTTAGACTCACTAATCAACCTACCCTGCATGCTTTTGGACCATGGGAGGAAACCGGAGCCCCTGGCGAAAATAGGGAGAGCATGCAAACTCCACACAAAAAGGACCTGGGACAGAAGCCAGGTAATCCATACTGTGAAGCAGCAGCGCTAACCACTGCACCACTGCGCTGCCCGGCGGTGTGTCCTCAATTTCAAATTCGCTCGCCATGTCGCATTTGGTCAAAACCAAAAACTGATGTACGAAATCGACATGAATACGCAGTGACATCAGACGTTGAACTGACGTCATGAAATCAAATGTAATATTATACCAGTTTTTCTGGTAAATTACAGTGGTACCTCGGTTCTCGAACTTAATCTGTTCCGGACTCCGGATCGAATTCTAAAAAGTTCTGATCGAATTTCTCCCATAAGAAATAATGGAAAACCAATTAATTGGTTCCCAGCCCCCCAAAATCACACCTAAATATGTTTTTTTTAGCATTTAAATACAAAATGAACAGGATAAATCAAGAAGAGCGTTTTTTTTCTTAATGGCTTCCAAAACGATAAAGATCTTATCCCAACATTACCCCTGTCCTGCCCCAATCATCTGCTCCTTCTCCTGATCAGCTGTTTCTAGTTGTTGTCATTAGTCCTCTGTATTAAGTCTGCATTTCAGTTTGTTTACCCAGTCCAGTCATTGGGTGCGTTTGACTTGCTTACAGCGCTGGCTTAAAGCAACGCATTCTGATCCTGACACAATGCATTCAGTTAGATGCATTGCTATTACAGTTAGATGCTATTGTCACCCGACTGCACAAACTGGAACGGCCTCCGTGAAGACACACCTTTGCCTTATTGGCTGAAGAGTTTAGCTACATGTATGACGTTTGTATCACAGGTAGTTCCGATGCGTAATCTGCTATTTCTCCCGAATATCACGTAAAGCAGTGAGAACTGATTTTCAGTTATTTTACCTGGTAAAATAAAATTTAAATAAATGACATAAATGCTCTAATAGTACACATAACTTAGTTGTTTATTTATTGTTAGTTACTGTAATGTTGCGCTGCTTTATTCGGTTAATCGTCCAGTCTGTGAAGAAGGCATTCAAGTAAGAATTGCATTTCCTGGTGTGTACAATTTATATTAAGTCAGCGTTCACGTTTAGACTTCTGATATTCAGATCGGGTTCTAGGTCAAACTGCTTTGTTCAACTTTCAAGAAATTTGAATTTTAGTGAGTTCGAGAACCGAGGTACCACTGTACTGTGAAGTACTCCTAAATTAGCTATTTATTTTCCACATCAGCCAGCTTAACTCATCATACATTTACATAGATTTTTAACCAATTCGTGATTCATCGTTACATGCCTAGTTTTAAATGGTGCTAGGGTTTCAATACAGGTAGCCAGTGAGCTATTCTATAGGTCAACAAGATCAGTGATAGATAGAGAGTCAGTTTTAGATTTGGACATTAGCAATGTGAAATTTTCAGACAGAGTAGAGGGACACACAGATTTCAGTTATTTTACATGAGTTTTTTTCAAAACAGGTACAGGAATATCAATGTTGAAGGTGATAACTAGGTGATCAGAAATAGTTATACCAGAAAGATGACTAACATTCAGGCCAATGAAACATACTAAGTCCAAAATATGACCATGGGTGTGGGTAGGAAAGTTTACTTGCTGAGCGAAACTAGAAACATTCAGAATGTCCAGAAAATCAACAGCAGCTTTACAATCACTATTGTCAATGTGTAAATTGAAATCACCTAAAAGAATTATATGAGAAAATACAGAGCTAAGCTGAGTAAGGAAATAAAACAAATGAGAGTGAGAAAAACTTGGGAGGACGATAACTAGTGGTTTAGGACCAGACAGCTTAAAAGTCAAATGTTCAAAAGATGCTGGAGATGGAATGGGTAAAGCAGAAGTCTTGATATTCCAACAATGCATAACTACAATCCTACCGCCACGTCCAACAGGTCGCGGACAGGACATGTAGGTGTAGCCATTTGGAGCTGTTTGATTTAATGAGAAATAGTCCAGAGGCTTTATTATGGTTTCGGTAATACAGAAAACATCCAGATGCTTGCTGGCTATAAAGTCATTTAAAATGAGACTTTTGTTGTTTAGAGACTGACTGTTTAATAAGGCCAGTTTTAAACATTTTTGCAGACAGGTTGAAGCAACAGTACTGTAATATCCGGATAGCGTAGATTAGTCAGATTTGAAGATCGTTTGTTACGTAGAGTAGGGAACCCGATGGTCAGTGCAGCATAGACCAAAAAGATGGAATCTCATTTTTTCCATCATTAAGATTTATACTCCAGGAGCGCTATGAGAGCATAGGTATCAGGTGCAAGCCAGTTTGACTATTTATTAGGATAGGACAGGGATATTCAAATCACTGTCCTCAAGGTCCGAGCACTGCTGATTTTCTTTACCTGTGATCCCAGTGTGAAACCTCTGTGGCCAATTAGAGTCAGTAATCTTTAAACTAACTACCTGGGAGAACTGAAAACAAGGCCTGTATTTGGAATCGAGGTCCAGATTTGAAGAGCTCGGGGACAGTATGTTAGCCACATATACATTTTATTGTGAGTAATAATGTATCTCTGTCTGTGCTGTTGCTTGGTGATGTACACTGCTCATGCACAACAGTATTGAATGAAGATGTCACTCCTTCGGTTACCACAGACTTCCTTCACAGGCGGAGTGGGTGGCTTTAAATTACGTCCCCTTCGCTGAGAGGTCCTTGGTGGTGGTGGTGGAACTGTACCAGAAGACCGCCTGCCACAAGGCTGTGGTCAGTGAGAAGATTCTGCAGAATATTATAAAGGTATTGTCTATCATAGACAGGCAAAGCTAATTGCCCTGCTATGCCTGTGCCAGATTGGCCAGCTTCTAAAAAATAAGCAGGTGATTAGCCAACCATCTTCCATCCTAAGGCATTCCCTTTCACTTTTGCCTTGCAGGAGTCTCTTTTTGTTTAGCAGCTTTACGAACAGTCTTTACTGGAGTGCTTAATACATAATGATTCATTCGTGATTTTGAAAGCAACGTGGTTTTACATATGAAACATCTACAGGACATTTAGTGACACAGAGAAAAGAATAATTACTAACTGCTTACCTCATAACAGACCAGTTAACCAGGCACTTGCAATTTTCAGAGAAATAAATTGTTTTGATATACTTTTTTATTAGCCAGCAAAGTCATAATAAAGAAAACTAAAGAAAACGTATATTTTGGTAGATTTTTATTGTTCACTGATTTGATATAGCACATTTGCAGCAGATTAGTATATGTTCTGTAATATCTAATGTGTTTGTGTGTGACGTATTTAATTGTCTTCTGTTCTTCTGACCTTGGCTTCACTTCAATGCAATTTATGTCAAACAAAAGTTATGCACACCTTATGCATACCTTATATTTTTAGACTATTGTGCCTGTCTGTAGTGACCTAAAATCCCTATGTCTCAACAATCTATATGCTAATTGGTCAATTTCTGTCTCTGTTGGATTCTGGGTATAGGTCATTTATATAATTTGAATTTGGTTTTTTGATTAGCTGTTATTCACTCCCACCACCCACAGACTCTGAGGTTGCCCCTGGGCATGAAGTACGCCTGTCCATCAGAGAGTACTTGGAGGCTGGCTGTCTCCTCCTTGTTGAAGGTGCTGTCTACAGGCCTCCCAGTGGCCCGCCAACATGCCTCCCTTGGGAAATTTGACACCATGTGGCCTGAGCTGGCCTGCGCTTTTGAGGACTTCCTGTTCACTAAAAGGTTAGAGCAGTATCTGACCTCCACCATAATGCAGCCATTCTGCCATTTCTTGTTCAGCTCGACTTTTCCAGTAACAACCCTCAGTGTGTCTAGTGCAGGGGTGATACTAGGATTTAAGGTGATGGATGTAAGAGTAGTCATAGTGCATACAGTGAGGCTAACCTTGTCATTAGCCCAAGGGTGTAGGTTATTTTAAATAGTGGTTAGGATCAAGTCATCCCTGAACTCCTTATCTTGCTATACACACATGTTCCTACTGTCCGTACTCAAATCCTTGCTCTTGCATTAGCCAGCGATGTATTTTGAATCTATTAGTGACAGGAGAAGGGACACTCTATGGGCCAGTCAGCTTTCAGCTGGGGTCCAGTGCCCCTGTGGCCCTAGCCCTGTACACGACCCTGGTCTAACAACTGCATCTTTTGGGTTATTGGTTGTTCTCTGCCTTGCAATGGTTTCTGCTCATTGCAATATACACATATTGATATTAGATGATATAAGATGGAAGCAGTCTAGAACAGGACACCCCAATTCCAGTCCTGAAGGGCCAGAATCCAATACAGTTTGGATTCTGTTTTTCCTGCACAGACAGCCCTGGTTTACAGGTTTAAATATAGGTATTAACATACACTATATTGCCAAAAGCACTGGGACACCTGGCTTTGTACACAAATGAACTTTAATGACATCCCATTCTTAATAATATGGAGTTGGCTCATTCTTTGCTGCTAGAACAGCTTCAGCTCTTCTGGGAAGGCTGTCCACATTTTTTTTGACCATTCTTCCATAAGAGCATTTGTTCGGCTAGGGAATGATGTTGGTTGAGAAGGCCTGGCTCGGAGTCTCTGCTCTAATCCATCCCAAAGGTGTACTATTGGGTTGAGGTCAGGTCCCTCTACAGGCCAATTAAGTTCCTCCACACTAGACTCACTCATCCATGTCCTTATGGACCTTGTTTGTGCAATAGTGTGCAGTTATGTTGGAATAGGAAGGGGCCATCCCCAATCTGTTCCCACAAAGTTGGGAGCATGAAATTATGCAAAATGGCTTTGAATGCTGCAGCATTGCGAGTTCTTTTCTGAAACTAAGAGGCCAAGCCCAACCCCTGACAAACAACCCCACACCGTAATCCCCCCTACAACAAACTTGGCACAATGCAGTCAGGCAAGTACTGTTTTCCTGGCAACTGCCAAACCCAGACTCATTCAACAGATTGCTAGACAGAGAAGTGTGATTTATCACTCCAGAGAATAATAATAATGATAACTGATACTTTATTGGCTCCTCAGCTTGCTCTTTGTAGAGTAATTTCCTCCCTCAACTTGCTCTTTGTAGAGTAACTGTCTGTGAAAGACAGCCAACTGTTAGATCACCAGAGAGCTGGGGTATAAGGGCCTTGCTAAAGGACCCTCTTAGGCTGGGGTTTAAATTGGTGACTTTCTAATTACTGGCACACAGGCTTAGCCCACTGAGTCATACACCCCCCTCTACAGAGCTCCATGGCCCTAGAGTCTGGGGCGGTGTGCTTTACACCACTGCATCCACCAGTTTGCATTGCACTTAGTGATGTAATGCTTGGCCATGGAAACTCGTTCCATGAAGTTATCTACACACCGCCTGCTATTGAGCAAATCTGAAGCCCACACAAAGTTTGGGGGTCTGTAGCTATTGACTCTGCAGACAGTTGCCGACTTCTTTACACTGTGAGCCTCAGCACGCGTTGTCCTTGATCTGTGATTTTACTTGGCCTACCACTTCATGGCTGAGTCGCTGTTGTTCCCAAATTCTTCCACTTTATTATAATACCACTAACAATTGACCATGGAATATTTAGTAGTGAGGAATTTTCAAGAATGGACTCATTGCACAGATGGCATCTTATTATGGTACCATGCTTGGATTCACTGAGCTCCTGAGAGTGGCCCATTCTCTCACAAATGTTTTTAGATGCAGACTGCATGCCTTGGTGTTTGATTTTATACACCTGTGGCTATGGGTGTGATTGAAACACCTGAATTCATTGATTTGGAGGGGTGTCTCAATACATTTGGCAATACAGCATATAAGCATGAAACACACTCCATCCCTGGATCAGTTGAAGCAATCAGAGATAATAACATTTGGCCTGTTTTTGAATTGGGGCTGGTGTCGTGTTGAGGCATTGTCTGCTGCATGGTGGTACTCAGGTCCCAGTTTGAGTAGGCACCCATCCAGGTTGGCATGTGGAACGTCTTGTCTCTCCGGCAAGATGACATCTTCCTCTGCTGTCGGGGGAGCTTCGTAAACTCTGCATTTTAATGGCAGCACTCTCTGAGGTATGCAGACCAGGGAGTGGCTAAATCTCTGCTGGTGGGTATACCTACTTTTTATCTGGTCAGTCTGATGGCTGCCATACTCCGGGAGTAGCCATTGCTGTAGCGAATGGGCTCCTTCCGATGGTGTCTGATATCACTCCTTCCAATGAGTGTGCCATGAGACTCAGGCTAAGGCACTCTTTGGGTGTCTTGTCTGTTATCTCAGTTTATGCTCCGACTGCAGTGAGTGAAGTCTCATTGAGGGAGACATTTTACTCACAACTTCGCTCAGTGGTTGAAGGGTCCCCACGAGGTGACACTCTGGTTATGGGTGACTTCAATGTGACCACTGGCACTGACAGGGCTGGCTGTGATGATTGTGTCAGTCCCCATGGGTCTGAAGACTGGAGTGAAAGTGGCTCCATGGTCCTTGACTTTGTGAAAGGTCAGGGGCTGCAGGTCGCTGGATCCTGGTTCCAACGCCCTGAGCCACATCATTGGACTTGGTACTCCAATACTGGTGGTGCAGTGATAGAGATGGATCACATCCTCATGGGCAGAAGCTGGAAGCTCCTGCAGAACTGCAGGGTCTATAGAAGTGCCCAGTTTGTGAATCCTGACCATGGACTTGTTGTTGCTACTCTGAAGATTAAGCTTAGATCCAGTGGTCTACCACCTACTAGTAAAATGAAGCTAGACTTAGACTACAAGCTGTTCCTAATGAGTTTACATGCAATTTGTGTGAGGAACTTGCAGACTTGAGTGCGACTGCTGTCTAATGTGATGTGGGAGACCTTCCATGATAAGACCCTGAAGGTTGCCGAAGGCTGTGCTGTTGTTACCAGTGTTCCCAGAAGGAGGTGTATCATCTCACAGCGCACCCTGGATATTAATGAGAGGACTCACAGAGCATGACTTAGTGGCAACTCCAGCCTGTACTGGGAACTGTGAAGGATGGCTGTGAAGACTCTGAGGGCAAATAAGGAGGTGTTTGTTAGACAAATCTGTGAGCAGGTGACACACCATCTGTAGTCCAATCCTCCTTACAGAGGAATCAAAGCATTATGCACATCTGAATCTGTTCCTTGGAGACTTGCAGTCAGGGTGGGTGATAGGATGGTTTTATGGATGACACTGCAGTTGTGACCCGCAGGGCTGAATACTTTGAGCAGTTGTTTAAAGTTGACCCTCCAGCTAGGATGTTGGATATCTCTGGAACTACAGTTCTCGAATCCTCCAATCAGTTGTGAACCACCCAATATTACTGTGATTGCACAGGTGGCGAATTAGCTGGGGGCAGTGAAGGCCACAGAGATCTGTGGTATCTGGGGGAAACTTCTCCAATCTGGTGGTAAGGCTGTCGTCCTGGCTTTGCAGGAAGTCAGGCATCATTCCAACTGACTGGAAAATGGGACTTTCTGGAAAGGGAAAGGTGATTGCCAGGATTGCGGCAACTACATGGGGATAACACTGCTTTTAGTGCCAGGTAAAATCCTTGCTAGGGTCATCCTTAACAGGATCTGTGATCACTTGCTTACCTGTCAGCGACTGGAGCAGTCTGTTTTACGCCTAGTCTACAATTGACTGCATCCTTGCACTGAGGGTTCTCATTGTGCGCCAGTGCATATATCAACAGAGGTTCTTTGCAGCCTTTGTCGATTTTCGTAAAACTCACTTGATCGAGTGAGACACTGAGTGAGACCTATAGGACATTCTGAGACTTCATGGGATCCCCCCGAAGTCACTGGACGTCATGGTCAGCCTGTACACTGGTACTCTGAGAGCTGTGCAGAGTAGAGGGAGAACCTCTGTATTCTTCCCAGTTGATTCTGGGGTTCGCCAGGGGTGTGTTCTTGTTCCTACTCTGTTTAATGCTTGTATGGACCGGGTGTTGGGCAGAGTCATGGGGTCCAGCGACTGTGCAGTGTCCATTGGTGTAGAAATACTTACTGATCTTGACTTTGCCGATAAGGGGCCTCATTCACCAACCGCTCTTACGAACAAATTCGTACTTAAACCCGTATGCACTTTTTAAATGAAGATTCTGACATTCACCAATGTTTTATTATCTGAATTTCTTCTTAGCTAAGAACAGAATCTACGCACACTGAAGACCATTCGTACGCACACCTGATTAACAATAGTTTCTTCAAAATAATTGGTTATAGCAGTTTTGTTCATTCTAGTTAAACAAAATTTAATACATAAAATTAAAGTATTTGAATAATCTATAAAAGTAAAATATAAAAAATAATTTTAAAGTGTAAAAATTATTTTCACGGTAGTAACAGTAATCATGCGGATTATAAATAGGTTTGTCTGTTTCTGTGCATTTGCCTTGCTATCAAAATGGCATTTCTGTAACTTCTTGACGAGCTTGCCAGTCGTCCTCTGAGAAGGGAACACATGTTTTTTTAAACACATGTTTGGCACACAGCGTTCACAGAGAAGGTGATATCTTTCCATGTATCAGCTTTCTTGGGGGCTTTATATCCACTGCTTATGCTACTAAAAAAGTGAAATTGTCTGTTTGTTGTCTTGCGTGCACTTGTCTTTTATGACTGCACTTTGAGGCCTGGAGAAACGCAATTTCGTTCCGCTGTGCATCTGTCATCGTACTGTTGTATGGTGTGAATGACAATAAAGTTCACTTACACTCACTTACACTAAATAATGTGTCTATTTGCATTTACCTCCTGTACAGTAAGATCCAGTTATAACAGACTTCAAAGGGCCTGGCAAAACAGTCCGTTATATCCAAAGTCCATTATAACCAGAGTTGTATGCCCAGAACACAAATACAGGGCACCATTTACTCGTGCCACACCTCAGCAGACACACTTGTGGTATAAATTATTATATTGTACATGTAGTAATCCATCTTTATCTCAGCAGATGCGTGATTATTAATAATCCCAACTATTTATCTGTGCTGGATATCACCGGCACGCCACGCGCGTGTTGGCGGATTCTGTATGTCCATTGTAGTCGAACAAAACTACAGCTGAAAGCGGTGCTGGAGACTAAATTGTTTGCCCAGTATATGAGAAATTCTGTTAAATGAGAGTCCGCTATGTCCGATACTTTTTCTGCATGTTCTTAAAGGTGCATGGCCGGGACCAGCAGACCTCGTCCATTATAGATGATATTCCGTTATAAGTGAGACCACTATAACGGGATTTTACTGTATTAATACGTCTACTTCAGCATTATTGAATTTTTTTTCTCTTAGTGCCAGGCGGCTCACAGCCTGCGTGCCTCTTCGCCATTCATTGCACACGGCCCTACAGTCTCATGCCCTTTTATGGAAAACTGCAGGACATTTCCCTATGCTAATTAGGACAAACTGACACGCGCTTTCAGTTACAAAGACGTGGGATTCACCATTCTTAAGAACAAAGGTGCGAACAATTCTGCTACTTAAGAACACATCATGAATCTGACATACATTGTTCTTAACAAATTTCGCAGGAACAAATTTAAGAGAATTCTTAAGAAAATATTGGTGAATGAGGCCCAATGTTGTGATCTTAGAGGAGTTAATGGAGGCTCTGACTGTGGCTCTCAAGAGACTGAATGAGGAGTCTGAGTGTCTGGAATTGCAAGTGCTAGATAAAGACCAAGATCCAGGCATTTAATGACTTCTTCGGCACAGCCTAAGGGAGATTGTCGACCTTGTCCAGAGATTTACCTACCTCGGCAGCAACATTCATGTCTATTGTGACTCTTCCTATAAAGTCAGCAGACAGATACAACATCTGGACTGTGTATCTGCCTGGGGGATTGCCAGCTGGGATACCAAAGAGTTTCGCTGTGTGGTGGGTGTGGCAACGTGCTGCATCAGTGTATGCTCCCCAACCTGACTTGACCTGACCTGACAGGATTGGAGATGGGTTTATAGGATATTTATAGGATGTAAAACAAAATACATCACCAATCTCCCCCATGTACCCTCCAATCAATATATACATGGATTTGTCATGCTGGCTGAAAGCTGGTTTTGTCTGATAGCATAAAGAATTGTCAAAAAAATAGATTCTCTCATAACATCAAAACACAAAACTCTTTGTACTTAGTTCAACTTGCATAAGAAGTGTGGATGTACAATACCAGTCAAAAGTTTTTGCACAGAACAGGTTTTACCACGTTTCCATTTGTTTCGCCAACTGCAGATGTTTTATTCTAGTTAAGCATTGGGAAGTTTAGTGAACAACTATAAATGAAAATGTAAGTCACATTAAACAAGTTTACTTTATAACATGGAAAGAGTATGTAACAGTGCATTTCTGACATTCTGTTAAGTGGTTGTGTGATGACGGCATAGTCCAATTCTAGGCTTTCCTTTAACTTTAAATGCAGTAGTTAACTCTTTTATTCAGTGAAACAGAGCATTGTGTCCCTTACAGAAAGAATGTCTCAAATTTTACATACTCACACAGCCGCAGAAAAAAATTAAGAGACCACAATACATTTTTTCTTTCACTCATTTCTCAGTTTATGGGTGTGTGTCTGTGAAAAAAAAATATTTCTACACAACAAACTGCAGCCTGGTTCTTCCAGGTTTCCCATTAATGAAGGACTTTATGGGACCTCTGCTTCTAGGAGCCTGATGCAAAATGTCCTAGCAGTGCACTTTACACCTGCGCTTAATGTTTCTTGTTCCTTTTGAAGGTCACTTCAAAAATGCCATCCTTTGAATCATGAGAAACTGTCAAATAAGTTAACGGTTATCTCTGACATTAGAATGACATTTGCACCCTTTCTCCCAGCTGATTTCTGGTCATTTCCAATGTCTCCTGCTTCACTTTATTCTTGTGTACTGCTGTCTTAGACATTTTCTAAGCCTTCTGTCAGGAGAACCACAATTAAACCAAGATTTAAAAATGCAGATTTGTTAAAAAATATAGAGTGGTCTCTTAATTTTTTCTGTGGGTGGGTCTGCGCGCGCGTGTGTGTGTGAGTATATATGTGTGTGAGTATATATGTATGTGTGTCATGCGGCAAATATATATGTATATCGTATGTATATGTTGGACGCCCCCTGTTGTTCTCAAGTAGTAAAGGTCTGTTTGGGTTTGTCCTTCTTTCCCTTAGCACACCCCCTGATAATTTATCCATTGAGGAATTCCAGAAGAATGAACGCGTAGACATTGAGGTAAAACTCCACCAATACTCTTAAAACATCTTCCATTACTAAAGCAACACACCTTACCTTGAGGTCACTGGCTTCATAGGTGGTCCAGCTGATCAGCACTGAGATCTTGCCGTTTGCCAACTTCATCCCTAAAGACTTTGTTGGGCAAATCATGGCGATGCTCAATAAAGGGTCCATTCATTCTCAGTCCTCAGTGTCCTTCATAGGTGAGCATCAATGAAATGTACGGTGTGTCTTGGATTTGCTTGGTTACTTATGGTAATGGTTAGGGCAGGGTAGGTTTTAAGGTTAGCATGATTAGGATTAGGGTTATGCTAATATAACTGAATGAGTGATCACAAAGGTATGAATAAAAATTTGTGTGTGTATTTGTGTGTGGGTCATGTATATATTTCATTATGATGCCCCACATTGTGATATAAACCTATTATTTTTGTATATTGGGGACCATTTTTTCAGTCCCCACAAGGGGAAAGTCAATTTTATAAGAAAGTGTGACTGCAATAAAAAACTAAAAATTTCAGAAGTCTTGCATTTTGTTTGGTTACTTATGGTTAACATTTAGGCTGGGTAGTAGTTAAGCTTGTCATTCTTAGGATTAGAGTTTTGCCCATACAAATTAATAGATGGTCTCCACACAGATATGAGTATAGCTCTGTGTGTTTGTGTGTGTGTGTTTGTGTTCATGTATGTTTGTGTGTGTGACCTGACCATTCCCCAGAGGCAGAGATGGATGTACAGCTGCGTGAGGACTTCTCAAAAGTGTGCTTCGAGACGCTGCTGCACTTCTCCTTCAGTAGCAAAGTGCTCACACCCCAGGAGGGCTTCATATCCCATGTAGCCCTGTCTGTGCTCCTTAAGAGATCCCAGGATGTCCTGTACCGCTATGTAGAAGACCAGCGCTTGAGCAGACACTGCCCGTTGCCCAGGTGAGCTCAGGTTCACCTCACATGAGTCCCCGAACAGATGTAGGTACTGCAGTGTGAGCCTGTGTTCAGGTGCCACTCAGGCCATGTTAGCTAGATCTCAGTATTATTTTATTTAACTGTGCTGGTGTCCCCATGGCTTAGATCCTATGAACCTATATTTATTGAACAATTTATTTGCATTGTCCTGCTCATATTTACTTTAATACTTAGCAGATATTGAAAAGGCTTGTATTTCTTCCCTGTCTTTATTCCACGAAAGAGCAAATGAATGTGTGATTCCAACTGTATCACAGCTGAAGATTGTGTTTTCACATTCTGTCCAGGCAACAGGTGACTGAGATCATCTTCATCCTTAAAGCCATCAGCATACTGATGGACTCCCTGAAGAGGACTCAGCCAGAGCACGGTCAGTTAATATTAGCTGCTTGCAGGCCCACTTGAATGGCAGAACAGTTAATCACACAAACCTGTAGCAGGTCATTCTTCAAACGAATAAGTCAAAATTCAGATACAATGCTTGTGTTATATGTTACTTGCGCTGATCACATTAACCATTTAGGTCAATGCTAATTTGGTGAAGAGTTCAGTGCAGGGAATAAATAGTTTCTGTACAAATTGTGTTTCCCTAATGCCTAATGGCAGTGTTTTCTTCAATCAGTACAGAATCAGTACTACAATCAGTACATTTAAAATGACAGATACACAGTATATACATAGTATTGGGTATTAACTGCTTCAGTGAGAAATATAGACTTTTTCCATAATTGCAGATATCTTCACAGTGATAGTTTGTCAGCTACAGTTATTATTGCATCAGTTGTACTGACATTTGTTGGATTATCCGAAATTACCTTCCTTTTCCATCTGTCTCCCTCCAGTGGACATGAACACATGGACACAGGTGATTGCTCTCTATCCGACCCTCGTGGAATGCATAACATGCTCCTCCTCTGAGGTCAGTGCCGCCCTCAAGGAGGCGCTGTGCCCATTCAAAGACTTAATGCAGCCACCAGTGGCCAAAGTGCAGAATGGAGAGTCATGACAATTTATGTGTGCTATTCATAGGAGAACCTTTTTCTTCCCCAAAATGAACACAGCAGATCATGTCCATCCAGTAAGTCGAACATGGACTCGCTGGAATGTGAACACACCCTCATATTAGACGGCTGTGGGAAACTGTCTTAAAAACAATAAAACGTCAAACTAATTTACACAGTGTAAATTTCTTCCCGGAGTAAAAAAAATGATTCTTTAACATAAAACGAGATCATCATGCTTTTATTTCCTCGTTCCCCTGAAGATATTGTCTGGTGCGTGGTGTGTGGTTGTTGTAGGTTTTTTGTTGCTAAGGATTTGTTGAGTGGAAAAACACAAACAACATGCAGAGAGGATAAACAACGAAGAGAAAACATATTTCACATAATTTTTGATAAGCAAGGATGGATTTTTACAAGAACATTCCATGTCATCTTTAGCTTGCATGCACAGAATGTGAAAAAAGAAATGGCATAGTTTATAAATGAATGAAGGAATTATGCACTTCTGTATTGGGCTCTTTTTTATGAAGATTTGTATTTTATTTGCATGGCTGAAGTGAGATTTTCAATTCAAGACAGGTATGCACATATATACAAACACATTTACATGTATGTAACAGTTTTATTATCTTATAAATAGTTTATAGTTTGCAAACTACTCCAAATTAGCTGCAGCTAATTTTAGGTTTATAATGTACGGAAGCGTATTACTGGCACGACACGTTATCACGTTATAACGTGGAAATATAACAAAACGTGAAAACAACGCTAAAACGAGAAATCTTATCACACGATAACGTGAAAATATTACGTTATAACGTGAAACCCTATCCCGATAGCATTATAAATTAAATTGATCAGGGATGGTGTTATGCCGTAAAAGGCATCCCCCTTGATTTTGTGGCTATCCCACCGCCAGACCATTTAAATAACTCTGCAAGTTTTGTCATATACACATTTTAAAAACATCCTCAGATACCTTGGACGGTCTACTTTTCAAATATACACTCACCTAAAGGCTGCCTCACGCCCTGGGTGGCTCTCCAACAAGCTGCACGACAGAGATCGTCCTCTGGGGGCATGCTGCCATATTCAATCCTCTCAGTGTCCCTGTGAGATATCAGTGCCTATTCTCTGGAGAGAAATGAAAACTAAATGTGACATGCTCTCCATTAATCCATCCATCCATCCATCCATCCATCCATCATTATGTAGTACACTCACCTAAAGAATTATTAGGAACACCTGTTCAATTTCTCATGAATGCAATTATATAATCAACCAATCACATGGGAGTTGCTTCAATGCATTTAGGGGTGTGGTCCTGGTCAAGACAATCTCCTGAACTCCAAACTGAATGTCAAAATGGGAAAGAAAGGTGATTTAAGCAATTTTGAGCGTGGCATGGTTGTTGGTG
>JABFEA020000001.1:28741059-28763450 GCA_019775915.2 Cyphomyrus plagiostoma
CTGTGCTGACCCGAGGTTGAAACCGTGAAACTCGCTTCATTTGCAAAACAATAAGTGTTGATCGGCGCTGATGAGGCAGCTTGTGTGGGGAGGGGCTCCTTGTGAGGAGAGCTTGATTTTTTTTCAGGACTGCTAGTGCTAGGGGCACACTGGTGATTGGTACACCCGGTGTTTTGCGTGTGGTGCACATTACTGGGCTGCCATGTTTACCAGCGAGCGCATTGATCTGGATGCCCTCTGAATCAGGCACGCCTCGCTCCGGAGGATGTCGTCCTGTGTGACGCCCCCTTATCCGAGGATGAGATTGGGGATGCCATAGATCGGCTTCAGCTCCACAAGTGCCCTGGCTCTGATGGTCTGACGGCAGGCATTTATAGGGCTTTTAAGGTTGTTTTAGTGCCTTTTTTTTCATAAAAAAAAATTCATTCACCGGACGGTGATTAATCGATAAATCAGTTTCCCATTTTGAGGCTGGAAGAGATACTGAGTCGTTTACACCTGACAGTGATCTGTATATTTTGGACAGTGTTTTATGTGTATGGATTCTCAGTAGCTCAGTTACCTTTGTAGGTTTGTACATTTAATTCATTATGTCCATATTTAATCTGGGTTATGGATTTAAGTTGTTGATACTCTAGAAACTTGCTTCTCTGAATACTGTACTTTGATACAAGTTCTAGAAATGGAATAAATTTTCCACTTTGGATAATGTGCTCTAGATACCGCATGCCTTTATCCTTCCATAAAGTGAAATTTAACATTTTCTTATTTAGTAGGATGTCAGGATTGTTCCAGATGGGCATTCGTTGGCATGGTGTTAGCGAAGATTTCTTTAATTTAAGAAAATCCCACATGGCTGTCAGATGTTCTAGTATTAATACTTAGGAAACATTTATAGTGTTGGATACTAGAGCTGATAAATGGCAAATCACAGATATCTAAATTATCACAGAACTCCTGTGCTACATTTAGCCAGAGTCTGTCTAGCGTGCTAGGATTAATCCATTTCAAAACATATTGTAATCTATTGGCAAGAAAGTAATAATAAAAATTTGGCAAATCTCAACCTCCACATTGTTTAGTCTTTTGTATGGTTTTTATACTAATTCTTGGTGGTTTATCTCGCCATAAAAATTTGTAAATGTGTGAATTTAATGAATCAAACCAGGCAGAAGAAGGTTTATAGGGGATCATTGAGAACAAACAGTGGAGTATAGTTTAATTTTTGCAGGTCTGATAGCTTGGGGAAAATATTTATACCTAAATATTTGATATTTCCTGATTGTAATGTAGTAGTGGGTGCATTTTGAAAATTGCTGTTTATAGGCAGAACTGTGGATATTGACCAGTGTCACGCCCATGCCCACAGGAGGCGTGACTGGTCAGGTGTAGCTCGTTCCATTCTGAGGACACCCGAGGTAAAAGGAGAAGGCTCCCGCTAGGACAATGCGAAGTATTGAGCTGACGTATAGACGCCTTGCTAAGCATTCTCTTGTCTCCTGTCTCCCTGAGCTACCATTCGTTCCTCGCTTACCTGTGTGTGGACCTTTACCGTGCCTGTCTTCCTCCCACAGCCCCGATCCTGTCCGTGACCCTCCTGTCCCGCTACGTCCTGCTTCCCGTTTGTTCTCCGGTCTCGTGCCTGTTCCTCGGACTGACCTCCTGGCTTCGGACCCCGTGCTTGCCCTAGGACTAGGATTCCAGCCCAGCGTCTTGAACACCGTCACCTCTGGCTCTCCCTTAGGAGGAGCTCCTAGGCTCCCTGTATCCGCTCCCCGGCCCGGGACGGCAACGCGCCCCTGGACTGGAGCCGCAGAAGGCTTAAGCTCACGACTCTTGTTCTGTCGAATAAAGACAGTCCTCCCTTCCATTTCTGGGTCCGAGTATCTCTCCCCGCACGTAACAACCAGTTGATGGACTATTCAGAAATTGATGAAAATATTTCTATGACTGAAATTGTGGGATAGGGAGAATTGAGAGTTCTGAAGGAAAATTACTACATTATCTGCATAAAGACTGATTTTATGAAGCTCATTTTTAATTTTAATACCTTTAATATCTCTGTTTTGTCTTATCGTGGCTGCTAGAAGTTCAATAAAAATAGTGACGAGAGAGAGGGAGAGTGGGCAGCCTTGTCTAGTACCCCTCTGGAGAAGAAAGCTTGGTGAAGTTTGGTCGTTTGTCCTAACTGATGCGTTAGATGAGCTGCATAGAATTTTAATCCAGTTAATGAAAGATGATCCAAACCCAAATTTACTTAGTGTTGCTAAAAAATTTCCAATTTACCCTGTCAAATGCCTTTTCTGCGTCTAAAGAGAATTGTAGTTTCTAGTTTAGTGATGGTAAAGTAATCCATTATGTTGATTAACCTGCGTGTGTTGGCTACCAAATGTCTACCTTTAATGAAGCCTGTTTGATCTGGATGTATTATGAACGGGGTTGCTTTTTCCAGTTTTTTTTGCCTAAGCTTTATATATTAATTTAAGATCTGTATTTATTAGTGATATTGGACGATAACTATATGGGAGCGTAGGGTCCTTACCTGGTTTTAGGAGTAAACTAATACAACCTCTGGCAAAAAGTATGGAATCACCCCTCTCAGAAGATGTTCATTCAAATGTTTAATTGTGTAGAAAAAAAAACAAGCACATACATGCCACAACTATTTTCACTCAACAATCCAAACTTAAAACACTTAAAAAAAAAAAAACAAAGAAAGATAATTATAGTTAATGACAATTGTTTTAAAGATCAAACAGAGGAAAAATATTATGGGGATGTATTGGCCGAGTTCATATTTAAAGGTAATTTGTGGCTTTCCCTAATATGACATACCATTCTATAGAAAGTGGGCTCTAGTGTAGTCCAACATTCTTCATAGAATTCTGCTGGAAAACCATCTGGTCCCAGAGCCTTATTGTTGGCCACGTGCTGAAGGGCATCATGGAGTTCTGCCACTGAAATGGGCGCCTCCAGTGTCCTTACCTGATCTTCATGTAATTTTCATCAATATCAGTCTGTGGTGGATCAATCTGTGACTTATATAAGTTTTCATAGAAATTTCTGAAGGTGTTATTTATTTCATTTGGGCCATGTGTAATGTTATCTAATAGATTTTTTAAGAGATCATTGTTTTTTCTTAGTTCAATTTTAATGGGCTAAAAATCGACTTTATACTGTATGTTGCTTTGTTCAAAATTTTACAATCTAAGCCTTTGCACCAATAACTCTTTTTTTTATCATTAATCTCGTTTAATTTAAATTTTGTTTTCCTTAGTTCATTCAGAATGCATTCTTGGGATGAGGCAGCGTATTCACTTTCTAAAGTTTTAATCTTTTGCTCCAGTTCTAATATTAGTGAATTCTCTACTCTTTTCTGTGAGGAATAAGAGATTATCTTACCTTGCATGACTGCTTTCCCTGCCTCCCAAGAACACATGCTGAGATTCCTGGTGTGTCATTGTCCTCTAAGTACAGTGCCCATAATTTATAAAATTTTGATCTTTAAGTATGATGTATTAAATCTCCAGTATTTGATTGGCGGAGTGACCTTTGTGTTAGTCAGTGTGACTGGGGCGTGGTGGCTGATAGTGATAGGGTGAATCTAAACAGCTGAAGTGTCCCTCATTTTGGAGCTACTGATTAAAAAGGGGTCTAGGCGAGAGTATGATCGGTGCATGGATGAGAAAAAAGTATATTCTCTAAGAGTGGGATGACACCAAGTATCACATAGACCAAGATCCCTCATATATTGTTTCAGGATCTCTGGGGATTGCCAATTCCTACAGCTCCCTGCGTTACTAAGCCTGTCAATTTCAGGGTTAAAAATCAGGTTGAAGTCCCCTCCTATAAGAAGTGTGGTGTCAGAGTGATCAGAAAGTGAGGTGAAAAGAGTGTGAAAGAAGGAGGGGTCATCAACATTTCGGCCATATATACTAGCGATACCCTCTCCTGGAGCCGACACCTTATCGTGGTGGAGGGGTTTGCGTGTTCCAGTGATCCCAGGAGCTCGGAGGAGTTGCCCAGGGCTTTATGCCCCTGGTAGGGTCACCCAAGGCAAACAGGTCTTGGGTGAGGAACCAGACAAAGTGCGGCTCGTCAGACCCTTATGATGAACACAAACAGAGATTCATGACTTCCCTTGCCTGGAAGCGGGTCACCGGGCCAGGTCTGGCGGTGGGGCTCTACACCCATGGGGCACAGCCCGAACAAGGCACGTGGGTCCCCCCTCCAATGGGCTCACCACCTGTAGGATGGGCCATAGGGGTTGGGCAGTGGCCGAAGGCGGGGACCTTGGCGATCCGATCCTCGGCTGCAGAAACTAGCTCTAGGGACATGGAATGCCACCTCTCTGGTGGGGAAGGAGCGCGAGGCTTTGAAGTTCCGACTTGATGTGGTCGGGTTCACCTCGACGCATGGCCTGGGCTCTGGAACCAGTCTCCTCTGAGGGGGTTGGACCTCTTCCACTCTGGAGTTGCTCATGGGGAGAGGCGCCGAGCTGGGGTGGGCATACTTATTGCCCCCTGGCTGCATGCCTGTACATTGGGGTTTACCATGGTGGACGAGAGGGTAGCCTCCCCTCGCCTTTGGGTGGGTGGACGGGTCTTGACTGTTGTCTCCACAACAGCACGGAGCAGCAGACTGAGCACCATCGGTGCCTGCTCGCTCGTCCCCACCTGGGAGAGCGACGGTGAGCGGGGGAGCTCCCTGATCGCCTGAGGATACACCGCCGCTGCCCGCAAGGTACACCCCGCTGAGGACGAGCTGCCTCCGCTTGAGGCTTAGCATTTCCGGCTAGAACGCGGTTCCTCAGGCTGCAGCGCCCCGCCGTGGTTCCTGAAGTGGGCAGCGCCCCCCGTGGTTCCTGAGGCTGCAGCGCCCCCCATGGTTCCTGAGGCTGCAGTGCCTACAGCGCCCCCTGCAGTTCCGGCACCAGTAGATGCAACGGCCCGGCCTGGAAACCGCAAGGAGGTTTTTTACCCTCCAGGGCCTGTACTGGTGGGCAGTGGGGGAGTGGGGGCTGTAAGAGACTCCCCAGAGGCAGCTCCACTTCTTGAGCAGCTCCGGAGGGAGTTCGCCACCATCACTCCCGAGTCCCTGCTCCAGCAGCTTCTCCGGGCAGAGGAGACCCTGAAGGGGCTGCTCTGCTTGAGAACAGAGCAGGCCTACCCTGCAGAGGATACCGTGCCCTCACCTGAGGTGCACGCTCCTGCTCACGCTCCCGAGGCGCCTGCTCCGGACCCTCCCGCGGCTGCTCCTGAGGCCGCCCCCGCAGCTGATCAGCCTGAGGCTGCCACGCCCACGCCTCCGCCCGCAGCTGCTCCACCTGAGGCTGTCATGCCATGCCTCTCCTGGGGCCCCGCCTGTTCCCGCTCAGCCCGCGGCCCTGCCTGTTCCTGCTCCGCCTGCCTCACAAGAACCCGTGACTCCTGTCCCCAAGGAGGTCCTGGACAGTGCCAACCTCACTCCTCCTCTAGTGGAGGACTTAGAGGAGGAGCTCCAGTGGGACCCCTTAGGGACCCAGTTGCGGGGTTCCCCTGACCCAGGTGGACACCCAACTCGACTGCCAGTGCCCCAGAGAGGTGGAGCCCAACGGGGTCCCCGCCTCTCCGTGTCCCGGAAGGGAAGGGGGCACAAGCGGAGGGTCAGGGTCCCTTCCGTCTCGCCCCCTGACGCGCCCGTGCGGCCCTTGGCTGTCGTCCGGTGGCTGCCTGAGGGTCCTTCGGCTCTTGGTCACCGGTCGCCGCCGGGTTCCCCTCCGGGTTCCTCGGGGTCAGTCCTCCGTCCTGCCTTCGGCTCCGCGTCGGCCGCCTCCGGGCCCCCCTGCTCTGGCGGTGGTCCCTCCGGCTCCCTCCGGGTCCCCTCCGGCGGTCCCTCGGCTCGTCTCCTTGGCCCCTGCGGGGCCCCTTCCTGCTCCTGCCCTCCCCTTGCCTGCAGCCCCTCCGGCCGCTGCCCGTCGCCTGCCTGGGTGCCTTCGGGCGCCCTGGTGTCCTCCTCCTGTGTCTATCTCGTCTGCTCCTCCTCCTTTTGTCCCGCCTCTTTTTGTCCCTTTGTTCACTCCCGGCCCTTTTGTGCCTCTTTTCACTCCTGGCCCTTTTGTTCCGCCTTCTGTCTCTCCCATTCTGGTCTGCCTGTCTGCGTTCCCTGTCCTGTGTCGTGTCCTGTCCTGGTTTCTGTCCTTGGGCCTGTTTTGTGTTTCGGTCTTGTTCCCTGGTCCTGGTTGATGGTTTTGATTTTGTCTTCCAGGTTCGTCACGTCTCGTCCATCGCCTCTCCTGAGGGGGGGGTTCTGTCACGTCCCGCTCCGAACGATCCTCGTGTGTGCCACGCCCACCTCGTTACCCAGTGTTTTTCCCTGATCGGACTCACCTGTCTCTTGTTGCTGCCTGCCTGTCTTGTGTATTTAGCCTGCGTCAGCGTAACTTCCGGCAGACTTGTCATTGATGTTCGTGCTAACGTCTCCCCGTGTTGGTTGTGCGTGCTAAATAAACCCTGTCTTCCCGGCTGGACTTCCCTGATTCATCCGTTCGACCACTGCCGCTCATGACACATGAGGGAACTGTGGTGAGGTGAGTGCATCTGCTGTTGTTTTGGACAGATGTGTCTCTATTAGTAGGAGAATGTCTGCTTGTAATTATTTTAGGTAATTAAGAACTTTTAGCCTCCTTACTCTGGAGCTGACACCACATACATTCCATGTGACAAACCTTATTGTGCTCATGTTTAAACTAACTCGCTGGGTGTGAAGAGCTTGCTAGGTGTGTCTGTGTGTGTGTGTGCATGTGTGTGCATGTGCGTGCTTATGCCCACCTGTGCCTATATGTGCGCATGAATGCCTGTGTATATCTGTGTGTGTGATGTATATGTGTGTGTGGTGTGCCTGTGTGTATGGTCTGTTTATGTGCTGCTTGTGTGCGTATGTTATATTTGATGTGTTTATGCAGAATCGTGGTGTTAGACGTCATATATGGGGAAAGAGAGAAAAGAAAAAGAGAAGAAAAAATAACAGCTACACTAAAGAAGGGTAAGAAAAAAAGCAGGTGTATTCGCTAGTAAGACGTGGACACATCTTACCTCAGGCTATGCTTTGAGACCAGCAGTTATTGTATCGACGGAGACATACATAGGAAAAGTTAGCGTTTTTTTTTCTTCTTTTTTTTTTTCCTTGATTGATTTAATTACCCGATTAATGCCTGTTTTTAAGGTTCTGTTTCATGACGACATCGCCAGGGGTGAGCTGCACGGCACCATTCTGCTGGGGTTGACTGGGACGATCTGGTAAATTGCCGGCCCCTTACCATGCTCAACACTGATCATAAGGTGTTGGCATCAGTCTTAGCCTCTCACCTCAGTGGAGTGGTACCATCCCTCATCCGTACCACCCAAGTGTACGGAGTGAGGGGGCGCAGTATCCTGGATACCATCTGGGATGTGTGGGGGGCAGTGTGGTTCATGGAGATGGAGGCAACACCCGGTTACTTGGTGAAGCTGGACTTTGCCAAGGACTTTGACTGGGTCAAACATCCATACCTCCTGCTTGTGCCGGAGGTATTTTGTTTCGGCCCGTGCTTCCTTGCTTGGATCCACCTTTTTGCGAGTCCGCCATGTCTGCTGTCACTGACAGTGGCTTTGTGACAGACTCCTTCCACATGACACGGTCTCCTCTCGCTGCAGCAGAAAATGTTTCTATTGAATGCTCTGGTGCTGTCTTGTGGTACTTCCTGAGCGTGACTTTCCTATCCCACGTACATTACGCCAGGCTAGGTTATGAAAGGCCATCCTGCGCTTCCTCTGGGGGGGGCAGAGTCATGGTGGCTTACGGCGCCTTGATTGGCTCCCCTGACAGGGGTGGATTGGGCCTTCTGGACCCTCTGGTCCTCTCTGGGGTGTGGCTTTTGGATTTTCATCTATGGTGGGCGGCGGGAGTGTGCCAGATACCACACCTCTTTTATGAAATGCGCCCTGGCTTCCTGCCACCCCAAGTTGACCAAGTTGAGACTGTACTCGAGAGGGCTACCAGGGTCATTGTAACCAGGCAGTGTCTGATTGCTAGGGCTACACTTCCTCGTGACTGGGTGCGCAACATTGGTGATGTGGCTTTCCATTTCCCCGCGGTGTATGTGAGTCCCTTGTCCCTTAGGCGCTTATGAGACCCGTACCTTTGCCTGCCATTTCAGGCAGTGTGCAGCTGTGGTCCCAGTGGTGCAGGTGTTTTGGAGTGCCCACTTCTCTGCCTTGGGGCCTGTCCTGTTGTGGGGTAATGTAATGGCCTGCCTGGCCCTGGCTCATTATAATTTCCACCAGAGGCACAACGCCCTTTTGACAATGTGGAGGCTGCTTAGACTGGGCTTTGCCGCATCTCCGCTCTACCCAGTGTGCTGGGAAGTGGAGGAGGGCATCATACACATGTTTTTTGGCTGCCCTAAGTTGATAGACTTTATTGTTTGGGCGTCAGAAGTGGTGGGCGAGGTGTCCTAGGCGGTGGGGTCCGGCTTTGTTTTCAATGAGGC
This sequence comes from Cyphomyrus plagiostoma, assembly GCA_019775915.2. Lineage (NCBI taxonomy): Eukaryota > Metazoa > Chordata > Actinopteri > Osteoglossiformes > Mormyridae > Cyphomyrus > Cyphomyrus plagiostoma. Next base: position 28,749,569 of record JABFEA020000001.1, read on the forward strand.
GGGTGGCAGGTGTTGTTTCTGTTTGGGGTGAAGAAGGGCCACCCCGCCAGCACCTTTTTAAAACTGTTCTTATCTGTTGCTAAGTACTCTGTGTGGTAGCGCTGGAATAAAGTCCGCTTCAAAGGCGTGGCTTTAGACCCCATTTTAATTTGCGAGAACGGGTTACATCGTGTTTTAGATAAGGTGCCTTTATTGTTGTCCGGGCCCCACGACGTTTTACATGATTATGTTTTGGGGGTGCCTTTTGTTTCTTTTGTGGGTGAGCGTTTGGTTTGGGATGTTTTTTGAGGGTTTCCTCATAGTGGCCGGTGTGGTTCATTGTGTTGTTCTTGTGGTCTGTTTTATTATTTGGCCTTGTGTTAGTTTTCTTTTATTATTTTCATTGGGGTGGGCTTTTCTTTTCTTGTATTGCTCTTTGTTGCATGTTGTCTGTCCCAGATTTTGAATGGCTAACTGATTATTTATGGTTTTCTTTTTATTAGCCGTTCACAGTTTGAGATTCAGATAGTTCTAGATAATTTTTTTTTTCGAACTCGTTGGTTTGGAGAAGCTGCTGGAGCAGGGACTCGGGAGTGACAGTGGCAAACTCCCTCCGGAGCTGCTCAAGTAGTGGAGCTGCCTCTGGGGAGTCTCTTACAGCCGGCTCCCCCACTACCCTCCAGTACAGGCCCTGGAGGGTAAAAAACCTCCTTGCGGTTTCCAGGCCGGGCCGTTGCACTACCGGTGCCGGAAATTTGAGTTCTAATGAGTTCGAGAATTGAGGTACCACTGTGTGTGTGTATATACACATATATACATACATATACATATATATACATATCTACACATATATATACATATATATACACACACACACACACACACACACACCCATAAACCAAACCCCTCACCACCCTCAAAACCCCGACTAATCCCAATGTCATGAACAAGCCCAGTATCTGGGCCACTGTACTTGCCTCAGCATTATAATGTATCATTCCTGAACTCTGAGACACCAAAAACTAGTGCTGTTATTCACTGTGGTGGTAGTTTTTCAGGGTCAGTATCGCCTTTTAGTGTATATCTATAATGGGCTTAAAATCGAACCCCCTCGTCTCTCTTGGGGGAAGATTACAATATGGCATACATACACCAACACATGCAAACCACATGTTGGAAGCAAGTCGAGTCAACTGTGCATCCAACCACAAAGGTGGTCACATGTACCTGACAGTAGATGAGGGCCTTGAGCTGCTCTTTTTAATGTAACAAGTGTGGTTTCCATTAACTGGAAAAGTATAACCATAAGGCCAATGTGATAAGGCAAGTTCAATGAAGCCATGTAACCAGCCATAACAAAATCTTAACATTGAACCCATCCATCCTCTGTACCACTTATCCTGTTCAGGGCTGTGGAGGTCTGGAGCCAAGACACAAAGAGTTTTCTGAAAATCAGGACCTGGGACTATAAGACATCATAAAGGACGAGATTCCAGAGCATCGTTAATTACAACAAATCTAATTAGGCAGTTGTCTGAAACATCATAAGGAAAAATACAGCAAAATTGCAAGGCCTACTCAGATGAAGAATGCACCAACACTGACTGTATGTGTATGTATATTTAAATGTTTATTAAAAGATCAGATCAGTATTCGAAATAATTAAATACTAAATGGATCAGATCAGGACATCTCTAAAGCCTATATCTGAATGAATAATGCACTGCATTCATGGTGCGCCACACAGTTTCCATACAGTACTGCAATTTAAGGTTAAAGGGAGTCACTTATGTACACAGCTTTCACATCTGGGACTATCCCTGGAACACCGTAATGCAAGAACTTGCATGACAAATTTCAGTGGATAGATCACTTGTCTCCTGCTGGTGAGTGCATGAGACCCCAGATGAAACACCTGGAGTTACCAAGACGCATTCACGGCATTTTAAAAAATTAACTTTTGGACTGCAGTTACCAAGTCAGGCGTGCAAGACCTCAGGGGAATTTTCTTCTCCCCTTGGATGTTGAACAGATCCTTTGGACACAGGGCCATACAGGATGGAATCAAAAACTCTATTAGAACTCCTAGGTCATGAAACTGCCAATTTTAGGTATTTAGCTTTACATTTAACATCTTAAATAAAGGATATAAAGTGCAAAAAAATGAAAACAATTCACAAAAAAAACACTGGGCAATATTTCATCATGTAGAAGCTTTTTGTTTAAAAAATTATTTCAGCACAATTACAGAAAGTAAAAGATGTTCGAAAGGGCTCATACGGAAACAGCAGCAGAGATTTTTTTTGTGGCAGGGATGGTCAGAGCAGTGGGGAGGACAGTGCTAAATAACACCATGTATGAACACAACATGCCCACTGAGCTAAACACAGACTGCTGTTTATCCACATCTGCTTAAATCCACCTAGTGCCCCTAATGTTAACATAACAGTAACAAAACACATGAAACTGGCATTGTCTGAAAAAAATTGAATGTTTAATATTTAAAGGCGCTGAAGGACAACAGTCAAAATAAAATATACTGGCATTATATCTCCTTCCTTAACAAATGTCATGAGACAAACATTTCATTATCATCTCAATAACATGTGGCACAGGCAGAGATCATTGCTCCTTCTATTTGGATTTTCTTAGGGCTCTTGACACTCTGAAATATAAGTTAGCACCCCAAAATGCAGAGAGAGTTAGGATATCACCATAAGCAACGACTCAGTGGCAATGCTGCCACCTGAAAGTTTGGTCAGTGAGGGAAAGCAATGAGAATAATTGAGTAGTATGCTTCACACTGCTAATTTAAAGTGCTGTTATGAAAAAGCCATTAAGACAGAAGCTGCAGCTTGCACGTCAGAACAGAAAACCTAAGACAGAATCTTTGGATCCACCTTCCTTCATGGTTCCCATATTTTCCCTCAAACAAAAATGTCCTCCCTACAGAATTATCACAGGGGTTCCGAAAGGGCAATCCAGGCACTGACCTATCAGATTCAGCTACTATCTCAAAGCATATGTTCTTGACTCCATGGATTATACTGAGGTGGAGAACCTGCTGGAATGCATTCAATCAGGGGAACCCTGATCCTGAACGGTTAGCTGTTACCCATTAGCACTGGAAGCAAGATACTCAACTTGATCAAGTTGCCCTGAAGTTTCACAGCTACCATCAAAATTGAATTATCATGTGACTTCCAGAAGTAGCTTCTCATTGGCAGAGACAATGGAAAATGCTTTCTGCCAGAGAGGTCTAATAAGAGTAGCAGTGGAATGTTCAAGCTAACAAAACATTGCACTCCTGTACGCATTGTAGTACAATGGGTAGGGCCTCAAAACGGGACAGTTCCTACTCTCAGTCCCCAACGTCGCTATCTTGGTCCCCAATAACCCACAAGAAGTGGAAGCTCAGTGCCAAGAGTGCAGTGCCTAGCAGGTCTCCTAGCGCTGTCAGGTAAGGTATGGAGAAGCTGTCAGGGTCCTTGCCGCTACTCCATATGGAATGCACCATGCAGTCTGCGATGCACAGCAGGGTCACCACCTGGGAGGAGGCAATGCGGTTAAAGGTCCAACTAACCGAACCAAAGACAGATTCACACACTAAGAACTGTGCCTCTGCCATCACCATCTGAGTAAACCCTAGAGTGGAGCACATTTCTAGTTCCCCCAAGTTCACTGGTGGGTTACAGGACATCAGCATTCGTTACCAATGCAGATAATGCCATATGCTAAATGCGTAGACATAACAGAATGCAAACTAAGAGCTTACCTGCAACAGTGCGGCAGCCAAGTATACACTTGTGAAAATCGGTGTGAGAGTGGTGTGACCACTCTTCATCAGGTGAATAGTGTAGAGAAAGATCAGATGACCTGGAATAACCAATAGCAGTAGCACCTGGGCTGAGCGGTGATTGGCACCTGGGGGACAGGAGGGAGGGGGAGGATGTTCTGTAGGTCACTAGGGTCTGGTGCTGATGGCTGGTGACATCATGACAATCGTCACATTTAGAAATACAAAAAACAGAATACAGAATCAGACCTGTTACATGAAATGGGAGTATCAAAAGGAGAACACGCACACATAGAAAATGGATTCATTGGTTTGAGGCAACAGTGCTACCCACTGAGTCCATTTATATAAGCGTTTATAAATCTACTTTGCTGATTCAAAGCCTGAGGTGCAGCAGCAGCACCAGGCCCTAATAGTGCTGACGGCTTTGTGGTTACCTGAGCCGCAAAAGGTGCGGCAGGGGTAGTAACAGCCCTGCGCCTCCTCCGGTACCTCACCGGGGGCACAGTGGAAGTGCAGGTGGGTGGAGATTCGACTGGACTGGATAGCCACAAGATTCCCACCAATGCCTAGAAGAGAGTCAGGCTCAACTGGGATCATCTGATCACTGAAGTTGGGCTATGACAGAAGGTGTTTTACAATCATCTATTTCACAGCCACAATGACTTCCCCATCATCTAAAGAGCTTAAGTGCAGGCAAAGACACAGTCAGGTCTGCCACACTACCACAAACAACCATGCAATGAGAAAAAGATTAATCATTATAGTAAAAGGCGTGTAAAAAAAGACCATAATAAATAAGTCTGATGGCAAAAGATTCTGCCCTCAGGCCATCAGTCTTCTCAACACGGACAAGCCCAATGACTTAACAACCACCTAGCATGCACACTGTATATAATGTCTTCTGCGTGATCTTTTTAAATAGCATTACACAGCTTTTATTTAGCATTAGTTTAGTTAATTTAATTTAACATTTATTTGTTGACATTCCCTTGAAATCCTCTTTGTTTACTGAAATTCACTGTAAAGTTTCAGGAGCAAGCCAGAATTACGTTTCACCACATGTTGTCACTCTGCATTTCACAAATCTTGAATTTTGATATATATCTGAATAGCACCAGAAGAAAACAAGACAATCAACAGTTAACTTTAAAAGATGGCCAGAGCTGACCTGGCTACCCGATACTTGCATTTCTGCTAACTCCCTCTCTCCAATCTGATAAAATCCAGAGAGATTCCCACGGGTCTGGTTTGGCCAGCTGCCCCTCTCAGCCCAACGACACACGCCCTGCTACTTCACTTACCGTTAATGACGGGGGTGTAGACCACGATGCCAGCCAAGTTTGGATCGGATACCGTTTTGTCCAGGATAAGCCCCCCAATACTGGAAAAGCAGCAGAAATGTGACCCCTACAGCACTCCTGTAGCTGGGAGTTAGGGGCCCCAAAGGCATGTGGCAGACTATTCTGCCAAGGCCGAGCCTTGAACAGGTGGTCTTCTGATCACAGGGTCTTAGTCCACAGAGCAACACACTGCCCCACTACAAACTGCATATTAACAATCTAAGGGTCTAAACAAACAGCTAGGCGTATGCAGTTCAGTCGCTTAACCACAATGTAACGGTTTTTAAAATTGTGGTTATTAAACAAATACCTGCCATCCCAGAAGAAATACAAAAATATTCAAGAGAAGCTCAGACCTGATTTTTATGTCAAAACAAAGCACAGGGAGTGCTTTGGTAAAAACAGTGAATTGCTTAATATTGATTTTAACAATGGGAGGCCGAGTTTTGGAGTAAAACAAAAAAAAAAAAAAAAATGTAATTTCTGAAAAAGCACTTAGAGAGGTTGATACTACAGCAGAACTACAAGGTGTGGTAAACAGGGAAAGCGCTTCTAATTTGAGGCTGAGAGACAAGAGGCAGCCGCTTCTGGCATCACTCATGACATAGTACTTGGCCCATTCCCATGCATGCTCAGCACACACAGCCGCAGAGTTAACCGGGAAGGAGAGGCAACCACCTGCTGATGACCATGGCCGTGATCACTGGCTCCCAGCCGGAGTACAGCAGCGTGCGGCTGGCCGGGTGCTTGGAGGAGATGACGATCCACAGTGGCGTCAGGAGCAGGAAGAAGACGCACACCACAGCCGCCACGTAGGGATGGGACTCTGCGGATGCCAACACAGTCACGCGTGCTCAGTCACTAAACATTCGTATAAAGGAAAGGCAGTGACAGAGCCCCAGTCGGTACTGATGACATCACCGGCCGATTCAAACTTCAGGCACCAGTGTGGTGCAGTACAGCTTTCAGCTGGCTGCCCTCCCTACAGCTATTAGCAATCTTCTGTCTGAACCTGTAATGCAGCCCAGCCTGGTTTTGACAGCTGCTCCTCGATCAGATATTTGACTTAAGGAGAGAGGGTTACTTTAATAACACACCAGTCTAAGTCATCTGCTATTAACTAAATGAATCTAATAGAGGCACCCTCATTACAAATGAAAACAGAAATTAAACCTGCAGGCACTTCATCGTCATCTGACCGTTACATAATTATCTCCTTACTTGTATTAGTACACTGACTGAGTGTTGTAAATGTTTTGTCCATTTTGTGATGTTTGTCATCTCTGAGGGATAATTACTGATTATAGTCAGGGACTTTCTTAGTAAGTACAGTGTAAGCACCAGCCTCAGTACCCCAACCCCCCCCCTCTCTCTCACCCAGGCAGTTGTAGAGGCCCTGACTTATGAAGGCCAGGATGGCAAGGGTGATGAGGTCCCCAAAGCTGGCAGCGATGGGGGTTGCCACATTGTCTGGGTTTATGCCCGTCTTCTTGGAACCCACAATCACACCCACCATGATTATGCCTGTGCGAGGGAAGAAAAGAGCTCAGCCTTCCAGCTGCGTTTAGCCGGTGGCGCGAGTCACAGATAGGGAGGGGGAGCTAATTGCATGTGTCAAGGCAGGAAAGTACCTTGCAGCAGAGAGGCGATAAAAGCCGTAGCCACACTGCTGGAACACAGCAGCATCACGTGACTCATCTGGAACTTTCCTTCAGGGATCCAGCCCAGAATGACGGCTGCTACTGCAGCCAAAAAGCCCACCACAGTGGCCTGAACCTGGTGCAGAGGCAACGGGGCGGGGAGCAGTGAGTCACATGACCATACTCGAAGACCCACACAGAATTACTTCTTCAGTATCACACAAAGCAAGTTCCAGCTACAGTGACATGACCTATAGCCACATTATGGCAGCACAGCTGCATGCTGGGAGAACGGCACAACCACCTCCAATAGCAGATCCAGTCACTGTGCAGTGTTCATAATACTCAGCAGCTGACTACACCTACTCAGCATGGTTCATTACCTGCTTAAGTGCCAGGTTCCCAATGATCAAGTTCCACTTCTCGATGGGGGAGTCCATCTTACCCACGTTTACCTGGGGCAGGGAAAGAGACCTCACAGTCATTGATACAGCGGCGGGTCAGCATTCACCAGAACCTGCCACAGACTGAAACACGGTGATGTTGGAAGCATGACTCAGAATGTACAGAATGCTTTGTAATCCACAAAGAGGAAGACGCCCCCTGTACGGACACACATTCACAGCATAAAAGAGGCCTGCAGAGCGGGTAATTTGAGAGCACAGACTAACCCTTCCCAGAAGCATGACACATCTTGCAGCCATTAGTACACAGAGCTAATACGGCTATCACTTACATCCTAGCATTCAGCTGTCAGCAGGAAAAATGGGATAAGTTTTACAACATAAACTATAGCCAAAGAAAAACAATGTGGGTTTTATAAGAAATACCATGATTGTGTATGTGGACTGGAATGCCCTGAGGTGGCACCAAGTCATGTGCTTCCAATCCTAGTCCTCAGAAACCCCCAGACAGTCCATGTGTTTGCACCCCCCCCCAGTAGGCAGCTGGGAGGCAGCAAAAATGTGCACTGTCTGGGGGTCCCCTAGGACCAGGTTGGAAAATGCTGATGTAATAAGCACACACATTTGCTTTTTCTGTACTTGTTCCCAGCCATTACACATAACAGGGTTTCCTTTGGGCCCCAGACAACAGGCCCAATCCCTGATACAAGACCACAGCTGCAGTTCTCTTCTGGACCTTATGCCATTGTTGCGTCTGTGCACAATTCCCTTCCTGCGAGTGCCGAAATTGCTGCCTTTTCTTTTTGTTGCCCTTAGCAATTCTTCAGTCCCCAAGGAAAGCACCTATTCCTCCTGCCTATCTCTGTGACACCTGATTCTGTTTGCAGCCTTGCACAGAACAAATTGTACACTTCTGCTGTATTGCGTATGTCGCTCTGAACCCTTTTATGAAACCCATCCTGAAAAGAACCCATATACATACGTATATAGACATTTTTTAAAACACTGCCATTTCCAAAATCATAATCTTGTTTATTATGACTGGTTGTATGTCTGAGTTTGGTTTGGGTGGAGAATGAAATAAGGATTGCATTAAAGTGTGAGTTCAAGAGGAGGCCTTGTGTAGCTGCTAGAGCCCCAGTACAGGGAACACGGTCACAAGAACAATGGGAAGAACAGCTCAGTAACACATACGTAACATAAGCTTGAGCCATAAAACTACTGCCTTACTGCCAAGCCCATGACATTGGAACTACAGCCCTATCAATAAATAGTGGCACAGATATTACTGGCCAATATGAGCTAATAAATTGGTATTGACATTTATAACGGCAAACAAAAGACAATGAAAAAGAAGCGGTGAGACTGAAGACAAATCCTGCAATGATGAGTGTTGTTGTTACATACTTTGTCCACCAGAGGGCAGACCAAACCTCCCTGGAACATGCACACTATTTCCTTTTATTTATAGTTAATTACAAGTAGCATTCTATAGTTTATAATGCATGACTTTTAAAACTTTTTTTGTATTTTTATACAAATGACTTTTATCAAAACTTTTATATATTGTTGTAATTTTGTTCAATGTACTGTAACAAATTTATTTTAAAGCTGAATTATATCATGTTATCTTCGTAAGGACTTTTAAAAAACTACACATAACAAATATCAAAGAAAGTCTTTGTTTATGATATATGTTTCTGGAAAAAAAAGAATTTTCTGTTAATATATCACTGTCAGATTTTAAAATCCTCAAATATCGGAATCAGTGTTGGTATCGGAAAATCCTGTATCAGTTGGGCACTCATTGAAATTTATCACAATCAATGACAAGTCTGTTATGCCCAGTGTAAACACCACTCAGCAAGGGTCTGGGAAATACACAGTACACAGTAAGAAGTTACCACACCTACATGAAACTGGGGGAGAATAGGTAACAGTAAGAGATGTGATGACACGTTGTATTATTTACAAGCAAAATAAAGCAGGATCTAGTGTCTTAATAATGAACGATAAAAAAGCGACAGACAGCAGCTATTTCCAGTTCTGGTTAGATGAGTCAGCCGATTCTTAGCTAGCATTACGCTCGTAGTCAGAAATAAGACCGGTAATTCTGCTATCTGGCTAATGGCCTGGCTTGCATGGACCTCACAGAAAGCCACAGATCTATAGAAGCATATGGTGCATTTTCCTAACATGGTTTTATATCCACTGCACTCTTTCAAGGGAAAGGCTCCCATTCACGAGCCATGATCTGATGGATACAAACATGGCATGAAACAAATGTAATGGCTGTTCCGGACATCATGTCTTAAGGCTAAATGCTTACAGAAGTTTCTAGAATGACACACCAGTCATAATATTTCACGAGCATCTGCAGAACACCAAATTATGGAATTTCCCCTGTGAGAACAACTTCTCGCCCCCCATACACATTGTACCTCACAGTGAACCTGTGTCTTGTGGTGTCACCAGAGAAGTTATGATGCTTACAGTGATGTTTGCCTTTTTGCTTTGCAGTTCTCAGTACAAGTACACACCCCAAAAAAGAAACTAACATTCCAAGAATGAGCAAGCATACAAGGCGACTGTGTGTGTATATGTAAGTTTATAAGAAATCTGTTTATGCTTACTGCTGTAGAGAGTCTGGAAGCCAAAGTCATCTCCAGGTTTCCTTTTAGACCGAGGAGAGCAGGTACTAGAATGAAGATCTCTGTGATGTTCTGGAAAGCTTCCCAGTGCTGCCAGAGTACAACACCCATGAGAAAGGTTTAGACTGCAGTAAAACTGAAAGATAAACTTTCAGAGGGTATAGCATTTACAGCAGCTAAACTACAAAAACAACTCTGAAAATCATTTCTCGGAAAATAACAGGTAAATCCCAAGTTTTAGCCCAATTCCCTCACCTGCACAACATCCAATACCATACCGGCTGACACCGTACCGAACCCAGCCAGAAGAAAAGGCAAGAGGATCTGCAGAGCCATGGCCAGCGGTGACTCCTTTGGCATTCTCCTGGCGGCCATACCCTGCTCACCATCTCCCTCCTGCTCAGCCTCTTCGCCTTCCTCACCGGACAGCTGGTTGTTGCCCAGCATAGGAGCAGTCTCCGAACAGCAGCGATCCCCATGCTCAGACAGGCTGCTGGAAGCCCAAGAACCCCTATCTGGGTGGCGCCAGTCTTCCAGGTGGGGCAAGTCAGAGCGGAGCCCATTCTGGTGGCAATCTTGCTTCCCCCCTAAGTCACTCAATGCTAGCCGCTCCTCCTGCAGCTGGGTGTAGCCAGTCGGTACCATGGTCTGCAGCAGGAAGCTGATACGGCCGGGCTGAAGAGGCTCCACTGACAAGCCACGCCAGCCTAACACTTTACTGCTCATATGAGCCACCAGACTAGTGCCCAGAGAATTCATGACAGCGCCCCCTATGCTGTGGATGCTCATGCCGCTGACTGTGAGAAGACAGTCTCATCCTCTTCTTTGAATGGGTAACCAGCAGCAGGCTGAATGAACATAAGATAAGATAAAATAGGACTTTATTGATCCCACACACAGGGGAAATTTACTCGTTGCTACAGCCAGTGAATAAAAAGCAATAGAAAAGAAACAGACCAAATACAGTAACAAACTCAATAAATAATAAAATTAGTGTACACAATTACACATGGAACATCTCTGATTACTCCTGCATGGATGTTTGGGGCTGGCAATACTGTTTTTATGACATCACACAAGGGAAGAATGCAGAGAAAGAAAAACACACAAAACGAATTCTGAAAATCCACTAGAACTCCAAATGCTCAACCCAGACAACAAAACAAACATCATCATAGTGAAAGATATGTACATAAATACGTTAATACATTTTAGAGATCTCACAGTGAGTTATATACTCAGCAGATACTTTTAAACAACATAAGTAAATTTTATTTATAAAGCACTTTTCAAGAATTCTGTCATGTTTACCAACGTGCTGCAAGATGTATACCATCAAAACAAATAGGTAAAACTGATTAAAAAGCAACATACATTTTTTGAGAAAGCAGACAGTCCCAAAAAAATGGGGGTTAAGGGCTTTACTCAAGAGCCCAACACTGAAATGTCGCTGTTGACACTGGTATTAGAACCGATCACAGGCACAGCATCCTAACTCGCTGAGCCACACCGCCTCCTTTGTTAGCAACGCTGGGTGTAAAGCATATGACGATCTGACGACATATTTAACAGGGGTCAGTCTCTCATTTGTTAACTGTTAATGTGAGCTACTTACTTCGATATATGTGAAACGCAGAAGTCTTAACCCAGAGACCGGCATACAGAAACGTCTGTCCCGTGTAGATGGACGGTGCGCTGTCATCAGTGTTATTCTCCAAGCCAAGATCGTGGCGTTACATATCGACCATGAGCTTGTAACTTATTGATCAAATATGTTAGCCCGAAAATACCAAGTAGCAATCTGTAGAGATCCGTCTGTACCTGATGCCATTTTTACAGCTACGCAACAGTACGAGGAAACAGGCATTTCTTACTTGTCGAAAAAAGTCACCGCAGGGGGAAAAAAAACTCTTGGTTCTTGGAAATCGAATGTCGTATCACAAGTAAACATGCGGCATATCTTACGATTACAATTTAATACTGCAGTTAACATAATTAGCAACTCTAGCACAGGAAGGAACCGTCACCTTTCCGTGCCACATACTGACGGTCTTCGTGGCCAGTGACGTCAATGTCAGCAGGGCCAACGCGCACGCGCAGACACATAAGGGGGGGTATTTACACGTTTCCGCGTACTGATACTCAGAATCAGAAAACTTTTAATATTCAAGAGGAAATTGTTTAAAAAACTCATAACTAATAAAATAAGGTACAACGTAAATGATACGTATCACTCTCTCTGCCGTAGGACGTGTAAATGATATGCACCTCTCTAGTTACAACCAGGGATCTGGTTCAGACCCTTTTTTAAAGAATCGAAATGCGAATACCCCCTTCATATTCTAAATGGATTGCTGTTGTACATGGGGTGAACATAATAATTTAAACTGTAAATGAAAAAAGAACACCTGACCCAAGCAATCAGGAGCTTTAAATACCTCACCTCATGTTAAACCCCCCATTTTCAGCTATAACAGTTGCCACTCTTCTGATAAGGTTTTCCACAAGTTTATGGAGTGTGTCTGTGAGAAGTTTTGGCCATTCATCCAGAAGAGCATTTGTGAGGTCAAGCACTGATGTTAGATGTGAAGGCCTGACTCATGTAGTTCATCCAAAAAGTGATCAATGGGGTTGAGTTCAGGGCTCTGTGTGGGTCAGTCAAATTCTTTCACACCAGACTCAACCAACCATGTCTTTATGGACCTTGCTTTTTCCACTAGGGCACAGTCATGCTGGAACAGAAAAGGGCCTTCCCCAAACTGATCCCACAAATTTGGAAAAATTGTCCAAATTGTCTTGGCATGCTGGAGCATTAAGGGTGCCGTACATTGGAACTAAGGGGCCTAGCCCAACCCATGAAAAACAACCCCATATCATTATCCCTCCTCCCCCAAGCATTGTTGACACAACATAGTCAGGCAGGTAATGCTCTCCTGGCATCTTCCAAACTTAGACTTGTCCATCAGACTGTTAGACTGAGAAACGTGATTCGAACACATTTCCACTACTCCAGAGTCCAGTGGCAATGTGCTCTACACCACTCCACCTGACACTTGATATTAGTATGGTGTTCCTAATAATCCTTTAGGTGAGTGTATATACATACACACACATATATATATATATATATATATATATATACTTAACTTACGCATTTAGTCTGTCTACAAATAATTGCCAAGCCAACTCCCTAGCTGTGTTTATGCCCACAGTATTGCTTTTTTAATTACATCTTTCTGACTTTTTCAGAAAAGTCTGGCTTTTTTTTAGCTACTTTCATGGAATACCCCCCTGTACTGAAAGACATATAGATAGATGGGTGCAAGCTTGCACATATACACACATTCAGCTTCAAATGCTTACTAAATGGTACTTCATAGTCCAAATGTGGTGTTGTAGTTTACGTAAGATTGGTCTCACATCCAGTATCTTGATTGCCGTTTTTATTTCTGTGTAATTGACTTTGTTCCAGATTGCAAAGGACGCCAAAGAATTGCACAGGAGTGTGTGAATGAGTTCATCAGCTTTATCATGTCAGAGGCCAGCGAGCACTGCCACCAGGAGAGGAAGACCATCAATGGGGAGGACATCCTGTTTGCCATGTCCATGCTGGGCTTCCACATGTATGTGGAGCCGCAGAAGCTGCATTTTCAGAAGTTCAGAGGTAACTCATCCCTCACCTGTTTTCTGTCCTTTACAGCAGCTCAAGATGTTTCTGTGGTATATTACCACCATAATGTATACAGCTGAGATAATTTCTTACTGGCTTTTCTTCTGACAACTGTCCTCAAAATGCAATACACATTTTGCTTAAAAATACGTCCATCCATTTTCCAAACCGCTTATCCTACTGGGTCGTGGGGTGTCCGGAGCCTATCCCGGAGGCAACGGGCATGAGGCAGGGAACAACCCTGGATGGGGGGCCAGCCCAGCGCAGGGCACACCAGTCACACACCAGTCACACACCAGTCACACACACATGCACACCTACTGGCAATTTGGCAACTCCAATCAGCCTCAGCATGTTTTTGGACTGTGGGGGGAAACCGGAGTACCCGGAGGAAACCCC
>JABFEA020000001.1:28796745-28819911 GCA_019775915.2 Cyphomyrus plagiostoma
GGTTGTTCCCTGCCTCGTGCCCGTTGCTTCCAGGATAGGCTCCGGACCCCCCCGCGACCCAGTAGGATAAGCGGTTTAGAAAATGGATGGATGGAGGATACAAACATTCAAATATGAAATATAAAACTTGGCAGAGACCGGTTATGAATCGTTTTCATTTTGCTAGCATTAGATTTGTTTATGTAATAACTTATTATATTATTGGCCTTTTATTGCATTATGAAACTAATATGTAATATGTATTTTTGCTAAATAATGTAATAAAAACATCCACAGACATTGGCATAACTTATAGATCAAGCAAATCGGCACAATTCCCTGCTTTCTTTTCCAAGATACAAACTGCTGTGTCTGTCAAACTTTAGTCCACGTTAATGTTGTCACAAAGACTAATGGAAAAAGAAATAGTCTAGAATTCATCTAAAATTAAAGATGAAAATTTTCACTTAAGAGGAGGTACTCCAAGTGAATAGGCTAAAATATTCTCCTTCCTTCAACTTTGCAGAATGAATATACATTTAAAAATATCTTAATAATAATTTTGCAATTTATAATTAAATTTATAAAGTTTCTTTAAATATTTGATAATAGATGCAAATTATGCATTTCATATATATACTCATATGTATGCACATATTTGCATGCAGTATCAAAATAAATACAGCCTATGCTCAACTGATAAAGTCAAGAAGTTAAATTGTGCTTTAGTTCACCAGGAACTGAGCATTGCACCTTCCCAGGACGACTCCATGGAGTTATTGTGTTGCGCTACCAACATTAGGCAGTAGAGGGAGTCACAGCTCTATTCCAAGACACGCCCCCAAATCTGAAAGCAGCAAGCAGGGTGTCGAAGACTGCCACAAAGCTTCCCGACTACAGTGAAAAGGAGTCACCGAAGCCCTACTTCTCACTATGCATCTTATGGAGTGACAAATTAGCTGATCCTTCACGTAGATTGTGGTCCATCTGGCACTGGCGATGCAGGGTAAAGTGCTCCAGGTCCTTCCCAGGCTCATCTCGGATGAGCAGGGGGACTGTGACGCTCTGGATGCAGCACTGAAACATTGTTCACCTGCAGCTGTCAGCAGAGGCTATGAGGGAGAAGCCACCGATTTGGCAGAGGCAGGTGAGAAAGATACTGGGCGATTTCGCTGCTGATCTCTACAGTTATGCATGACAGGGTTACCTCATGCTATGCAAAAAGAGCTAGCTCTTCATGCCTTTGGCAAGGCATTAATTCCAGAGTGGCTTCACTGACATTTCCAGCTGCTGGCTGGTGCCTTGGCAGTGGCAGAGATGGTTGGAGAGATGTCTCTGTCAGCAACCACGCGTTGACCACGAGTCATGCTAGGACACCCGCCGCTAAGCTGTACCTGCAACTCCAGGAGCCCCAGTGGGAGAATCAAAGCGAGCTGTGTTGTTATGGAGCCTTCACTCCCCAGTAAGCCCCCAGCATTTCCAGACACCACTCTAGCTACACTCTTTATTGATTAAGCACAGTGGTAGAAGCTGTGATGTTTCTGAACTATTCATCTTAGTAACACCCTATGTGTCTACAAGCCTCAGTGGTCAGAGCAAACCGGAAGTGCAGACTATAGAATTGATACCATGAAAATTAATATTAAAATGGTTTTAC
Organism: Cyphomyrus plagiostoma; assembly: GCA_019775915.2. NCBI lineage: Eukaryota > Metazoa > Chordata > Actinopteri > Osteoglossiformes > Mormyridae > Cyphomyrus > Cyphomyrus plagiostoma. Next base: position 28,798,382 of record JABFEA020000001.1, read on the forward strand.
ACACAAGAGAATCAATTAGGGACATTCGTTTAGGGACATTCGACTTTTGACAACACTACTGCTCGGGCATGCACCCAGGTACCGACGAGTCAGCCCTGCCGGGGTGGAAAGCAATAGAGGCCAAACTCGAGTCAGTGACCGGCGTGTGCGTGCCGATGAAGGGGCCAGAACACTGACCAGGAGTAGAAGCTGGCCAACATTCTGGATGCCTGCATCATAAGACTGGATTTGCTGTAATACCTGGAGGCTCACAGGGGCCACACTCCATCTGAACATGGACACATTGACACTTCAGAAAGACTGATGCCAGTGAGCGGTAGCAGATGGGCACAACAGCAGACTCCAGAAGGCTTGCTTCCCGGTGTTCTGGCAACCCCCTGTCAGTGCGTCATATACCTGGGCAATTTGCTCTGCTTGTGCACTGTCTTCATTGTCATTCAAAATGGTCTTGCATCTTATTATCGCTGGTTCATGGAGAACTTTGCCAGAACCACTAAATGGCTCCACCACTTTGCCAGAAAGGGATGTTCCATTGAATGGACTGAGGACTAAGCCCCCCACCTTCGACTGCCTCTGGACTGTGTTCACTGAAGCCCCTGTGCTGGTGTATCCTGACCTGGCACTTTCCTTCGTCCTGGACATGGATGCCAGGAACCAAGGGTTCGGCCTGTTGTCACAGGTGTGGCCTGTGTGTGAAAGGGTGGTGGCTTACTTCAGCCAGACACTGAGCCATCCCAAGTGCAACTACTGCATGACCTACTGCAAACTCCCGGCTGTCGTCCAAGCCTGTTGCCAGTTCCACCCTTATCTTTGGGGATAATTCTTCTAGCTACACATCAATCACATGTCCCTCATCTGGTTGGTAACCCTCTGGTTATGGGTTTTCAGCTGGTCAGTAGCCAACCTCATCTGCATTTACTGGTTTTCTGTTTCTCCAGTGTTCAATGCTTTCTAATTTGTTTCCCAGTTATAGGTTTACCCTGCTTGTGTCCTGTTCACTTCTGGTCGTGTTTGTGTTTTGGTTCCAGGTTACTTATCCTAGCATAGTAATTCCCTACGCACAGGGTTAGTTTTTCCTAGTTTCAGTGTTTGTAGAATTCCCTAGTTTTGTGCTTGTTAATTGTTCCATCTGTGACTCATTGTCCTGTTCCTTTATTGATTGGTTCATTTGATTATGATCTATACCTGCGCTTTATTTGATCTGGTATTCTTTGTGTATTTAAGTGCATCCCCTCAATTTGTTTGTTAATCAGTCATTGTGTTTAGTTACTGTGTGTTTATTGCTCTGCTCTGTTCTGTTGCTCAGTTCCCCAATGCCTTTGCTTTGTGGTTTCTTTTGTTTTGACCCCTTGCAGTCTCTTTGTTTTGTACCTTTGGGGTGATTCAGCGTTGTCAGTTCCGTTAATAAACATCCTTTTTCTTGGAGCCATCGATCATCACCTTTTTTCACATTCACCATGTTGTGAGAATGGCTCTGTCCCTTTTAACCAACCTGTGTCACACTTACACATTACCACACTGTAAAATATGACTGGACGACTACAAGTGTATTACATCAGTAAATAAATTTGGAATCTAATTACTGACCACAGGTTCTGGGGCCTGTAACATGAGTCCTGCTTTGTAATACAGGCTCCTGGTCCTCAGCCTGAAGCACTTTTGTTATCTAAGTGACCTGTAGCAAATTTGCTTTTATAGTTTCTGCTCATTATCAGTGGGTAGAATTAAAGATTGTAATTGTGCATGGATTTATTACTGTGATTCACCTGGCCAGCATTATGTGTGCGGTTTTAGAAAATCATTCAACACCCTTCAGATTTGATAATTTGACAGTGCTGTAGTACAAGTACATACAGAACTACATTGTTCATTTCTGATTGAAATACCGGGCACTTTGGCATTCTGTAAATAATACTGTTCTGCAACTGAATTTCTGCAGTAAAAATTGTGACAGTTTCTGAATCTATGTACAATTTCCACAGCAGGTTGTTTAATGGATGGCTTGTTCAGTTAAGTGTCTGTTACATATTCATGTTACAGAAGTGGTCTTTAGGAAGTTAGGGAAGCTAGCACACATCTGAAAAACAGATGTATGCAAATCCTATGGGTAAAATGGCAAATTCTGCCAAAGGTAAATATATAAATCTTTTGAATGAACATGTTTTTCCATCACCGTCAATAATCACCTTTCTAATCATCCATGTAAAAATGAAACAGCATGACTCATTCACTTATATCAACCATCACCACTTAATGTCTTCAATAGTACATTTGATCATTACAGACAATAATTTCTTTTGGTATATTAGCTTTATTATCTTTATTATGTGTGCTTTCTTTCCAAACAAAAGGTTATTACGACAAACTATTAGATTTCCATTAAAATACATACAAAATGATAAAATGATCAAACTTCAGAGTGCTGTTAACTTCTTATTTCTAAAACACAAATAAGATATCTTAATCAATGTTACAGTATTTTTTCTTTGATTATTTTCCCTCTGAAGTCCGAAGAAATCTGTCATAAGAAAATCTTAATATCAATGTGACAGTGACATAACTGAAAAAGGCAATGTGTGCTGTCGTTATCAATGAAAATGTCATGTGTTATAGTAATCTTGTGAATGTTGTTAAACACAAGAAAACCATTAAAAGCTATTATACTAACTTAAAGCTTGATGAAATGTTTTCCATATTTGAATTAAAAAAATAATAAGAAAAACTAAAGTGCTGATCTTCCAAAGGAAGTTTTTGTTATGGCTCTAAGCGTATAATCATGCTCAAAAAAATAACACAAAATCAGCTCCAATACTTGAACTATAAATTCAGTGTATTATCAGGCGAGATTAAGAATTTCTGCATATTGTAGTGCATTCCTCAAAGAGTATCTGTTCTAGGGCACAGTGACTTGGAAGGGGCTCCCTTGCACATTTTCATCTCCCCACTTGACAATAAGGATGTAGTCTCCTTTCTCTCTGACTGTGTAGGTGACATTGTATAACTTGTTACCCATATGTTTGACATACACCTCCTCACATGGAGCTTTGGGTCCATGAACGCCCACCATCAACATGTTCGTGCCTGGAAGAGAACATACTACTGTCACTGAGGAATAGATACTGTGTGTGAGATTGTTTTGCATTTTAGTCTCCACTAATTAACACAATTCTTTATGTCCTTCTGCTTCGTGATTTTGTTTTCTGTTTGCTCTGATTAGGCTACTAAACTTCTTGCATGATTCTGATGTTGCTGTTTTTTTTGCCTATATGAAATGTTATTGACGGTATTAATTTCCTGCAGTAGTAATAGTAGAATGTTTTTACAGGTACCCTGTTATTGACCACCCTGCTGTGCACTTATATGCACGCATGTGCATATACTTTGGACTTTGGAAGTTGTGATGCACAACTGGAAAATGGGGTTCCCATGAAGGCCACTGTGTAATTCAAACCCTGATCTGAGTGTGCATATGTGAGTGTATATGCTCCCTCACCTGCTCTGCTGCAGTCTACAGTGAAGGTGTTCTTCTGTCCCACAAAAGCTTTGGAGAGTCCTGCCCCTTGGCACACCACCTTGCTTGCATCTGATGAGAATTTGGACAGGGTGCTGTAGGCACTACCCATTTTGGTGACTGTTTCCACGTGAAGAGATGAAGTTTCATGAAGACTGTGTCCCCCTGACAGACGAACACCTAAAGGAAAAGACCGAGAAAGAATATAATTTCCAAACTACACTGCAGAGCCTTGTTTCACTATCCCTCATAGACACAGAAGCACCACTACTAGGGACTTGATAAAACCGCAAAATCGTAACGCACCTGTGACTTTAGCTTTGAATGGACTGCCGACGATGTGCTGCGGCCCGCCATATTTGATGGAGATGAGATAATTCCCTGGTGCCATGGGCGTGTAAGTAACTAAGTATCCTTCAGGACACTCGCAGCAGTCAAGCTTCACCTTGGAGGGTCCATCGATGGAGACAGATAGGGCCCCCGATCCCGCATTACTTGTATTCACAATAAACTTAGAGGGCACTCCTGTGGGGAGGGGGGAAAAGGAGACAAGAGAGGACAATCAGTATGCTGTCCAATAAATGCAAAACATACAACTTAAATTAAACTGTTTAATCTGAACAAGTTCATATAAAAGAGTACAGATTATGTCACGCAGAATCAGCACAATAAAAACATACTTGATGGCCAGAGTCATACCTGTAGTGCCGCCTTCTAGACCAGCTCCAAATGCAGAAACCATCCCTGGGTCACCAGCCTGTTCCAACTCCCCTATATGGACTTTGAAAGGGCTGCCAGGGATGTGGCTACCATTAAATTTCACATCAATGGCATGAACACCAGTCTCTCGTGGAATGAAGCGGATTGCAGTCTTGTCTGTGGAAACCAAGAGAAGGAAATTTTCTTTGACTCTGACAGGAAAAACATCAAAACAGTTTAAGGTAAAAGACCTTTAGCTATATGACTTAATTTCCTGAAAAAATGTGTCACAACAAAGTTTGCTCTCATTTTATCTCTAATTCCATTCATCAGTTCTCCCTTACCACCATCCAGCTCATTGATATAACACTCCTGCACTGTCCCAGATGGCCTGTGCACCTTGGCATCAATAACACCCTGTGCTCCATTTCGCTGCACTGCAAAGCAGGCTTCCTGGTTCACCTTCAGACCCTTCTCCTGAAACAACATTGGGGGTGATTCAGAACCTGAGAGATGAACTGGCGGAAAGAAAGTCATTGCCAATGGCAGGAAGGAGAAAATTATAGTGAGGGTCAGAACAAAGAAGAAGAGAAAGTAAATGAAATTAGAATAACAGGGGATTTCTCAAGATGAAGCTCATGAAAGAGCTTCACTGTGGGACCCCAGAGGGGTGGGAAAGACCAGGATCTTATGTCTGAGGAACAGCAGCTGTGCCTGGCTCAGTGTGGTTGGGCCCACCTGAAGGCTGGTCACTGTGAGCCGTCGAGCATCATCTGACAGTTTAGCGACCGGAATGATGAATGGACTGTCAGGTATGTGTTCATCATTAAACCTGATTGACAGCTCATAATCACCTGCAGAAAGACAACCACAAACACAATGCTAGTGTATGGAGTTCAGCACAATACCTCAGTTAGCAAGGTAACAGGAATTCAGTTCCAGTAAAGATCCCAGGGTGAACTTGTTGGATTCTTTTTATTTCCATGGCATGTTGCACAAGTACTAGTACAACACTCTACTGTCCTAAACTCTGAAGAGGTTTTGTTGCACTACTGATTTGCCGGTAAACTCTGCGTTTTGAGAAAACTTTCTCAATGCTAAAGGTGTGTCATCTTGGCAGATGGGTCCATTGAGTGTGTAGCAGGCAATAATGTAATAACTACCAATAATGTAATAAGTTCCATTCTTAATGTAATAAAAGTTGATAAAGTAAAATACATTTTCTGAATCAATAATTTAATAAATTTTTGGAGATAATTATTTCATTATCAACTTTTATTATATTAAGAACTGAGAAATTTATTACATTATTGGCACGTTATTACATTATTGCCTGCTACAAGGCGTTTACAGGAATATCTGACCTGACTCCTGGACAATGTAGATGACTCCGCATGACCCATCCTTCCTGTCCTCAAAAGAGAGTTCTGCCTTGCTGGGACCCTCCATAGCGATGGATAGCCCTCCGGCTCCAGCCTCCCGAGTCCAGATGCTGAATTCCGCTGCAGGGGATGTTAGAAGTACTTGATCACATGATCAGGTGTCTCCAGAGAAAGATTTGGTGCCAATCAATTTTTAAATTCACATTCAAAGAAATTTCAGAAAAACTAACCTGGGACACCTGCCACACCCCTTTCCAGCCCTGGGCCACCTGCTCGAACCTTGTGGGCTCCACCCTCCCCCAGGGGCCCCACCGTGAACTGGAAGGGGCTCCCAGGGACATGCTGGCCTCTGTACTTAACGCTGACAGTGTGGGGGCCCATTTCCTGGGGCACGAATCGGACGCTGTAGGTGCTGTCCTCACCCTCCACAATCTCTGTGGTCTCCATTTTGCCACTAGGGCTGGTCACCTGGGCAGTCATCTCCTGGGTGCTGGCTTCAAGTGAGATAGCTGAAAGCAGGCAGACTGCTGAAACACACTCTCAAGGGAGAAACGACATATTGCAGCAAATCTCCCCACTGAATTTACAGATAAAATCTACCATGGCTGATTCTTATTCATTATAATGCTATTTTAAACACATTCACATGAGTTCATATGGAAATGTACGGTGAATTCCTAAAAGGTCACATTAAATACACAAGTAATTTCCTCGCTTGTGTAATTTCCTCTCTTTGAATTACACATCTTTTTGTATAATGAATTCTGGCCACCTGGATGGCGCTCACACATACCTTCTTGTCTGAGAGGCATCCCGCTAAAGGAGCCCAAGCTGTCTCGACTCAGGAATCCCCCAAAGATGTTGCGGAAGGGGTCCCCTCCAACCTGTGTGCTCTCCTCCACATGGACTTCCCGGTGGGTTTCTCCGCCGCGTGTCTGGCTGACCTGTGTGCGCTCTGTACGCATATATGTATGGCTGCTGCGCATGAGGGACCGTGTTAATCGCTCCTGAGCCGACACCATTTGGAACCAATTCCCTGAGAAACAGAAGGGACAAAGGGCATTTACAGCACTATACAAGACCAGATCCTTCTACTGCCACATTTATAGGTGTAGATTTTTACGGTTCGAGGGAGACAGCCCACCAGTGTTGAGATGGGGGGGGGGGATTATCAATAATATCATATATAATATAATGCTTAGTTTACAAAAAACACATAGGACCAATATATCTCGTATTTTTTTCTGATATTCTCACCTGGAGAACCGCTAACCTGTATTAAAATGGTTTAATGTAAACTCCCGCTCTGGCAGGCACCAATAATGCAACGTAATGTCACACGTTTGACCTCGATATACCTGTTAAACCCTGGGCCACACCGGTCAGTTTTTTGGAGGTACACATAGACAAAGCACATGCAGCTGCTCTATTATGCTACATCCTATGAATGAAAATTTGAAGAGTGCAAAGAATCGCACCTGGAATTTTGAGGTTGAGATCACAGGTGGTGCCCACCGAGGCAATAGAGGATGCCTGTCTCTTCCGGGTGATGCTCTCCTTCATGCGGCCTTCACCAGTAACCCTCACTGTGAATGGACTTCCTGTAAGGAAAACAGATGTTGTCGGCATTGGCTGTAGAGGTTCCTAATATCTGAACCGTCCTTGCTCACAGGCACTGCATTAGGAAATGCAACTTCCATGCTGCACTGGTGGTGTGGTTTACCTGGGACATGCTGTTCAGCGAACTTGATGTTGATGATGTAATTACCCGGCTCTGTGGGACAGTAGGTCACCTTGCATGTCCCATCTTCTGAATCCTCACAGTTGATATCAACTTTACTTGGACCTTCAATTGACAGCCCTAGACCTCCATAACCTACACAAGCCATGCGGAGATGGGATGATTAAAAATTGATTCAATAAGCATTCCGCAAAAACATTGTTCTTTTATGACTATTGCTAAATAAATCTGAACCACCCACTAACCTGCATTCCTTGTGTCCACGAAGAACTCAGATATTTCAAATGTGCGACCCTCCAGCAGGCCCTTGCCGGACACCTTGACTCTGTTGGCGTCCCCAATTTCAGACTGGCCCACCATGATCTTGAAAGGGCTGTTATTCACATGCTTGCCAGCTTTCTTCACACTCACCACATGTTCACCTACTTCTTTGGGTGTGAACGAAATCCCTGCAAGAGAAAAGGTGGTCAGAGAAGCACCAACTCAAATTGCTTCCACAGACTAAAATCCTGAAGACTAAACACTGAAATTTATTAAATGTTTTTAAAGGAATATATTCACCATGGAGCAGTTCCAGTAAAGCCTCAATACTTTGAAGTGGGTTTATACTGTACAAAGATCAAGTATTTACTTCACCAAGACAAATTTATTGTAAGTGTGATCAATAAATCATTAAATAAGTATTGGATTCTTGAATCCCAAATAACCATGCAACCATAGAATACAAAGAGTTGAAGCCTTGTGAAAGGCTCACCAATGTGGCGGTTGGGCAGCCTTTTCAACAGACAGGGTTCCTCACTCCCAGATGGAGCTCTAATACTGGCTGTCAGTGAGCTCAGGTCAGTCTCTGTGATCTTCAGAGACACATCTGTTGTTGTACCAACATTCAGCTGAGATGTTCTTAAGGAATCATCAGCTGCAAAATGAGATACAGACATACGAGTAAGACAAAGAGCATTGAACTTAAAATCGAACTTGTGTATCAAAAATTCTTATCACTTTAAAAAGTCTATATTCCTTAATTTCCCTACAGTTGATTGAATTCCTGAACAGTTAGCCTGCTTGAGTGAGGTGAGTGGCAAAATTTGTACTGAATACAAGTACAGATATCTCCTTTTTGATCATTCTCTGTAAGAAGTTTGCAGACAGCTGACTATGCATCAGCAGAATTAAAACCTGGCACCTCATATGAAGAGATGTTCCACAAATTAAGATACAAACATACACAAGTTCAGTATTTGAATATTTATCATAAGAAAAGTAATACATGAAAATAAATGTTCTGCATAAAAATCTCAAATAAGCTTAAAGCACGAAAAATAGCTGAATGTAACAGCTGATGGCAAATATGTTTAGGTTACCATGTCACCGAAAATTCTATAGGTTAGAAACTGAAAAATATGCAAACAATAGGTATAGAGAATTAACAAAAAAAGAGAGTATAAAGATTGGAGCCAGCCTTGATTTGTAGGGTAAACATGTCCTTATATTTCAAAATAAGAAAACAAACATTTGTGATTAGCATTGCTACTTTATGCGCAAGCAAATTTTCAACATTTACAGCCTACAGAACCAGTTTAGTGTAGTTTCTTATGCAGATTATCCAAATGAGGTGATAGGAACCACATTTGCTGAGGATGAATGCGCATCCTCAAATTTGTGATGAGCCTGCCTCCTAATGGCCGTTACACCTGTGATCTTGGCAGTAAAGGGACTCCCAGGGATGTGCTTATTATCGAACTTCACGATGATGGTGTAGTCTCCGGGAGCAGTCGGGAGGTAGGACACGGTGCATGTGCCATCTTTGTTGTCTTTGCAGGTGATCACTGCTTTAGATGGGCCCTCCACAGCCAGTGACAGACCACCTGAAAGGAGAGGCCACAAACTTGTACCAAAGAAGCATTATTGCTCTAGAGAAAAAGGCTGTTTTTAGTACGGCAGAATGAGAAGTACCTTGCCCAGCATCCTTAGTGATAATAGTGAAGACTGCAGGCTTGTTTGTTATGCCGTGGCTCAGACCTGGTCCATAAGCCGTCACATAACTGCAGTTGATGGCATCCACATAAAACTGCAGTGGACTGCCTGAGGAGACCAGGAACCCCTAATTTAACTGAATCTGCTCTTTAAGCATCTTACAAAAAAAAGAACTGGCTAACTGGGTATAATGTGTATACAGGAAAGTATAGGAAGTTAAATGGTTTACCATCTAAAAATACTGAGGAACTCACTTTTTTACAACACATTAATGCAACTCTTTACTGCCAAATACTCCTCTCGGGGTCTTTACCTGGAATGTGGTTGCCATCATATTTGAGGTCCATCTCATGCAGACCTTTCTCAGTGGGAGAGTAGCGTACTGTCAATGTCCCGTCCTTATTGTCTATTATATGAGGGGTAGCCGTCTTCCCTGAAGGCATGCGGACTTCCCCTAAAAAGTACATATTGAAGTTTATTCCATGCCTCGGTCATTCAGAGTCGCACAGAAGATGAACTCGGCTACAGCCTTTCCTTATCTCCCGGAGCTCACCTGTGACTTCGCCCTTCTGCACAGTGAATGGAATAACCAGGTTGAAGGGACGAAGCCTTGGCTCCATGCTGCCAACTGGAGTAATGGGCTTATCTGTGGCCTAAAAAAGGGAAGAACTTATTTACTGTTACAGAGTAAGCTGTGACACTTGCATGCAAGCACATAGCTTGTCGGCAACCAGTTGCCGGCATATTTAAATACTTCAGCTGATCGATTGCTTGTGAGCTGTTAATCCCCCTTTATTCATTGTTAATGCTGATTTACATTATGGGTTTCATCAGTCGTGTATGTTATTTGTCACTGTTTCACTCAGAAATGTGTCATGCACTCAGCTTTATCTAAAATACTAATTTTTATTCATTGTCATTGTTCTTTTCATCTGTATTATATCTACCCGGTATCAATAATTGCAAATAAACACACTGGCTGTTAGAATTATTTTTATTTAGGGATAAAACTTATAATTGCATTTCCAAATACAGGGTACTTACTACCGTTCAAACTTCTGGGTTTACGTGGGGAAACCGAAGGACTAAACCAGTTAAATAGAGGGGTTTCGCGGGAGGTTAGTGGATGAAGCCATTTGGAAAGGGGTGTTTTAATTGTTGTTACCTGAAATGTATTTGTAGGTGCATATGGAGCATTTGGGGGTGATCAAAGTTTGCTTTGTGTTATTGTTTATTTTGTATTTGTTTATTTGATTTATTATTTTGAAATAACAGTGTTATTTAGTTAATTGATTTTTGATTCTTAGTTGTTTTTGTAACGGTTCCTCAGATGGGAGGGACTACAGCTTGCCTTAGGCCAGGGGTGTCAGACTCCAGTCCTGGTGGGCTGGAGCCCTGTGTAGCCTAGCTCTTTCCCTGTTCCCACAACAAATGATTCAGCTCAAGAGCTGTATGGTAATTAGAACAAGAAGTTGCATCAGGTGTGTTAAACAAGGAGAACCCAAAAATGTGCAGGGCTCCGGCCCTCCAGGACTGGAGTCTGACACCTGTGCCTTAGGCTGTATTAGGCTCTAAGGCTCACTGGGAGGATGGTCTTTTTGGTATGGGAGGTAAGGTATGGTTGCTGGTGTGCAGTGGCTAGTTTTAACAGGGTCAGGCAGGATATAGCCTGGCAGACCTATGCCTGTGTGTCTTTGTTTTGCTCAGTTTTTGGTTGAGATTTTGATTATTGTGATTATCCGGTTGCTGCCTGCACGGTTTTTTTTAAGAAAAGAGAAATAAAACTGAAAAAAAAAACCCTTCATTTTTGTGGGAATCCTTTGGGGCCTCTTCCATCTACTCCGCCGCTGACTATCCTGCTACATTTACAAATAGCACTGCTTAGGGCAGGGCATCCCAGGAAGATGGATACTCATCAAATGACCTATGGAATGGTCAGTGCCTATATTTGATGTATGCCTACTTCAAACATATGGTCCTCATGCAATTGGTCAGGAAAAGCTTACCACCACATTAAAGGGGCTGTTGGGGATGAGCTGCCCTCCAAAGCGGATGGTAATGACATATTTGCCTGGCTCAGGGGCAGTGTAGTAGATGTCAAAGGTACCATCTGAGTTCTCCACCACATCCATGTCTAGCTCAGTGCCATCAGGAGCTGACACTTTACAGGTGACCTTGCCCTTCCCCGCAGCCTTTGCATCCACAGTGATGACTGTCTCATCTCTTAAAACAATCGTGGAGCCAAGACCTGTACCTAAAAATGATTGAGATGCACTATGTTACCTGTTCCCATCATTCAAAACCGACAAGACAATGATATACTTCTGCTTTTAAACAAAAGTCATCTGCTCACCCAGTCCATGTCCTCCAATAGATACTGCAGATAAAACGAAAATAATTCACTAGATGCTCTTCAAAAAATGTTGCCGTGTGAGAATATAGTTTACAATTTTATATGCAATATATAGGAGATGGCTTACCCCTGACCACGCACTTGCTAGCGTCACCGGTTGGCACAGCATTGATGTGGTAGGGCGAATAAGGTATCTCATCCCCACCGTACTTGATGGTAATTGTGTAGGGGCCAGTCATTGCAGGTACGTAGGACACGGTATAGGTTCCATCTCTATTGTTCCGGATGTTCGCCTTGGTTGGCTTCCCCTCTGGGTCCTGGTGATTAGCTTATTTTATGTTATTTTATCCTAATCCATGCTACTGCTATATGGATTATATTGCTATATAAGTCATTCTGCTTTTCTCTACGAAATGAGCAAGACGCTTTTCTCACCACGATGTGCACTGTGAGAAGGCCCTCGCCTGCGTGTCTTGCATCAATGGTGAACTCCACAGGCAGGCTCGCTGGCACGCCAGAGGAATTGAGGCCAGGGCCGCTGGCCTGGACCTTACTGGCATCATGGGTGGGCAACACTTTGACCTGGAAGGGACTGTGAAGAGATTGTGGAGGTTGTCTTTATCTGGAATAATGTACTGCATGTTATTTTAATTGTTACATTTACTAAGCACTCTGAAATTGCCCTGACTATTTCATCAGAGAACCATATGTGTGCTTCTCACCTGCGGGGGACTTGTTGCTCGGCATACTTGACAGACACAGTGTAAGGGCCATCATGAGCAGGGGTGTACCTCACTGTGTGTGTACCATCACCATTGTTATTGATGTTGACAGGCTCCAGGGTCCCTGAGTGATCAAGACCAGTTTGGAATCTCAGTGTTCAAAACCGCCTGCGCGTTTGTGTTAATACACCGTGCATGCCTTCTTACCTGTAGGCCCAACAAGCTGGACCTGGAGTGGGGCCACACCTGCTTTGCTGGTATCCACAGTAAAAGTCTGTGGAACCTGAGCCCGAACCCCACTGCCCAAGCCAGGCCCAGAGCACTTCACCTTACTGGGGTCCACAGGTGCCTTAATAGGCACACGAAAGGGGCTGCCTGTAAGATGGAGATGGCTATTCACTATCCTACAGATTACAAGCGTGCTTTATTGACTGGTCTATAATTGCATAAAGACAGTACCTGGGATAGGTTGGCCTCCAAAAGAAATGTTGATATCATAGTCCCCAGGTGCAGAGGGAAGGTACTCTACACTGCAGCTGCCATCCTTATTGTCTTTGCAGGACATTTTTGCTTCAGAGGGCCCTTCAATGGCCAGCCCCAGACCCCCAGTGCCAGCACCTCTGAGGAGAAGAGGGAATAGCAGCCCAAATATTCATTGAAAGCAAAAAGAGTGGATCTGCAAAACTCTATCTCTCCTGTGCATATATAAAAAGTAGGATAAAAGGTATCTGCCATATTACAATGGAGGAATACAAAAATAAAATATCCATTCATGCATCCATCCAGCCATATTCTCTCCATATCTCCTAGCCTGGTCACAGCAGTCTGGACCCTTTCCCAGAAGCTACAGGTGCAAGGTAGCCAATAAGCCCTGATGGAGTACCAACATACCAATCGGCAACTCCAATCCACCTTAGCATGTTATTGGATTGTGGGGGAAACTGGAGAATCCAGAGGAACCCCCACAACAACACAAGAAAAACATGCAAATTCCACACACATAGAGGGTGGCGACAGAACCCTGGACTGAGAGGTGTGAGGCAACAGTGTTAATAAAAGTGATATATCTTTTGAAAAAATTTTACTGGGATTCACTACAGTCCCCCTTCTACGCAAAATATTTATATAACAGTTTGTTTATGTGTTTGGCAGTAAATCTGCTTACCACTCATGGAACCCAACCCATCATAACCAGTCCAACACGCACCTAGTTTCCACAGTGAAGCAGTTGACCTTGTTGACCAATCCCTGCTCTAGCCCGGGGCCATAGGCACGCACACGACTGGGGTCACAACCTTCAGAGACCTGCACCCTGAAGGGGCTGTTGGCAATGGTGACGTCATCATATAGGACCTCAATCAGGTGCAAACCTAGGTGTAGGACAAATCAATCTGTGAATTTTCTAAATATGTATATCTCCCTGAATAAGAATTATACATTTATTCATTATTAGTTTATTTCTTATGGTTTAAAACAAGATTTCCCAACACAGGAAAAAATGCTAAATGTTTTCATTCAGACTTTATCTGTAATGTAAACTTTGCAGCAATATTCCCATACAGAGAGCAGTAAAAAAAAATTAATAAGCAAAACTGAAGTAAAATCGATAATTCCTCCTTCCCCAGAATCTTCGGGACACGTCCACGACAGCCATTGGACTACTGTTATGTTGTTACTGAGAGTCTGTTCCGAGCAGCTCCCTGTCAGTGACATGATGCCAAAGTTTGGCTCCAATCCACGAGCTTCTGCTTTGATGTAACAGCTATTTATACAGGCCCCCATAAAGACTGCGCTTGCATGTCCCTCTGTTCTAACACTTGTCCCTATATGGCAGAAGTATTGCAGACAATGAAACCTGAACAGTTCGAGGCCCTGTCCCCCTTCAACTAGGAGCAGAGGCACTTCTTTAATGATCCATGTGGGTGCTGTTATGAAATAAAACGCAACTCTATAAAAGCAGCAACACACAAGGGAGAGTTTGAAGCCTTCCAGATCACTTAGCCAAACTAAAGAGAATCCAGGGCACCTTCTCTGTAAAGCTACTGACATAATGTTTAGAATCAGACTTGCTTCTTTCAGTATTCAATTTATTTTACATATTACTGAGTAATGCCTCCTTTTCAATAAGGTGGAAAAGTAATATATATATATATATCACCATTGTGTGATTTTTAGGGTTATTGTGAAAGCATTGAGTCGCTTCTCTAATAAAAGCAGTGAGACTTGTTCACTAGGTACAGCAGTAAAATTAACATTAAGATATTTTTGTATGAGTCACTGCTCATCTTTTTTATATTTGTCTCAGATTTCATTGCAATTGCATCTGCTTAAATTAAATTGCAAATTATGTAGATCAGATGTGATATTAACAACACTTACCATCTTCATATGCAGTGTACTCCACTTTGTAAGTACCATCCTCCTTGTCGGTAATATAGATATCAGTGTTTGCTCCTGATGGGTTGATTATCCTTGCCTTCACATGATTGCCCCCAGTCTTTGTCAGACCACGGGCATCAACAATGAAGTGTGTGGTTACTTCTCGAAGAACCCCTGTAATTAATGACATGCATCAAGGAAAAGACTTCTGGTTACGGCAGAATGGAGAATGATGGGAAATCATAGTGGCACTGTCTTTATACATTGCTAACTATTGTTTTCTATCGTTACATTGTTAGAGTGCTCTATTAGGAGTCATTTATTACCTCTGGGTTCCACCCCTGGTCCGTAAACCTTGACTCCACTGGTATCAATGGCAGGTGCCACCTGCAGGTTGGCAGGGAACTTGGGCACATTGTGGCCACCGTATTTGATGGTGATGGTGTACGCGCCTGGGAAGGGTGGGGTGTAGGTGACGGAGTAGGTTCCGTTGCTGTTGCTTTGAATGTGTACCTCAGCTTTGACCCCCGATTCAGAGACAATCTCAATGGTCAGCTCAGCATTTCCAGCCTTGGAGCAATCCACGGTGAAGGTGCCTACCTCACTGGCCTTGCCCCGCTCCAGACCTGGCCCACTAGCTGTGACTTTGCTGGGGTCAAAAACTGGCTGGACCAGGGCCTTGAAGGGTGAGCCAGGGATGTGAGTATCAGCGTACAAGACGTTGATAGCATACTCGCCTGGCTCAGTCGGTAGGTAGGATACAGAGCAAGAGCCATCACCATTGTCCTGGCACTCAATTTTTGCCTCACATGGACCCTCCACTGTCACACCTAGTCCACCTGTGCCTGCCCCCTTGGTATCTATGGTAAATGGAGCTGGCTTTCCTACAACACCTCCCTTCAGACCTGGTCCATATGCACGTACCTGTAGATTAAGAACAATACACGATGAGTTCAACAACTCAAACAGATCTGTTCCTGTTAAGTTCTCATGAAACTTGTATTATTGATGCAGAGGGCTAAGAAAGATCCATTGATTGTAACTGTCCTCTTCATCCACATTACCTGTGTGTCTAGGTTCTGTCTCAAACCTTGACTACACTCTGAGCGGATAATGTGCCATAATCACACACATGGATGACTAAGACTGAAATATATAAAACAACATAAATACAGTAAATGTTTGTATTCCCCACACCCTAACCAGAATAAGTGGTTAAAAGATGTGAATGGATGGATGTTTTGTGTTGCATATAGTACATGCATATAATATACTACCTGCCTCCAATGTATGTTTCTATGGACAGACATGTCTGCTAAATAAATAAATGTAGATGTATTCAAAGAGAGCGAATTGCTGTATGTTGCTTGCCTTGGAAGGATCAGGGGGTATAACACCTTCCACAGTGAAGGGGCTTCCAGGAACTGGGTTTCCATCATAGGAAACATCCACTTTGTAGGGGCCTTCTTCAGGGGGAATATAGTGCACAGAGTATGCACTGTTTGTCATGTCAGGCTGAACTTTGCATGGAATTGGCCGCTTAGAGGGTGATGTGATCTTGACATCTACTTTGCCTTGTCCACCAGCACCCCGAGTGTTGACCACAAACTCCTGATCCTTCCCAACTTCTACTTCTGTTGAATGCAAAGAGACAGACTCTTTTAAACTCGCTCCAATGTGGTTCATTTATGAATGCAAATTCTACTAAAACAGCAAACTTAAACAAACACCATTTAAATATTCTTTGTGAATTGGACTAAATCAAAAAGCAGGAAATTATGTCTCATTCAGAGGGACATTGCATGCATAGTTAATTTATAGAGAATAATCATTGAAAACAGGCTACTAACTTTTGTTAAGGCCTTGAACCTGGACTTGGCCAAGGTCTAGTGGAGAACCCACGGTGATGGTAAATGGGCTTTTTGAAACTGGATCATTTCCATAGGTGATGGAGATAGTCATGTTACCCTGCCAAATAAAGCAGGTGGGGAAATAATGAGGTAATTCTATTTGTCATTCAGTAAGCAGTTCTCTAACAGACTGAGTGGACCACCCTCTGTTACAGAACTGCTTACCATAAAAAGCTAACCTAAAAAAGACAATAACAGATGAATTATGACCCTCCCCCTCAGAAGTGGACATACCTGCTGTACAGCAGTATATTTGACAGTGTAGGTGTAGTCATGATTATCGATGATTTCAAAGTCTTGCACCGCCTGTCCCTTGATGGCTCCATCAAACTGGACATCCAGTTTAGCTTTACCTGCCCCCTTGGTGAAAACTGTGAAATGAGTGGGCGTGCCCACTTCCACACCTACAACACACAAGCTTCCATCAGCCCATCTGTCCTGTAGACCAAGGGTTTCTGTTTGCTTTCTGTATCAGCGTCATATTGGCCTTATATTGGCTTCACTAATAGCTTTGTTTATCAACCTTTTTGTGTGCTTGGATTTATTTTTGTGTTGATACAGTAGCTGAAAAGTCTGTGCCAGGCTAAGCATAAATGGTGGCAGAGAGCCGAAGAAACCCCCAAACCCCCGAAATGCTGCTAAACCAGATCTCACCTATCTTGTTAAGCCCAGGGCCCTCTGCCCTCACCTTGGCAGCATCATGAGATGGCTGTACCTTAACATGGAATGGGCTAATGGGGATTTCCTACAGACGGGGATTGGCATAAATGCATAATAGGCATTAGTTTCAGTATTCTATTTGGAAAAGCAAATATAGCTACATTGTGTACTAAGCAATTAAATTGTAAATTTAATGATTAAACAATAAAGTACCAAAGCAAAAGCAAAAACATTGCTATAAGACACTATTATAAACACAATATTATTCAAAAATAATGTCACTAAAATATAAAGGCATTATTTGCAGATATGAGACATTTGCACTGTGAAAACAGTGATTAAGCACTATCAATTTCTTTCTTCAGAGATCCAAACAGTAAAACCATTCCGGAGTCCTTCAAAAACCTCACCTGATCTCCAAACAGCACCATAATTGTGTAGTTACCAGGGCCAGGAGGTATGTATTTTACTGTAAAGGTGTCATTGTCATTCTTGATTATATCAAAGTCGATGTCCACCTCATTTGGACCCACAACTCCAGGGGCACACTTGATGCCAATGCTGACATCACCTGAGAAATTTGGACACAATCAATGAGTGGTAACGCATTAACAAGTCCTTGCCAATTGAAAAGGCAACAGGAGTAAATAAGTTGTAACTCTTCAGACAAATATCCTGCTTTGTTGATCCACTTAATGTGAACATTCTCTTACCTTGTCCAGCTTCAGTGCAGTCCACAGTGAAATATGTGGGCTCATTGGCCTTCAGCCCTGTTTTCTGCACTCCTGGCCCATACACCTTAACTTTTCCCGGATGACTACCTTCCCCAACGACCACCTACATATGAACAGAGGGCACGATACTAGAGTCAAAATGAGCCCAAAATGAGGTTTATGACCAACTGTAAGCAGAGGTGGATAGTTCAGGTCCAGAAAGTAAAGATCCAAACCAAGATTCTGTTTTAACCAACCAGTTCGGTATGAAGAGTGGACCTGAACCATCTCTGACTATGACACAATGAAAAAGTCACACAATAGAAAGATCTCCTTATGACAGATTACATATACTTGTGAAGTGACACTTTGGACAAAAATGTTGCCTAACTAAATAATTGAAAATAATCAACAAAGATGATGACCGTCAACAAATGACAGAAGGGTTCTGCCCAATGCTACCCATGACCATTTTCATTGTGGTCTCTTACCCTAAAGGGGCTGTTGGGGATGTTGACCCCTCCCCAAGTGATGATTATAGTATGTTTGATGGGCTTAATTGGCACGTAGACACACACAAATGTGCCATCTCCTTTGTCGGTGATCTGGATGTCAATGGTAAGGCCATCAGCGTCCTGTAGAGACACAGACATATACTTCAAACTTACACTGGATTTCACTGGCATGCTGAAAAACAAAAATGTGATATACATTTTTAATATCTTAATGTTTTTAATGAATATAGTTAGGATCATGGTTTCAAATTTAAGTAATTTAACATAAAATATCCTGATGAATACTACATGTTATGCATATGTCCTTGTTAATTCCAAATACCTGTGCATAAATCTTCAGTTGGCCATTACCAGCCCCTCGGGTGTCAACAGTGAATTCTGCAGGCTGGTTGATGATGCAGCCAGTGGGCTGCAGGCCTGGGCCAAAGGCCTTCACCTGGAGCCAAGAGTATCAGTAGCAAAGGATGAGTAAAGATGGGAAATCTGGATGGGTGGATACTGGACGCCACTAGACACTGGAAAATGATCTGGATGGGAAAACTGACTGACCTTCTCCGGGTAAATGCTCTTATCAGCAGGGAGGATGTGGGCCATGAATGGGCTGTCCTTGATGTCCTCATTGTCACAAATCACATGCACAGCATAGTCACCTGGCTCAGTGGGCCAATAGCGGACATCCCAGGAGCCATCACCCTTGTCATCACACTCAATCTTAGCCTGAGACGGTCCTTCGATAGAAAAGCCTGCCCACCAACAAAGAAAGATACATGGCATGTTAGAATATCATTGAGCCCCTCTCAGACATCCCTTCTCAGCTGATTCTATATTGTGATAATGCTGCCCAATGTTGAGGCTGTACTATATGCCAAAATATTTTATTGTAATTATTTATTTCATATCAGTTGAAATAAATAATCAATCACTAAAAATCAGATAAAAGTGTCCCTATAGTCCATCCTTTTCCAGGTCTGAAATCCCAACACCCCATTTGCCTCTTACCCAGATTTCCTACTTCTCTGCCAATAGCTTCCACCACAAAGTCCGCAGACTTGCCCACCATCCCAGTTTCCAGGCCAGGACCCCAGGCTCGGACCTTCTGACTCTTTACAGCCTCACTGACCACAACCTCGAAGGGGCTACATGAAAATATATACGTGTGTGTGTTAGTGACACACACGCACACAAAACACCACATATAATATAAATCCCATGTATGGAAATGATTTCTAGGTTCCACAACCTGAAACCTTACTGACATAATACTCATGGGGGTATGCTAATGTGAAGTATTCATGTTTGTAATATACAGTAGTGCTAATCCCTATAGAATATAGCCTGACATTGACATTGCTTTTGCGATACCTTACCTGCGTGGAATAGCCTGTCCTCCCCAGGTGATGGCCACAGTGTATTTTCCAGGTACAACTGGGTAATATTCGCACTCGTACACCCCATCTCCAACTTCCCGCACCTTCACTGGCTCTTCTCCTCCTTCTGAAGTAACACACATCACACCACGCATTTGCACCATTTTTAAACTCACACAGCCTTTCATAGACCAGAATTGTTGGGAGGCCCTTGGGCGAGCAGAAAATGCACTCACTGGGTCCTTTAACTAGCACCTTCAGCTCCCCACTGCCAGCCCCCTTAGTAAACACCTTGAAGTCTGCTGCTTCCTTCACGCGGAGCCCCTTAGGTTGCAGGCCTCGGCCAGAGGCATTACACATCTTGGGGTTGCAGGCTGTGGTAAGAAAGAGCTTTACTGACAGATACTGGGCTTCACTGTTAATACAATCCAGTCAAGAGGGAGACAGTGAATGCAGGAATAGCTGTAAAATATTGTCGAAATTCATACATCTCTTTCACAGAAAGCCGGAAGACAACAGAGGAAATTAAACAAAAACTCCCAAGTAGGGAGGAAAGAAACTTTTGGGGGTCTAAGACCCATCAACGAGTGTGTGTGAAGGAGAGTTTGATTATGTTTTGTTATAGAAGCATGACTGTTTGGGTAAAAGAGTATGACAGAGTGTGCAAGAAGAACATCCTATAGTATACACCGCATTCTTCGGTTCATTTGAAAAGAGAATGATAAACATAAGCAGCTTCACCTTGTGAGACGTTGACAGGAAAGGGGCTTTTGGGGATCGGCTGGCCTGCAAAGGTGACCTGGACGGAGTGTGGTCCCTCCTGCAGAGGCTGGTATGTGCAGCGGAAAACATTATCCCCCTTGTTCTCCAAAGTAACAGGCACCGTATCCTTCCGGCCTGTAGGGTCCACAATGACCACTCCCACATCACCTTCTCCAGCGCCTGCATATAAAAACACAACACATATAATTAAAATGGTTTCAGGAAGGTACGCTAATAGATAATAATAAATAAAACAGATGTAGTGCACAAAACAAAAACGAAACATAGCTACTTCAGCTATAGTCTGAAGAACCAGTTTTACCATCATTGCTCTGCATGACTTATGGTAGGTAAAGAGATAATATTACAATTTCCCAGACAAGATTTAGTGATTTTTAAGACAAAATATAAAAATATGGATTCCTTTTGATCAAAACCTCTCTACCATACTTACCAGCTGTATAAATGTCAAAATAAGTAGGTTTTTGGGCTACATTGCCTACTGGTTCCAGGCCTGGCCCACGTGCGTGAACCTTTGTGGAGTCTCCCATTGCTTTTGACACATGGACCATGAAGGGACTTTTGTTAATGTCTTGACCAGCGAAGAGTACTTTCACCTAGGTAAAAGAGATGCATGTTCCTGATTACTCATACTTGCTCCAGCTCTAGCACATCAGGACCATGGTTCAAATTACGGGGGGTACTGTACCCCCCGATCAAGACCCAGACCCCCCCAAGAGACAAAAATAGCAGTTTGTTGTTAAAAAAAAAAAAAAAAAATAAAAACTCACCTGGTAGGAAAAGGTTATGTATAAAGATTTAAGACACCCCAAAAGTGGACG
>JABFEA020000001.1:28826749-28846701 GCA_019775915.2 Cyphomyrus plagiostoma
GTGACTGTGACTCTTTATGCTCAACTGGTTGGTTGAAACAAAATCCCGGTCTGGACTTTTACTCTCTGGACCTGAATCACCCAACTCTGTTTATGAGGACATATCTTTAAGTGAAGAGATATTAAAAGGGTCTTTGTATCCACGTCCAAAACCCCATCACATGCCAACTTTAGCTACTCCTCTGAAGTAGAAGAGCTATTTTAGAGCAAACATGCTACACTGCGACCGGTACCCTTCACAGTGAGTTATACTCAGTGTTCATGTCAGAAGGACGCTGCTCTTATCCTGAGGCCCAGTGGTATTATCACTTAAACGTCTACTAGGGTGTGCCAACATCTTCAGCAGCACATTTTTATAGTAACATAGACCAAGAAATAACAGCAATTTTAAAAGCAGCCACAAACCTCGTCTCTGTAGATGTCGGACCATCATACTCAGCCACATCCCAAATGACAGCTGGGTACGGCTACACAAAATTAGACATGCGAACATGTAGGTTTCCTTTCTTTGATAAATGCTTTACCTGGAGCACAGTTGTCTACCAGTGCGCCCAGAGCCTTGCCGTCCCTCCAGTCCCGGTTGAAGTTGTTAATGGGGAGCTGCGGAACTTTGTTCTGGATCCAGCCCAAGAGACGCTGCTTAGGGGTTAGTTTCTTGGCATCTTCATCATCCTCGTCATCCCACATGGGCATGGAGATGGAGTAGTGTAGGATCAGTGTCCAGATGAGGCCCAGAATCAGCTTCAAGTTCCCATCCACAATGGCCTTGCTGTCTATGTGAACACAAGATGAGGCAGAGAGTTGATCAACACTAAATGATAACCAAGGCTGTGCAGGCTGAATGGGGATCGTAGTTAACACTGTAATATATGTCTTTTAATATATAGTAGACCGATTACCCATAGAATTAAAAAGTCTGCAATATTATTAAAAATTTTTCAGATATTTTCTCTTGGTAACTGTTTGCACAGGCCTGGGTGATAACCACATTAAGTATTACATGTCATTTTGCCTGGGAATCATCAGTAATGGCAATAGAGCCAATCAGTCCCTTATTTAACACGACACCTCACATTGCCTTTGAATTAATGTTGATGACAGCCATGTGCCCACCCTTCCCTTCACCCCCCAGAATAGGCCTTTTGGCTTTTTGACCTTTGCTTCTATCTTCAACTCTGATTTTTCACTCTGGTTTCCTGTTCATTATGCATGAGGGTCCTCTGTCCCTGATGAACCATGAAACAATCTATCTGCCAGTTGAACTGTAGCCTCATACCCTCAGGACTGGGGTCTAAGATCGTGCCGCCTTTGGCCCTGTGTGTGTTCTCCCTTTATAATCATATGTTCAACTAACAGAAGTCAAGAACTGTGATGGGCCAAATAGCCTCCTCTCGTTTGTATAATTCTTATATTCTTATGGCATTGTAATTTATAAGGGTGGTAATTGCACTGTGAATGAGACCACGTCGGTATGAAGAGGCAGCACCAATGCATGTGTTATAATGAGACCTAATTACACCCACATTATTATAATTACTCCTACGCTTTTACTCAACATATAATCACTCTTTATCTTTCAGAATTATCGCTAAACTCAGCAAGACTGTGTAAAATTTCTCATCGGTATATAAACCTACTGTAGCAGCTCCATTTAAAACAGCAGTTTTTCATGGAAAGAATATGCTCATTTCACTCAACAAAGAGCTTTTTAGAAGCACAGTGGAAACAGAGAAAGACAAAAGCACATTTAAAAGGTAAGAGTAATTTAATGCTAAATTACAGTTTTAAAAAACATTTTTATCAGTATTTTCTGTTATTACTAATGTGATAATTAAACAAAAAAAGCAATGTAGAAATGTCAGGAGATCTTGATAGATTCACCGGCTCAATAACCTGCGAGGACTGTCTGCTTCCTACACAAGAGCCATGATGGGTCAAAAACACACAACCTGGGTTATACAAAAAATAGGTTTTTGATGTTACAGATCTATGTGACTTCAGCTGGTCCTGGAGCCCTTACTAAGAATAAGACCTTTATGAAGCCAGTAGGGGGAGCCTAGGCGGTGTGTTCCTAGATGATGGGGTGTAAACTTCACACTGACTTCACCCACTTCTAAGAATGGCCTCATGACAAAAAGGTCATGCGTGCACCTAATGACCTGGTGAGTCACTGCGTTAAGTTTTTAACTTAACCTCCTTAATAATCCTCTCCTCACTGTCACTTTCATTCACACTTTCGCCTCTCACTTACTTTCCCGGATGAGATAAGACATCTGCCTGTGACATTTTATCTCTGTTGCTAAACTTACAAGTGTTGTGCAGTGAGACTAGACTCTTAGTGAGACTGGATTTCATACACAGAAATCATTTTGTCATCCGTTGGAAGAAACGGCAGAGATAACCACTATGTGATCAGGAAGAGCTGTTTCAAACAAACACAATACTCTAAAACACCCTTTGGCTAATGATATATCAAGTGATGTTTCATCAGAGGTGTCGGCCCCCCGCCCTCACTAACTACCTCATACATAGGGCCTCCCAGTGACTCTCACTTCTGATGCATAGCTATTTTAAACTCCTGTTCCTGGAGGTGTGCCAGAGTCTGGATGCCTGTTTGTCATTCTTTGGGCCTCAAGCTAAGCAAAAGCGCATAGCACCCCATTCCTACACACAGAAGCAATCACAATGGCGTCCACTAAGCATGTCAATAAATCAGTATTTATAAGACAAAAATAAAATCCTGCATAATTATGTAGAATGAAATTTATGTCTATGGCTGCTAGTGTATGGGTTTCTGTTGTGTGTGCGTGTTGGTGTGGCAACGTAAGTATGGGAGTCAGTATCTCAAAGCATGTCTGACTGTGCGTGGACAACTGGCACTTAATGTGAAGAGTGCAATGTAAGGGCAGGGTTTC
Source organism: Cyphomyrus plagiostoma (assembly GCA_019775915.2). NCBI lineage: Eukaryota > Metazoa > Chordata > Actinopteri > Osteoglossiformes > Mormyridae > Cyphomyrus > Cyphomyrus plagiostoma. The sequence continues at coordinate 28,829,664 of JABFEA020000001.1, forward strand.
CTGGAGAGGGCTCACTAGTGACAGCTGTTTCACTCGTTTCCTGGCATGCTCCCGGAGCTACTCTTCTAGATCTTAGAGCTACATCCAGAAACATTACAGCAGACATCTTTCAAAAACAATCTCCTGTAAAGTTGGTGCTATTCAGAAATGTACCTGTTTTGTTTATGGTCTCTCATCTTTTTTACCTTTTACCACCTTTCACTGTGTGTACATGAGAATGAAGAGTGTCATCGACTTGGGATGTGAGCCTCACGACCCCCTGACCCTTGACCTTTATGAGTGAGCATGAGTGTGATCAGCTCATGATCAGAAGGAGATGATCATGACATCACTTTTTCCATTTACTTTGACATTTGCAACTGGTGCAACATAATTTGTATGTACTTGAAGCCACATCCATCTAGGTATACTTTTTCTATAATATTTCTACAACAACTAATCTGGCCATGCATTTTCCACACACACTCACAGAGACAATGGGTTTGGTGTGTAAACATGGTTTCATATGCAGAAAAGAACCCATACCATTTCATGTACCTATGTTCTCTGGTATTTGAAGTTAATGACAGTTTTACTTCCAGTGGTTTTACAGCCCAGACTCTTGTCAAAATAAAGAAAAACCATAAACCCTAACATTTTAATCAAAAAATATTAACTTTGCTGAAATTTGGCTACGTCTGGACAACAAAGCACACAACAATAATATCCAAAAAAATACTGAAAATCTTAAAGTAAACTAAATTTGTAATTGAGACCAGGAATAAGCATCAACTTCCAGCATATATAGCACACCATAAAAGATTCTATACATAAGTGTTCTATAATACATCCTAAGGCACTCTTCAACAAAACAAAACATTATCAAATTCCATCCATTTTCCATAACCACTTTTTCTTTTTGCGATTGCAGTAAGCCTAGACTTCAGACTTCCCCAAAATAGTGCACTAGGCAGGGGACATGCTGAATACGATGCCAATTCATCACAGGGCATACACTGAGAGTAATTTCGAGACCCCACCTAGCTGCAGGTGTCAGAACTACAGGATGAAATATTAATCGCCAGAAGGAAACGGCAGCAATCAGAAAAATATGCAAACTTCACAGAGGAAGGGGTAGACGCAAACACATAACCCTGATAGTATGCAGCTATATTGCTATTCACTGAGCCACCACTCCACTCATGTACTCGACTTCTAATTGTACAAATTTCCAGTAATGATGAATAAGCTTATAATAAACCTTACTGGAAAATATTGCTCTTGAAAATATAACAAATTAGTTTTACCACCTTAGCAATAGGCCTACGTGGGATCTAAATAATAATAAAAAACATACAAACCAAGTAACACATTATACATATTCTTTTGTAACCGTAATAGTCTTAGAGGAACATTACTGTAGAAATTATAAGTGATTATTAAATCATATCAGTTAGGTCAATCGAACTGATTATGAGCCTAGGTGGCCCGAAAGTCAACACACAAAATATCAGTAAACCATTGGCTTATCCAAATGTCCAGTGATTTATATACTATACATTATTAATACCTAGAGTGACATTTCCAGTCGGCCAAAAAAACAGAAACTTTCTGAAACCTATCCATTTATGATTTTCAAGAACTCAGTAAAAAACAATAAATATAGGAGCTGTTTTGCGTTGAAATGAAAAATGAAAAATTAAAGATTACGATGGCAGGTTTGCAAACATACATAAATTCCCTAAACTGCTCATGGAACACATGCACTTGTGCAGCAATTCTAGTCATTCCACATGACAATTTTATCAATGGCAGTAAAATACATAGACTCTGACCTACCTATGGATACCAGTTTGATGTGTTCTCTTTCCAGGAATTCCAGCGCCACTGATACATTTTCCAGTTTCATTTGTCGAAAGTTCGGTCTAACGTTATGTTTTCTGTACATCTTCTTTTGGCTCAAAACCTCCAACAGACTGATTAACTTGAGCCCATCGCTGAAGTCTTTTTGGAGATCGGTTACGGACTTGTTGATACATTTCAGATGTTCATTGCACCACCTGGTAAAGGTGTTCTGCTGGATTTTCTTCCACGGCGCATCCTCGGCTAGGTCTTTTTCTGTGGCCGGTATCTCATCGTCCTGCTCCTCCCAATTATCGGTATCTTGGTAGTGCTGAGGCTGCTGTTGGTCGTAGTGCGTGCTCATTGTACTTTTCGTTATCCTTCCCTATTCACAAGGAAATTTGTGATAGCCTGAGCGCGTTGCGGGGAAAACTTCAGAAGTAGTTGATGAAACGTTCAGATGTGTCAGACCAAACACTTGTGCCTGGAACGAAACGATACGTTGATGATCTTCTTCAAAAAGGTACGTTCTTGCCAATCAAATTATACAGGTAATAATCTAGGGTTTCATATCAGTGAACGGTTTAAAGAGGGTCCTCAAAAAACCAAGTGAGACAAACTAGAAAAACTTCTTCAACTTCAGTGACTGAATGCAGCGAATGACAGGACAGGCTTTTTAAAGAGACCCCCCCAACGCCGCAATGCCTACGTCATAAAAATGGATTGCCTAGAATACTCTTGTCATCACCGTATACAACATAACGATGCTATTTTATCACTAATGTTTCAGAGACAGTTATGCTGGGCTGGGCTGTGTGCAGATAAAAATAAACATAACCTTATCTACATGATAAAGTTATATATGAATCTTCTTAGATTTCATTGTTAGAAAATTGTAAACTGTAAACTTGTTAAGTTACCCTAGGTTTAGCCATAAAAAGTAAATAACAGGAAAATTAAATTAATATTGTAGGACACTATGCACCCAGCATTATTTTAATGTATGAACTGTTCACTAGTGTATAGCACGGACTTCACACGGCTGAAGGAATTCCTCATTACAAGGTCATTTATTAATAGAAATGATCTGATGCAGGAGTAACCCCTTCCCCGTAGAAAGAAGTATTATTAATTCTGACGTCATACAGCCAACAAAATCGTTTAATCCCCATAAAATTCTTTATATGTATTAAATGGCTTCAAAGTCATTTGAATAATCAGAATTACAATTTTAAAATTGTTCCATGTTCCTCCAGTTAAAGTGGTATATGTAAAAATGTAACTTAGGGACCGTGTTTATAATAGAAAAATGGTTTATTAATCTTGTATTTTTGATTTTCGTTACTTCTTCAATGAGTGCATTCAAATAGTGAATTTAGAACAGGATTATTGACCTACAGGGTTAATATTGAAATTTAGCATTAATATTGTGCATCGGCAGTCACCCGTCACTTAGCGCATGTCAGGGTAGCTGTTCAGAGTGTGTGAGCCATTCATGCCCAGGTGATATATGAGATAGGACCCCTGTATCATTCCCTACTAATGGACTTGGTGTCTTCCAGGTTAATAATAGTTGTTATTATACTATGACAAGTGGTGTAAATATCACATGTCTTTGAGTGAGTACCTATAAATGTACACACACACACACACATATAAACTTTGATTATCAGTTCACTATAAGCAAGAATTATCATGGTTAGCTGGAAGTGTAAGAGAGGAAGAATTGGGTGTTTTTTTTTTTTTAGAATTTAAGTCAAGGGAATTTTGAATGTCAGCTCTACATACAACATTCTCATTCACTATAGATGCCATATCATGTATGACATTGAACATGACACTTAACAGAACATACAATCTCTTAAAATACAGCCCCTGTCCAAGGCCCGGGATATACAATCCTGATGACAGATATAAGGGTGTTTTTATTAAATGCACCTAATTAGATATGATTATATTTTATGTAGTTTGACAATTATTTTAAGCCTTAATATTTCAAAGTGCATTCTTTGTAATTACTTATGAGAACATGCACCCAGCTACAAAAGCAGGCTGAAAACATCGGTGTTTTTTTGTTTAGTTTTCTTCTTTCATGGTTAATTCTTGTATTATATACAGTATAAGAATGATAACTATGTGGGGATTTTGCTTTATGTTGCATTGCCCTTAAGTTTAAATAACTGATGACAGTAAAAATCCACAAATAAAAAGCTTATGTTCTACTTTAAAATGGTATATTGATATCTTGTTTAAGCTGTTGCTCCATTTGTAAACCATGAAGAACAGCATGGAAAAGGGCTGACTCTGAAATGAACATGACTCAGGACATGGCACGACGCTGACGAGTCAGTGTAAATAGAAAGCATGACACATGGCTTTTGACCTTAAGAGAAGCATTCCATGCTCAGAAATGCTGCAAACGTCTACCCTCATCTTTCTGCCACTTTGGCATTTGAAACACTTGTGAGAATGTGCACACGTGTGTACACACACACACACACACACACACAGCCAAGCTATGCATTTTATTTATAGTGCCTCCACTCAGTGCTATGTTTTTATAAAAGTAAAATGAAGAAAATCATTAAAGGGTCTTTCTTCAATATCCTTTAACTGTCATTATGGCTGAAAGGTTGTACGAAGTTAACTTGCCCCCAGAGAAACTCCAGACTTGTGCTGTGGATCTACCTGTTTTTGACTTGTGCAGCCACTCTGCAGACTGTCCAAGTCACAAGTAGTAGTAGCTAGTGGATAGGCACAGGATGATGTCCTGGTTATCGATGCAACTGAGAAGTGGCTCAGATTTGAATGGATCCATTGGCTGGTTACTCTCATTCATACCATGGACAAGAACATGGTCAATAATTGTCTTCCTAATCTCATTTGTAACTTGTATTGCTCCTTTTCTTCATCCTCCTTTACATCTTTCACTCTTCTCACCACCTCTTTTTCAGATTCATTGTCAGATGTTGGGGTCTATTTTACTAAGCAGAGAGCTCACCTGAATACAAATAAGGATCAAAGTGCAGCGTCATCCACTATCCTTGGAGCAAATGGGCAGAGGCAGCTACAGAATTTGAACTGGTGACCTACTGCCACAGGATCAGAACCTTAACCCACACTGCTATTTTTAACCTGCATTACTGCTTTCTTATTGTTTGGCTGTACTACTTGAAAAATGTTTTTAAAACAAAACTGCTGTAAATGCTTAAACCATGACAGCCACACGCCAAGAGTGTTTCCTTGTGGATGCGTGAGTTTTGCTTTCTGGTTACTTGTGCTTTGGGATGATATAGGCAATGCAAAAAACGTTTATGAGATCTTCAGTTCTGCTTGTATTATGCTGTTTTGTATAAGGTTTGGCCAAATGAGTTATCATTTAGGTACCTGAAGAAAAGGTTTAAAATATTGTGTTCAAAGTACAGGTTTGTATAATATAGTATAGTACAGCAACAAATTTGTCTACAGGATGTTAGACAAAGCAGACAAAGCAGGCAATAAAATATCAGCTGTTAAGCAAGGCCATTGATACAAAAGATACAGCAGACCAAGGATGACTATTTTTGGGCAGAGGACAACCCTACTCTGAAAGAAAAAAAAAAAACACTGGAGGAGGCAATCCAGCTTTCCCTCTAGGGCATGGCATGGAGAAATACTCTGCGGAACATCAAATGAAAAAGGATTAGCCATTTTTTTTTTTACCTGAGCCAAAAGCAGCTGGTTATCTGTCAGAAACAAACAAGATATTTAACTAATCCATAATTCAGAAACCAGCCTAGAACATCCCACAAACCTTTGACAACTTTAGTTATATTGGGGGTTGACATACTATTTTAATGGCCGCTGTCTGCTAATCTAAGAGACATCTGGGGCTGCAAGGCGTCAATGTTTGTTCAGTTGGCAATTGTATCAACAGACTTCCAGTCCTAAGTGTCTAAGCACTTATGAATGGAAGACTTGACCAACTTTACCATTAAAACATCAGTAATGAAAAATACTTTTTGACTTCACAAGGTCAAATGTCATCTGCTTTCACCTTTCATTTGTTACTACTAAGCAGAAGTGCTTACATTTTTGGGCAAGTTGTTCCATTTCCTCAACCATATAATGCGCCTACAAATTTGAAAATGATCCTTCAAATACTTTTTTGGTTATTGCCAAATAAAACCAAGTGTCAAAACTGCCCTTTTCTCTGATATCTCAATGCAGTGCTGCTGTAATTTTGGGGTGATCTGTCTAAATTTAAATGAGTTCCAGATGATGACTATTCTGAAAGGGACGTTGAGTTTCACATGAAAATCTTGGTTCTTTCAGAATCTAGTACTGAGACTATTAATGAGACTATGTAATCTGAAGAGTAGTCCACCATACCTCCACAAAGTCTAAAAAAGTTCTGTGAAATACTTCTTGAGTATCTTAATGAAAAAGTGTCTGTGTTGAGAACATGTCCCACAAAGAAAATACAATTAGGCTTCATTACAGAGTCGATTGAATAACTCAATTTAATTTCTAAGGTACTTTCTCCCCCTAGTGGTCTTGCAAAAAATAACATTGTTGATCTTTTACCACTGATGCAAAGTGGTTTTTATAAAATCAGAAGGTGCCGTTCCCAAAAAAAAACCCCACACGTTCTCGAATGGACGTAATGTATTCATTTTTCAAAAACTTTATTTTTCTAAATAGTTGACTTACTGATAGAAAAAGAACCAAAAGTACATCAGAATTGCATCCTTACTGTACAATATATTACTGTACAATAGTTATAAAAAAAAGACATTTCCATAAACAAGCTGTCATGTAGTTACGGTGAACGTAATGCCTCCTTTGGGCACTATGGGATGAAATACACATCCTCCACAACTAATTCAGTAGGGAATCTAAATTAATTTGTAGTTTGGGACCTTTTCATATTCCAGTTTTTTATATATAAAAATACAACTCATTATTCATGAGCTTCACAATATATAAAACTCAATTTCTATCTGATTTTTAATCCTTAAATAGTTATTTAGGGGGGAAAAGCAGAGGGACAACAATTAAATATATAATTATACTGCTACTCAAAAGTACAAGTTTAAACCACTTATTGTACAATTTTAAATTGTGGCTTTTTTGGAACTGGTTCAATCACCCTGTTTTTATACAAAATCAAAAACGTTAACACAGTCTGACAGACTGGTTGCTCTTAAAACTCATCATGGTAATAGTTCAGTGGCACTGATCTGAGAATATTGTAGCTCTTTTGGAGTCAGCAGTCTGTGTTAATGTTACTACTGTGGTGTAAAAACATGGCAAGATGTACCTATGACAAGAGTTGGGCAGTCAAATGTTCCAGTCAACAAAACAATATTATGTACACAATTCATCTTTACTTCCTACTGCAATATGTACATGACATTCAATATGTTTTTAATCAAGAATCATTTTGCATGCTTAAATGAATCCATTGAGAGTAAATGTATCTGAGTGAGAATCAGTGACATTAGCAGATACTGAGATTTAGAGAATGACTAAGAATGAGCTCACTGCAAGTTGGTAATGGAAGCGGACGTGTAAGTCTGGAAACGCTCGTGCGCTCTGTGCTTGCTGAGTAGTGTTAGCGTCATGGTGTCAAGAGCCTCTTCCAGACCTTCATCCTGCTCAATCTCTACGGTATAGTCGTTCGCCTGCCAGACAAAATGCCACAGCGAGTTAAGGAAAGCTCTGCATTGGAGCAAGGACCAGTGCAAGGTATGGCTTCCACAGTGAACAGAGTTATGTACCCACTAAGCAGGCTGTCCAATGAAATGAAACAAAATAGCTTGTTGTCATTAAAAACATAGGGAACACCAAAAAACTAAATATCAACTGTAGAAAGCACATTCCTGACATTACTCGCAAAAAAGCAAAATGCACACCTTGATATACAGTCTCTCTCTATTTTCTATGTAGTAGGATAAAAATTTAAGTTGTGATTAAAAAAAAAAAAAATCAGATTGCAAGTATATAACTACAACTTCTCAGTATGGACAAGTTCTTTATTTCAAACAGAAGTCTCAAAAAAGACAAAGTAAATTATGCCTATAAAATAAGGAGGGACCTGTGCAAAAATTTAAAATGTTTTCATTTTAGATGTGAATTCTGGGATTCAGTGCAACTTCACGAACAAAATCTTGTGCTGATAACAACCAAGAAGAAATATTATAGGTCTCCATTAAAAATATTCGCGCATAATATTTTAACATACAATTGAAATATATCAATTTAAACAGTATTGTCTCATCCTACATCTTGATTGCAAATACATCAGTATACCATCAAAAGTCGTTACACCACCCAGACCTACAAAAAAAACTCGTAACTTTATAACTGTACCCATTAAATATAAAGACATGCCACCTTGGAAACTGATTTTGATATTATATGTAAGAGTTATATCCTGTCAAAGAAGCTAGATTGCATTTACACAGATAAGTGACAGGTGTTTAGATATGTTATTTTTTTTTTACTTACCAGCTGCAATGAAGCTAGCATGTAACGACACACTTCATGATTGTCCTTTCCTTGTACCAAAGAGGCAAAGGACAATCTCTGGCCAATGTCTCTGAATATGGACACCACATTGTTCCCGTAGCTGTGGATGTCAAAAGGCAGCCTCTCCTCCTGAGGTGAACAGGAAGTGCACTGTGAAGATTGTAGCTCTGCAGATAATCTGGACTATTTGTATTTCTAATGTTTAATTATGTGGTCATATGCATGTTTCATCATTTTAAATAACAATGGCAAATACACAGGCACAACTCCATTCTAGAGCCCTGCAATGTAGTTCTTACTACTGTCATTTTCAGCCAGTTTTTGTAAAATTAAAAAAGAAAAAGCACATTTTATGTATCATAAGTTCCTCTTGTGACACAAAAAAAGACATTCAAAATGACTGAAAATAGTGTAGGGATTCAGCAGCTGTAAAAATCCCTTTTACACTGGCATTTAACATTTTAAATTTAAATCTTATATAGATCTTAAATTACAATAACCATATTTGTTTGAAGAAACATTCCGTTTGAAGAACATTTCGTTAAACAGTACGTGAAATATGACATGTGCTCTACCTCTTCAGCCAGCTGAGGGCCTATCTTCTCTTCCCAGTCCTTCACACGTCGTGACAAAACAGTCTCCTGGGCATACTTTTGAGAGTTCATGAGGAAGAGCTCCTGTAAAGTCACGAGTTGGTCAGATTGAAATTGCAACTTACATAAACACAGGACCTATCCTTCCCCAAATTAGGGACTACACGCACCACATTCCTCCTGACCAGGTCCTCATAGCTCATCTTCTCCGTTTGGGAAGCTGACAAAGCACAAGCAACATATTACGATCGCAGCCAGTAACACACACACACACACACACACTATCATACACTACTGACTAAACCAGAGTTTCCCAAGCCGGTTCTCAGGGACTCCCAGACAGTTCCTGTTTTTGAGCTGGGACGGAGAAAAAAAACAATGGACTGTCTGAGGGTCCCTGAGGACCAGGTTGGGAAACACGGGACTTCAGATTCATCACCGTGTGAACACTTTCCAGTACCTGTTATGGGCAGGTTCTGCTCATCCAAGACTGCTGGCTGCTCCTCATCTAAATAGTTCTCATGGTCAGAGAAATCATCTGTGAAAAGGCCAGGTTGTCACTCAGCATTGATTCCCGATTGAACTTCCTTCCGAGTCAAACATCCTGCTTCCAAGTGCAGTTCTTCATTCTTTTAAGTATGAAGGACTTTATTTCAAGTATTTATAACTATTATACTGAGTAAACAAAGCTGCAGCAGGATGACTCAAACCCTCTCCGCCTCCTATCCCCAAGCAGGCTCACCTCCGCCATCCGGGTCCAGGACGGCCTCATGCTGAGCCTCCAGCTCTTCAGCCTGCCTCTCGGCATCCTCCAGCTCCAGCTCATTAGGGAAAGACATTAAACCCTGAAATATTATCAGCAGAGATTGTCTCTAAATAAATAAAATGTATTATTATTATCATCTCACTGCTGAAGCTGGCCAAGAAGGAGCCAATAACAGCAAAGTTTGTTCAGAGTATAATATAGCATATACTTGAATACTAAACATAAATGGCATGTACCGCTTTTCTCTGGAAAGTCTTCTGCATCTTTTGTCTTTCCTTCACGTGACTCCAGTAAATATCCAACAGGTCTGAGAAACAATTGCATCCATTGACAGTAAAGAATGGGTGTATAGATTTTTAATTAACTACAGATTGCTTTAAAATACAGATACAATTTAACCATTTAAAAGGAAAACTTCAGTTACCTGCAAAGGTAGGCCCCTTTTTTGGTTTATGGTGGGATGCTTCAGATGCTACAGTAAGAAAAACAAACCTCATAAGTTCTTAGTAAAGAATTACTCCAGCTGGACATAAACAATTTATTCATCTTTCTTAAGGCACGATGACCTTATGGCCCCAACAAATTCCCCAAGTAATCTGGATTCTATGTACGTGATATGAAAAACTGCACACAAACTCACCTGTTCCATTGAACCAGCTCATGAAATCCTGAATTTTGGAAGTTCCTTTTCTCTTCCGTTTGTTTCCAGACACATCCTGCACGCCCCGTGGAATGGTGAAGTGTTTCCCTAAGAATTTAAAACATCTACTTATCGGTCTACACAGTGTCAAAGGCTATGACCAAAACACAACTATGATATTCACCAATCCAAATCCTCTCAATTTTACACAATAAATATCAGACAAGTCAAAGTTTAATATATGAATGTGCTGTAACACTACATTTACATTACTAGAAACGTTAAAAAAAAAAAACAACTAATCAGTCATTAATCTTAGGCACTACTGCTGCCTGACAGGAATATGAAGGCCAGTTCTTACCCATTTTAAGAGGTTTCTCCTCTGAAGTAGAGAACGAGTCCAGCCATTGCCACAGATCTGGGAGTTCCTAAAACAGAGGATACACTCATAAAAAATAGGACAACATACAGTGTAATAATAGCGGAATCCCTTTTTGAACCACGAAACCTTGTTTTGATACCTTCTGCTGCTCTGGGGGGTGATGAGTAGCTGGTCTTTCCCTTAGCATTTGCTTCTCTTTGGGAGCCTGAGGAAACAATAAAAGAGGCACAGAGACCTATGTGAATATGAACATCGCATATAGCTCTTTTTTAAAGACAAATAATACCTGATTCCTAGCTTCCAAAACAAAAAAATACTGTTCTTACATGGTAGGACAACACACAACATGGAAAAGTACCTGATGTCTATCCACATGTGGGCTGGGAGGCTGGTCCACCTCTATCCCACAGTCACCCAGAGGTAAGAAGACATCAGCATCATTATTGTCCTCTGTGCATATAAAACAAAATGCATAAAGACATTTCCCTGTGATAATACAGCACTATATGTACACAACAGTCAGATAGACCAGCCAACAAGGAACCACTTTGTTAAAGCTCCAAATTGGTTGAAAATATGGTTGAAAATTCACCATAAGGGAGCTGTGCAGGTTCCTCATCTGGTGCTGCAGATAGGTTAAGGACTGGTAATGGGGCGTCATCATCATTGCCATCAGGGGCAGCTCCACAGCTTTCATCTAAGCACAGGAATGCAAAATAATGTGCTTAATTCTGCCTAAGATTATAGTAGTTTCTACAGAAGCATGCTAAGTAACACACTTCCACAGCATCCAATCAAAACTTGATGCATGGCTGAAAACCCAACAGTTGGAATTTACACCTGACTCACCAGAATTCCACTGTGTCTTTGCCTTTAAGAAATGTGATGGTGAGACAGCTGGGTCCAGCCGGATGATCCCACTGGCATGGGGTGTACAATTGTTCATGCGGAAGTCCCTGCAGCTGGCAAGCAACTCCCCATGACGGCTGAGTGACAAACAAACAGTAAGTCATAGGTTGCATCGCTGCACCACAGACTTTTTACAAAGGTGGACTCACTCATTCCAAACTTCTTCTCAAGGCACAAAGCAGAGTTTCATTTCACAGCAGCTCAAATTACTGGTTTGGTAGAAATACCTGTAAAGAGGGTTTTTCTTTTTCTCCTGCTCTTCAGCTGGTATCAGAGGTTCTGGTGTGAGGGCAACAATCTCCATACCCTAATAGTATGACCCAGTGAGAAGAGGGAAAAAACAGTTAACTCATTCTCTTGTCAACAGAGAGAGAAGTTTGTAAGGACTGGATATGAACAGTTGTAAATCAAACATACATCAGCGATATCTTTTCTCATGTCAACAGCTGGTGAATTCTTCTCACTGATGTCATCTAGGGTCAAAAACTGGAAGGAGAAATAAAAGTTACATTTGAAGAACAAAGGTCATTTGAAGATGTCAGTCAGTTGACTGTAGAGGGAGTTTAAAAAATCTAAACTATTACCATTAGATGCTGCATTAAAGTACTATTAAATCCACGGGCAGTTGTCTCTGCATGAATGTGAAATATGAGTGGATTTATAACTATTACATATTTTCCCTTTGTGAAGGAATTTGATATGTTGTAAAATACAAAGTATATATATTCATTGTAATTTTTTAAACAAAACAATTTAAAGCCAATCACAGTTTGTTATACTTCCCAATGATCAAAAAAACCTGCCTTTATTTGCTCTTTTTTCTTGTAACTGAATTTGGACCTGTGTCTTCCAAACCAAAGCAATCCTCTATTTCATCCTTACCTCCATCTTGTCTTTGTTTGCAAATGTGACATCACTGTCGGTACCATCTTGTCCAACAGAAATTGTCTGCTTGTCGCGTCTGTGTGGGGAGAAAAACCAAACCATATTATTGCTTATATTACCGCAAAATTATAGTATATATTAACACAAAATCAGATGTTAAAAAAACCAAACCACTGATATACTCTTATACATACCAGTCACTGCTCTCATGCTTATATAAAGATTAATATATAAAGAACAATTATTTAAAATTACTTTTTGTTTGAGATTAGGTCCAGAGCCTGATACACCAAAGAATAAAGGTATTCCACCTAAAAGAAAACAACAAAACAAGATAAGCTTCAGTCTTATATCTACTCTCGCCAACAAGGATAACGACAAGATTGATATGTACTTTCAGGTTACCATGACAAGGTTGAACACAAAAATCAGTTAAAACATTCATATTTCATTTTACATCTGTGAACAATCCAGTTGTTCTTGCCAATTAAAGAACATAGTATCACGCAGAATTGCAATTTTACTAGATATTTTTGTTTAGTGTATCTATGACACATACACTCTGGAAACTGTCTATAGGATTAAATTAATAACAACACCTGTAACATTATGATTATGGAAGTTAAAATGCAACCTCTTTGAAATGTATTACACACCTTCTTACTGTAAATGGAAGCAGATCCCTGAATCAGCAGTGCTGCCTCAGCAAAGTTCATGGTGGTTTTCCCTTCATCAAATGAAATACAAATCTGATCCAACTGTGAAATAAGACGAGAGATTGTGACATATTCATTAAACAATTGCTTTTTATGGTCATTACATTGACAACATTTACTCAACAAGACAAATGATATTTACTCAGCTATTACAAGACACTTTCTAACATGTTCTTTGCCTAAACGTTAAACTAAGAAAAAATAAACTATCGGATATTAATATTAATTTATACTATTTTATCAGAAATATGACTAAAATACTCTATTAATGTACTATGAGTACATTCAGATCTGCCGGTCGTAGAGTGCTCTTAGATGAACTGTAATGTGTTAATGTTGGTAGTTGTTATGTTAGCAGAACTGCACCACATACAAGTAGCTACATGTTCATTAAAATGTCAAAACGATCACCTCGTCAAGGTACTCCCCCAGCTGAGACGCCACGTCCACCTCCCAGTTTTTAGTGAGGTCTCTGATGGGCTGTAGCAAGTGGGCGAATCTAGTTTCTGCTGGGTCCATCATTTCTCACTTACCTATTGAAACCTCAGTGACAGCAGGAAAAGATAACGCTAAACAGTTAATATGACTTTTCTGCCTGTCATACTCAGTTGCAATCTCACTTTGTTACATTTACATTTCTATTACTAAATGTAGACGCGGTTTCGGTCCCTTAGAATTATAATTTGGTTAGTATATTTTTTATTCCAGTTTAAAAGTTTAATGTACAGCTTTTCTGCCCTCACTGTAAACTGTCTGCTACTTTAAACTGGTAAATGAAACTCTGCGGCCCCTTTTCCAAAGCCCAGCAGTTGCTATATATCCTGCACAAATACTTCTACCAGTAATATCAAGCATACATATTATGAAAATATTACAATAACATTTATGAAGACACTAAGCTTACAAAAACCGAAAACCAACGGAAACTACATCCAATAAAGGCCTTACCTTTAAAAATATAAACGTTAGGTATAATCTCTGTATCACTTACAACTTATTAATTAAAATACATCCAACTCTGTCGTAAACTATTTTGGTGTTTGCATCTTAGGGAAATATTTTTCAAAACCCGAGTCCCGGCTGTCTTTGTTTTTTCCCGCGTGCGTTACGTAATACGTACGTCTGACGTTTGTTGCCAGGGAATCCACGTTTTCCGTTTGCTCCCGTGTTTTTCTCATACGCAGAATTTCCTTCGCGTGCTGTAGGGGGCACCGCTCCCGATTTATGACTTTTCCGAATCGCTTGTCCAGATGAAAGCATGCTGAACTATAACCGGTCCTTCCAAGACTTAGCTGTGATGTGATCGCAACAAATTAACGCGTAATAAAACTAAAGACGCAATATTTGCGAGGGCTTGTAAATTTACCGCAACTTATTTTCATCTCAATGGCACTTTACCTACTGTCTATTACCATTATTACTATTACAACATACACAGTTATGTTCTGTCAATGAATACTCTATGCTTACTCAAAGGCTGTCAAATCACTCCTTGTGTAATATGAATGGTCACATTTCATCTCATTTACATGGTATAAAGTCAGAGGTGCTAGGACCAATGTTGCCATATTTTCCTTGTGTGCAATGATTGATATCCAGCATACTGCTAGGTAGCTCTCTGACACTTGTTTATATTTAATTATATGTAAAGAAAGTACCTCAGTATTCCATGGCCCTACGTTGTATATTGTTGCACTGTTTATAGTGTCTTTGTCCTTTTTGCACATTGTGTTTTGTTATATGTTGATGTATGTTGCATTGCAGTTCATGGCGAAACATCATCTCATCTCACCGTGTACGTCTGCATAGCTGTTGATGACAATAAAATATTGAACCTTGGCTCCTGGCTCAGCCGACTACAGCACGTACAATTCTTTAAAAAGCCATATAACACTGCTTCTGCGTTCAGCAATGAAACAATACATCCTGGATTCCATCCTATACAGCACAAGGAACAATTCAAGGGGAACACTCATAGGTTGGGGGCATACTCTGGACAGTATTTCAAATCATATTGTATGGCATACAGTCGCACACTGTGAGCAATTTAGAGATCCCAGTTAGACTAAACCAACGTTTACTAATAACTAAAACCTAGTAGTTATGATGATTTCAAAGAAAAATAAATGCTATTACAAAGTCCTAAGTTCTTTTTTTTATTAAAAGAGTAACAAAAAATTACCCCAAAATAGGTTTCGGTATGCCGTATAAGAGTGTACCGTTGCAAATAAACTATGTATATAAGGTTTTTGTCAGCTGTCATCGCCTTGTTGAGTACAAACGACAAATCCCACAATGCAACACCAACGTCAATATAGCGTAAACTAGGAATTGCTATAAAAGAGGTTTCTGTCATGTGTCAGCACACTGAGGACCATGGCTGCTGTCGCGGATCGAGCTTCGTTCTCGGCTTTTTTGAAGTGCACTACTAAGCACTTGAACCTGAAATACAGTGTCGATTTTGACAGTCAGGTTCTAAAAGGGAAGGTTGCTCTCACCATTGAAGCCCTGGAAGATAAATTTTCCACCCTGGTACAGTACTCAAGGCTAATCAATTGTGTCTCCTTAATGTTGTTTAGTATCAGCATATCGAATACGGTGTTTATTCCTATATGCAGTATATTCACTTGCACATATTATCGGTCATGAGCTACATTTTTAATGAAAGACTATGAATTGCATTTTTGCAATCTGTTGTACCGATTAGCTGGCTACCACGTTTACGGATCAAAACGGAACCTTACCGACTGTACTTTAGGATTTCATTTAATGAAATGTGCCGGTTTTTCTCCTTTGTGTCAAGTTGTTTTAAAAAGAAATGTTAAAATATATGCAATATATATTTAAGTATAACTTTTCACAAATTTTAAAAATTATTGCCATTCGCGCTTAGAAGAGCACCGCGTACGTATCATTGACAATTTCAGGTTCGTTTTCGTCTTTGAAGTACATGACCAACTATAAGGACTTGGATCCGAAAAACAATGCCGATTTATATTTATAATGACAGTCTTAAAAACAAGTCCCCAAAAAGGTTAATATAATTCTTAAACATCTATATAACGCTACTTCTGAATTCAGAAGTGAAACAATACACAATACTTTTATTTGTTATAAATAGTAGTTTTTTCCCATTAATTTTGGCGAAGTGAAGTTGACCTCGATAAACTGGCAGATTGCTCTCCACAATCGCTCCTCTATTTGGCCGAAATATTGAAATGCAGTAAAGACATGCAAGTATTAGTTTATCGGTGGTTTTATGAAGCACACGTCCGTAGTCTTATCGCTTTCCTTTTAATGATCGTGGTGATTATGAAGCAGAGTTATGGATAGGACAGTTTAAAGGTTGTAAGATGTGATGACTGGTGAAAAGAGACTCCCTCCAAGAGACAAACCATAAACTTCTAGAAAGGGAACATAGATGCTGCAAATTTAAATAAAATTCTACATATTTTCATGGTTGATAATGGACTTGGAATATTTCTAGATTAGTTATTGATTATAGTTTCATAAAGTTACAGGCAATCTTTGCTGCATACCTGGATTTCCTCTTCCTTGCATAGTATTTAATATAAGTGAAATTTGGAAGAAAGGTCTATTGGTCTGCAGAAAGGTTTCTACTGGCCTGTTTAGCTATATAGTTTGGTCACTGTATTTCTTTTTGGCTATAGTAGATTTAAATGATGAAAGCAGGCATGCAGCCAGGTAGTAAAAGTATAGGTTTATTACCCCTGAATTGGGGGGGGGGGGGGCCCCGCCGCCCCCCCCCCCCCCCCCCCCCCCGGGAGCAGGCGCGGCCCCCACCCCCCCACC
>JABFEA020000001.1:28849582-28863809 GCA_019775915.2 Cyphomyrus plagiostoma
TCAGTAATTATTAAACTAACTACCTGGGAGAACTGAAAACAAGGCCTGGATTTGGAATCAAGGTCCAGATTTGAAGAGTGTGTGTATGTGTGTGTGTGTACAGGTGTCTGTTCCCAGGGACCTGGTGGCTCTTATGAGTGCGGTGCCTGACGGGCAGGAAGTGGATCCCCAAGACAGCAGCCGAACTATCTACCGCTTCAGGCAGACGGTCAGTTTGTCTCCTCTTTCTTCTAGTCATCTGCTTGGAGAAAACAATTGTGCCTCTTAGCATGCCAGTTGAGACCATTAAAATACAACATTGATGTTTTATTTGCATGACATTATATTTTTTGGCATCAGTAATAAGCAAACAAAACATGAGATTCTTCTGTCTCCACCGCCACCTACATCAATATGCATCTATGAAGACTGTTGAGGTTGAATATTAAGGCTGAGTTTTACCAACAAGGCCATGTTGTAATACTTATTATGATGCCAGTATAATGACTGAATACTGCACGATGCATCTCGGTATTGCCATTGTATCCGGATGGTTAACGCTCCGATATTGAAATAATAGAACTACTTACATTTTAAACAAGCCAAATTTAAGACATATTTGATGAGTTGTTGCAGAATGATAGACTTTACTTGTACCTTATCATTTCAACTGTAGACACTTCACTGCATCTTTACTTTGCAGTGCACTTAACACAAGCTACATAAACAGCATATTTTTAATCCTAAAATGTTGGGGGAAAAAAAGTGCAGTGAAATATCCAGTTCTAGTGCTGGATTAAAACGGTACTGCAGTAAATTTATAAAGTGATTCAAAGGTTCAAAATATCAATGAAAAAATTGTCACAAACTGAATTGCGATAAATCAATCAATTCCAGTATTGATATAACTTTACTGAAAGCTGTGAGTGCAGCAAGGTGTGTTTTCCAGCTGATCCAATAATTGGTGTCTGGGTTTTTTTTTTTTCCTTCCCCCCCTCCACCATCCTCCCAAAATCTGCAGGTCCCCATGCCATCGTATCTGATCGCCATTGTGGTGGGGGCACTGGAGAGCAGGTACATACCTCAACTTTCATTCTGCCTTGGTGACAATTAGCTTTGTACTAAGAATTTCCGTCTGAAAAATTGACCCAAGTTTGTAAGGTAAACAGGTTTTTTTTTTAGTATTGCTCTTGAAAGGTAATATGTCTGACAGACAAATCGGACCAAGGTCTTCAGTGTGGTCTGAGAAGGAAATGGTGGATCTCGCCGCATTTGAGTTCACAGAGGTAAATGTTTTAGGACACTACCTTAAATCTGACTTGCTGTTCTTGGGGAAGTTCAAGGACAGTATATATTCTGTAGATTTTCAGAAGAACTTGAAGGCTTAAAATAACTTCTACTTTACTGTAGACTGTAAAATATGAAATTTTAGCGGAGTCTTGATAGATATTACTATTCTGATTATGTAAAATGAAGCACAAAAACAGTTTTCTATTACTTTGAAAACTTCATTCAGTGTTGTGATACAAAATAAAAATATTTACTCATCTATTTTTGCAGATTTAAAATGTCTCTAAACTGCTTTTCTATATACTATAGTGAGAAAGTTGAACCCTATAGAACTTTAAATCCCTGCATAATTTTGAACTAGAATGTATTGTGGTTTAAGCTTTTCATTAAGATATTAGAATGAGTCAATTTACATTAAAATGATTTAATATTTAATATACAATTAACTTTTTAAATAAAACATACTGATTCACCTTTTAACCTGCTAATGTTTTTTACATGATATACATTTTGTAATATATACTTTTCGTGATCAGTTTACTCTTGAAAATATTGGATTTGAAGCAATGAACCAAATCCTGAATAGCTTTAGTAAAAATATACAGCTTCATTTGCATAAATGTGCAAAATGTCCATTAAAATGTCTTTTCACATCTCAGACAGAGTCCATGCTCAAGACTGCTGAGAATCTGGCGGGCCCGTATGTTTGGGGACAATACAACATCCTGGTTCTCCCCCCCTCCTTCCCTTATGGAGGCATGGAGAACCCCTGTCTGACCTTCGCCACACCCACCCTACTGGTGAGTCACATGGCACCACATCTAACCAGGTTCTCCAGATATGTGGTCCTGTCAGTCAGAAGGACCTGATGCCTGTCTCAGCAGGGACACTGCTTTAAACTGCTCTCTTGTTTTTCAGGCAGGTGACAAGTCCCTGTCTAATGTAAGTGACTTACATTAAGCAGTTTGTATACAGAAACCTTTGTAGCCATCTTTGATATTTAGATCTTTTCCCCCTCAGGTAATAGCTCATGAAATCTCTCACAGCTGGACTGGAAACTTGGTTACCAACAAGACTTGGGAGCACTTCTGGTATGTGACCTTCTGACCTAATTGTTGGTGTGCTTTTCAGAAGTTAAGAAAATTCTCTCTCAAATCACATTAGTCCAAAATCAAATGTCATGGTGATTATTGTAGATCTCATTAGTATGCTTGGAAACAAACGTCTAATTCATGAATCATTCAAAATGAGTATTTGTGGGGCAAAAAAGTCATGGCATAGAAAATATCCAAAACACTGGAGTAGGATAATAGAAATTTTGATAGTACTTCACTTAAAGCTGTCATCTGTAATGCATTTTAGATACCTTCATAATGGATTATAGTGGTAGAATTGATGATGCTTTGTACTACATTATGAAGGTATGTATATATGAAGCAAGCGCATCATAGATGACATTATGAATGCATTCATAATGCATTAATAAACATGGCTATAATGTGTTATGCCTTTTTATAAATATTTATAGCCATGTTTACAATTAATGCATTGTAATGTGTTCTGAATGTGTTGATTGATTCTTGTAGACATGGTATTCATAGAAATGTTACACAAACTTCCTGAAATTCAATAGCTAGTCACTTTGAAACTTTTTTTTCATAAAGCAAAATGCATTTTTCTGGGAGTATCAGAAGTGTGGGCTGCAAATGTTATGAACTGAGGTTGTAGTAGTTAGGAATTTTTCTCGTGTAAACTGCAATGCTGGTGAGCTGACACACTTTTCTCAGGCTGAATGAGGGCCACACCGTATACCTGGAGAGAATGATTGCCAGACATCTTCACAATGAGCAGTTCCGCCAGTTCATGGCCATGGGAGGCTGGAAGGACTTGAAGGAAGCAGTAAGATTAGCACAGTAGTTTTTGGATAGATTGGGATGGATAGATCGGGATGTGAATTAATTAACTTGGCTGCTGCATAATAGACAATTAAATCTCAATCTGCCAAATTATTACTACAGATGGCTGTTTTTGCTAGTGAATGTCTGCCATCTAATGGATTCTCCTGTCTCGCAGGTAAACACCTTTGGTGCTAAAAGCCCTTTCACAAACTTGGTCATCAACATGGAAGATGTTGACCCTGATGATGCCTTTTCCTCAGTTCCATATGAAAAGGGTTTTGCTCTGCTCTACCACCTGGAAGAATTAATGGGTGGCCCAGGTAATCTCCTGTATACATCTTCACACATTCTGACCATAATTCACTTTTAAATAGAACATACAAAATGTATTATTGATGACAGTGATATTATTAATGACTTCAATGAATATACTACAGTATTTGAATTAACAAACAATGGGCGCTTAGAATTTCATTGCTTTTCTCTATTAAATAACATTCCTGGGTCTTTGCTTGCAGAGGTTTTCATGGGGTTTGTTAAATCCTACATCCAGCTGTTTGCTTACAGCAGTGTTACCACCGAAGACTGGAAGAACTACCTGTATGTCTACTTTAAGGACAAGGTATTTGAGAATGGTGTATGAAAACGTATAGCAAAAGCAGCCCAAAGAAAATAATAAAAAAAAAAAAAAATGACCTAGACATCTAAAATTTTTAGAATAAACTTAAGATTTTCATTTTTGTAGTCATTAAGTGTTGTCCTCCTCAGGTGGATGTTTTGAATAAAGTGGACTGGAACAGCTGGTTTCACACTCCAGGAATGCCCCCAGTTAAACCAGAGTAAGTCAAGATAGAGCTGGGGTTTGGAATTGGCAAACCAGAATGAACGGGGAGTGCAGGTGACCTTGTAAACACAACTTCATTTAAAAAACCCATGTATCGTCTTTTACTTCAGTGACAGGATTTTGAAATGAGTTAAACTTGGTGTGTTTTGTACTGTATAGTAGACAAAGACAAAGGGGCTGGTGTTAGAGAGTTAGTGCTGTACACCCATGTCTGAAAGATCATTGGTTGAAATCCAGTAGGTCATAGAACATTTGTAATACCACTGGCTCCTTAAGCAAAACCTTTAATTTCGATGCACCTCTAGCGTTTGCTCGTGCCTGCGTAGTTGCTGTGTTGTGGGATTGTCGTGTAGATCTGCTTCATTCACAGCAGCTCTGTTATGGGCTGATATTTGTGCCACTAGAAACTGAATATGAATTTTGTATATTTGAATCTGCAGTTATCCGCATTACAAAACTGAATATAAATTCCAGTAACTTGAAATAGCATTTATCCCACCACGAAAAATTCAGTTTGGAAATTCAATTTCAATCTAGTGTGATACACATCCGGGTCCTTGAGGAAAAATGATCGACCGCAGATTCACAACGCAAATCATTTCCACGTTTACGACAGTTCAGATTCAGTTTTGTAGTGTGGATAACTGCAGATTCAAATATACAAAATTCATATTCAGTTTCTAGTGGCACAAATATCAGCCTATACTCTCTCCCCACACAGGTATGACAGCACCCTGGCAGATGCCTGCATTGCTCTTTGCCAGCGATGGACCAAGGTGCAGTGTCTCCCTCACAACCCCCACCTGTGCCTGTAGTATACAAAGGAACTGATTTGCATTTATCTTGCATCTGTATGTATGTTACTTATGTTTAGTTTTTTATTGTGTATTTATGTCTGTTTGCTTGTTTTAAATTGGTTAGAATCTGAAATGATCTTAACAGAGGCTCTGTGCTATTTCAGACTCTCATGGTTTAGTCACCCTTTTCAGGAATCATTCTCCTTCACCAGAACATTTTTTGTATTACAAAAGCCAAAGAACAAGGGGAAAAAATGCATGCAGCTTTTAAACCCACTATGCATAAACTGTGATTGTAGTACACTGGTTGAATTTCAATTTCTTTGCCTCCCTTTTTGCACTTCCTGCTATAAACGTATTAGCTGGCTGACCAATCACAATTTGCTGCTCCTTGTCCCCAGGTGAAAGAGGAAGACCTGGCCAGCTTCGGCCCAGAGGATATGCAGGGATTTTCCTCTCACCAGATAATTGAATTCCTGTCCTTACTGCTGCAGGAGGTATGCTAATGGACCTATAATTGTGGGTTTCAGTAGAGATGGTGGTCTTGGTTCCTAAGAATCTGTTCTGATTTTTTAATTTAAATTTCATCTCCATTTAGGAGCCTATTCCATTGTCCCATGTGAAAAGGATGCAGGAGGTTTACAACCTGAATAGCAAAAACAACTGTGAAATACGAGTCCGGTATGTTAGTATTATGTCTTGCCGTGTTGTGTAATGTCACAATATGTTTTGGTTGCAGAAGTTATGCTGGTAATGTCTCTACGTGCATTTCCTGCTTTTTGTAGATGGCTTCGTGTTTGCTTAAGAGCCAAGTGGGAGGAAGCAGTTCCTCTTGGTCTGAAGATGGCCACAGAGCAGGGACGCCAGAAGTTCACCCGGCCCCTCTATAGGTAATGACCAGTCTCTGCTCCCCAGCCCCCACAGCAACTGCACATGCAACCCAACAGTAACTGTTTGGTTCACTGACTTGTTTGCTTATTAAACTGCCTCAGGACATTTACAAATCTGATAACTGTGTCATAAGGCTTCCTTCCAGTACTTCCTCCTTGGTATAGTGGTTAGTATCACCACCTGTCGTGGGAAACCTGGGTTCGATTCCGTCA
This sequence comes from Cyphomyrus plagiostoma, assembly GCA_019775915.2. Lineage (NCBI taxonomy): Eukaryota > Metazoa > Chordata > Actinopteri > Osteoglossiformes > Mormyridae > Cyphomyrus > Cyphomyrus plagiostoma. The sequence continues at coordinate 28,855,494 of JABFEA020000001.1, forward strand.
CGGGGAGAGGTTTGTTGCTTCATGTGTGAAGTCCCAGATAACAAGACTGTTAAACAGTTTCTACTCACAAGCAATTAGGCTTGTGAACGACCTTGCTTTATAAACTCCAACCACTTCCACCTCTGAAAATGTGCAGAGACATCTTACTAGTTTATTTATTATGTATGTTAATATAGATTCTTATTCTATTTTCTGTGGTGAAAGGAATATGTACAAATTCAAAATTTCATTGTACAGCGAAACTTGTTTTCTGTGCATATGACAAACTCTTGTCTGCCTATTTTACTTCAATAGGTATTTCTGAATGTGTCTGTTCTCCCACCCGCTCCGTGCCACATTTTCTGTTCTGTGTTTTTCAGGGAGTTGTATGGATTTGAGAAATTCCGGGCGGAGGTGGTGGAGACGTTCCTCAAACACCGTCCTTGCATGCACCAGGTCACAGCTGCTCTGGTAGCCAAGGACTTAAAGTTGGAACAAACCCAGACCCCCAGCCTGTAGCCTGCTGCTATGTCTGGTTCGGTTCAGAGTGAAATGTATACTCTAGCATCACTGCCGCATGGCGTTAAACAAATGGTATTAAAAAGCCATAGTCAAACAGCCTGATTTTATTATCCCTGCCAGTGTTGGTTTTACAGTGTCTCAGGGAAAAAATTTAATGCAATTTACAAAATTTGTATTGTTGGGTGATTTAAAAAAAAAAAAAATCACTATCTCCATTCAAATCTAAATAATAAAATGTCTTCCCATATTCAGATATGCACATTGTAAATGTCACTAATAAATGTACATTGTGCAGCAATTCTTACTCCTGATGATATGGATATTGATTTCTGGACACCAGTCAAGTCGTACGTAAAGTTATTAAACTGCTCTAAAACAATTTTAAGTAGATAATTTTTACCATGAGAACAAAGCTACCTGTGCAAATATGTATGACCTAACCTCTATTCATAAACTTTGTATGAAACTTAGAATTTTCATCTACAATTCATCTGTGACTGTCACCAGGAAAGAAGATGATTATGATCACAACGACATTGATGATATACAATTCATGGGAACATCCTCTTACAAAATGATCTCTTACACTGAAACTTTTAACTTTGTGGCGGTTAATGCAAATTTGAAATGTCTTGGTTACAAGTAGTGTTTGACAGTTCATTCATGTTGATTAGATGTCTATTTGCTGTAATGATAGTATCTTCAACCACATGGATTTCATGGACCAAATATATTGAATATCAAAATGGTCACCTGGCTATTACACCTACATGAATTTTTATGGCATCCTGATATAATACAATAGGCTTCAATATGGAGTTGCACCCCCCTGCAAAACCACAAAGCAATATGCAGGAAATAATAATGGAGACAAACTAGTTGTTTGAAAGTTGTTATAAATGTTAATGACTAAGAATGTGTAAGAATGTCTGTTGATATATGAATGTCCCTTTGTGGAATAGCTTGAACTTTCTGATTTTTCAACCATAATTATTAATTCTAGGAGTGTGTGTACTGTTATACCAATAAACTTGAGTACCTGCTTGTTGTGTGGAGAGAACCAGCTTAATATGATCTCTGGAAATCAGAAATCCGAGCAGAGCGAAGGATGTACGGGTAAGACCTTTAACAGGATTCCAACATTACAATTTTCCTTCATCATTAAGATCTTATGGTCATAATTCAATAAAAATTGAATTTAAGGGAGTAAAAGTAAAACAGAATTGAATGCAAATAAATTCTTATACAGTAACTGTGAATATTTAGGACCCACCTACTAAAAATCATTTGTTTTTCAACAAGATGACAACTCTAATCATACCTCAAGGTTACATAGTCTTACCTTGTGAACTTGGAAAGATATGTACTGCAACAGATGACCTGGCCCCCAACATAAACCCTATAAAGCTGGTTTGGGATGAATGATGGACCAATAAATTAAAAAAGTACAAGGTAGCCAACTTGTGGAAACACCTTCAGCACTGTTGGAGATGCCTTTCAGGTAACTATATCTGTAAGCTGCTTGAAAGAATGCCAAGTGTCTTCCATGCTGTCACTGAGGCAAAAGGGGGCTATTTCGAAGAGTCTAATTAAATGCATTAAAAGCAGGGGTGTTTAGACTTTTGTCTGGTATTGTACACAGTGTAGGTGTAGCTTTTAACAGTACAGCTTAATATTTAAATATGGATTACACATAAACATGTTAACATACACTGTATCATTGATATAAAAATGTGTTATTCAGAATGAAAGAATACAAAAATTGAGGTGTCAGCTACAGAATAAATAATTTAACTGTCACTTTGTGTACCATGGTGGAAGAGACTAGAAAAACTACTGCAGACTCCTCAAAAATGCTAAAACACATACACCATGTTCCAAATTATTATGCAAATTGTATATATGTGTCATAAAAATTAAATACAGTGGTACCTCGGTTCTCGAACTCACTAGCACTCGAATTTCTTAAAAGTCGAACAAACCAGTTTGAGCTAGAACGTTGGCCTAATATAAATTGTATGTGCCAGGAAATGTGTCGTACTAAAATGCAATTCTTACTTGAATACCTTCTTCACAGACTTGACGATTAACCAAATAAAGCAGAGCAACATCATGGTAACTAACAATAAATAAACCACTAACTTACGTGTACTATTAGAGCATTTATGTAATTTATTTCAACTTTATTTTACCAGGTAAATTAACTGAAAACCAGTTCTCACTGCTTTATGTGATATTAGGGAGAAATATCAGATTACGCACCGGAATTGCCTGTGATACAAACGTCATGCATGTAACTAAACTCTTCAGCCAATAAGGGCAAAGGTGTGTCGTTATGGAGGCGGTTCCGGTTTGTGCAGCCGGGTGAGAGGTCACAATGCATCTAACCATAATGCATTGTGTCAGGATCAGAATGCGTTGCTTTAAGCCAGCGCTGTAAGCAAGTCGAAAGCACGCAATGACTGGACTGAGGAAACAAACTGAAACGCGCACTTAATGCAGAGGATTAATAACAACAACCAGAAACAGCTGATCACATGGGGATCCCACATGTTTGGATAAGATCTTTATCGTTTTAGAAGCCATTAAGAAAAAATGCTCTTCTTGTTTAATCCTGTTCATATTTAGGTGTAATTTTGGGGCTGGCGGGAACCAATTAGTTGGTTTTCCATTATTTCTTATGGGAAAAATTCGATCAGAACTCGAAATTTTTAGGATTCGATCTGGAGTCCGGATCGGATTAAGTTTGAGAACCAAGGTAGGAAAAAGGATCTCTCTGTTGCAGAAAAGCGTGAAATAGTTGAATGCTTAGGACAAGGGATGAAAAGTTTTTGTGAAATATCTATGGTTAAGTGTAATCATCGTACTGTTAAGAGATTTGTGAGTCCACATGGGTTTTTGCAGATAAAGGCACAATGAGGAAGGTTTCTGCAAGACAAATACATCGCATTAAGAGAGCAGCTGCTAAAATGCCATTACAAAGCAGAAATCAGGTATTTGAAGCTGCTGGTGCATCTGGAGTCCCGCGAACGTCAAGGTGCAGGATCCTCCAGAGGCTTACAGTTATGCATAAACCTTCTATTCAGCCACCAGCCTACAGAAAGGGCAGCAGTGGGCCCAGAACTACATGAAAACTGCTTTTAAAATGTCTTGTTTACTGATGAGTGCCATGCAACCCTGGATGGTCCAGATGGATGGAGTGGTGGATGGATGGCGGATGGCCACCATGTCCCAACAAGGCTACGGCGTCAGCAAGGAGGTGGTGGAGTGATGTTTTGGGCCGGAATCATGGGGAGAGAGCTGGTTGGCCTCTTTAAGGTCCCCGAAGGTGTGAAAAGTATATGGGGTTTCTGACTGACCACTTTCTTCTATCGTACAAAAATAATAACCGTGCTTTCCGTAACAAAATCATCTTCATGCATGACAATGCACCATCTCATGCTGCAAGGAATACTTCTGCATCATTGGCTGCTATGGGCATAAAAGGAGAAAGGAGAGAAACTCATGGTGTGGTCCCCATCCTCTCCTGACCTCAATCCTATTGAGAACCTTTGGTGCATCCTCAAGCAAACGATCTATGTGGGGGGAAGGCAGTTCACATCCAAACAGCAGCTCTGGGAGACTATTCTGACGTCCTGTGAAGAAATTCAAGCAGAAACTCTCCAAAAACTCACAAGTTCAATGGATGAATTGTGAAGCTGCTATCAAATAAGGGGTTCTATGTTAAAATGTAACTTGACCTGTTAAGATGTTTTTGATTTAAATAGCTTTTGATTTCAGTAAATATGACCTCCTAATGTTGCAAATTCAAAAAATGACCATTTTCAGTTCTTTACAACCTATAAAATGTTTTGAAACTCTGTCGTGTGTAATAATTTGGAACAGTGCATTTTAAGTTTTTTATTTTTAAAAAACATACTGTTATCATTGGGAGGTTTGTTCAGTAACACTTGAATTACACTCTAATGGTTGATGACTCAAATTATGCAGACGATCATTTGCATCGACTATTTAGCAAAATCAGAGAAAAATATCATTTGCGTAATAATTTGGAACGTGGTGTAAAGAATTAAATATACAAAGACAATGTCCTCATAGAAAAGGACTTAGCGGTGGTATGGTGGTACAGTGCTTACCTATTGCCACCTACAAAGTAAGTTAAATGACATACTAAATGACTGATTGCATTGAATTAAAAAAAAAAATCTTCCTGTGGGGTGTGGTCAATTCAATTCAAATTCCAATTCATAAATGGAATGGGACACAATTAATAAATTATGAATTCTGCACAACCCTGAAACCCAGGAATTTTGTTGTAATTTGTTTTTCTAGCCATATTTGGACTCAAAATGTTGAGCTGACATTTTAGTGAGACTTTGCAACCTTTAACAAACTTTAAATGGACCATAGAGAGGAAACAAGAAGTTTTTTATGTTAACCATTGTATTTTCCTAAAGTACAGAAAAAAATGATAATTTTTCAAAATAATTTGAACAGAGTCATGGACACAACATGCATTTCAAGTTATTTGTGTAAATATAAAAAGCAGCTCTTAGCACTTGCTCCACAAAAAAACTCCTTCAGAAACATTTTCCTCCGTGTGGTTTGTATTCAGACTCTATATGGACTTCACAAGAAAAGTAAAGTATATAGAAAAGAAAAATATAAAAAGTGACTGACAATACTGTCTGGGTGTTCTCTGCCTCCCATGTGTCAAAGCGCAATTTAGCAATTCACACAGTGAGGGTACAGCTTAGCTCTCACAATTGACACACAGTTACTATACATTGGCTCAGAGTGAGAGAGACACATTGAACGTATGCTGCCTGTTCTGTCTGCAGGGGATGGGATGGGGCAATAGGAGGCCACGCCCCTGTATCACTGACCTTTCATGGTATAGTGCAAGTGGTTCTCAATCCTGTTCCTGGTACCCTCCCTGCCAATATGTTTTCATTCCAATCCTGCCTAAATCAGGCCCAGATGATCCTTAATAGGCTAATAATGAATGTGATGGGTTGGAATGAAAACATTTTGGCAGGGGGTAAGCTAAGAACAAGATTGAGATCCACTGGTGTAGTGAATTAGTCCTCCATTATTCAGGCTTAAAGAAGTCTTAAATATACTACTTTGCCCAAGAAAATTTCATCATAATGATGCTAACTGCATTCTCGAAAACGGCCGGCTTGTATAATACGGATGAAGAAAGGTCACGTTAAAGATATGTAACCAGACCTCTGAGAAGGAATGTGTCCTTATCTTACTGCTTCACCGTGGACCAGTTTTAAGTGTGCTCTTAAGTACTGTGCTTGTGTCATAGTGATTAAACCTTCTGCTTGCCACAATTAATGTGTCTTGACAAACAGACGATTGGACTTGCCTAGAGATGCACGGCAAAGGGATGGCATCACCATTTGTGGTGACATGTGGCATTTCACTTGAGGTGCTGCTGTGCCTTTGGTGGTGGAGAGCTGACATCCTTGGCACCCGAAGGCACGTAGAGTTCCCTTTTTTTGCCGGAAGCTGTGACCCGTGTGAGAGTTCGCGTGGTGGAATATATACAAAAGCCCGTCTGTGAAGGCTGTATGGAAACCCAAGCTGAAGCCAAGCAGGAAGGGACCTGAGCCCATTTAAACAAATTGGTCATATGACCATATCAGGACAACATACAGAGTGCAGTGCAGCTTATCATATCTCTTAAAGTTTAGGCTAAAAGCTATTTTTGTTCATACCCACCCAGAATAACTACTTGGAAAAAAAAAAACACTTCAATGGGACTCAACCCAACCCAAAACTCATCAGGACTATGTTCATTTCAGCAAAGGCAACGGGAGAGTGCAAGATTGTTAATCAGTGATCTGTTATCAGCAGGAGCCATGGTCAGGACCTGAGGGCATGGTAGAAATCTTACTTCCAATGTTCTTAAATCAATTCACTGGTGTCAGTTTATCAAAAAAACATTCCCTTAATGCTAGTCCATCCCTGACTGGTTCCAAAGTTCCAAAAGTGACAAACAACCCTCTGAGTCAAAGGATAAAGCCACACAAAAGACAGTCCTAGAACTTCACAGCGCAAGTTCATGATGAACCACAATGGCTGTCACAGATGGATTTCAAGCTGTGGTCTTCAGTGAGCTGAGCTAATTACCTTTCCGAGAGCTCTGATCGGAGTTTGATCTTTCCAGATCCACATGGCCAAAAAACCATTTGTTATTCCATCACCATCATTTCCCTTATGTCCTAAATGGAAGCATGCAGTTTTGCCTCATCCCATTAACAGTAACAAACAATGAAAGCAAATACATCTTGGTGGAGATAAACACAGGTAAATGATTCCACTGTACATAAAGACTTAATATAACTTGAATAATTTGAACATGTGATAAGTGTGACAGCTTGTTGGTTAAGAACTGAATCTAGATGCTCCAAATGGTAAATGCATATAAGGAATCAAAGCATAGTGTACATTCTAACCCTCAATCACCAGGGAGTCGCACAGGGAGAGTACAGGTCAGGAGGTCACTGTCATGTGAGAAATGGCCAGAGCACACAAGTATAAATAAAGGTGAGAGAAACATGGGCCCTGTAGCCATGCACACTGTCAGACGCTCATTTTGTTGGGTTGGGTCCCTGTTCCACAACAGTCTGACATTTTTATGGCTTTATTTAGCCATGATTTAGCTAAAACAGTGTATTTAGCTAACATCATTGGCTACTTATTGGCATTTTTTGATGTTTCCTGTCGGTGCTTTATTATTGTTTACCTAGTTCAAGGCTCTGTCCTTCTTTGTAAGTTAAGTGACTAACGAATGTCCCAAAATAACATTTTCCAGGGATAGTCATTAAAGATGCGCCGTGAGTGCAGAATGGATGCAAAATGAAGGTCATCACCTGTGACTTATAGCATAAATGAGATTAGTATACAGTTGATGGTCACTTAATGGCGTCACTGACATAACAAAGGCTAGGGCACACAGACAAAGACGCACTGACCCCTTGGACAGACTTCCCCCACAGCAAAATCCTTTTTACATACAGATCCTAATGGATGAAAGTTGAGTAAAATGCTGTACATTGCCTCTTTGAGGAAAAATGCCCTTGCGTGGCATGAAAAGAAAGGCCTGCACTGAGGCCAGCTGAGTAGCGAATATCTAGGCATCAGGCTATTTACAGGAGATGGCGATACTGATCCACATTCAGGGAAGAGGCACCCCATTATTTCCGGGTAAGGTATCTGAGATGGGGCCACCAGGTGTCCAGGTTCCGTTAGCATGGAGGCTGCCTCGCACCTCCTTTTCCCCAAAGTATGGGAGTTCGAGGGAAGAATGAGGCACTTTCAGAGTAGCTGGTTTTTCATTTCAAAGGCTTCCCTTTTGTTTTTGTTTGTGTGTGTTCCTCTGTTCTTGTTGCCGCTGTTTTTGGTTCTCTGTCCCAACACTAGGTGGTAGTGTTGTCCATGTTGCCCGATGAAAGTAGGCACTTGGTAGTGAGTGAGGCAGCTGGTCTGTGCTATGTCATCAGGATGGGTTTTTGTCTCACTTCCAGAATATCTTGGGGGGAGAGAGAGAAGGGAGCTCACAGACAGAGCATCACCGTACGAGCTGTGCTGTGCCCTACACCCAACTACTAAAAAGGACACATTTTTTTAGTCCTCACCTAACCAGATCTAAGCAAACACATCGCAATATTAGCTTGTCACCAGGCAGAGCAAATATACAAAAACTACATATTAAACCACTCTACCCGGCTCCTCTTTATCTTCAAAAAAAGAACACAAGGAAAACAGCCTGCATATTTGCAAAACCTAACTTATAAATAT
>JABFEA020000001.1:28863909-28877987 GCA_019775915.2 Cyphomyrus plagiostoma
TGTGTGGAGTTTGCATGTTCTCCCCGTGTCGTCATGGGGTTTCCTCCGGGTACTCTGGTTTCCCCCCACAGTCCAAAGACATGCTGAGGCTGACTGGAGTTAGTAAATTGCCCATAGGTGTGCATGTGTGAGTGGTTGGTGTGTGAATGTGCCCTGCGATAGGCTGGCCCCCCGTCCGGGGTTGTTCCCTGCCTCGTGCCCATTGCTTCCGGGATAGGCTCGGACCCCCCGCGACCCAGTAGGATAAGCGGGTTGGAAAATGGATGGATGGATATAAGAGATACTAATATAGCTACTCAAATAGCAAACTCAAAGTAATTCATTGTTAAATATGGTGTTAAAAATTACAGTAATAACATTATTATTACGAGCTTTGCTATGGGTTTACCCCAGGGTCTACCCCAGCATTGTACCTGGTACTGTGTTATATAGACTCCAGGATAAGCAGTTGAGAAAAATATGGATAACAATAAAAAATGGTAACATTAAAGAGAAATTGGATGACACACCTATTTCTCCAGTAAATGGCCATTTAACATGGGAGTCACTGTGAGACCCACCTGTGGTGATGCGGTGCAGAGGCAGCGTGACGTAGGTGAGGTGGGCATACAGCAGGAAGTACTCCTCTGTGCGGTTCAACTTCAGCCAAGAGCCCACCAGGGAGCGCCCTGTCCCAGACAGGGACCGTGAGCGCAGGTTGGTGGTGTTGTGCAGGTCTGTAGGGAACACATCACACACAGCATCAGTCAGAGGGAGGCTGGGGAGTGGATTGCAGATGGCTGAGTGGCATCCTTCCCTACATCCTTTCTCCACATCCCCTAGTTTTGTACTTACTGAGATACATCACTGATCCACTTCCAGCTAGCTATAAAAAACGTGACACTGACTGGTTTACTCAATGGAACCTGGTACTGAATAACAAGGTGACTGCTGGCACCTGGTACTGAATAACAAGAGTAGGGCCAGCACCTGGTACTGAATAACAAGGGGAGTACTGACACCTGGTATTGAATGACAAGGGGAGTACTGACACCCGGTATTGAATAACAAGGGGAGTACTGACACCCGGTATTGAATAACAAGGGGAGTACTAACACCCGGTACTGAATAACAAAGGGAGTACTGAGACCTGGTACTGAATAGCAAGGGGAGTCCTGACACATGGTACTGAATAACAAGGGGAGTACTGACACCTGGTACTGAATAGCAAGGGAAGTACAGGCAGTTGATACTGAATAACTGAATAAGAGGAGTACTGGCACGTGTTTTTTCCCACTTCAAGCACTGGGCATAGCCACCAATTGAATTTCTGGGATGGACTCTGGACCTTTGTTGTTCTTTATTAGAAAGAAGCTAAAAGCAGAGTGACCTAGAAGCCCAAACTGGCCAAAAACCTGAGAAGGCCCAACCTGTGGACAAGGCCACAGAGAGGCATAGCTCTCACCTGGTCAGTGCCAGTGATGCCATCTTGTTGTGTAACACCTGCCACCACCGAAGACACTTCTTTGCTGTGACATATTGTTAGAGTCAGCCATCACCAAATGGGAGACTGCAGGGCTGGGGGTGGCTGGGGGGTGCTAGGAGGAGAAGCGCTAGCGACTGCGCTGTTGCTCACAATTTCCCTGTCTCTTACAGATGGCAGGAGGCAGACCTCAGCGAGTCCTGCTACTTGGCCATTCCCCTCTGCTGCCTTCCTTAGTACTCAGGCCTGCAAAGGCCAGACAGATCAGGATACTCTGTCAAGACAGACTGCATCTCAGCTGTTAGGTGTCATGCGAGGTGCTCTTCAGGTTCCTCTGGTGGGGTTAGTGAAAGGGCATGATGTTTAATTAGCCATTAGTGAATGCTCAGAATGCCATCCACATTTTATGATACGGGCTGGATGAATTAAGAATACTGCCCTTCGTATCAATGCAGTCATTCCACATACACATACTAAGGAACTGGATAAAGTTGTCACACATCAGTAACGTAAAAAAATTCTCCCTCTCTTCACACTATAATGGGGGGGGGGTGTTCCAGACTTTGGTTTTCAATATACGGCCCAGTACAGGAATCAGCAGTTTTCTGATCCGCAGCTTTTATAGCTGGTGGCATTATAGTGACCATGTGAGGTAAACCTGGCTACATCAGAGACCAGCAGAACGTGCAAACTTTTCCACAAATGGCACTAGCCCTAGAATGAGGCTTTTTCCCAAACCTCTCCCTCGCATGTAGCAGCTGGGCAGGTCACTCTGATGTGCCAGTTCCTGTGAATAATTGGTGTTCCTGCCCTCGCTTGGTCTCCCTGGGTCACTGTGCCTTCAACAGCCATAAGAAGAGCCAGGCTCACACTTTAAATTATACATAAAAAAGAACACGATGGGTCTCATTACAACAAATCAATAATGTGACTCAGAAAGTTCACTAGAGAAGTACAGCTTCTCTGGTGCTATGCCACATCTTATTAGAAAGACTCTGCTTTTCTAGCCAAGATCTCCACCACATACCAAGGACTACCGATACTCCAATGGGCCTGGAGCAAAGAACTGGGGTCTTTGAATAAAGTAATGCAACTGTTTGGACATTAAACTACTGTATAATTCACATTCCCATTAATAAAACAATACAATAATGTATAGCGTACTACATTATTATAATGCTAGTAATACTGAAAAGGTCAAATCATTCTGTCTAACTGATGCCTCCGTTTCACACTGATATTTTTGTTTTTAAGTATTTATGCGCAAGTGATATATTTCATAACAACACAATGCAACATAACGTGATACACCTTCCCCTTGTCCCCACCCCCACAGTGATTCAGCCAATCAGGTCAATGAAGAAACACAAAGAATTTGGGCAGGAAAAGTGCTCCCCAAGGCTGACAAACACTGGGTAGTGCTTATCTATAGTCTCTGTTGGACTGTGAACGGTTCTAACAGAGTGAGACTCTTCAGCTCACCGTTTTCCACCATTTTCCACCCCTAACCCACTAATTGCCTCCACTGCTCTTTGGTAACCCAGTGCTCCACCCTCTCTACATGGTCTCGCAGCAAAAGCAGACTGTGATACATTCTCCTCTGTTCTGGTGATAATGACAGCATGTTTGAAGATCTGTCACTTTGTTCCTGTCATGTTTACGGCCCTACCCACAAGTAAACACTTTGGTAATTACCCCAGCTAATCACCATGAACCTGATCCATGGAGGGCTCTTAATCAGCCAATAACAGTGGGTCCTTAGGACTGGACCTCAGAATCACTTTTTTATTATTGGCTGATTGACAGGCCATCTCAAAAACCTGCATCCACAATGGCTCTCCATGGATCAGGTTCCCTACCCCTGATTTAGGATATGTGGCTTCCTGTAGACTCTCTACCGTCATGTATAATCACATTTACTCTTTTCTTGTCATGAACTTGGATCTATTTTGGATATTTCCTGCACTTTCGGATACTTCCTGCACTTTTCTGATCTTGGAGGACGTTGAAGCGTATGGCCGGGTTGAAGACAACAGGCTCAGATGGGCACTCACCTCCGCCGTCCTCCTCCCGGAAAAACTCCTCGCTGTCGTTGGCGGAGTGTGACTTCTTCATCTCAGCAATGCGGTTCCGCGGCACCTTGCGGCGCAGCGAGGGGGAGAAGAAGGAGGGGCGGTTCCTCTCAGGGGTGGGCGGGGTGCTAAATGAGGTCACCTGCAGGGCCAGGATCAGGACAAGAAGATTATTACTGCACACAAGGATGCACTTTTCAAGAGTGGGATTTACGGAAACTACCTACAAACGTTTCACTGACTTGTGATGATCTTTTTATGTATTTATGATTAATGTGACTAAGAGTGTGACATTCCAGGAATTTTTTTGCTGTCAATTCACTTCTGACAGGTGTGATGATGCTCATGACAGGATGTTGATGAACAAAAGTCAGACCAGAGACACAAAAACCCCCAAACAAAGTGAGAATTATGAACTGTTAGAGACTGGAGTCCGCAAATCGACACTATAAGAAATACGTCACACTGTTGCCTCCTAATGAAATCAGTAAGGTTATCTGAAAGTGATTCTGAAGTGTTCAGGTGTCTGATGGCAAATGTTCAGGTATCTGATAATATGTGTTTAGGTGTCTGAAGGCAAGTGTTTTGGAATCTGAAGGTAAGTGTTTAAGTATTTGATGCTGGATGTATGACAGCCCCGTGTTTATGCAGTGTGAGGCCCACTGCCACCCTGGCACACTGACCCGCTCGTGCAGTGGAGAGTCCTGGTCCTCCTCGGTGTTGCAGGGTGAGGTGTCTCCAGTGGGCACACGGCTCACCGCCATTTCGGCGTGGCCCTTCCCCTGGGGTCCCTTCATGCGGACAAACTCCATGTTGTTGTACTTATAGAAGCCGAAGGACATCTTCTGTGCCATCTTTGCAGCCATGCTCACCTGCAGTAGCAGGCATCTGGTGTGAGTTAACGCAGCTCAGGCCAGCGCAGCCCCGATTAACGCAGTGGAAGCAGGCATAGCTGAAAGTAATGTGTTCAGGAAAAACTTATGGTACTGCTGCCCTGAAACACATTCTTATATTTGATGACATTTAGTCTGGCAGAATCAATATTGCAAACTGCTGAAATATCTTTTCTATACATCTACAGAGGATTGTAACAAATTAAATTGTGAAGACATATCTGGGTCAGAAGCCTGATAGCCCCTGAAGAGCAGCTCTGTTTTGGATTATTCATATGTCACTGAAGTAAAAGTAATATAATAAAAGAATAAAAGTAATGATTTAGGAATGAAATTCTCAACAGGCGAATACAGATAACCTATATTCTTATTACGTGTGGATCAGGTGGTTAAGATGGCTAAGATGGATTTTTCTTAGGTTTTCCACTTTAATATGGTATATAATCCCAACTGCTTCAGTTAAAAGGTACATTGGAAAGTATAAATCAGTTAAAATATGCATAAAAATCCAGGGATTTAATACTGATCATAATATAGTAGAATGAACATATGATAACCTCCTAGAATACCCAGAAGGCATTGCTTTGATTACCAATGATGCCATGATGTCCATTTCAAACCCCGCCTCTTACCCGATTGTCGTACACCTTCTTGAGCGCCTCGTACCGGATGGACCCCTGGAAGATGACGCCCTGGAAGGTGTTGCTCTTGTCGCTGGCTACCAGCTCCACACAGACCATCTCACCCTCCCCCACTGTCATGTCACTGAACACCTGTATAAATAGGTCAAATGTCAAGAGCAGAGGCTTTCCGTTATCCTTTACAAAACTCCACAGATCACAGGGCACAGGGAAGGGCAGGACTACATCCTGAATGGGCTGCCAATCCATCACAGTGTACATGCACAGTAAGGGACATGTAAACACACTGATCCACCCCAAGCACCTGTCTGCGGACTCTGGAAGGAAATCGATGACCAGAGGTAATGTAGTCATAGTACAGAAACAGAAACCTTGACTCTGTCAGTGTAAATCCACAATGCTACCCACTAAGCCATGTTATTCTCAGCATAAGAAAAAAAACTATTTGTTGATTTAAAATGATATAAACTATGCTTTATACATATGATATTCCTATGTTTTAAATAAAATAAATAGGTGCCTCACATTTCCCTCTTATTATTACACAATTTTCATGACCCCGAGGCAGTTCACTTCACCAAAGAGCTACCATTTCTGTTTTAAGTGGTTTAGTGAGGTCTGTGACCTTCAGCTCTTATTATGGATGTCACTTGCCTGTGTTGTTTGTAAAAAATGTGTCAAGACGTCCTGATAACTCATCCACTGCAAACCAAATATTCCTAGAGGTTCTAATAAAGTTAGCTGAACCTAAACCTGAACCTGAGGTGTGAAAAATATACGAACCAGTTATGGTTCTATCTCAGCACCTGAAAGACTTACATGACCATTAAAGCCAGTCTGCTTCCATTAAAACATGACATGACAGACTGGCATTGCCCGGTACCCATGAAAGATAAGGCTGTCAGCTAATGAATGAATGATGGACAAATTCAAATTAACAGAGCTTCAGGAAATGCAAGGAGACTGGTATAGGCCAGTGTTTCCCAACCTGGTCCTCAAGGACCCACAGACACTCCACATTTTTGTTAGCAAAAATCTGTGGGTCCCTGAGAATTGGGTTAGGAGATACTGGTGTAGACTGTGAGGCTGTAATGTGAGAACAGCAGGGCACAGGGGTCAGGGTGGTCCTGGGTGTCATCACTCACCTCCTCAAAGTTGTCGATCATGAAGAAGATGTTGGGGTAGCTCATTTTGGACTCCTCGCCCTTGCTGTCCATTGGATGCTTACTGGGCGATGCAAACACTTGCTGAGAGACAAGGAAGGTGTTGTTTTTGTATTTTTTTTCTACATACCTTCAAACTGAGCACAGGTAACACAGTCAGCTAGTTAGTGTCAGTTATCTGCTGTTTTTCATTAATCACATAAATCTGCATGCGATGTATGGCTGGGTCCCCACCTGCGATTTTTTTTTGTGAATGTGAATGTCACCTGCATCTGATCGTGTGCACACAGCACATGTCACCACGTAGTGCAGCTGGTGGTGGGGGGAGAGAGAGAGAAAAAAAAGATCTCTATGAAAGTCTGACTCCTGTACACACCCCCTAAAGCCTTCATTAGTGTCTGACTCCTGTACTCATCTCACTAAAGGCCCAAAGAGTCTCTGAACCCTGTACACATTCCCCTAAAGGCTGCTTGAATATCTGGCCCTTGTGATGTGTGGAGATATGTGTGCAGGGGGATGTGTAGTCTCAGGAGGCCTTTAGGGGGATTTTTAGCACTCAGAAAGCTCCTGTATACCTCCTCCCAAGGATCTCTGTGAGTCCTTGACTCCTGTATACATCCTTCTATAGGCCCCCTGAGCATCTAGCCCCTGTATACCTCCTCCTAAGGGCCTCTGTGAGTGCCTGAACCCTGCACACATCCTCCTAAAAGTCCATGAGCATCTGGCCCTTGTACACTTTTTCCTAAGGACCTCTCTGAGTGTCTGACCCCTGTACACATCATCCTAAGGGCCTCTGTGAGTGCCTGGTCCCAGTACACATCTCCCAAAAGTATGCCTAAAACCTTCAAGCACCCTGATCATTGTCCATGTATTTCTGAATCACTAAAAGTGATGATGCAAGTATATTTTAGACTTTATTCTTTTACTCGTTTACATGCTCAAAAGAAGCAGAGAAAAAAATAACCCAGTTAAGCTTCTAAGAGAGATAGGTGCCACCCAGTAGTCACCCCCCTGTCTGGGTTAGGCCCACCCACCTTTTGTAGAATGAGGTTCAAGTAGACGCTCTCTTCCCAGTCAATGTCAGGGTCTCCCAGGCCTGGCAATTTCTTGGAATCCCTCCGAAACACCTCCACTTCCACCTGTCAGACAGGTATGAAACACACAGAGCAGGTAAGACTATGCTACCTAAATCGAAAGTGCAACCGAGTATTCAGAATTCCAATAAGTACGCTGTCTTCCTTTATATCCCAACACTAAATCTCTAACTTGATGGTCATGAACTTGTGGATGTCCTAGAGGATGAGTACAGAGGAGGAGAGGCCCTGCAGCAGAATGCAGAGTCGGTGGATGGATTTAAGTGGAGAATTACAGAAACTTCAGGGTGTGACAGACCCCCAGAGTCTGTCCCCCACCTCTGTCACATTCCAAGCCAAGCACCTACAGTACCTGCACCAAGTCCTGCAGTGCAGTGATGATGTAATCGCAGCCCTTGCCACAGTGATCACACATGCAAGCGAGAGACATAATCTTATTTACTGACACTGCCTAGAATACCAAACAGCACCTTGATCCACAGATGGATGACCTCATCGCCACTGCTCTTCTGTGGTGATGGAGGTGGTTTAGCAGACCTGAATGCATTTCTCATTTAGTATTTTTTTGCATTATTGTTACAGTGAGTGTTGACCCGAAGCACCATATAGTTTTATATATTTACACTGTTGGATATTTACTGAAGTATTTAAGTGCCCCCACAGATACAGCAGTGCTTCCCTCAGCCTTCTGGAATGCGACCTGTCGGTATCGTGGGTCCAGCTGGGTCCTCATGTGAGCGAATGGGTCCATTGACTGCGTGCTGGAGTTGGCGGCTCCGTTTCTGGTCGCGTCTGTGAAGTTCAGCCACGATGGGGCACCTCCTGATTGGCTACAGCGCCTCTTTGGAGCCTTGGGCAAGCCCAGCTGTCAGTCACGCAGTGTGTGTGGTTGTTGCCATCCCCCCTCGTGCCTTGGCCATGCCCAGCCCATGCTGACTGCCAGCAGTCTGATGTGCTGACGATGCACCGAAAGAGTCAGGAGTTCGACCTTGTCCCGCTACAAGGGCTTCATCCGGGCTCTTCCTCGCCACTGCAGTTGTGGCTGGGAGCCATTGGGCCGATGGACAGCAGGAGGTGCTCCATTGTCTCTCACAAGGCCAGCGCCTGGCACCCTCTTGGCTCAGTATGCACCCCCCAAGCATAATTTTGAATTTTTACACCACGTTCTACAGTAAACTGGATGCATGTTAGTCAAGCCTCAGATGTGTGTATTTCACTAAGGAGAATATGGCTGAGTTGGGGGGGGGGGGGGCATAGGGAGCATCATAATTACATAAGAGAATGCATTATTGCAGACTAGGGGAGGAGGGCATGTGCAGGTGACTTCAGGAGACCATTCAGTCTAAATAGTTTGTTTTTGTGACATAATGTGTGTCAATCACATGGCAGACAGATGTCACCGCTAGACCCTTTAGTGAGGCCCTTAACCCAAACTGCTCCAGGGATTTACTGATCCTGCTGTCTGATTCTCATTTTACGCCACTTTGGACAAAAGAATCTGTTAAATGTCAATAAATCATACATTAGCTGAAATAGCTTTTTATAAAATAAACAACCAATCTCAAAACAATATATTAAAACAACTAATGCTGTGAGCAGTTGACTTCTTGCTGTTTATGGTGTATATGTCTGTATATGTCTTAAAGGAGAGCAAGATGTGAAATGAAGCACTCTGTACCTGTACTTGCATTTGTGCAAATGGTAAATAAAGGATCATTTTCTTTCTGCTTACCTGTGACCTGCACAGATGATCCATCCACAAGAGAAGCCTAACAGACCTAACAGCAGCTATCAGCACGCAAGTGGACTCTTCAAAATATGGACTTTGGCCATGAAATGTAGGATATTAATGCTTGAAAAAGTGGAGGAACATTGATTAATTCAAAAGAGTCTTGGATCTAGCAACCTTACCTAAACATTAGACCTCAAATGTGTCTGAAAAATGTGTTTGAAAAAGACAGCATGTCAACACTTCTGTGCATCTTTACATCTGCTGTGTGGTGCTGACCTTCTCTGCCATCAGCAGATCAATGCTCGCTGACTGGTCCACACTCCCCCGTGTGATATGCTTTCGAGGTCCTGACTGACTTGATTTCCACACATCATTGAAAAACTAAGCAGTTCCTGAACTGCCACAGCTTATGATTGAGAAGGAAGTGTGGCCTGTCAGAGTTTCCAATTAAAGAAGGAACCTCCTGACTTTGGTCAATGGGAGACTCTGGTTGATGATGCAAACCCACATTCTGGCTTCTCAGAGCTTCCGGTGTGATGTGAAGGTTGGCCCCTAGCAGAACCCTAACTCATAAGGATGTATCACTCTGGCGCATGCTATATTTTTTTTAAAAAGAAAAATGTATTGCTCCCCGAATATCATGTAAAAAATAAATTACTGTAAAGCAGTCATTCAGAAAGCTGTCAATTTTCAGATCACTGTATTTTTGATGCAACTGAAGGCCAAGTATACTTTATGTAAAAGCTTTTGGTCCCTGTTGAATATGTCACAAGTGTACCTAAAACTGGTGGCCACTGTTCTTCACCAGATGAAACTAATATGCACCTTCTGGTACCTACAACTAGAAGGCTGGGTGTGGATAAGGATGTTCATCCCGTACTCCTAAAAACATATGTCATTAAATGTATGATGACCTGCATAACATTTATAGGTCAGGGAGCGTAAGCACGCAGAAAAACTAATTGGCAGTTATTATGTCTATAATTTTTAATACCAGCAAAACTCCCAAAGTAAAAATGTCAAAGCAAAAACTCTAGATTTGATTTTAGAAAAGTAATGTTGTTATGTTTAAATTATGTTTCAAACAAATGCATTCCAGTAACTGAAAATAAATTTAATTATTGTCTTTATTTTGAACTTCAGAAAATGTCAGATATGGACTGAGTCACTTAAAAAAACTATGTAAATATCAAAGTTTCAGACTAAAAAACAACCAGAAATAGAGAAAAGGTACTACAAAGTGTAAAAAGAATCTACAAAAGTTTCCACAGGTGGAATGCAAAACAATAGCCCCATGTTTTCTCTAATCAGGAGAATAGGGAGCTATTAGCCTGCAGCATTGTATGAGAAACACTGTTTACTTCCATGGTATTCCGTAAACTCTCATGAGCTCAGAATAGTTACAGTTCACATAGCCTAAAAAAAAAGTTTAAACAAACAGTCCTTTACATCCCTCATTTTATAATGTTTGTTTGCACCAGTAAGGACTAGATTTGCATTATTAAATAAAACAGCACCACCTTCAGACAAAAATAATTGTAATTTTATTCCCTGGACAGCAGGGAATATATATGGTTTACTTACACATGAGTACTTAATGTGTAAAAAAGAAATTAGCCAAATTTATTTCCATTGATGAAGAATTTGGTGAAGGAGACATGTAGTTGTTTTTCTAGAGAGGTCAGTATGCTTAAATAGCTGTCTAATGTATAGATTATTTTCTATCATATTGTATATGTTGTTTTTTTTAACATGTCGTAAGTTTGTATGGCTGCTACCTTGGCCAGATCTCTCATGTAAAAGGGATTTTTAATCGCAGTGGGACTTCCTGGTAAAATAAAATTTTAAAAAATTATAATTAAATAAATAAATTTAGCTTCAATTTCAGCAGACGTTTTGTCTGAGATGGGTAATGGGAACGTGCTTTAGATTGACAGATGTTCACCTTCTGAACTAATGTTAGGAAATTCATTATGCTTATGAACTGAGGGGACGTACACAAGAAATGAATGTGATTTAAAAGCACTCCGCCCCCTGACACAAAGGGCAGAGGTCTCATCTCACTGAAGCCACTGTGGGCAAATATTTACACATTACAGCTTGTTTCCAAGTAGAGGAGATCCTGCAGCATGACAGACTGAGATTGATACAGAAAAAGCAATTTGATCATTCAATTTGAGAAAAAAGACGCAATTTTCAAAAACTCCTGGAAAATGGAGGTAAGAGAATTCAAATGATTGCCAGATAGTGATGTTAACAGGAAAGCTTTAAAATGAACATGGAAATATTGAGGTTGGGGGGGCACTAATCATCTTGTGAAGTGCTGATACTGCTACAAAGTACTGGGAGAAACATGCTTATTTTTATGCTATACCTGTATATAAGGATGAAAAACACAGACAGGTTAAAGGGTCAATCGCAAAAGGCCTAAATATAGCATTTCCAAAAAGAGGTAGAATTCTGCAGCTGCTACGTTCTTAATAATTCATCTTCAGATGCCTTTTAAAGGAACCCTTTTAATCTTTTGTACTACTTTCATTTTTGTACTAGGCTGTCATACTGTTGATGCTGGTACCATTGGCATCTGCGGGCCCCCTTTCACAGCCGCTAGACTGCGCAGACATGTACAATGCCG
Source organism: Cyphomyrus plagiostoma (assembly GCA_019775915.2). Classification (NCBI taxonomy): domain Eukaryota; kingdom Metazoa; phylum Chordata; class Actinopteri; order Osteoglossiformes; family Mormyridae; genus Cyphomyrus; species Cyphomyrus plagiostoma. The sequence continues at coordinate 28,875,602 of JABFEA020000001.1, forward strand.
GCTGTAACAGCAGTGGGGTGTATAAGATTTACCCTGCAGGGCCCACCTCACCCCTCTACGTCTACTGCGATATGGAAACCGATGGAGGCAAGTGGACGGTGAGGAAACACCCACAATAACATGATGTGTCCAGTGGGACAAGAGAGACAGTCATAGAATAACGACAAATCAAGAGGACTGCAAATTTAGATCAAGTCAGATTACTTTCATTATCTTACTTTGTTTTAGTTACATTAAGTTACATTTGTTACATTAAGTGATTACATAATGCAGAGATATAATGCATTGTTACAATGTGTTAGTCATCATACCTGTTTACTGCCAGTCTCATATTTAAAACACAGGTGTTCCAAAGAAGGATGGATGGCACTGTGAACTTCTACAGGGGTTGGGATCAGTACAAGAGGGGCTTTGGCCATGCAGGAGGAGAGTACTGGCTGGGTAAGGATTTGAGGACCATGGTACGGAATGAAAATTATGAAAACCTTTAGCTTGCGTCAAAGCAACACAGAAGCTTGTCAATGTCCATCTCAGCATCTGTATCTGACTACAGGTCTAGAGACCATCCATATCCTGACTCTGAAGCAAAGGTATGAGCTGAGAGTGGACATGGAGGACTTTCAAGGAGCCAAGGTTCATGCCAAGTACTCCTCCTTCTCAATTTCTCCTCAGATGATCAATGCTGAAAGTGATGGATACACACTCCACGTCAGTGGATTCGAAGATGGGGGAGCAGGTAAGTTACAACACATTATCAAATCAGCTCTATGTAAGTGTCATGATATACATAAAATGCAGTACTGTGGACTGTCATCCCGAATGCATTTGTTGAAACATAATTGTCATACTGATAATTTGTGATCCATCTGCAGTAATTAAGGGTCTAATAAATCTCATACTAACAACAACAACAATGGCTAATGTACTGTAGTTTTGGATGGCGCTAATATGTAGACTGAACCTACAGCTCTAACAATCAATCCTCACAGAAATATTAATTATGTATTAATTTTGATTGCTCATAAATCCAGTATAACTTGCTATGTTCTATGATCTTAAGGAGATTCACTAAGTTATCATAGCGAGCAGAAGTTCTCCACCTTCGACCATGACCAAGACTCCAACAGCGGAAACTGTGCTGTGTCATACCTGGGAGGGTTCTGGTACAAAGACTGTCACTATACAAACCCCAATGGCGTCTACATGTGGGACACAGTCAATACCCAAGGAGTCTGCTGGTATTACTGGAAATCAAACTATTACTCAATGAAGGCCATTTCCATGAAGATACGGCCAGCGGTTTAATACGTGGTACATCTCAAACAAGGAAACAACCTTTATAATTTCTTAATTTCTTTTTCTTAATGTCTATTAATCGTCATTAAAAACACAGTGGTCAACACATAATGGTGAAAACAAGCTGATTTATTTTTGGCTTAATGTTCAGTATGTACATATGAATTGAATGTATCAGTAATAAATGTGCATCACTGTGCCTTGATGTGTGATGTCTGATTGCACACCAGTTTCTGACCAGAAGTTTTAGTGAAGAAAACCCACCCCATCCCCATATAAAATTAGTCATTCCCATAAATATTATAGTAAATATTAAAATATTAATTTCACTGTAGTCATAATGTTTTCCATCAGTAGCTAATTTCTAGTCACATTTAGCCTGCCTACGAAGACTTCAACCGTGTATTGAACTATTAACCTGATGAGCTGTTCCTGCCATGTTGTAGCCAAAAAATATGTTTGTTTGTTTTTAACAGCAGCACCCTTTCCTGAAACACAGTCATTCTAGCTATACAAGTAAAATTAATGGAGTGATTTAATTGAAATATGAGTAGGCTACACAGCTTGACATTACTGTTTGGCTCTACATATTACATGAGCAGCACAAGCACGTCAACAAAAGCCAGAACAAAAGCCAGAACATTGTAGTAGTGAGACAGACTGACAGCTACCTATAATCCAATATGATGTCAGAGATTTCATTTTAATTGTGTCCTCTAAAGGTTAACTCCTGTCATACCAAGAATGAAATCGCATCAATCGACCTTAATATACAAGATGGACGGCAACTCTAATACTCCCATGTCCCATAAGACTTAATGCTAACTGTAGTGATATGTTCCTTTTGTACAATTAAAATCTTATTTACAGTACATATGGGATTACTTACAATGAACAAGAACAGTGAACTTGGCTCTTTCACTTTTTACAGTATACCAATGCCTTGTCCACAAATCAATAAAGAATACTGGCAAACAATGGAATTCATCTGCCCACAATGGTTCTGATTGGTTAATTCAATTCAATTCAGTTTATTTTTATATAGCGCCCTTCACAACAGAGTTGTCCCAGGGTGCTTTACATGGGTGTG
>JABFEA020000001.1:28899308-28910074 GCA_019775915.2 Cyphomyrus plagiostoma
TCGAAAATCGCATCGCAATCGCAATATTTGTCAGAAAAACCGCAATTAGGTTTTTTCTCAAAATCGTGCAGCCCTATAGTATACCAAGCACACTTTGATAGTGTACCAAGCACGCTGTCATAGTGCAGGGAGCATCAAATCAATCAGATGAATTAATACTAGGCACATCCATGCTTTGCTAATTTGGCTGGCCTTGCACTAACAGGATGGGGGCGGCATATGAAGATGAAACATAATGCAGGGTGTTACAGAGCAGGCAGCACTGCAGGAGGCATTTCTCAGGATGTAACCGTTTGCCCAGATGACTGAGTCATTTGCCAGGATGCGGAGCCTCATGGCCAGACCGGTGGAGGGGAGTCTCAAGGGGCAGCAAAGTAGAGGAAAGAAGAAACATCTCACTATCCATCCCTCCATCCATCCATCCTCCAACTACTGTTCCCGGTCATGGTCATGAAGATGGGATTCCAGTAAAATTAATATTAACATTACACCAAACCAAGCTTCCAGGGCAGCACTGAACAAAGAAAACAATTAGGAAGGTAAATGGTAGCGCTGATGCTATACAGCCAAGCTACCAATAGCTTTCAGCAGGGCTGTTCCTACCCCCTGACAGGACGGAATAAGCACTATAGTAGGAGCAGTAGGAGACTGTATGCGAGCCAGACCCCCGCCTCTCCCCTTCCACTCTGCAGACTCAAACCCTCAGGAGAACCTGACACTCTGTTCAGCAGCAGGATCCATGGTGGGTTGTGTTTGTATCGATTTCATGATTAGGCTGGTCGGGTGCTAAACCCACTCATTCATCTACCTTCTTCCTAGTTCCCAATCCCTTAAAAAGACATAAAAGTGTGATAGGCCACTCCCCAGGAATGACACTGGAGCCCCATGGCCTTAGATTGGCTTTGTTTTTGCTGTGCTGTCTCCCATTCCCCAAGTTCCTGTTCCCTCACCCAAACCTCCTTGAGAGAGGGATCCATGGCCCTGCATGAAACAATACATACAGTCAGGTTTCATACAACCATGTTCCATAACTGGCTATCGTGTACAAGGTTACGGGGGGACCCAGAGCCTATGCCAGGTCACCCTGGATAGGTAGGGAATCCACAGCAGGGTACATGCTCACAGCCATAACCAATATGGGCAAACTGGAAACACCTGTTCCCCAGTCCACATGTCTTTGGATAGCATTACGAAACTGGAGTATCCAGATAAGCACAGCATCACATGAGGAGAACATTCCCACATGTGGAGAGCAGGCTGGGATTTGAACTGAGCCACAGGACCATTCCATTAGTAATGAACATTTTACTTCAGGGGTACAAATAATATAATATTTTGCCCTTACTTACATATTAATTAACCCCACCCTAAGTCTGAGTTACTGACCTCATGTTCAATCATAATTAATCTGTAACTGTTAATTCTGTAAATCATTCTGAAGGAACTACCAAGGAACTATTGAAGGAACAAGTAATGAATAACACAAGAAATACTGATTTCATGTTTGTTCGTCAATAACAAATCCTGACTCATTTTTCATGATTTGTACTTCAGTAGTAACTGAGTATTTGTGCCCCCTCAAGTAAAGTGTTAATCTACATGCCCTTGTACACTATGTACATTAATTAGCTATAAGGCACAACATATCAGATGTAATACATCAAATAAAAAAATTGGTGGCACTAATCCAGCAATTGACGCCAAATCCTGCATGCACCTGGACAGAACGTGAGACCCGTTAAACTAACACTTCAACAGCACCACCCATGTTGACTCACTGCATCTGCTAATTCGACACACTTTCCTACACTCCTCCCTGGCTACCATGCAGGTAGGCAGGGTCCTCACCAAGCAAGAGACATTCTTGGTGCTTCCACTCAAACCATCATGGATCCTATGACATCACACCCCATACCAGCCCTGAGTGTTCCTGACCCATTTTCCAGAGCCCAGTGAACAATGAAGATTTCAATAAAAACAGCAGTATGCCCAGTTAAGACCCAGGAAAATATGTTATGTACATCTCTCCCCTGCAAAGAAGCTGGCTTATAATTCATATCAAAAAGTTCTTATTTCACATATTGCACATGTTATCCATGTATGCCATTGGAGTAAAACAAAAGAAAAATGGCTGCACACCATGACGCCAGTCTCTTGGGATGTACCATGTGGCTGAGAACTAGAGGGGCTGCTCCACTTTACCACCACCAGACAACTATCCTGTGGGCAGTTTGGCTAACAAGCTAATATGTCCTTTACTGCTAGTAAGTTCACTGTATGTGCAGGCTATAAAAATGGTCAAATATGTATAATATGTTTAGAAACAGAGAAGAGGGTAGACCGGGCTTTTCTGGTTTTTCTCTGTGACCTGGAAATGGCATTTTGTTTGCCCCAGTTTGTTGAGCACATGAAGAATATAAATTATGACACTAACTCCTGCACCGCCTCCCTCCCCAAGTGGTGACATGGCACAATCCTCTGTTTGACCTTTGGATGAATGAGGATGCATCTGTTCATACAGACAGCACAACCTGACAGGCTTTCTGTCTGTGGCCTTTATTTCCAATGCCTGGAAAAACAGGTCACAGCGCTTTAATCCTAGCGCCCCCTATGGACGGTTTGTATCAGCCCTTTATTTGACCCCGCACTCAGCTGGTAAAGAAGCCTCTGGGGCCTGACTGCATCTCCACAAGTACAGCACAGAGCTCTTCAGCCCAACGGAACCCAAACTGCAGAATCTGGTGCCATGAGCCAACAGTGTTAATGATGAGGTCCCACCATTAACACTGCTGGCTCATGGCACCAGAGACACTCACAGTTTTAAGGGTCAGCATGTTTTCTGTCAAGAAAGAGCCACGCGGGTCCAAGCTCTCTGCAACAAGTCCATCCAAAGCAACAGAGCATGTTTCTGCTGCATGGCCATGTTCACCAATCAATTATGCTCATTTTGGAAGCTCTGAAGGAATGGGAGCTTTCCAGAAATCCATCCCAGGATGACAGAAAGCACGCTGGAGGATGACTCAGGCTCAGCTGGCAGGAAGTGAACGTTAAGGAATGGGAAGCTCACACCTGAATCTGACAGACACGGATAAAGGCTATGGATCCACTATAAAAAAGCTGAATGTTCTATAGTAGACATTAACAGTCTAGTCAGTCGGGGTCATCAGGTATATGGTTTGGGTGCTAACATAAGTTAATCACTATCAATCCTTTTGAGGGATTCAACTAGAACGATTCATTGCATTCGTTAAAGGAGCTTCATCCATTGATCTTCCAAACTCTTATCCAGTACAGCACTGTGAGGGGAGGAGATCCTGGTAGAAATGGGCACTAGGCAGGGGGATTGGATGCCAGTGTAGTGTAGAGCATGCGCAAACACCACCAACAATTCTATCATTTTTAGAAATGTCAGCTAACTGCATGTATTTCAGCTGCGAGAGGAAACCCACACACGCAAAAACAGGTCAGAGAGGGGATTTGAACCCATGACCCTGGACAGCAGCACCAAGCCCCTTCAGTTGTCAGCAGGAGATTTTTGTGCTTTTGATCAATACTTCCACTTCAGCGGAACCAGGATGAGGCTCAGGGCTTGCAGAGTCATCAGAGTGGAGAAATGAGTCTGTGTGTGTATGTGTGCGTGTGTGTGTGTGTGAGAGAGAGAGAGAGAGAGAAAGAAAGAGAGATGAAGATGTCGATGTGACCTTACTCGCCCCCCAGGAGTCCCCTTCTGACAGCAGGCTTATAAGAAGTCGCTGAGCCCAGCTGGTTTTAGCAAGGGATGTGAAAATCCCTTCATCTTTATATACCCCCCCACCCCCTGCCCCAAAAACTTGGCCTAAGCACCCTGATTGCACAGAGAGAGGATAGGAAGGCAGAAAGGTGACACTGCTCACTCCTCTGCCTAGCAGAGAACAACTCGCTTTGGGCTTCACTCCCACACGCTGCTCAGAGACACCCCCTAGCGGATGATTCCAAGAGACAAGTCGCTCTAGACTCCCAGAGGGCATGTACAGTAAAGCCTCCCAGAAGTGAATAAGATAAACACACAGCCTTCTTCACAATGTTTACAAAAGTATTTCCATCCGCACTGAAAAGAGCAAAATGTATGTAACACAGCTTTTAGCTTACCTTTGCTGTCACCGCATACTGTATATCAATGGTTCCCAACCTTTTTTGGCCTGTGACCCCATTTTGACATCACATATTTCTGGCAACCCCATAGACATTTTCTTTTGTAGAATTAGTTTTTGATCATGTTTGTTATGCTGTGTCGCAAATAGAGAATAGGCAGATTATTCAGTCATATATTTACCCTGATCACATGTACAGTGAGGCGAACTTGTCTTTACAAGGCTGAAAGTGATCGCGATTATTTTATTCGAACTCATTTATATTTATTGATATTTATGAATGTGAAAGAATACAGTTCTTTAAGATTGTATGTGGTGTTTTAATAATAATTTTTAAAAGAATAATAATTAGTTGAAAAAATATTTTTTATCAGTATTTTTTTTTATCAATTACTAGACATTTCAGGGGACCCCATTTGAATTCCAGGCGAACCCATGTGGGGAAGAGGAAGAGTCACCTACCCTGGTGTCATTTATTTGCGACTTGTATTTACAAGGAGCAGCAATGCCAAAGAGAAGCATTAAAGCAGAGTAATTTGTGTGGACTGAGGTGGAACTGCTGTGAAAAATAATGCACGAGTATAAGTCGAACAAAGTTACATAAAATACAAATTGGGAATTGTGTCCAAATATAGGGAAAGGTCACAGGATGAGTGGGACCAATTCTGAATTTTCAAAAGTCCCTGTTTTCACTCATTCACATTGCAACACTACAACAGTTTGCTGAAGTATATGGCTCTGAAGACCGTTTTCGAAAGTCTCAGTTTTTTGCCATTGAAAAAACTGGTGCAGTGTGGATGAAAGACGAAATTAGACAGTAGACAAATGTGTATATTTTTAAATGAAACTGTAGCTGTATGGACGTAGATTAGGAGAAAAGCTAAAGATATGGCAGGCCATGCTTAGTTCAGTGACCAGAAATGAGAGGAGATCCAGATCCACCAACCTGACCATCAGGGTGAGTCTCAGTGCTAGGCAGGACCCCTCTGACAGTTTGGGAAGGTCGAACCATGGGCCAGATAAATAACAGGAGCAGCTGAAGTAGAGGTGCAGTGGCGGATTTCTTCAAGGACATCAAGGCCAATATCAACAGGCTATGGAAAGCAGGAAGCACGCCCAGCATCTTTCAAAGAGAAAACTAAACCCCCGCCCCGGGTACTCCTGTTGCCGCTTAGACCCCAGACCATCCTAGAGAACTCTGGGTACCTTCAGCATAGTCACACGGTCTACAGCAGTGGTCTCCAACCTTTTCTTACAGTACGAGCTACTTCTACAAAGAAAATACTAATACCGGCAAGCTACCAAATCACAGTGGAAAATCTCACCAGCCGGGAAGAGAGTCCAGCTCTGGATATTTGCTGACTGGTGGGCTGGGATGAAGGTACGCCAATCGTTGCAATGGATTGACGATTGGCCACCACTAGTCTACGGGTAATTAACCAGCACTCAAACTGGGAAACGGCTTAGCAGCAGTTTCAGACCAGAGTAGGAGAAACCACAATGCACAAGCATTTTATCTAAATCTTCTTCCCTCCCATAAAAATATCATGGAAGTTCATCAAAGATTCATACACAGCCTGCATGTTTTTATAGGATGGAATGTAAGTGCAGCAAACAGAGATTAAGCTAGCAGTGTATGTACCAAGCAAGTCCACCTAGAAGACACACAGTAACAGCATTACGCTGTCCTGAAGGGACAGGTTTTACACTGTGCATTGTTTACCGTGACTATGTGTCCCATTCTGGGTACGGGCCGCAGCCCTCCACCTGGCCCGGGTGTTAATAGCCCATCAGCTGGCTATTAACAGGCCATTAATTTACAGTCAAGGGGCTCACAAGCCGAAGTGTTTAAAAAGCCGCAAGTTGCCGAGTGATTCAGACAGACAGTAACTTTCACCCAGGAGTTCTTGCTCAATACATGCTCATCTTTTGTGCCATATTAAATATGTCATAATTCTGTCTGTGCTGGAGCCGGTGGAATCAGCCTCCATTAAATCTTCCCGAAGAAGAGCTAAATTTAGCATTAGCCATCAAGCTATTACCAGCATTCCTTGCAGTGTTATACTGTAGAGTTGACAGTTTAACCCTGTAAATGAAACTCACCTGAGTAAGAGGGTGGGTCTCCAGCTGGAGTGTGTAAGGAAATGGACGGTGTGTACAGGAAGTAACCCCAGTCACTACTATAAAAATGTGCTGGTGTATAGAGAGATAGTTACTAATCAGAATACTACAGAAGAGGATAAAACACAGCCATTTGTCATGGTACAGAGAAAGAAACCATGAAACAGTGAAATGCTGGAATACAGATGCTTAATAATGTGCCTCTACTGTTCAGGCAGAAGGGTGAATGAAATGGACCTGCCGCATGTCGCATAGCCAGCTGCTAACCTCGGTCTCCTTTAAAGCAGTAAGAAAGGAGCGACTGGGCCTGCCAGCTGCATTGACACCAAATCATCCTGGGTGAATAACAGACTCCTGGGCCGAAGCATGGTCCTGGGATCCAGTGTCACACAGTGGTGGGAAGCGACTGAACCCGTCTCTCTCATCTCCAGAGACAGTGCGGCCTCTATACAGTTTACTACAAATACGCAGCTTCAGCTGAGGTCAGCATCTCTGCAATGGGATGGGGTCTGTGCTAAGGTCATGCAGATGTTACACTCTGTAAAATAAGAGGGCTGTGTGGCTCAGGGATGCTGCTAGAGATCTTAAACCCCTTAAGAGAATATCATATTCAGCCCCTAACCCAGCGCAATACAATTATGTCCCGAATTATTTAGGGCCCCAGTCACTCAAGGGCCCAAAGAATCGTCCAAACTTCCACCCCTTCACAGCCCCCGGCTGTGGCTTTGCAGGTTCAGATTCTGTGCCCATCATTAGTTGGACAGTACTCAGTCGGCAGAGTGGTCTCATCATCGGGTCCTTGTGCGAGGCACTTAGTGCCAGTTCATTCAGGGACTGGCTGACCCAGCCCGTTGAACTGCATGTGGCTTTGGATAAAACCATCGGCTAAATAAGATAATCAAAAATTGTGGGACTTCACAAACTCAAGGTAAAAAAGACAAAAACACGTCACTTACTAACACTTACCCTCTCATGTTATAGAAACAGAGGATAATCTCTTAAAGACATATTTTCACCCAGAATGGGTGACAGGGGACCCTGAAGTGGGAATGTGGAATTAAACTATTTGCTGAACTAGATTTGATTCCCTGGACAGTCCTGTCATTTGGTTTGGTTATCTAAGCTGTACTCATTCCACACTCACATGTACAATTTCTAGAATCACTGAATGGATCCCATGGAAATGTAAAAATTAACAAAAGTGTTTTACCTGAATGCTGTGGGTCATGATATGTAGCTCTGAAAGTAGCTACAATTAACAAGAACAGTATTTATAAATCAAAGTATTTTTAACTCCAATTCATTAACCACTAAGCAACAAAATACTGGCGAACAAGGGACTTTGTATTGAACGCTAGTGTGATTTTATGCACCATTAAACCTTCATATGTAAAACTGCTGTACATTGTGCTTATAAATTCCATTAAATACGTTTTAAGTGGAAGAATAGCAATGAGGTGCTGCCCATCTTTCACCCACAGAATGTTACTTATCGGGTCCATCCATGAAAACCTGCCCCTGCCTCTGAGCATCAGCACTCCCATCAGTCTGAGTGGGGTTTTTTTTTCCCAAACACATGTTTCAGTCTTTCAACAAAGTGCATAGCCACTGTGCCCAGAGCCACTGACACGCACAGATAAGACGAGCTCTCAGGTTCGATGGGGCTCCGGTGGTGCGGGTCCCCTCTGGAGAAGCTCAAGGGCGGGAGCACCTCAGTGTCAAACACCAAGGACATGCGGCAGCTCCCAATACCCGAACCAAAGTCACAGATGGAAGAGGCTGCAGTCACGCTGCTTCTCAAGAGCCCTGTCTGAGGGAGCTGACACAGATCAAAGCATGCACTTCACTTTGAAAGCGAGTCTTTATCAGCAGGAACAAAGAGCCACTGTGAAACTGCAACCACAGTGAACATCCCTGCCATTTTTATAAATATTATACAGCTTAAACACAGCTTCTTACTGCTCCTATACTTTTACACACCTGCTACGTTCATGTTGTAAAGTGATGATATGATGATAATAATATATTCAGCCACTATGGAAATGTTTAGCCAAACTTGGGAAATGTTTTTGAAAGTCTGTGAAAATCATTCAGAATATTAAGCTTATAATTGCAGCTTTTCAATTAAAAACCAGTTTATGAACAACCTGACATATAACATGTGTAGGCCTAATAATGTTGCTTCTGGTGTGATAAAACCCATTTTATTGATTTGATATCAATATTGCTGTAAGTATCTTCCCCAGTCAAATGTATTCAGTTATATGGAGTAAAGAAACAAAAAGAAAAAAGAAAAAGTACAAATACTTCATTACTGTACTTAAGCACATTTATGTTTTGGGATTTGCACTTCCGGATTTTAAATTATTGCTTATAACTTTTACTTTTTTACTTATAACTATAACTTTTACTTTCACAAAAAGGGACCAAGAGGGGTCAAAACAAAAGACAGGAAAGCTACATAGGAAGTAACAAAAACTAATTTTAGCACCAAGAACATCATAAATAAACACAAGCACATAATAAACCAGGGGAAACTAATAACTAAGATTTCCAACATAGCTGAAGCAAGAATCATAGTCACCACCGTAGGGATACACTGATTTAAGGAGCACAAAAGGGTTCCTGTAAATATTTCTGCTATTTTGCTTATCTAATGAGTACACTTGTATAATATTTTATGCGAAATGAGTCTCCAGACTGTGTATATGTGCGTCTGATGGGACTGATGAATCCGTCTTAGTGAGACGGGGTGGACGGTGCGCTTCCTGCTTTAACCCCTTTGTCAGCTTCACAGCCAGCCGCTCCAATTAAATGCAAAAAACCAACTACATGCCTCCTGACACGGCTTTTTTTGCAACATTGTCATTTGTTACAATATTTAGTCACCGCCGATCCATCGTTTACTTTTAAATCAGAGCACATCACTTGGTATAACACTCGGCACTAAGATAAAAGAGGGATGGGAAGATACCTTTGATGGACAGATAGCCTTTGATAAAGGGAACTCCCGTCAATGTCACAGATATGATGATATATGATATATCGGCAGAGCTATAGAAATTTCTTGCAGAAAATAATAAAATTAAATTAATTGGTGAGTGAATGCATGTGTAAAGCATGCTATAAAGTCACTAAGTCCGCCGATCTCATGTACGTCTGACCTGAAAATCTGTTTTAAAGCATCCTATAAACTCACCGATTGTTCTGATTTCCCGAATATCTTACATGAAAAGCCGTTTTAAGGCATGGTACAAACTCACCGATCGCACTGATCTCCTGCCGGGCGCTCAGCCGGTTTCTCTCGTCGGCAATCGCCCTCAGCATCCGCTGCAGAGACTGGTCCAGTTCCCCGTTTTCCTCCTCCTCTTCAGTGCCGACTGCCTTGCAGTAACTCTGAAAGGATGCCATTCCCAAACTGAGCTCATGACAGTCCCGGAAAGGGAGATATCGCCCGGGTGGGGTGCGTGCTGTTGGGAAGTCGACGGCAGGGGAGGGGCGCTGGAGATCCCCCTCCCTCCTGATCAGCAGAATAATCCCTAATATTTATTGCGGGCCGAGTGGTAATACTAGCCGGGCAGTGCAGCTGTCACCGCAGCGAGCCTCAGAGGCGCAGAGTGTGACCCGCTTCCGCCTGCCCTCCGACATCAACCGGCATCGCACCGGGAGCAGCCCTCACACTTCCTGCGAAGGGTTTAAAAGGGACGGGACCGCCCGTCCCCCCACTGTCACAAAATGTTGTGTTTACCAAATCACTTATCTAGCTCTTAAATGGCCGCCATCGTGACAGTACCGGACGCCGCTCTTTAAAGATACAGGATTTATATACAACGGCGGTCGCGCTTAAAACAGGGCTAGGCGTCTTCGGGTTGGGATCCCGCATTTAGTAAGTAAAAGGTGGGAAAGGTAAAAGGTGAAACGCCCTTAAGGGCTTCAAAGACCTTTCCCATGATTGCCATTCAAACGGGGATACATCGCCCCGGGGGATCAACTGCCCCCCACTGGTGCGATACTTATTCCAAAAACTCCAATTTAAATTACTTTATTCGGTGTACGGTTTCCACTAATTGCCTTTATGATACTGGTATAAGCGGCATTATAATGGTCGCAATAACATCCTAAACAGAATGTTTAGAGTAAGAACAAATGACATGCACCTGCTAACGGTGCATTATCTTTACACTTCAGTTTGTTAGAATATGTGTTTATTTAGAAATATATACATTAATACACAACTGAAGAGTGAAAGGCAGCTAATGTTTTGAGAAGGACATGGAAAAAATTAAATGTCTTTCACATGTCTTTTTATAGTTCAGGTTTATTTCAGTTTACTTCAGATTTAATGTGTTACCTAGTGACTCTGCTGCTGGCCATAGCTGAATCCTGTGGCACATAAAAATTGGAGCAGTTGAAAATGCATTTATAAAGTTCATGTACAGTGCATAAGCACAGCGCAAGTCAGCCACTGTTGATTGGAGGTCATCTTTGTGTGTGTGTGTGTGTATATGTATGTAT
>JABFEA020000001.1:28910174-28921401 GCA_019775915.2 Cyphomyrus plagiostoma
GGCCAACATTTCTAAAGAATGCTTTCAGCACCTTATTGAATCAATGCCACGTAGAATTAAGGCAGTTCTGAAGGCGAGAGGGGGTCAAACACCGTATTAGTATGGTGTTCCTAATAATCCTTTAGGTGAGTGTGTGTGTGTGTGTGTATATATATATATATTTGTGGAAAAAGTGTATGTGTACATTATTGCAGGGATGTCAAACTCCAGTCCTTGGGGGTCGAGCCCTGCACATTTTTGGTATCCCCTCATTTAACACACCTGATTTGCCTCCTTGAAACTATTTGTGCTACTTACCACCCAACTCTTAAGCCGAATCATTTGTGGTGGAACAGGAAAAGAACCAAGCTTCACAGGGCTCCGGCCGCCCAGGACTAGAGTTTGACATCCCTGCATTATTGTAAAGTGTATGGTGAAACAACACCTCTGCCCCCTCCAGGAACCAATACATTATCATTCACAAGAAGAGCACTGCACTAACAATGCAAAGGTCCTGTGTTAGACTTAGTTGCTTTGGATAAAACCTTCAGAAAAATGAGTAACTGTAACTTCTATCAATTCTTTGCAATTTACAGCTGTTAGTCAGCCTAGCTGTATGCTTTCAGACTGCAGAAGCAAACCTGCAAGATGGGAAGACATGCAAACTCAACATGCACAGAGGGCAGATAGAATCAAAAACCTTACCCCAGAGGTGTGAGGCAACAATGGTGCCCCAAAGAATACAAATTAAAAGGCCAAACCTGGAGATTTGATTACTGAAAATCAAAAGACGTTCTGTAAGTTGAGTTGGTGAAATGTACCGATGTGAAAGTCTCGTATAAGAAACACAGGCTAAAGGGAACAGGAATCCACACGGTGCTGCATAGTTTTGGCTTTCTGTCTTTTATTCAAAGCAAATGGCAAAACGGCTCATGCAAGGAACTACAAAACTGTAAATGCTCCCCTCAAGCTGCTGTACCCAGCCCACCGGGCATCAGGGGTACGCCTGCAGCAAGAGCCGCTTCTTCACCCAGCGTTACTTCTGCAGAGCAGGGAATGAACAAACAGAGGCTAAACTCTCAGAACGCTCATAGCACATGGCTAAAGCAACCGGGCCCTAGGGGCTGTGACCCAGGAAAATTCCTCAGGGTAACAATGATTTACACAAACTGCCCTGGCACGCGTACATGAGAGAGAGTCCGTTGAGATTTCGTGTGCTAAATGAAACCTCTCCTGATGTCTGAAGACCGGCTGCTTGAGGGCCTTATCGAACGGCGACCAATGGGAACTCCCATGTCAAGACTATGTTCCGGCTGTGGACCAATGGGGTCAAAGCGTGGGCGGGGCAAAAAGCTGTAAGGGATGTTGGGTCTCTGATCGTACTCTCCGCCGATAATGCCTGGGGGGTACAGGGGGTTGGGGCTATGAGAGAAGGGGTTGAAGGGTGTGGGCTGGGGGGGTATCGGGTGGAAGAGCCGGGTGCGCCGGAAGAGACTCTCCTCTCGTCGCAGCTTGTATTTCTTTTTGTAGAGCTGTGAGGAAAGCAATAGGTTAACAACTCAGAGTGAGAGCAAAGGCATTCACTGAAAACCAGCCATTGAATCACAGGCCACTAACAGGATGTCAGTTACTCACTTCCTTCCAGTCTGTTTCCCAAGCTCTGTTTGTTGGATCTGAAATGATAGAGCTGGCGTCATTCAGATCCTATAAAAGCTCCTTCTTACAAAAGATAATGCTGTCAAAATGTCCACCTTACCTCTGAAGTCACGCCGGTACAGGTGTCTCCAGAGGGAGGGGTCCATGGTGGCAATATTGAGGTCTCTGCACACGGCTGACAGGGACACCACAGACCCTACGTCCAGCAGACGCAGAACCCGCAGCAGCAGTTCCGGTGGAAGGGCTGTCAGCCCAAATACCGCCGGGAGGTTCATGGCTGGGGACACCAAGGTGCGACATTGAGCACACGGGGGTTCTACACAGCCCAAGCAGCAGCCAATCAACATGGTCTGGCAGGCCCATGTGACAATAATAAAACCCAACAAAAACTAAAAAACTGTTTACTGTTAAACGCACAGTAAAATATTGCAAAAGTTTACTTGTCTTTTCCGCATCCTTTGGTAACAGATCTGCAAGTCTAGCTGTACTTCCAGGGGGACTTTGTGCTGATGTATGGAAGACACAAGACTGACTCACCCTGCCTGGCGGAAGCGATCAGCGGGTAAGCAAGCTGGTCCTTAAAGAGACGAGACAGCTGCTTGAGGTCTCTGTACACCATGGCAGCACTTTCCCCTGCGACAGACAGACAGACAGACGGACGGAGAGGTGAAATCTTCTGGAAGCCTCTGGCCCTCCCCGGTATCATTCCTATATCCGTATGACATATCAGCCATAAGCTTGCTTACAGCCCATGTGAGGAAAGCAGGGTTCTCTGGTTTCGCTCTACCTGCAAGGCTTACCTGCCCAGGCGTCCGTCACATATGTTGACTGCTTCAGCAGCAGCTTCTTGGCATTTTCCACACCCTCTTTCATCTTCAGTGTGGCTGCAGAGAGCAGTTAGCCCATTGGGCAACACATTTAAAAGCCTGCTTCTCACAGGACAGGAGTCTAAAAGGTATTATACACACCAGCTAAAGAACTTGACCCAAAGTCACATGTTTTAGATCTGCTGTTGTATTCATGAGAAATTTATTAAAACAGTGCTGTATGGTGGGTGGATGGTATGGACTAGCAGTGTGTTTCCCAATCTGGTTCATAGAGACCCACAGACAGCCCACGTTTTTGCTACTGGAGCTCAGGGGGACCTAAAATGTGAACGTCTGTGGGTCCACGAGTACTGGGTTAGGAAGCACTGGTCCAGCAGTTTCAGAATATTGGGTGTGAATTGGGCTTCAGCTCAGTGAGTGTGGGGTTTGCCTGTTTGCTCTATGGGATGAATTGATGGATGGATGGATGGGTGTTATCTGTTGAATAAAAAATATTCAGATAAATCCAGTCCTTTTCAGAGATGGATAGTTCAGGTCCAGAAAGTAAAGAATCCAGACCAGGATCATGTTTCAACCAACCAGTTGAGTACTCTGTGACTGTAATTCTTCATGCTCAGCTGGTTAGTTGAAGCAAAATCTTGGTCAGGATTTTTACTTTCCTGACATGAAATTTATAGCCTGCTGTAAATAAACTGTAGCTCTCCACAATACAGTATGGGTAAAACCCCAGGTGGCTGGGGAGGATCACTGACACCCCAGCTGGTGAGGACAGCTCACCGTTGATGACGAGCATGCTCCCCATGGGCACAGCTGCCAGTGTGGCCAGGCTCTGCCCGCAGAGTGGGTGGGAGTACCGCAGCCTGTACACCCCTCCCTCGGCCCTCCAGCCAGGCGGCATCTCACTGGGCTTTCCCTCCGCATTCTGGGAGATGCAGAGAAAGCATAATCAGAGCTCTTGCTTACACAGCACATGTGGATTAGTGTCTTTTGGCTGGGGCATCTGCAGGCTCCCATGATGCACCATGGTTTTCTGGTAACCAGTGGAGACCATACTACCGGGGTTACATCCCTGGCACCAGTACACTACCTTTTGAATAATCAATCCCAAGTAGATGATATCAAATCACAGTGCTGCCAGTCACCAGGTCTGGTGGATCTGATGCTACAGCCATAGGCAGCCCTGTGGGCATCATTTCATCCAGGCTGCCAGAGATGTCCTGAGGCTATTTTACTTGCCTCCCCAAGGTCAGTGCTTTAGTGTCCCAGATTCACCACCTACCTGAGGGACAAAGCCCGTCTCAAGCATCAGAAGGTGGGAGGCCACCACAAGCGAGTCACATGGGCCTCGGCTCTGTGCCGCGTGGTGAAGCACCTCCAGCGAATGGGGCACCTCGCCCTCCCCGGCCTCAGCGCACAGCATGGGCTCCGGCGTGACAGGGGGTGACCCAGGCCCCTCCCCCGCACCGTCCTGCTCCTCTGTCCCCGTCACAAACCGGCAGCTGCTGCTGGATCGCATGACCTGAGACGCACAATAACACTCATCAGGGGCTTTTAAAATGAACCACTTTGACAAATGCATATATTAACCAAACATACTGGACTTTTACACACAGCTGCAGGCACACTGGATGTTACAGGAAGAAACTATATCGTCATTACTCAGTAATGCAGGCCCTATTAGATTGGCAGCACAGGCCCATGACTCAGCATGCTCACAATCACCCCCCCCCCCCCACACCGCCAGGTGGGCGGGGCCAGCATTACCACCGATTGCATCAGCTGTCTGCTGCTCTGGCATTGGTGAGGTTTTCCTTGCTGTAAGTGGGACAGCGTACATGGTGTGGGGAGCCTGACACACCTCAAATGCAGACTACTGCATTGTTAGAACAGCAGGTGGCATAGTGATTAAAGAGCTGAAGGTTGGCAGTAGAGCTGTCATGATTGCTCGATTATTAAAAAAGCATCAGTTAAAATTTGCCTTCTCGATTTCTTGCCAATATGGTGGAATGTAGATGGTGCACAGCTGATGAAGGTTCAAATGAAAAGTGAAAGCCTCCATTGCGTGTAAGCACTTCACATTAATAGTGAATAAAAATGCAGTCATCTCTCAGTATTGCAACTTGAATATCACCACAGAACATCTGCAATGCAAACAGACATTCGGGTTTGATGGACTCACCCATTATTGTGAGGTTAGCCACAGATAAATATAAGCTGTGTGCCATTTAGCTTCTCAGAGTAGCATAGCCTCTCTTTGTCATAACATTGACTTAAAATATTTTCAATATTATTATTATTATTATTATTATTAACAATAATAACAACAATAATAACAATAAATACTTTATTGTCCTTGCGGGGAAATTGTCTTTACGCTTCCCGACTCTTTACAGAGTAAGCTGCCCACAAAGGGAAACCACCCGTAGTGGTGCCCAGGCAGCTGGGGGTTAAGGGCCTTGCTCAAGGACCCGCAGTCAGGCTGAGGCTGTGTTCTATGATTCCTGAATGTTGCTGTTAAAATGAAGGATAGCCCTGCCTCTTATTATAACCATATAATATTTTTTTATGAGTGTATTGTCTCTCTTCAGGAGGGCTGAATGATACTGGCAAAAAATTACATTGCTATATTTCAAGTTTTGCAATATTTAGGAATTGAAAATTAAATATATAACCAAATAGAACTACCAACAGAGTCCATCAAATATGTTTGTGGTGTTGCCGTGACACGAAGCAGTGCACAAAAATCACTTGGTTTTTGCTCAATATCATTTCTCTGAGATACAAAATATTTCCACACAGCAGAAGACGAGTGTCTTTTTGTGACCAATTCTTCGTTTTGTGTGGAATTTGCATGTTCACCCTTATTTGGGCGTAGCTTTTCAGCAGATTCTTTGGTTTCCTTCCACAGTCCAAAAGCATTCTAGACTGGAGTGTTGCAGTGCCTAAACTGACTGCATGTGTGAGTGAGTGGGTGATTGGTCCCTACTTTGTTCCCATTGCAATGTATATATTATATAATTAAAAATGATTTGATTAATACTTAAATTAAGCTGTAGATTAATTGATTATTGATATAATTGATAGTGGTAGCCCTAGTTGGCAGATTTTTGAACTATTAAGCTGGGTTCTTTATAGATATTTTGCTGCAGCATTTCAAGTAATATATCTAAATTAATAAACTGGTGAGAATGTAAAGCCTGGTTCATACTTTACTTTTCCGTGTTATGTGTTATGTTACTTTTCTGTGCATGCAGGCTTTTGAGAACATACTAAAATTTATCCATTGGTGCAATGATATTCCCCCAGACCACCAGAGGGCACATGTGGGGAAATGGGTAAACTTGGGAGGTAATACTGTGATATTTTTGCTGGCACATTTAGCCAGGACCCACCTCCCACTCTGCAAATTTGATCGCCAAGATTTCAAAATGCCAGAAAACTGTTGCTTTTGAAAATACTTTACATCACATTATGTATTGAAAGTATGAAATATCAGATACCACCTAAAACTGTTAAACAGTTTAAAAACCATAATGTGAAAAAGTGAATAACAAATAAACTCATATGTTGCATACAAAAGCACAACACTAAAGCCCGTTGTATATGTAATGTTCTTATAGTGCAGAACATATAAAACAATGTATTTTTATCTTTGAATTTGCCTGCAGCAATTCTATTCATTGTCCAGTGTTTGGCCAATTTCTTTCCTTGAATTCATGCACCAGAAAAAGGTCTTTGTGCTCTTTCAGTAATGAGTTATATATGCAAGTGCTTCCATATCTCCTTGCACAACTGCTTATCAAATGTGTCCACATCTACAACTACTCTTCTTCTTCTGCCACCTACTGGAGGCACACAGTCAATTTCTCTCAATTTCTTGGTCTTCCATTTTTCCTCTTTTTGAATTATTGTGTTCAAATGATGTAAGAATGTAGTACAGCCATGCAAATCACCTTGGGGGACTGTGAAAGGCCCTATATAGAAATAAATTGAATTGAAATGAATTTCCTTGCACGAGCACAGTTGACATGCAACAATGCACAAAATGACTACCGGGATATGAAAATCTGGCATGCATGCGCACAGTCCGGCAGACACCCCTGATGATGAGGATTATGTGATAGCATGCAGAAAAACGAAGTATTGATTGGCCTTAAGTGGTTTTGACATTTATTATATCCCCATAATGCATGATTGTGCGTATATATGCCCATGTGATGGACTGGCATCCCATCAAGGGTGTACAGTAGCTTGCAGCCCAATATTGGCTGGTATAGGCTACAAGCCCCGATGTGACACTGAACAATATAGATCGATGACCTCCATTACCCATAAGCCATTTTATTTACAACTTGCCAGGCTAATGCTAGGCATACAGAGCATACCTCTCCTGAACCTTGAGTGGCTGGGGGCGGGCTCTCCACACACAGCTTTCTGGATTGGTCCACACTGCCGCTCTGGGAACCAGGGGGCGCCGTCGAGACCAGAGAGTCCGACTGGGCCAGAATAACGCATATCAAGTCCCCTGACACGATCCCACAGGAGGAGAGGCTCTGGCCAGAGTCAGTAAGGGGCTCCTTGCCGTTCAGTGAGAGTGTGAACACAGTGTCTGGGCTGCAGGGGACAAGAGGGGCCTAAAATCATCTCTCTCTCTCTCTGCAGCTCTCAAAAAGGATTTAATAGGTCAAGTGACAATTTTATTTGCCTAAATTCTTGTAATTTCATTGCGATAGGATATAAAACTAGCATACCTCCTGGAAGTGAAACAAACAGCCTCCACACTAGCTGTTATCAAAAATGAACACCTCAATATTTAAAGTGACACAAGGATCAAGCTTGGTTTAAAATGATAGTTTAAAATGCTTGCAGTCTGCAGACATATACCATCACTCACATGTCCTATCAAAGAATTGAAGAGAGTGACATTTGGCACAGTGATAAGCAAAGCAGAGAGGGAGCTCCCCATGGACCGTAATCCGCAGAGACAAACTAACCTAAGGCCGCAGGATGGGAGGAGGACCTCCATGACCTGCATGGACAGATCTGTGAGTGTGGGCTCATCTCCATCCAGGTCCAGGCAGCTCGTCTGTCTGTTCAGTCTCACACGGAGCTTCATGTTCCAGCTGCTGGGATACAGGATGTCAGAGAGGTCAAGTGGGGACACATGCATGTTTGGGAAGTGATTAAACAAAAGCAAATATACTTCAAGTTTTCTCCCTCAACAAAAGGCTGGAGGATTCACTGCCTCTGCATCTATTCAGGAACAGCATGACAAACAAACATCATCCTCCATCCTGCCACACACTCAACCTTTTGTGTTTTATTTCGAATTTCACATGGGACAAGGATCAGGTTAAAATATAACTTCTAATAATATAACGTAATACAAATTGCTGCAAAGAAATGCTCAGTCCTCTCTGTCCGAAAAAACAACATCACCCTAATTCCTTTGCTTGTTATTCCACCACACACCCTCCGAGTCTCACCGTCCACAAAGCTAGATCCTTGCCAGCCAGGCCCAAGCCATGGTTCTGTCCAACCTGCAGAACAATATCGCCCTGATAACCAGCATCCCTTCTAGCCAAGAAACACTCCAGCTGCCAGATAATCATGCTAAAACATACCCTGTCCTGACACATGTAAGGGCCATTCCTTTGCTAAACAGCACACACTGATCCCCTAGCACAGTGTAAATTCAGTTTCAGACTCTTAGCATTCCCAAAAAAGATTCTCATCTTTCTTTCTCTGCTAATTTTAATGCTTTCCAGATCAGATCACACTTCTCCATGCTATCCGTGCAGTCTGACCACAATAATGCTTTTGTGGAAAAAGCTCATCTCAACACCCAGTTCTTTCACCTCAAGAGAAGCAAACTTGACGTTCCTAATTAACTCATGAACGCAGCCATCTCTATAAACCTATAAACATATTCAGTCGGCGGTATCCTGGTACAGGCACAAGATAAAATTACTAAACAGTTTCATTTTCGTTTCTTTTCAGTTTTGCTAACTAGGCACAAACTGACCACCTTCAGACAAAATCAGAGTAAAATAAAAAATACAACCTGACGTACCTCAACCGGTGGGTTACATACGAGAAGAAAACCGTTAAAGGGAACATTAAGCATCACCATCAAGAAAATTTAAAATGGGAAAGTTCGTGAAACTCTACCGTACAGCCTCACATCGACTTACACCTAGTGAGCCAAATGCACTTACTTTTTTGATGACTACAACGGAAAGAAACGCTTCATTGATAAAGCATCAGCACTTGCACAATATTTCGGTCGGTCATAAAGGCGTATGGTAGTGTAAAATCCTGCGATGCTGTGTGTCGAAAAATAAACGCAGCTGCATGAACTCCAGAACCTACACATTGACAGCTTACAACTACGGAACCCGACGAGGGCCAAACAGTACGAATATCTTAAAGAGAAAACACCCTGGGTGTCAAGACATCAATGCATTACATGGGAAATCTAGGGAGAAAACTAATTTCTATAAGATATACCAGTTTTCTGTGTTCAGTGATTAATGACACACAATTTGCTTTCTTATCGAATAATGCATGTTGTGCTCAGTGTATTAACAGATTTAAACATTTTAGCAGATTTAAGCGTTTTACTTAAGGCTCACTCTGTTTGAACCTTCAGAATTTCCGTAGCCTGACACTGTAAATGAGCAGCTTCGATTGAAGAAGCGTCGTGAGTGGGTTTAGACACGCAGTCTGCCTGAGAGATTTGGTGTATTGGGCAATTGTTATTGTTTTGTTGGTAATTTTTATATGACTGATTGTTATAAAAATGAGTCGAAGCTACAATGATGAATTACAGTACCTGGACAAGATCGATCAAAATTGCTGGCGCATTCGGAAGGGATTTGTTCCCAATATGAAGGTGGGTAATTGTAACGTGGTCGGTCGCGTTACTTATGGTGTTGCTGTCGATTGATATAGTTAACCAGAGCTGCTAATGCGAGCTTTTGGGAAACGCACTGCAGGCTTGATGACACGTAAGACTCCGGAAGTATGCTCGTGTCCGCTTTCTTTGCGAAAACATCGGTTTCTATTTGTAAATGAATGTTTGTTTGTTCGTGAATGAGGTTTAGTTGAAATCTGAGTGAAAACTTAGGCGAAGTCAGCTTCTGTGGGTGAATTGCTTAAGTTTATACATGGCAGCCTTGATTTCCAGGTGGAAGGGGTTTTCTACGTGAACGATTCTCTCGAGAAGTTAATGTTTGAGGAGCTGCGTAATGCCAGCCGAGGTGGAGGTAATTGCTATTTACCAATTCTTCCCTATATCAGTTTTCATATCTAAAACGCCAAGTAGTTAATGGCTGTATTATTTATCTAAGCGTTAATTAAAATTGTGACGCAGGTGATCAGCGTGTGGGTTTTTTTCCCCCCAGGTTTTGGTGGATTCCTGCCAGCTATGAAGCAGATTGGGAACGTGGCGGCTCTCCCGGGAATAGTGCACGTAAGTCACTCTATAACAGTTGTCTCCAACTCCGGTCCTGGAGAGCTACTGTCCAGTAGGTTTTCGATCGTACCTGGTCTCTGATGAGTCACACCAGTTCTCAGGTAAATACCAGGAACTGGTGTAGCTCATCAGAAGCCAGGAAGGATAGAAAACTTACTGGAGAGTAGCTGTCCAGGACCGGAGTTGGAGACCCTTGCTCTAGAAAATATCCCATTTGAAAACTTGCTTACATTACTAATTTGATCTCCACTTCTTTGTCACCAGAAATCTATTGGTCTCCCTGATGTCCACTCCGGTTACGGCTTTGCCATAGGAAACATGGCTGCTTTTGACATGAGCGATCCCACTGCAGTTGTCTCACCGGGTATATCTTAATTGCACTTGTACCTTAACATAATCAATCAATTGTTGGTGAAGGGCTTTTTTTTTATTATTTTTAGAATCTATCCATACCCCATAATTTGCTATTTAAATTGTCCTTCGGGAGAAATGCAAAAAAATTTGTATTTAAAATAAATTTGCATTTTTTTTTTTGGAAGCAGGGCTATTTAAGATGTAAATGAGGCATATGTTCAGTAGGTATGATTTAATAGGCGATGACGAAATACAGCCTGTGCCACACTTATGAGTGACATCCAGCAAGCATGTTCTCTTGTCAGCTTATCTAATTGACTTTGACCTGGGTTGGGTTGGTGTCTCTGTCTCTGCAGGTGGTGTGGGATTCGACATCAACTGCGGTGTTCGTCTGCTGCGCACCAACTTGGACGAGGGCGACGTGCAGCCGGTGAAGGAGCAGCTGGCTCAGGCCCTGTTTGACCACATTCCTGTGGGTGTCGGCTCCAAGGGTGTCATCCCAATGGGTGCCAAGTAAGGAATGCTTCTTGACACCCAGCACCCGCTGGGGCCCAGCTCCACAGAGCTCGGCATCAGCTGTAATGGGCAGGGCAGTGTGAAGTGAGTCTTTATATCCATGGGGGGGGGTGTACAGCCTCTTGAGTCCACGTGTCACACACATTTGGAGCAGCTGAAGGTGCATCTGTGATGGGAGAAACAAGGCTCCAGCCCATGGTTTAGTGTGCTGTAGATCTGTCTGCTTCACCAGACAGTACCCACTACTTATCTAGGGCAGTGATGAGAGCAGTGGTGGCTTAAAGGTTAGGGAAGCGTACTTGTAAATGAGAGATTTCTGGTTCGAATTTCTGACCAGCGAAGCACCACTGAGGTACCCTGAGCAAGGTGCGGGGGGGGGGGGGGGGGGGGGGGGGGGGGGGGGGGGGGGGGGGGGGGG
>JABFEA020000001.1:28921501-28950876 GCA_019775915.2 Cyphomyrus plagiostoma
GATTTTTCTGGTTCGAATTTCTGTCCAGCGATGCACCACTGTGGTTCCCTGTGCAATGTGCACCCCCCCCCCCCCCCAAAGCACTGCTCCCTGGGTGCTGAGTTAGCTGCCCCCTGCTATGTCACGATGTCACATATGGGTTAAATGTAGAGGATGCAGTTTGTTGTTGTTGTGCACTGATCACCAAATTCTAAATGTTAACTTGTTTTTCTATCACAAATAAAGTATTAATATTCCTTGTTTAGAGGACTCAAAGGACACCTTAGAATGACTGATCAAAATCATTACAGTATCACATCTTTTTAGAAACTCTTATTTTCTCCAGTTCCATATGTAGTACTTCAAGGTACTTGTGCCCAAAGGACACTTTTTTTTTTTGTGGGGGGGATTGTAGACATGACATTTATTTTCCAGTTTCTGTGTGAGTTATGATCACTGGGTTTTTTTGACATGGTTATTTTCTGCTGTGGGTCATCTGCTCATCTGTGGCTCGCAGGGACCTAGAGGAGGCGCTGGAGATGGGGGTGGACTGGTCCCTGCGGGAGGGCTATGCCTGGGCGGAGGACAAGGAGCATTGTGAAGAGTATGGCCGCATGCTGCAGGCTGACCCCAATAAGGTCTCCTCCAAAGCTAAGAAGAGGGGGCTCCCCCAGGTACCGTCACACTGCCTTTCACATTGGCCCCCTCTGGTCCCCTGTATGCGGGGGCATATAAGGGTGTAAATCACTGGCCCCAAGGCGATTCAATGTTGGCTATTGAGGAAACTATTTGATGCATCAGGTATCTTTCATTTCTGTCAGAATTCAGTTTGATTATTTTTTTTATATAATTTCTATCCTGTAACTTCACTGAAGAAAAAAAAAAAAAAAAAAATGCACATTACTGTGGGAACTTAATTACGTGCTATTAAGGGAATGCAGTAAAATCCCGTTATAGCGGACTTCAAGGGACCTGACAAAACAGTCCGTTATATCCAGAGTTGCTGCCCAGTACACAACTACAGGACATCATTTACTCATGCCACACCTCAGCAGACATGCTTGTGGTATAGATTATACTGTACATGTAATAATCCAACTTTACCTGACCAGATGCGTGACTATTAATAATCCCGACTACGTACATATCTGTGCTGGATATCACTGGCACGCCACACGCCTTGTAGGCGGAGCCTGCATATGTTCATTATAGCCGAACAGAACTATAGCTAAAAGTAGCGCTGGGGACTAAATTGTTTCTGTTAAAAATTAAATTCCATTATAAGCGAGTCCGCTATAATGGGATTTTACTGTACAAAGAAAGCAGTATCTTGTTTTTCATTGTTATAATAAATTGTAGCAGGTTGGCACAGTGGTCTGTGCCTCCCTCAGTTTATCAGTGCCCTAGAGAAACACTGAGAGTAAGTCTGACTCACAGGTAGAGAAAAATACTGAAACCTAGTGTGCGAGGTGGTGAGGGCTGCATTCCAAATGAATCCCAGTACTTCACCAAAGAAAAGGAGAAACACAGAAAGCTAGCCAGCCACATTGAATGCGGGGACTGAGCCACTTAGCCAGCAGGCTGTCATAAATGGTACAGTCACTGGTAAATTAGAGCAACCACAGGGAGGCTAATGTCCATATCATATTAATATTTTCAATCCTTATTAATTCAACATTTGAAACCCTAAAGAACACCAGTGCAAAACTGTCAAAGGCTCAAGTACTGAACTGTACACAAAGTCAAAAGCATTTAAAAGCGCTCCTTGATTATAGCAGGCCAGTACTTCTAATTAGGGAATTAGCCTGCTAATTTTATGTCAATAAATCATAAATATTGGCCGGCAGTATTGGCCAAGATTGATGGATTGGATTGGGGGGGGGAAAGAATAACTGCTACGAAACAGGGGCAAGTTTCCAAAAATTTGCAACATAAAGACCATGCGGTAGCAGTTCCTTAATGAATGTTAACCTTCCCTTGCCATCCTTTGTTCCAGAAATTCTCTGCCACTACAACTTTGTCCCTCTACTTGAAACATGTGAATATGACAGTGCGCAACTTGGAAGTAGCAGAATTAATTTTTACCCCCAAAAATTGATTCTGACATTACAGATCGATATATTGAATCATCAAGATGCATCTTTACATCCGTATTGTATACTGTTGTACACAGGTTGACTCTTTTGGGCAATGCTTATTCTGCCATGCCCCTGCTGACCTTTAATTGGTATGGTGCTGGCAGTGGCAGTCTGGCTGTACATTAAGGATAAGTGAATATTAATCAGGTAATAATGGGTTCCCTTTTCCAGCTAGGGACGTTAGGTGCAGGGAACCACTATGCTGAAATACAAGTGGTGGATGAAATCTACAATGACTACGCTGCCAAGAAGATGGGCATCGACCATAAGGGACAGATTTGTGTGATGATCCACAGTGGCAGCCGTGGCCTGGGGCACCAGGTAGCCACAGGTAGGTCCACATTCTTCTGGAAGCTCCTCACAGCTTTCTTCTGTATTCCTCTTTGGATCATTTGAACAAAGTTAATTCGGCCACCAGACATGTGATGCTGACCTGAATTGTAGTGCAAATTCTCACCCTTTTTGCTTGGTGTCTGTAGAGATGGACCAACTGAGAGGTTTTTGGATGAGCAAAGCTCTCCTGTTGGTTCTGGAAAGCTGGTCAAACTTCAAGATGTTGTTGAATTTCTGTGCCTGTCAGATGCTCTGGTTGCCATGGAGAAGGCCATGAAGAGGGATAATATTGTAGTCAATGACAGACAGCTGGCATGTGCTCACATTGGGTCCCCAGAAGGTCAGGACTACCTGAAGGGAATGGCGGCCGCTGGCAATTATGCCTGGGTAAACCGCTCCTCCATGACCTTCCTGACCAGACAGGTAGGTGGGACTTAAGGACCTCTGAATCATGTCATTGGGATATCAGTGCATCAGTTAAATAATTATATTCCTCGTGACAATATTTATTTGAAATACTTTGATCTTTGGAGATATTAATCAAATAAGAGATTCTTCTTTGATTTCATTGTGGCAGTTTTTCTTTTTCCCTTTTTCCTCCAGGCCTTCTCCAAGGTGTTTGGCACCACTCCTGATGACCTGGACATGCATGTCATCTATGATGTGTCACACAACATTGCCAAGGTGGAGGAGCACATGGTGGACGGCAAGCAGAAGACCCTGCTGGTGCATCGCAAGGGCTCCACCCGTGCATTCCCCCCCCACCATCCACTCATCCCCGTCGACTACCAGGTAGAATGAGTGGAACATAAGTCCCACCTTAAGAGTAGAAATGACGACCTGCTGAATATTGATTGAGGTTGTAGCATAGCAATGACAGTTTGGAAAGCTGTATTAAAATATAGGTTTGTTAGTTTGTCCTTTTAATATAAAGTAGGTATTTCAGCTTACAGGGTAATTTGGGGGTTGGTGGCAGGATTGGCACTCCAGCCACCGGGGGGGGACTCCCACTGGTCCAAACAGACAAGCGTGGTGCTGAGGTATCACCCACCTCACAGTTGGACTTAACACCTCAGGGATGAGAACCTATTGTGTGGTGGGTGCTGTAATCACCCTGTAATGTGCTGTAATCAGCATGTGCCCCTTACCTATATTAAAATATGACAGTCAAACTAATGACATTTGGAAGGTTTCAGCCTGCACCCTCAATTACGCAGGTTGTGGGAGAACATATGGAGAATGTTTCAAAATGTACAACCAGCAAATGTTCAGGTCAGGGCTCAGCAAACTCTAGGCTTCCACAGTCCTGTCAGTCAGGTGGCTGTCTGAAGAATTTCAGTTAAGTCGTGATGAACAGCAGCAGAGCTGGACAGAGAATCTACTCATGGTTAGAGGATTAGAGTTACTGAGTCATCCATCCAGCCTGACATGTCCCAGACCCGGGTGCATTTACTCTCTGCATTCTCACCCTTCTTTCCCTCTCACCAGCTGACCGGACAGCCTGTGCTGATCGGCGGAACCATGGGCACCTGCAGCTACGTCCTGACGGGCACCGAACAGGGAATGACAGAAACGTTTGGCACCACCTGCCACGGCGCCGTGAGTCCAGGCTCTGCCCCTGCCCTTTACCTGTTCTGGGCCATGCTGGAATCTTATCTGACTGCCTCTCCTCTTCTCTCCACCCTAAGGGTCGCGCTCTGTCCCGGGCCAAGTCACGCCGCAACTTGGACTTCCAGGATGTGCTGGACCAGCTCGCTGACAAGGGCATCGCTATTAGAGTTGCCTCACCCAAACTGGTGATGGAGGAGGTATACCCATTTCGCCGGAACTTGGCTGCGCATGCCAATGGCTGCCGTACGTCATAGCCAAAGCAGATCCAGTATTTAGCTGCTAACGTTTGCTTTTTACTCCTTATAGGCTCCTGAATCATACAAGAATGTGACCGACGTGGTTAACACGTGCCACGATGCTGGAATCAGCAAGAAGGCCATCAAGCTGAGGCCCATCGCGGTGATTAAAGGGTAAAGGTTGTGCCCCTGCTATAAACGGGGCAGGCACCCAATCCAGAGAGGGCTCCGTGCATGAGCTAGCGGCGGCTACAGGCTAGGAATGACAGGGACAGCAGGGTTCCCATCCAGGATCAGTTTTTGATCTAGTAAGCCCAGCTGAGCACTTTGATTTAAATGCACATGTTTACTTGGTTTAAACGAAGTTAGTAGAATGAGGAAATTCTTGGTTTTCTTAAAAAAAAAAAAAAACTGTATATAGACAGATACTGAATTGACCTTCATTTTGTGATGGCAGATGAAAGAAAAAAATAAAAACATGTAAAATTTAAGTCAGCTTTTTTTGTCAATTTTTTTTAAAATTGACATGCAGGCCATAAGTTTTTTTTTTTTTTTTTTTTTTTTTAAAAGCTATATTCATTACTCCGATGCCATTTTTGATGAAACGCTTCCTTTTCTGGAGCTTTAAAACAAGTGCTAAGACTTCAGATAAACAGAATAGTGGGGTGTGCTCTGAGGGATTTATGTATCCAGAGTTAAGTCAATAGAGCTGTTTTAGTTAACCCTAATTGCTGTAGTCAGTGTTAAATAGTTTTATGACTGTGTGTTTACATAAAAGGGCCAGTGTTGGCATTGCAAACTAAGGCATCCTACATTTGCCCCCGGGCAAGCATAATCCACCCCTGGCACAGGGTAGGAAATGAAGCAGCACCAAATAAAGCTAAGATTTCCATATACTGATAAGAACGCAACATACCTGTAATGGAATTCTTGATCTGAGTTACCTCACCTGTTATACAGTAACTAAAATAGAACATATGAAAAATATAATGAATATATAATTTGAAAAAAGCTAGTGCTGTGCAATGTAAACTTTAAGAAACAATGTAAAAAAAAGTTTTGGCTCATACACGAATCTGAAGCTGTTTTATCAGGCAAATCTGTTTTGACACACCAATAAACCAGTGATAGCAAACAGTAGATAGTGCCCTGGATTTGTTCCTCTACCCCTTTTCCCGCTCTCGTCCCAATATGCAATGCCCAACATACAATGCATTCCCTTTGTGTCAAAGTAGCAGCATGGATGTTATAAAAAGGATTCGACTTTGGTAATATGGAACTTGTTTGGATTTTCCAAAATTGACACAGCACAAACAAAAAAATATAAGATTTGTAAAGATAAGCTTGAGGATGGCAATGTAACTAGCCTTTTTTACCACCTCAAATAAAACACCCAAAAGTATGCCAGGCATGTTTTTCCAGCTTATTACCTTATAGGGATACATTTTTAAAAATAATGTAATTTTTGTTGCACTGTTTAGTGCTCAGTAACTTGCAAAATAGTCTTTAAAATGAACATGGAGAAGAATCATGATGAGATCATGATCATTCCAGAAAAAAACTGATTTTTGCCATTTTGTCCACCCCCACTCTACGCGCATGTAGCTGAAGCTGGCAATAAGACACTTTGACTTCAGGCACCCACTAGGTCCTAATATTTCTCCTCCATGAGGGTGGCCATAACATTGTCAACATACAGGTTGTCTCCTTGGATCTCTGGAGGATTGCGGACACCTGTTTGAAATCCCCAGTGCTAAGGTAACACCTGCTGGGATGTGAAGTTTTAGAAAGGTATGATTTTCATTGGCCATGACTGTTAGATTCCAGATGGGAATGTGGACTGTGCCCATGTTCTCCATGCGACATGTGCACTGAAACCTTGGGTAACACAGCCCATCCTTTCCTATTTACAATTATCAAAAACATTTAATTGGACAGGTCAGGCCCATGCCCCCCTCCCTCAGGGCCTTTCCTGTTTGTGAATAAAATTTAAATATGAAAATAACTCAGACCATATTGTCCTGGCTTTACACACTGCGCTACCTTTTAGTTTAGAACACTCCATTATTTTAAATTTACTGGTAACAGATAAGGTCCAGAAACAAGGTGGATGGACTCAGTCATCGCAATAACAAGCATGTTATCAGGAAGATCCATCAATGTGGGCAGCAGAAGTCAACACGTTGTGTACTCATACTTCAGTTCCATGATCAAGCACAGCAAATAAACTAATACAGTTGGCATTTTTAAATGTTTAAAAACTGATAAATTTCTATAATCAGTCTCAGTAGCGTTTTGCCAGATTTTAGATGACCATATGTAGTCAGTCAGTCCTGCACCGGGTCGGGTACCCGCAGATAATTGCAGAAACGGGCAGATTTTAATTTTCTGGAATTTTACGGGCAGGTAATTCATTACACACGGGCGGGTAGCAGGTCAATCAAAACAGTGTGGTTCAAAACAGTGTGTTCAGTATGTCGGGGGTACCTTATGGTGCTTTTAATTATTTAACCACCGACAAACATTCACATACACGTCCAAATCCTTGCCGAAGCGTGTTGTGTTCTCTCTTTCACACTCGTCACAGTAGGGATAGCTGAGTTCTAACCTATTTGATTTAGTGTTAGACTTTGTTTCAATTCAAAACTCACGTAGGCCTAGTGCTTGTCATGGTGAGAGATGCATAGTAAAGTAATTGTGCGTAATTTATCATGGGTACGGGCGGGTAATGGCCAGAATGTTAACAGGCCTGGGCGAGTGTGGATTTCACTTTCAAATAATCATGGGTGGACGGCCGGGTGTGGTGCTGTACAGTGCGGGTGGGTGCAGGACTCTGTAGTCAGTGAACATGGCACTGATTTGCATGGCACAATGGTCAGATGAGAAGCATCTAATCCCACCTATACACAGTGTGTACAAAAGGATCTTAGATGGGTGCTTTGTTGAGTTGCAGTCAACATTACTTAGTGATGGTATTCAGCTCAAATATATCCCCAAGTTTTGGTTTTATTCTATTACATTAAGGTTCTTGACCATTAAAACGGTTGATTTTTTTTTTTTGTTGCTCAAACAAAAGAGTTTCAAAAACATGTTGGTCAAAATCGTCAGTTTTAATTGTTCAACCATCACCTATTTAGAAGAGCTGGGTTGAAATACAGGGGATCAGTCATATCAGAATGTGCATTCCATTCCTTTCCATGTCCAGGTACAATGAAATATGGCACCATGATAAATGTCAGTAATCCTGTCATGATTCTGCTTCCTCCAAATGTCCCATCTATTAACACACATTCAAATAGCAAAACTGACTTCATTGGTCACATGACACTGCTGGGGAATCCCTTGAAAATAGGAACTAATGAGAACTAATTGTAAAATTCAAAAGTGCAGTAACTTGATTACTGCTAACCATTAAAATTTCAATCTGACTTTTTTTCCTTTTTGCCCAAATTTCAAAAAATTAAACCATTTGGCTAAATTAAGACATTCAAATCTGGCTCACTTCCTGTAACAGGAATACACTTTTTTTTTTTTTTACAAATAAAACATAGCAGTATGCAAATCGAGCCCCTCCAAACATGTTTTGCGACTTGTATCAAATTTTTTTTTTTTTTTAACAGTCTTTCATAGTTAGTAGGCAAAACGTTCACGTAGGTGAGGTTTGTACAAAGCACAAAGATCGAATGATAAAAATGGCAGGACTCTTTGCTATTGCCGTCAAATCTCAGACCACATCCAAAGCCAGAAATGTGCAGATCACATCACAAGCCGCTAATGCACGTGCTATGGGTCACATGTCTCCCATTGGGGTGCACTCACGTTTATGGTGCAGATGGGAGATTAAGTGAAGTGGAACGTAATGCCTCTCCTTAGCTTCCTGGGTGATATTAAATGACTAATGTTATGCTTTTGGTTCACTGTCCAGGTACATGGATAACACTATAGGTCCTCAAGTGTACGCAAGGACCATTCACTCCTTATATAATCCTAGAAATGTGAAAATTACACTGTAAAAATATAATACATAATCCATAAACAAATCTATGGTTTATTCAAGGAAAATATATACCAGTAAATACTACTGAGTTCTGAAGGAGGGACATGCAAAACTATTTTGGCTGAAATAATATTCAGTTAGACAGACGGAAATTACACACTGCAGCCACAAGCATCCAAGAATCATGTCATTCTGGCCAAAACAAAAATTTCCTGCTTCAAAACATAAAATCTGTATCATTAAATAAATGTCCTGAAAAAAGGCTCCTTATATTACAAATCTGCAAGTTTAAAGGGAGAAGCCCATTTAGCCTCAGCCTATTTTATCAGACCTATAAATCCAACCCTCCTCCTGGCAAAAATAATCTATTTATGCCCCTCCCAGCCCCCCAGGTAATGGGATGTACAGCTTGTCATCTCTCTTAATTCTGTCCTGCCTAACCCTCATACAATCTCCTTCCTGTACCTTCCCTTTCCTCCAATAGTCCACAGTTTTATTCCTGCCTTGCAAATAGGCTGAGCCACCAGCCAACGGCCCACAAGGCACCGACCAGGTCAAGGCCCCACTGGGCACATGTGGACTGAGGCAGTGGCCCAGCCTTCGCTGCCCGTCCTCCTCCACTGCCAGCCTCCACACGACAGGATTGGGTTTCGTTATGCAAATTTTTAAGTGCAAAAGCGAGTCCAATGCTTGCCTCCTCTTCCTCTTTTCGAAAGGGCACTGACCCCCTCTTCCTCAGGTGTCCCCCTCCCCCCATGTCCCTCTTCCTTGGAATTTTCAGTATTACAGTTTGGCTCGCTGAAAGAACGCCTGTCAGAAGAGAGAGGGGTCAGAAAACATTACCACTACTGGTGTCTTGGCGGGCCGGTTGGCATTGGGGACGGGGGGCTAAGCTGGGGATCTGTGCTAATCGTACCTTTATGTAATTCTTGAAGACCTTTGAATCTGGCTGCTGAAGAACCTGGCAGAGCTCCTGAAATGGACGGATCATTTAGACATGACTAGCACAACCTGGGATTGTTTCCTGTTCGGACAGAGCCATACCTGAATGATGTCTGGGGTAACCTGCAACGAGGGCAGGTACTCCTGCTGTAGGTACTGAATGAACTCTGGTCCCTGCAAACACATTGACATTAAGTTCCAGTCAATGGAGACCAACACTTCAATACTCCCACAAACTCCATTTTAACCCTCTGGAGTCAACGGTATCGTGGACGACGCCGAATAAGTTTCTTGTGTATTTCAGTTCATAACTCGCTGAAATCTTATTATAGAAACGTGAAAAAAAAACGCTGACTAAATCCGTAATCTGGCTTCTATTCAAAACATCTATTGTAGGAAGTATTAAAGTTTTTTAAATTAGGTTAAAAATCGGCAAAAAAATTAAACCATGTCACCTTACTTTGTTTTACTTGCATCGCGGGCGTGTAGTACCGCTGTCACCCGAAGATCGCTATTCACATTCTAAATAGCCACATTAGTGAGTATTCAGATCACATTTGCATTGTAATTTGGTGAACAGCGCAATGGTGAAACACAATCCAGATACATCCTCGTCAGCGCCATAAAAGGGGGCTAGAGAAGTGGCCAGGTGTCAATGGCTCATTCATACACACGAGAGTTGCTACATATTCAATGAAAGGAGCCAGAAATAGTGATATGAGTTCGGGTTTTTTTATTTATCCATACAACTGAATGTTGCAACTACACCATTTGGTCATCTTCATGTAGCCAAGACTTTGGTGATCAGATATCTGGGATCGAAACAAACTGCCAGCATTGCTTACTATGTACTTTTATTATGTTTCTGCAAGTGTTCCAAACTGCATTTTGCAATGTTTGTACTTTGATGTCAAATAGAATAAACATAAATCTGACATATTTACAAAGTACACTAACATAAAGATGAGTTTAGTGCCAAAACAAATAAGAATTTATTTGCCATAAATTAAGTTTATGATATTGAATGAAATGTGTGACCATGCCCCAGGCAGTGAATGTGGGTTCCCTACCCCTAGACTCCAGAGGGTTAAATTAAGTGTCCATCTTTTAGGGGTTTGGGGGAAAATCAACTCTGTTACAAATCTCAGTTCTTTGAGATGGCATACATTTGGAAATTATATCCATTTTTAAATATGAATTTCAATGCAGGTTGCTACAATTATGCTGTTCACATTTGTTACTGTTATCATGAATGAGCAATGTGCAGAGACTATTCCAGCACCGTTTCAGTTTAAGTCCAAATTTTGTGCCAACTTAGGTCTAGGTGTCTGTTTACCATACTGGATCCAGAGTATCACAATCTAAGAGCAAACATTCAATGTCACCCTCACCCTTTTCAGATGAATCATCTTCAGTGTCAGGGCACACTCAGACAACGTCTGAAATGCAAAGTCATGTGTCAGGGATAATTATAAGATGCAAAATTATGGTAAAGCCTTGCGCCCCAAAGTTTATATCTGACAAACTGATGACGTACCAACATGGTTTGGGCATCAGACAGGTCAAAGGTCGGCTTGAGAGGAGCCAGGAAGCAGGCTGGGACAATGTGTTTATAGATGAAGTCTGGAAACCCCACTAATCCATCTTTTCCCCCTGTAAAGAGAAGGAATTAGGAGCATATCCACCAACCTCACTGTGTAACCCTGTATACATTGGCTAGAAGGATTTGGCCTCATCCATTGAGTTTAAATTGCTGTTTCCTCCCTAAACATATACAGAAACAAACATATACAATACTGTTATAGGTATTTGGCATTAATGTTTATGGATTACTAAAACGTCAAGAAAAATGCACTATTCTATAAATAGTTTAAAACCTATTTAGAAATATGCAAGTAAGGCCCAGCTGAGTAAGGTGATGTTTCTTACCCCAAAGCTCTACCAGTTTGGAGAGGATGATGAAGCAGGTTTTCTGTGCTATGGGGTCAGGGATGTCGACAGCCCCCTGGATTATGGTGAAGAGGACCCTCTCGATGTTTTCCAGCTCTGGACAGACATATAATCCAGAAAACATCAACCGTATGCACAGGCCAAGATCAGAGGTGACGGGCAGGGCCAAGCGATGAAGGACCCCGATGGCGTAGAGCGGTGTTTCCCAAGCCGGTCCCGGATTGGGAAACACTGGTTTAGAGGCTTCTAGGTCAAGCCACAGGACTTCTTACTGGTGCACCTTTAAGTGAGTTCTGCAAGCCTTTATTAAAAAGGCCATCTTACAAACTATTTATACAGTAATCCCTTCACATTCCCGATTTTGGTTATTTGTGATTCGGCCGGGAAGTGTAAAAACGGGAGTATTTTTGGAGCTCGCTGAAAGATTGTAGGAAGTCATACGACGCGCAAGCCAAAAGCAATAATAAAAATTTAGATCACATAAAAGCATATAATGCACAAATGCTCGCAATATTGCTTAGTATATATATTTTATATTAAGTCTCATTTACAGCATTTGGCCAGTTACATTTAGACGCCCTTAGCCAGAGCGACTTACATAAGTGCTTTAAGACTCTACAATGAATTTTCCCGATACTAGCTCGATAAAACAAAGTCTATGAATACCAGTCAAACTAACTTTTTTTTTTTTTTTTTTTTTAAAATAAGGAAAGACAGTTCGGAGTATAATACCAGAAGTCTCCATACATCTTTGTCTCGGCATCCAGCCTTACTCTTGTAACTTTGTCACTTTGGAATCTCACAGTTTCTCACAGTAATCATTAAACTTTTCAGTGCCATTAATTTTGCATTTTAATGGAGTCCAAAGCACAGTGCTCTCAGTGGTAATTTTGCACATAAGGGCATAATTTAGATTTGTATATTATATAAAAAAGGTCTTGATTGGAAACGACAGTAATTTGACATGCAAAGGGCACTGGAATTGCAGTTAATATCTCGTTTGCGCTGTGTGCTGGGCCAAACATACATGTTTCATGTTATGAGAAATTAAACTGCACCTGATGTGTAGGTAAATGACGACCTTGAATGGCGCTCTAGCTCTGCTGGCTGACAGGGGGAGACTGAATATGGATGTAACTGCTGTTTCATTCTGCTCATACTTAACTCGTTTCACTAGGTTCACAAGAAACATGTATGTGTACTGTAATTGTAGCAACGACAGTTACAGTATAATTATCAATACTTATGCAAAAGGACAATTTTTCCAATTTATCATGATAAACAATCATCCCTTTGAAAGGTTTACTCCCATTATCAGGTTAATTGAAAACTGAATACTGTATGAATGGAGATATATGAGCAGCTCAGGCCCTTGCGGACATTTTACGACAGAAGTGAAAGGCCCTGTTCCAAGGGAGCAAGTCAGATAAAAGCAAGGCAGATGAAGGACAAAGACGAGCGAATGAGAAACATCTGTCGAGTTCATGTAGGGACATCACCCACAGAACAGGCATAAAATGGATGTTGATTTGAGAGTGGGGGCTCTTCTCATTTGCATGTGGGGTACCCCTGTTCCAAATGGGAACCTTCTCCTATTCTAATCATTTGCATTTTATGTCCATTCAGAATTTATGACTTCTACACTATTTGTTTAGAGACTGATAATAGACAGACTGTGTTATTGGTCAGACTGTTACAGCTAGGGAAAACCAAACATTGTTCGTGAATTTTCCACCCCTAACCCTTGTGAATGGGTTACTGTACAGTCTGGTAAAGTGATTGCTAACCTGCTAAAACATGATATACAGC
The DNA here is from genome assembly GCA_019775915.2 of Cyphomyrus plagiostoma. Lineage (NCBI taxonomy): Eukaryota > Metazoa > Chordata > Actinopteri > Osteoglossiformes > Mormyridae > Cyphomyrus > Cyphomyrus plagiostoma. The sequence continues at coordinate 28,934,497 of JABFEA020000001.1, forward strand.
AACCAAATCAACCAATAAAAAGTGAGCTATGTTTCAGGACTGATCCGTCTATAGCCATGAGCTAACCCCACTCCTGAAGGCAGGAAGGAGGCGTCTTATCAGAATGCTGAATACCACGATTCAAGAATGGCTTCTCCCAGGCTGTCTGAAACAGCAGCTAATTCTGGACCAGTGCTGTTATGGTTTTGATTTTTTAGATTTGTTTTTAAATTAATTGAAAATATTAAATTTCAACATACATTTGAAATACAGTTTAGTTTTGTGTTATTTTATTAGCTTTCATTTAAGTTATATTTCTATTCACATTTAATGCACTTTAGTCAAGTAATTTTATTTTTAGGGATAGACAATTATAGAACTATTTTACAAGGGTGTGCCTGAAAACTACACATTATTTTGTCATATCCTCAAAATGAACAAAACACATTTCAGGTGTTAATGGTAGTTAAAGAAACCAATCATTACTTTAGCTAAATAGCATTAAAAATGCAAATATTTGATGTAAATTTTACTTCAGCAAGTTTTAGAAGCAACATTTCACTTAATGGAAAGTGAAATGTGATCTTAAGTCTTTAATTTTCATATTTTATTTAAAAAGTTCACTCAGATTTAGTTTTAGTTAACGGTAACCCTGTTCTGGATCACTACAATATTACTTACACCTGAATTTTGCTACATTTATTACAATGTCTGTAAAAAGTTACTCCTCCGCCTCTATTTCTATGAGCTGCTCTTTATACTGGCTGTGGCTAGATGACTAAGCACTCTCTCACTCGCTCACAGCCAATAGGAGCCCTCAAAGCTGGACCGTTTCATTTGCTCACCCTGGTTGCCCATGACCTCATTCATGCCGCTGCTGACCACAGTCTGAATGAAAGTGAAGTAGCTCCTCCTCAGCATCTGTTTTTCCAGAGCTGCCGTCTGGTCATTATCCTCAGCCGGCCGGGCCAGCACCTCGAAGATGGCCTGCACCAGTGGCATGAAGGCCTGCTGGAGGAACGGTGATACCTGGGCCTGTGGGGAAGGAGCAGGGGCCATTGCTGATGCAGCTGAGGAGGGTAGCCATGAAGTCATATGCTCCCTCCTCAGTAATGGTGCCATTTGCAGTGCTCCTGTCAGGCCTTGAACATCCTGAGCTCATGCCCACATGGATGTGGGTCAGTCATAATTCACACTGCACCAGACCTTCATCAGGGAAGCAACAAGAACCTAGACAGCAGCTTAAGTATATTTATGGCTATGTAAACTTGGTAGGGGTTTCCTTGAAAATGCCAGTAAACAAACAGAGCTGAAAATGGATTTCTCTTAGCACTTAAAACCTATCCACTTTAAAGATGTTGCCTTTGATGGCCACATGGTGGCAACATTTCGCAGGATTCACCTTGAACTTGGCAGTGATCTGGTTGATTAGGGGGATGAACTCTTGCAGGTCCTTGGCCTCGCAGTCCTTGAGCATGTGCTCCGAGGCAGAGGGGATGAAGGGCAGCACTTCTTCCTCTAGGCATATAATCATGCGGTGCAAAAAGGTGCGCACCCCACTCCGCAGCACCTCCTTCTGGACGGGGCAGCTCAGCGCAGGCAGGAAGGTCTGCAGGCAGTCACGGTAGACCTCAGAGCAGCCGCATTGCTTCACCGTCTGCTTGTTGCTGAAGGCCTTGCTGGTGCGGCTGTGTGGGCAGACAGGAAATCGGAGGTCAGGCATTGTGCGGCATGGTGCCGTGGTGAGACATATCCCTGCCAGCAGCATGCAAACCTCAGCTCCACCACAAACAATCTCCTCAGCAGCATACCGAGGCTTCTAAAGACTCACGGTGAAGAGGCCATCAAGACCTCCAGCCAAACCAGAACAGCACAAACTACCAACTTAGTTTGCCAGTCTCCACTGTCACCACTGGTAAAACAACCAACCAAGCAGCTCTGACAAACACCATATCACCCAAGACAAAGGGTTCAGCTAAGCAATTCACAAAAGACGAGAGCGGCCTTTGGACACGAGCGAGGTGCCATCGCGGCCGGTACTACCTGGCGAAGCCCACGGCGTGGTTCAGGCAGTCGGCCAGGCCGGCCTGCCGCTCCTCATCCTGCTCCAGCAGCAGCTTCCCCAGCAGCAGCTTGAAGGCACCCAGAAGAGGTTCCAGAAGGTTCTTCATGAGAACCTGTTTCCTCTCCACGGGGTACTCGCTGTTCACAATGAGCACACCAGCCGTCTCGTAAATGAAGAGCTGGTCATCGCTGGTCAGCAGGGCTAGATAGCCATTCTCCTGATGTGAGGGCAGAAGGGCTTAGACAGTTACACACTGACAGTGAAGCACTTCTCCGCAAACAACCGAACAAAGTTTAGAACGCCATATTCAGTGAAAGCACATCACAGAAACTACATAAATGGTCTTTCATACAATTTAGTCACTGAGAATACTGCAACTGTAAGAACTTGATGACCTTCTCAACCATATTGCTGTAAAGGTCAGCTCTTCCCGTTTTGACTTACAGGGGGTGAAAGTTCCAGGAGGTCCTGTATCCGACTGAGGATGTCTTCGATGAAAGCACTCATGTGCTTACTACATGGAGGAGCCAGGAAAAAGGAAATCATTCAGAGAATCGTTTGCAGAAGAGGAGGCTTGCTTTTTCAATGCGATCTCTCGCATTATTAACATCACAAGGCTGCACATACTGCAAGGTCTTGACGTATCTCGAGAAGAGGTAGGCCACCCTGCTCCTCACTTTTGGGCTGCTGTGCCTTAGGCCACGATGGTCCAAGAATGCCATCTAGACGAGGAGGAAATATAGTTTCGTGCTACTTTCACCACATCAATGTGCTTCAAAATATAAAGAGCCCTTAAATACCACCACACAGTATTCAGCAACATTAAGAGAGGGTAGAGCTACGAGCTACACACTACAGAGTGGCTGGTTAGGACAACACCCACCAGGACATTTGGAATGTGTTGAGGCTCCACGATGAAGAACTTGTCATAGCGGACAACAGTCTCAAAGAACTCCAGAGTCACAGAAGTGTGCTGGTACTCACTGACTCCACAAGTGACCAGCTGAGTAAGACAGAGTAGGGACATGTCAAAGTTAACACCCTGCCTTACCATTACAGCCAAAGCACTTATCAAGCATACCGCTAAAATTCTACTACAGCATTAAAAACCGCTGATGGTGGGTCCTGTCATTGCTAAACCTCCCACTCCATTTTCGAGTGATGAAAAAGCTTCTATAAATTACCAACATCACAAGCTTAGCGTTAAAAAGCACGGCTTGCATAGACACACAGTTCTACATGAACTTTAGGCCAAGTTACAGCCCACGGTCATCTGTCCAGATGACTCTCCAAGGGGACGGCAAAAGATGCAGTTCTGCAAGCAGGGAAGTCTAAGCACTGTGCAGAATGTGTCCCCAATGAAAATACCCACCGTCCGCATCATGTCCTGAAGGGCACTGGCTTTGGTGCTGTCCCCAGAGAAGTGCGCCCCCTGCGAGGCCGGCAGAGCCTCCCCCAGCATGTACAGCAGACGGATGGCTACCTCCACCTCCATGAAAGGCGCAGTCTGCCAGCTTCTGGATGGATGTGTGCAACACAGGGGACACGCACACACAAACACACAGGACACACAGAGGAGACTAAACAGCACGTCCCGCGTGACCAGGTAGGAAACGAAACACGGACGGCTCATGGACAATGTGAAATTCCTTGCCACTGCCCGCTCCAGGTTCAGTGTTCATCATTAATAGCAATTATATCAATATGCGTTTAAGGCTTACGAATGGAACAAAACAGGCAATGAAGATCTCGTCGTGCGGCTGGCAGCCGTGCGAGAACCAGGGGAGGTTAGAGGGGAGATTAATGGCCTACTGCATGGTGGTGTTAAAGACCCGGCGGACGGCCTCCAGCAGCAGCTCCGGCGACACCTGGGCCAGACGGTCCAGCAACAGCTTCAGCTGCTTCCTGTACTCCACAAACATGGCCTCGTCCTCCCCCTGCAGAGTACAGGGCATGACAAAGTTCCAGGAGGAGGGAACTCATCTAAGCACGCAACAACCAAGGTTGGTTTACAGCCTGAGGGCATTAAAATTACGATAGTGAACAAAGGAGTAATTACAGGACAGAACCAAGCCTGCTAGCTTACTCAGAAGCAGACATGGGTTACTAACAGCCTGTTGGTTACTGCCATCTTTGGCATTTTCCTACACAGGAAACAAGTGAGCATTGCGGGGGCGAGGGCAGGAGTCTGTCTGAGGGAGCACAGGTCACAAGGCAGGGATACACCCTGGACTGGAGGACAGTCCGTCACAGGACACATACAGTCACAATCATGCATGGAGAGAATTTATAGTTGCCCATTCACCGATTTGCATGTTTTTTGGGATGTAGGACAAACCAAACACCAAGCATGGAGAATATCTAAAGAATGCACCAAGTAAACAAAAATATTACCTCGTTTTCAAAGTTGTATTCGTCGTCATAAGTGAGCTTCTTCATCACAGCTAGCATGACTGCCTAATGTTGATGGAAAAGCAAACTAGTTAACTCACTAAAAACGAACAGCAAGCCAAAGGTTTACATAAAAAGGTGCTCAGGCACACCACAACGCCTCTGGACCTTACCTCCACATTGGACTTCTGCTGGTCCGAAAGAACTGGAAGCTGGGCAAGACAAACAGATTCAAACAACTTCATGTAACCGCCGACATTCCACCACACAGGGAACAGGAAGATGAGGGATAGTGTGCAGTAATTTACCGTCACCTGGCAGACTGTACAATTCTTTGGCCGGGACGCCTACCTGCTTGAGGATGTGCAGGTAGTCGTAACAGAAGCCCACCACGTTGGTGGAGATGTCGTCGTCCTCGTGGACCAACAGCTGCAGCATGAGCGCCACCTTAGCCTCCAGGGCACGCAGAGCCTCCTGGGCGTTCTTCACATCTCCTGCCTTAACCAGCTTGGTCCAGCTGGTGATCAGGGCCTGGCCCATGCCATTCACCAGCTTGGAGAACTTGGCCAGGAAGTCCACGTCCTCTTCCTGCAGACGGGACTGATATCAACCAATCGAAGGCCCAAGCAGCTTCGCCCACACACAATGTTCAAACAATCATGTCCTCAGAGGAAGGCCTTATCCACACTGAGTATTCAGTCCACATCACTACCCATGTGCTTTGACCTTGATATTATTTGGTTTTAATACTAACAAACCACTGCCAAACTGCAGCATGATGATGCATGATGATGCTGCCAAATGATGACTTTATGGTGCATTAAAAATAAAAGATCATGAATATGGAAGACCAAGATACCTGTTCCACGTTGAAGAAGCCAGCAGTCTGCAGCACCTGACACAGAGACTCCACCAGCTTGGTCTTGTCGATGGGGTCCATGCCCTTGTTGACAATTTCAAACAGGCAGTCGCAGGCCTCCTCTCGCAGGACCTCCACGGACATATGACTCAGCAGCAGGCTAACAAACCTGAAATGTAGGTCCACAATAGTCAGGCTCTACCACCCATGGGGCTGAGTCTCATGTGCATTTATGATTAATTATAATGTTACTAGAGCATCATTTAATAAAAAAAAATACAAATGATTCAATGTAATTTGGCAAAGTTGAAACCAAGTTCTACAAACTTGCACAATGCAAGTCTGCTTTGGAGAAATTTATCATGGAAGATTCCAGGTTAAGCCGCATGCTTGCATATTTATGTGATAAACATTGGACGCAAGCCAGTACTGTTAATCTCCCTTTGACAGGTCATAGAGCCTATTCAACCTAAGGGACAAAACATGGATTTGAACACTCCCTCGTGCGAGGCGCTCCTTAATGGCATGGCCTACCTGTCGTTGGCAATAAGACTGAGGTCGATCCAAGACACGTACGCCCCCACCACCTCTAGACACTGGCACGTGAGCTCAGAGTGACTCTGCTGGTAGGTGTGCAGGATCTGGTACCAGGACTCCACTAGGCTGGGGATGCACTGCTCCCTCATTCGGTCCTTGATCAGGGTGTTCCTGCGTGTCTCCTGATGGGGGCAGCAGAAGTCAGGGTTAGCAGTGTATGGCTGGGCGATATGACGATATCTGTAAATGGCGATATCAGACGAGTAACCTGCCTTCGAAAGTAGTGATGCTCCGAGTGATTGGCAGCCGGTTTAAATCGACTGAACTTCAGCCTTAATTACTTGATCGGCGGCCTTTGACTGATCTAAAATACCAATTTTGTGGATGAGATAGAATATGTGCGTTTGAAACTTAAAATATGCGCATGAAGTTTCAGTGCCACTATTTAGTCTATTAAATCTATTAAAGAGTTGTAATTTGCAACATACGTGCAAAATAAGTCGCTCACGGAGTATCGTCTGCTGAAGTATTTATTAGATATTTGTGGTCTTCACCCAGAGGAGTGTGAGAAATAAGAGAGCCCGAGTTTCTGTGCTCCGTGTACGAGTGTGAAGGGTAAGCGGTTGTTCGGTACAACTGCACAAATTTTGTACAAGAATACTTCCTCCAAAAAAATGCAGAGATGTCTATATTTCTTAAAAAAAACCTACCATTTCTTCTAAAAACATAGGCCTGTCATCAAGAGCTAAATACTGACTTGTTTATTTTTTGCGGTATTAACTGGCCACTGTATTTGTTAAATATTGAAAATATTTAATAAATAATTTGAGGTTCATTCTTAAAGTAATCCTCTTTATTTGATCTTTTTTCCACCAAGAGTGACAGGTTTGCAGCTATTTAAGAGCTTCATATATTCGTGAAGGGCGGCACGCTGGCGCAGTGGGCAGCACTGTTGCCTTACCATTACAACCTCAAACCTCTGGGACCACAATCTGAGTCTCTGCCCTGGCACCATGTGTCATTGTGGGGGTTCCATCTGGGTTCTCCGGTTAACTCCGACAGTCCAAAAATTAAGGTGAACTGGAGTTACCAAACTGTCTGTAGGTGTTGAATGGTGTGTTTGCCATGTAATGGGTTTGGTGCCCTGGGTTATTCCCTGCCTTGTGCCCCTAGCATCTGGGATTCCCCGCAACCCTGAATAGGACAAGTGGGTACAGGAAATGAATGGATGAATGAATGGACGGACAGACATGTTCCTGAAAGGCACAGCCATTCTGACAAACTGATTTTGATTCTGGGTTTACGGTCTCCCCCAAAACAAGGGAGGGAGGGAGGGAGGGGGGGAAGAGAGAGAGAAAGAGAGAGAGTCCAGCTTTTAAGATTGTCCTTGCCTCGGAAGAGTGCTGGATGTCACGGTCCACCACCTCGGCATCGATGGCCATCAGCATACGCAAGTACAGGTCCACACCCCGTGGGTTCAGCCCAATGAGCGACAGGATGTCGAAGAAGAACTTGGGCCAGTGTGTGAGGTACTCTGTCACGAAGGTCAGGGCGAATACCTGTGCCGCCTTGTTGCGGATGAAGACCTTCTCCGGCTGGGCACTCATCAGCTGTGACCAGGACAGGCAGGAGGGTCAGTAACATAACACTCCTTACAGGTGGCATAGGTGGGCAAAAAGGCAGTCCGCAATCCAGCAGCCACCAAGAGATGGCGCTGCTCATGTCGTACCTGCAACTGCAGCCATTTCATGAGCGTCTCACGGATGAGCTGCTGCTGCGTTGCGTTGAGGGTCCCATGCCTGCAGACACACGGCGGCGCTCCATCAGTGACCAGCAAATCGAACCAGGCACCAGTCAGCAGTCTCATTTTAAGTACAACCTACCAGCAAGTGGCGCTGCTTAAAAGGCGACAATACTTGGACATTCAGCTCGCCAATTCAGTCACTGAACACAATTCTCTGCGGCAACCCCGTGTCCCCGAGCAACACTCACCTGAACTTTATCTGATGCTCCAGCACTTGGAGGCAAAAGAACTTCACATGGTCGTTGCTGGAAAAGAAACGTGTCAACAGGATCGGTTAAACCCAGCTGAGCGTGACAAGGAACCTGTCTTTGGACATGGATTCCAAAATACAACATTACAAAACAGAAGAATGAATAAAACCTGTTTCCGTGACACCATATTTACAGAACCTGAAACACTGCTAAGGTATGGACCCCAGCCTTATGTTTGCTAACCAGACTACATTGCACAAAAACTTCAGACCGATCCGCAATTTCATACATTTAATAATTTGTCTTTTTTCATCCATATATGACCAGAATGAGTGAATGTGAGGGGCCCTAAAACATAAAAATATATCGTTTATATTTGGAAATTAACCAGCACCTATGGGAAACCCCCAGCATTTCACAGCAATACTGGCCATGGACTGGGGGCTGGAAACCCCTAAGTTCCTATGCTAATGTACCTTAAGGTACTTAGAGCTGACACACTTGACTATCCACTACAAACAGACAGCCCAGCTCACCCACCTGTAAACGCCTTTGCCCAGGGCCTCAGCACACACCTGCCAGGCATCAGGAGACTCCTTCAGCTGCTCGAAATAAGCGAGAGCCTAGGAGAAAGACAGGTACCATTTTGTTGAATATTTTAACGGCATATAAAGAAGCTCCTCAAACAGGTCGAGTGGCCGCTAAACAAGGCCGATCGTGGGTTCGGAGAGCTACAACTGTCAGCAAGCAAATAAGCCAGTTTGACGAAGCTGGAATCAGATAAAAAGAGCCAGCAGAAGCAAACTGGCTTATCGAAACATGGGTGCACTCAAACCCAACTGATACTTTCACACTTCGGGAACAGTTAGTCAATGGAAGACATTCCTCATCGACAGAAGTGAGTTCAGAAAAGGATAATCGTTTACACCCAGTGTGCAAACTCTACCCAGCAATCATATAAATAATAGCTTAATACACAGCCAGCTTCTTAATTAATGAAGGAATCAAAGATTTTCAGTCACTGACTTTCTATGTAGTCAGACAATAACTGCACCACAACAAAAACAGTAGTAAAAATAATACAAACTATAGAAACTACAGGAAAAAAAAACTATATAGGGAACAGAAACTTACACTGATAAAGACAAAGCAGAGATATGCAGTATGGAGTTTAACCCTGTACTACGAAGCGGGGTTACTGGCTTATCGGGGTAATTTATCAGATTTAAGGCGGCCTGAACAAAATGTACGTGAACGAACTGTGGTACCTTAAATCTGACAAGTTCCCCCCGATAAACCAGTAACCCCGTTTCGTGATACAGGCCACTGGTATGGCGGTAAACACCCTGCGCCACTCAGTGGACTTACTCTCTGCCTGTAGCTGGCATCAGCATTGGGGTTCAGCCCAAGCAATGCCTGCTCATCCATAATGACAGCAGACACACAGAACGATGGGGATTACGTCTCTTCCACTGAAAGTTTGTGCTCTTCCACCCCAGTGGGGGCTTCAATCATCTGAAAGAGGAGTGACAGAACACAGGAGTGAGTGCATGGCGTATGCACAAGTGTCAACAAGGACCCAGCTTACCTCAGCAGAAGCGCACAAAGCCAAGAACGACCAATTGATGACTAAAGCCAGTAAGTTTGGATATAATCCAAGATAAGAGCATGCTCATTCATGTGCTGTGAAAACACTTGCATGCGGTGGCAGTGCGGATGTTAATATGCAGTCTGCTCCTCCGTTTATAGACCAAAAAAGATTTACCGCATTTTCGAATAATTTATTCCGTTTTATGCAGCCTCAAAATGGGCGTCAAATAAATCTAAAATGCAGCCTTACAGAAACAAGCATTAAAAATTGACGCCGAAGTCACGGGCGCGTGGCCGGCAGCGAGGTCACGTGATCCGCACAGCGCTAAACCAACGTGGCCTCCGAGTAAGTAGCATCATACGATCATTACTATTAAAGTGGCACCGGTATAACCAAAGACTGCGAGACAAAACATGGATTTATGTAGGAAAACTGAAAAGCGTCGTACTTAAGCATAAACAAGAGGTAGATCCACCATACATTATGAAACACGATGTATAATTTATATTAAATGTATATTAAAAATCTTCACAAGTTATTCTTGAAAGAAACTAATGTAGTTTAGAGATCTGACCTGCAAGTATAGCATTTAACCGTTTAAGGTTGGTTAAATGCCCTAAAAATACTCGAATGGTTCCATATGGCTCGATTACACTGTTGATAGGCGTCCACCCACATACAGAAATTAAACAAATTTGCATTTACATTTCTGCAGGTATTCAGCACAAACCCATATAAGGGGGCAGCAATCGGACCCGAATATCACACATAGCGTTAAATGACTTCAGCTGCAGGTGATTCAAAACAGTCAATGCTGTCTCACGGCGCGATACCTTACGCAACTGTAACAAACCTCAAGTCGTCCCTTCCTACTTATTCACAATTATTCTGGAAGAGTGACGATCATGATGATTTCTCTCTGCTGTCGGGTAGAACTCCGGACCCAGCCATCTTGCTACATCTCGCCACTCCGCACAACTCCCAAGTTGATGCAATTGCGATGCAAGAGAACTGACATGCGCGACTCGCCATCATAGTCACGCCGCACGCCGTTACGCCCCGGGAATCGCGACACAGCAGATAAAACAGATACAGTCCTTAGGTTATAACAAAACATACAGCCGCCCGCGTCCTGAAACGGCGTGGAGTTCCCCCGGCGTCCGCTTTCGTGCATTGGCACGCCGCTGCAAAGTCTCCGAGGCGCGTAAGCAGATCTTACCGCCGCACGATCAAAAGCATTATATGGTGACGGCAGCTACCTTCAAGACTGGCGATTTAGCTCATGGCTCCCCTTAGTTAGCTCCCGGGAATCGCGGACAGCGGGCGGGCTGAATGGAGGTGTGCTGCGTGTCGGCTCAATGCAGACGGAAATCCGTTGCACGCCGGGTCACGACCACAGGAAGAGATCCCCCCCCTGCCGCCGCAACCCGACTTGATGGTACCTCCACCCCGCCCGGTGGACTGCTCCTTTAGGTAGGGTGGAGGAGCGCATACAATAATGCTGTAGCCGGCTGTCGTCGTATGGATCAGTAGTGGGCGCAAACTGAAACTCTGTACTCGAACTTTAAAGTTATAGTTCGTAAATGAGAAACGGTACCGTGAAATCATGTAGATTTTCTGTAACTTGATCTTGTAGTATTGGGACACTCATTAAAACTGGATAAAAGATCAATCGGTTTTAATAGAGAATATTTTACCCTTTTATGTGTTAAACAGCCCACATTTCATTAGGAGCCAACTCATCCTTTATGGTCAAGCGTGGAACCAACCCTCCAATCACTAACAGAGGTGTTGGGAATCCACCAATCACCGATTAGCCCATAAGCGGTGCGCCAATCAATGAAAGGCATAGAATCCGCGTTTCCTGTCAGAAGGTTGACGCGTCAATTCTCCGCCTTTCTACTTCCTCTTTTTTACAGTGGCAGTGAGCAAGAGACACCATGAAGGCGTCTGGCACAGTATGTAATGTTTCGTTAAAACTCATATATTGTTCGTAAGGCCGCAAACAAGTCTTTTTTGCTTAAATCTAAGTGTGAAGTACTTGTTGATGTGAACCCTTCCTAGGAATTCGACGAACAAGCTAATTCTGTGTCTTTAAGGCTAGGGAATGAGTGTAATGGCAACATGGCGTCTGATTTTGCGTTTGAAAACCATGTGGCGAAGAAGGGAGACCCGCCTGAACAGCCGGGTCAAGGAGTATCGCTTGATCATGCCGTCGATACGAATCCTGTAGCTATAGTTAATTGTTTTAGTGTCTACACGTCAAGATTTCAGGCTTTGTTGGATTTTAACCAATTCCACATGCCAACGTCATATGCTTACGTTTGACTTATGTCACTGAGGGCCGCATTACTGCATGTGAATGTTGCCTAAGTATGTAATGTTTCTGCCTGAGTATTTGAATCTTTTATAAAACCATTATGTATAAGCTAATTATAACCACATAGGTAGTTTCAATAGTTTCTATGTAATTTTTGTTCCTGTTAGTATTCATATCAGTAGGATACATTTATATATGAATTTGGCTCCATTTGGGGATTCTTTAGATTGCAAATAATTATCCGTAACCTTTGTAGAAACAATAATTGACAGTGTGTGCGGCATTATGTTTTGTCAGTCAAATTCTTGCTTCTTGACGTAAAAGATATAAGTAGCTTCCAGGTTGAGATCGCATCATGTAAGGTCCCTAAGTGGCCTGCTCTGCTTCTGGTGGAAGTGTGTGACGTCAGCGCCATCTTTTCTCTGCAGCTTAGGGAGTACAAGGTAATTGGGCGTCTCCTGCCCTCTGCCAAGAATCCCGCCCCTCCTCTGTACCGCATGAGGATCTTTGCCCCCAACCATGTGGTGGCCAAGTCTCGCTTCTGGTACTTCGTCTCCCAGCTTCGCAAAATGAAGAAGGCATCCGGAGAGATCGTCTACTGCGGACTGGTTTGTTCCAACTAATAACACTAACATTTTTCTTCCTAACTAACCTGGTGACAGCAAGTATAAAAACTGATTCTTGCCATCAAGTAAAAATCATTTTAGATATTTTAGTCAGTAATTTGTTGATTTTTAAGATGTATCACAATGTTGCTGTACAGAAATGCTGTTTAAACCTCTGTCTGTTTAAACAATAGCTTCCAAAGTTATTAGTATAATGTCCATCCCTGCAAACTGAAGAGTTGATTCTCCTCCTCAAGGTACATGAGAAATCCCCTCTGAAGGTGAAGAACTTTGGCATCTGGCTTCGCTATGACTCTCGCAGCGGCACCCACAACATGTACAGGGAGTACAGGGACATGACCACCTCTGGGGCCGTTACCCAGTGCTGTAAGTACCTCAGCGAGGGCCCTTGGTGTCGGGTCATGTGACAGCCTGTTTGTTCGCAAAACAGTCTGTTAGCGACTTACAATCATCCCTTCCTTTTTTTTTTTAATGTCTCGCACAGTTGCATGTGCTTTAAGTGGGATTGTCCATTAAAGGCTATTTCCACCTCTCAAAACATTATTTTTCAAAGATTGAAAATCGCTGTGCTACTGGTTTCTGTTAAAAGCGTAAAATGCTCCCAAATCGTCCCGTCTTATCTTGCGCTCCTCATATTGCGAAGGGAATGCGCATGATGTCACAGCAGGCGGGAGTCACTGTACTCACACCCACTGAGTAGCAAAAAAGATTGAGGGGCAGCATTAGTGTTCGATTTGAATGCCGCAGAAAACCATACGTAAAATGGGAAAGAGCTTTTGTGTGATTGTACAAATAGCTCCTTTTTCGTGTTAAATCCTATATTAGAAATTAGAGATGGCCAAAAACTAAACAAGTAAGTATAGGAGGTCCACTGATCATGAATGGCCGATACCTAATCCGTCAAATTGGTCTGGATTGGTGCATTTCTACTACAAAGGCTACCTACTGTAGGATTACTCTTGGTCACACCACCTCCTTAAGCTTGTTTTGGATGTGGTTAATAGCTGATGTCTTGTGTTTTTTCGCGTCAGCTGTGAGATTTTTAAATTGAAAGACCACCTAAAACAGTTATTTAAAATGCTTACTTGTGCAGCTTGCGGACAACTATAAGAATATTGAATTAATCGTAAAACAATTTTTCTTGAACACCAGACTGGTTTTACAATTCTTCTTTATATAGTTCCAAATAGAGCTGGAAGTTTAGCAACTGTAAAACATCATTTTAATTGGCCGTTGATAAACGCATCTTTGGCATGCATCTGACTGCTCATGTTAAGTGATGATCATTCTCTGCCCGGGGTACTGACATTGATTATCACGTGAATGCTGCACATGGGAATGATTTGAGGAAAACTGCTGAAGTACAGCCTGACAACCTTTCAATAGTTTTCTAATATAAGCAGCAGCTGTACACACTCCTTTGGTGTGAAGTATATGCTCCACGTAGTCTGTGGAATGTAAAATACATGTACTTTGAACATGCAGATAATTTTCTGTTAATGCTTTGCATGTGTTTTCTGTGTTAACAAATTTTACATTAGCTACAGCTAATTAAAGAAAATAGATTGAAGGTCTTACAAGGCATAGTTAAGCTAGATTTTGAATGTGTTTTTACATATTTGTGTAAGTTTGATTCAGTGGCGTTGGTTCCATTTTCATAACGTGTTTATCCATTCAGCAGTAACACTAAGAGCTTTTAGAAGTTTGATTAGTGCATAGCAGTATAGAGTGAGTCAACTGCACCTGTTAGTCTACAGTATTCAAACTGGAAGTTTTGTCAGTTTTGTGAGTCTCAAGTTATTGTGCATTTTAGGAATTGTCTAATGTCACAGCAGATTTGAGGGTTCATTTGCTTAAGCTCAGTTTGGTTTCATTCCATGGTCTTAGTGAGTAATAGAGCTCCATCATGTGATTTTAAAGGTCAGGGTGTGTGCAGGCAGGAGGTGAGACTGAAGTGAAGCAGAATGCACACAAACCCAACGGCCGTCATCTGCTTGTATGGCGGTCTTGCCGTGTGTGCGCAGATTGAACGGGATCTTGTCGCCTTTCATAAGCTGTTTTGCTGATGGAAGTGAAATCAAGGTTCTACAGTTCAAACATTTTATGTACCATCAATGGTTTGTCACTGAGACCTGAAATGGCAAATTATGCAGAGGCTGCCGTTATATTATGGACCTGCTGGGAGTTGTGGGCGTAAAAGGTGTTAATTCTCATTAAGAGATTCACCATGTTAAAATGTGACTTCTAAGCGACCTTGCAGATATGGAGGGCATTGTGCAGTTTTCACTGCCGAGTTCTGAATCTTGTCTCTCCCCTCCAGACCGTGACATGGGGGCCCGTCACCGTGCACGAGCTCACTCCATCCAGATCATGAAGGTCCAGGAGATCGCTGCTAACAAGTGTCGTCGACCCGCCATTAAGCAGTTCCACGTAAGCAGAAGCTACTGATTTACAGCACCTCACACTGTCACTGATAAAATGTGTCTGTGTCTGGGGTACCATAACACCTGTGTGCTCCGTGTGTGTGTGTTACTGTCGCTTTTCGGTTTGCACATGCGACCTGTGAACTGCAGTGTCGGGTGCTTCAGCATTTCTGTAAATGGGGCAGTGTGAACTTCTCCAGTTGCTCCTGATTAATACCCATGGTGTCTTTTCCATGTTAGCTGTCATTCATCCTGACCGTTATTGCTTGAAATCTCATCCTTATAAATGAGAGCCGTTATATATTTAAACGGGGCTTTCTATAACAACACTGATCTGACATTAATTACAACAGATGTCGTTTCCAGCCGTCCGGGACAGGCTAGCAGTGCAATCCTATCTTCCGACTGTCTGGGTAAATGGCCCCTCTTTTGTTCCCAGGACTCCAAGATCAAGTTCCCGCTGCCCCACAGGGTCCTGCGTCGCCAGCACAAGCCACGCTTCACCACAAAGAGGCCAAACACTTTCTTCTAAAGGGAGTGTTAATGCTTTTCAGAATGTGCTTGAGAATAAAAAATACCTTAAAAAATCAGCCTGTTATTTTGCAGCTAAAACTTTGGATCAGAAGTAAAGGCATTATATTATGTACAACATGAAAGTAATACAATACACAACATAAAATCACAAGTGCTTTATTGGTCATGTTCACAGGGAAAGAACTGGTGCCTATATTCTGTGCACGTTTCTCGCTATTGAAAAGATCAGGTGCTAAGTCAGATTTATCTTCTTTTTTTTGAAGGATGATTGGCATCAGGGCTGGAATCTAAAGTGCTCTGAGCTATAATGCCAACGGGGCAGGTGCAATAAAAGATCTAAAGCAGAATGCAGAAACAATAGTAAATAAATGGAGACGCATCATAAAAATATAGTTAGGCGTGTATTTCAGTCGCTGGCGGATGGCCGGCATCTGGACCCGCCTTCTGTTAGCAGGTCTTATGCAGTCTACGTCGCGTGAATTTGGTAGTCATGGAGACTGCTATCCCATCCCGTTCCATCGGAGTCCGGAAATAAGCGAAGACGGTCCGACGGGATGGAGCGCGCTGGCTGCCCTTTATTCGGCCGCCTAGGTTTCGCAGTTTGGAATATGTGTAATTTACAAACCAAGTTGAATGAAAGAGTTATTATTAACTTTTAAATTTTAAATATTCATAGCTACGGCGTTTATAACATAAACATTTCAGGTAAGTTTTATATAAGCGTTTATATAGCCTATGTGAATTATTTCACCACGCAAATGAAAGCGTGTCGGGATAGAATTAAACATATAATATTGGACTAAAACGAAGTCCTAAAAACTATATGTGGAAAGACGTAAAGTAATATGCTTCGCGTCAATTGATGAAGCCTTTCTGTGTCCAGAATCACGCTGATTGTTTCAGTTTTAAGGAGTTAATTACGCGTGGTAGAACGGAGTAATTAAGGCCCAGTAAAAAAATTATTAGTTTATCATCCCCGCCCGCGTGGCAAATTTAGCCCGCATCGATTTTTTTTTATTTTTTAAAAGTGTATTTTCCTGTGTAAATTCCACTGCCGGCG
>JABFEA020000001.1:28954035-28986715 GCA_019775915.2 Cyphomyrus plagiostoma
TACAGGGATGGACATGGTCAGCAGCAACACTCAGGTACACTGTGGTCATACAGGGATGGACATGGTCAGCAGCAACAATCAGGTAGGCTGTGGCATTGAAACGATGCTCATTTGGTACTAAGGGACCCAAAGTTTGCCCAGAAAACATCTCCCACATCATTATACCACCACCGCCAGCCTGAATTGTTGATACAAGGCAGGATGTTTCCATGCTTTTGTCTTTTGTGTTGTTTATGCCACATTCTTACCCTACCATGTAAATGTTGCAGCAGAAATTCTCACCTGACCACGCAACACTTTTCCAAATAGATATTTCAATCCATTGTCCAACTTTGGTTTGCCTGTGCCAGCTGTAGCTTCAGTTTCCTGCTCTTAGCTGACAGGAGTGGCACCTGGTGTGGTCTTCTGCTGCTTTCGCCCATCCCCTCTGCTTTAAGGTTTGTCGTTGTGCATTCAGAGATGCTCATTGCCATTCTTCGATTGCAACGAGACATTATTTGAGTTACTGTTGCCTTTTTATCAGCTTGAATCAGTCTGGCCATTGTTCTCTGACCTTTGCAATCAACAACACAGTTTCTCCCAGAGAACTACTGCTCCCTGGATGTTTTTTTCTTTTTCAGCCCTATCTTTGTAAGCCCTAGAGATGGTTGTTTGTGAAAATTCCAATAGATCAGCAGTTTCTGAAATACTCATACCAGTCTGGCACCAACAGCCATACCATATTCAAAGTTACTTAAATCACCTTTCTTCCCCATTCAGGTATTTGATGTGAACATTAACTCCTGAAGCTCCTGACCTGTACATGCATGATTTTTTACATTGTGCTGCTAACGTATGATTGGCTGATTAGATATTTGCTTCTTTGAGCAAATGCATAGGTGTACCTAATACCAGTAAGTTTAACCATGGCCAGTAAGTGTATAATAAAATTTCATGATATATCACTATATATTTGGATAGATATTGGAATCATGTTAAGAAAACTTTAAATAAAAATTATATATGAATTAAATTAAACTAAAATGACACTTCTTTGGCCTTCATTCCTGTGGCAGGCAGCTAAAACGCTGTTTGTGAGATTTTTTCTCTGTGGGCTGATGGTACTGGGCTCCATTTTTTCCATAAGGCACCCATAAACTCTAAGGGGGCAGTCTTGCCTCAATTTTGCATTCCAGTTGAGCTCAAAGATGCTCTCCTGGGCCGAGGCTGAGGCTCTGCTCTGGCAACAGTAATATTCCAGTGTTATTTACTGAAAATTGAAATATTTACTTATTTTGCGGTCATGCCCAACGCCTTCTGGTGGACTAGGCATGTTTACAGTTAAATAAAAGAGCTCTTTCTTGCTAAAATAAATATATGGTACAGATTTTATGTGTGAAAAACATAAGTGACAGCAGTTTTTAGCCTCTGCAGTAACATACAACTTTTCCCGTCATACAGGTTTTTCTGTCATGCGGTCACTACCCAGAAGCACCCAGCTGGTGTTCGGTTTTCAGTCTGGCCAGGCTGTCCCTCGTCTCCGGGAGCCACGTCAACTCTACGGGGTGGCAGGTCATGCATCACAGGCGCTCTCGCGGTGGCCAAAGGAGTGTGAAGTCATTGGGGAGAAGATCAGGCACATTGGTGAGCGAGTGCGTGAATGTGGAGAGCTCCTCTCTGAACTGCTCACCTGGGTCATCTTGGTGGCCATTGACTCTGTGCGGGAGATACCAAGGTTACGTGGCATTCTGAAACTGCCCTTAGACTGCTCACCAAAGCTTTCTAATGAAGCATTAAGTCCTTGTTGAGATTGACTTGTCCCTTGTGGGGACGGTGGACAGCTCTTCTATGTTTCACATTAATTGTTCAATGATTCAAAGGTCCTGTTTTCCTGTTTTGATTTCGTCAGGGTTTATGGGCCCATTAACACATCCCTCTCCCAGTTTAAGGGTGGTCCAGTCTATTCTGAAGGGCCCTCTCGAGCCCAGAGTCAGTGCATACCTTTAGTCTGTGTGAGTTGCATTTCTTACGTACCAATAGTGTCGATTATGAAATAAGTGGCTGTTTCTCTCAATCCCTTCCTTTCACGTTTGATCTGGTCCTCCTCAGAGTGGGCACCTCCTGTCCCTGAGCCTCTGTGTGTCCAAACGAGCACAGCCCTGAGGCCACAGGTCACAGAGGCAGGTCGGGGGATACTGGTGTTTAACGCAGAGGCAGGTAAGAATCACCTTGATCTCCTGTTGCTCTCCACTTAGGCTGCTAGTGCTTGTATTCCAGACAAATGGTGCTTTTCAGATGTGTGACGGGTTCTTTATTTAAAACTAGGGACTACCAGATTAAAACTAGATTAAATTTGATTAATTGCAAGAAATTAGGCATTAATTGCATATTTAGTCAAGTTATAATTTGTTGAAAATTCATTGCAACCATATTAAACAATAAAATATGGAAACAATGACAGAGAAACAGCAGGAGGAAAATAGACATTACTTAGAGGTTACATTACATTAATAGCAACAGAGAGTCACTTCTGCATTCCTTCACCATTTATACACTTGAGCAATAATTGCAGTTAATTTGTAGATGCAGTCAGGCAGCATTATATTCTACAAATTTGCATTTGTGGATAAAAGACATAGCCAGAATAATTGTCAATGTGACTTCATAGTCCCTGAACATAGATTTTAGACCATAATTTCAGTGTAATTTACATTTTAAACAATCAATTAAAGAAGCAACAAAAATGACAAGAATGTTTTTGCACTTATGTTTTTTCTTAATCTACTTGTGAATACCTTTAAGGATTTGAAGACTGCAGTATAAGTTTTATGTGTTCTCAGTTCCCACTAGTAGAGTCAAATTAGATATATTTAATATGTGTTTTGTAATTATAAAAAGCAAAGGACTTCATTTTATCATTAAAAGACCTTTGTTATTTTCTTGCTATCTGACTTTGTCACATATTGGAAATCAACAGCATATGAAAGGTTCATCCAGATTTGCCAGTCTGAAAGGTTCATCCAGCTGTGTCACATTAGCATTAGTGACACATGCAGGATTATAGGGGACTGACCCATCAGCACACAGCAAGAAATTGTGGCTAAAGTGAAATCCAGGTCCCTTTGATTGAAATGGTTGTTTACAGTTCCTGTCCTAGTTCAAAGTGTCCTTTCTAACATGGATTAGGTGGTACCTTAGCTACATTGGTTACCTCTATATACATGTGGTACAACTGCTATTTCCCTCCAGTTGTTTGTATTTTGATTAAAATTCACATTCATGAATCACCATGCCACTTCTTTTCTAAATGTTAAATGGCTTAAAGTCCTGTACGTGTGACAGACCACAGCCCTTAGAGAGATCCTGTGAAGGGACCCTGTCCTTCTGTGCAGGGAGAAAGAGCATTTTCTCTGGGTCGTGTGTGGGAGGTCAGCGTATATCCCCAAGAGATGCCATGGAGTCCCTCTCTAGCCCGGATGACACCACATTGCTATTTGAGTCTCGCTTCGAAAGCGGAAACCTGCTTCGGGCACTGCAAATGTAAGTGGTCTCCTTTTGACCTGAAAGTACCTTTAACCTTGTCTTGATGTCCCCCTCCCATCAGATTTTGGTTGTCTGTCATCTGTCCTGGAATAAACTAATTTCATTCTGGGACACAGCATGTCCCAGAATTTGAGCCTTTTGTATATCACTGTGTGAAAGTGTTATGCAGTCAAAGAAAATGTTTATGGCTATTTATCTCACGTGTATATTTGCTCAGAAAACAAAAACAATTTAACACTATACAATGTGCCTGTTGCGTCCAAGCTCCGTCCGCTCCTCCTGTGTGCCACGCCCACCTCGTTACCTCCTGTGATTGCCAATTGTTCTCACCTGTGTGGCATTGCCGCACGCCTGTCTTGTGCCTGTCCTGTGTACTTAGGTCTGCGTCTGCGTTTCTTCCGGCAGACGCGGCATTAACGTTGTGTGATGTTGGTGTGCTTTGGCAATAAAACCCTGTTTGCCCGTATTCCTGCCTTGACTCCCGCCCTTCGCCGCCTTGCACCACCGACGTTCGTAACAGAGCCAATTAACAGTAACACAATAAAAATGAACACGAATTTCATCTGAATAGAACAAATACTCGTTCTCCAAAAAGTTACAGATGTCTAGTTAGATAGCTAGATAAACATCACTTCGGTTCCCAAATCTCTCCTTGCTGCACCTCAGCCAGTCTATGTGTTCATTACATTACTGCAACAGCTCAGTGAATTAATTAACTAGTTTTATTAAATAATGGGGTTGATTAGCTAAACAAGGTGGGGTAGTGGTTGAATCAAAAAACACATGGTGTTGTGTAACTACATAGGAGATGTTTGAAATAGCTAAACTGACACACTTTGACAGACATAATGTCATAGTTTTACATCAACATGAAGATCATATCAACATAATTTTCTGTGACTGCCTTACACTTTTGCACTGTATTGTATATGCGTGGTAATAGCCCTCAAATTCAGTCAGAGCTATAGCTGATTAGTAGAAACTATACTGTGTTTTATTAATCAATGATGCACTCAGAAAATTCTGCCAATCAGACTATTTGATGAGGCACGCTCTACCCCTGCACCACAATTGTCTGTGACAATTGCAGCTTTGTACATTGCTGCCATGCTCTATTGTTAGAAAACAAAACTGAAGTTTTATTGTAAATGGGTGGCAAAACATAGGACAGAGACCAGCAGAAAATAAAAAATCCAGCCCAAAAAAATGAAACACCTTACACCGTACAACAAAGAACGGTACATTTACATGGTGTAAAAACAGTGACTGTTGGAAATTGTGTTAGGAAAAGAATTATTGCAGACTAACATTTTTGTTGTTTTTGTAGTAACTAGGATGGTTTAATAATACAAGTGCAGACTACTTGTTACAATACATTTAAAACTATTATTCCATGTAAAAACTGAATGTGTGGGGTCATGACTAATAGAATAATCCATGTATTAAAAATCCTGGAGATTACACTGCCATGTAGGGTTATAATTTTCCTTTCAAACAGACCTAAATAAACCTTTGGAATGGTGTTAGTGCATGCAATATTTTTGGTCAATGTCTAGATGTCCAGGAATTTTGCAGGACAATTGTGGCAACCCTAGTGCAGACCCAGTTGTAGAGTCAGTCCTGTCACACTGTAACCTGGGTTTAGAGTCAGTTCTGTCATACTCTGATCCAGCTGTAGAGGCAGTCCTACTGTCTGATTTGTACGAGCAGTTTATTATTATCTACAGATAGAATCTATGCCTTACTTTCCACAGAGGTGAATTTGAGTATGAGCTGACCCTCCGGACGGACCTGTACACCGAGAAGCACATGCAATGGTTCTACTTCCGGGTCAGGAATACGCGGGCAGGTGTGTCCTACCGCTTCACCATCACCAACCTCCTGAAGGTTTCTAGCCTGTACACACAGGGCCAGCTACCTCTCCTCTACTCTGAGAAGAAGGCTCAAGCCTTGCGGATAGGCTGGCACCGGACAGGCCAGGACGTGGTCTACTATCACAATGGGCAGTACCACCTGGACCAGCCCTGCTTCTCACTGTCCTGGACCCTGTGCTTCCCCTATGACCAGGACACATGCTATCTGGCTCATTGCTACCCATACACATACACTGACCTGCGGGCATACCTGTCCGTCATTGAGGGCGACTCGGGGCTTGCTCCCTTCTGCAGAGTGCGCTCTCTCTGCCGCTCACTGGCCGGGAACCCAGTACCCATCCTGACAGTGAGTACTGGGGCAGGCGCTGCCCCCCTGAGGCCGGTGGTGGTACTGACAGCACGTGTCCACCCGGGGGAGACCAGCAGCTCCTGGGTCATGAAGGGTGTGCTGGATCACCTACTGGGCAGCTCGGCTGACGCTGCCCTGCTCAGGAGCTCCTTCGTCTTCAAGCTGGTGCCCATGCTGAACCCGGACGGTGTCATCGTGGGAAACCATCGCTGCTCACTGTCGGGTCGCGACCTCAACCGCACCTACAGGTCCAGACTCCGGGAGCTGTTTCCCCCTGTGTGGGCTGTGAGAGCCATGATCCGACGGTAAAGCCCACTAACACACACACACACACACGCTCGCACACACTCATTGGCGTATGTATATAAATGGAGATCGTCCATTCATTTCTATGGGAAAAATCCTGAACCCAGTCACGGCACCCTTAGCTCCCACCCAACCTAATCCACACACACACACACACACACACACACACTGAACAACAGGGGTGGCCGAATAATGATATGAACCCTGTTAATTAGTTTCAAACATTACATTCAATGCAAATTATGTTCAAATCTAAAATATTTATCATGTGGACAAATATATGGTGTTTATACAAACCATATTTTCAGAAATGTCGTGATATTTTCTAAAATGCAATAAAAACAAAAGTATGATTCATTAATTCACGTGAACCTTTCACAATTTCACTGACCGACTTAAACGTATTTTGTAAATACGCGCAAAGTTAGTATTCAGTGGCGCAACACACTCAACAAAAGTTGAGACAAAGGCATATTTACTGTTGTGTCAGATCACCTTTCCTTCTAATAACACTTTTTAATCGTTTTGGAGCTGAGGATACTGATTGTAGTAATTTTGCAATTGGAAATTTTGCCCATTCTTGCATAATCTAAAAATTCAGCTGCTCAACAATCCGTGATCGCTGTTGTACGATTCTCCCTTTCATGATGTATCATACATTTTCAACAGAAGAAAAATCTGGACAGGCAACAAGCCAGAAATGATGTTTAAATGATCTTGTTCACATAAAAGTAAGATATTATGTCTGTCAAGTGTTTCAACTTGGTCCTTTCGAAACATCTCCTAGTCACCCCAGTGTTTGCAGCAATCATTCAGTACACCCATGTATCTCTTGACACAAACACTGCCACATGTTATATGGCTAATCAATACTTAATTTACTTTTTCAATTAGTTAAATTAATTAAGTGAGCTGGTGGTGAAATTTGACAAATACATGAAATGGCTGAGATGCCCTTGAGAAGAAGTTTGGGAACCGAATTGGCGTTGGTTTAACGATTCAACAAGATATCAGTAACTTTTCGGAGGACAGAAGAAATTCTTACTCATTTTTTTTTTGTTACCATTAGTTTGCATATGATTCCAATTGTACATTGTATTTGTGTTCTGAACACATATACACTTACTACCCAGATAAATAGCTAATAACTAAATAAATAAATAGCAATAACTAAATAAACTTTGGTTGCTAAAGACTTTTGCATACTGTACTGTATGTCTCTCTAAAATTCTAATATGTAACTCAGAGTCAATGGTACCTTCACATACCGGCAACTCACCTATGCTATGGGCAATGACGCACCCCCCATACCATCACAGACGCTGGCTTTTGCATCTTTTGCTGATAGCAATCTGGATGGTCAGTTTCATTGCTGACATGGTGACACCCTCCAAAAATAAGCTGCAATGTGGACTCACCTGACCTCAGCACACGGATCCACAGTTTTTCGGTCCATTTGAGATGATGGCCTTTACACACTGAGATGTCTCTGAATTCTCTGAACCTTTTCACAATATTATATTCTGTAGATGTTGCAAGACCTAAATTCTCTGCAATGTTGTGTTGAGGAATATTCCTTTCAAACTGATTAACAATTTTCTCATGGATTTCGGCACAAAGGGAAAGACTGAGCCTTTGATGGAGGCTACATTTATACCCAGTCATGATATCTCACCTACAATTAGCCCACTTAATGTGGAGTCTTCCAAACCGGTGTCAGTGGAATATTCTGTGCATTTTCAAATCTTATTTTAACTCTGTCCCAACTTTTCTGAGTATGTTGCTGCCATCAAATTCTAACTTGAGTATATTTCCAAAATACAATTAAGTTGGCC
Source organism: Cyphomyrus plagiostoma (assembly GCA_019775915.2). Lineage (NCBI taxonomy): Eukaryota > Metazoa > Chordata > Actinopteri > Osteoglossiformes > Mormyridae > Cyphomyrus > Cyphomyrus plagiostoma. The sequence continues at coordinate 28,961,922 of JABFEA020000001.1, forward strand.
AGTACAACTGTTGAAAATCTTTATTTTGTACTTTTGTCAGTTAAATAAAGGTTCACACGAATTATCATACCATCACAGATCTTTGTTCTTATTGCATTTTAGAAAATATCCCAACTTTTTTGTAAATAGGGTTTGTGATACGGCTATGGAAAGCACCCTGTTCAAAAGCATAACAACAGGCTAACCATGAGGTTAGGGCTTTAACCACTCTGCCCCCTGCTGCTTAGTAACCTGTGTCCTCAAGCTGGTTTGTTCAGTGGGTCTGTAGGATTCTGCTTCATTTTCTTCCCAAATTCTGCATGAGTCTTTAGTTGAGACACATGCAGCCTGGCAGCTCTGTTTGACCGTGAGTGTGAAAACCACTGGGGAACCTCACCTCACATGTCCTTGTGTGTCTCTTTTGTTGCTGCATGTCCCTGTCTGTCTCTGCATGTCCCTGTCTGTCTCTGTTTGTCCTCTTTTCTTCCTGGATGTCGCTGTGTATCTCTGTGTCTCTCTGAATATCCCTGGATGTCCCTACTTGTCCCTTCGTGCCCCTTTGTGTCTCTGTGTGTCCCTGCATTTCTCCATGTCTCTCTGGGTGTCCCTACCTGTTCCTATGTGTCTCTGCATGTCCCTGCATGTTTCTGTGAGAACCTACCTGTCCCTGGGTGTTTGTCCCCTTCCCACATCTGCAGGCTGCTGAGTGAGAGGACGGTGTTGCTGTACTGTGATTTTCATGGTCACAACCAACAACAGAATGCCTTCACCTTCAGCTGCGAAGACCCGCGCTCTGCTGAGAGGCATCCACACGAACGCGTCTTCCCCCTTATGCTCAGCAAGAACTGCCAGGATATGGTAGGACACCCCCTTGCTGTTGGGCTAAGTCATGTCCCTTTAACAATGTTCTGCCATCTTCAACTCAAGAAACTACATAATTGGTTGAAACCTTTCATTTACCTGATATATATTGGTCTGTTACCAGGGTCTGTGTTACTTGTGTCTGTGTTACCAATGCCAGTGTTGCCTGTTAGTGTGTTACCTGTGTTTGGGGTACGTGTGTGTTTTATCTTTGTGTGTTTCCTGTATGTGTGTTACCTGTGTTTGGAGTACTTGAGTGTATTACCTGTTTGTGTGTTACCTGTTGTCTGGAGTACTTGTGTGTGTGTTCCCTGTTTGTGTGCTACCTGTGTGTGTTACCTATGTCAGTGTTACATGTAAGTATGTTACCTGTGTCTGGAATACCTGTGTGTATTACCTGTTTGTGTGTTACCTCTGTCTGTGCCACAGCGAGTCACCGCATCACCCTGAGCCACTTGTGTGTCTCTAAGTTCTCCTTCCAGAGCTGTAAATTTGAGGTTCAGCGCAGTAAGGAGGGGACAGGCCGTGTGACCCTGTGGAGGATGGGGGTCCTCAATAGCCTCACCTTGGAGACCTCGCTCTGTGGCTCCAGCACCGGTAACCATCGCCAGCCATGACGTGCCCAAACCAGCCAGCCGACGAAGAGTCATATCCTGTCCTGAGCTGTGCTGTGGTATTACTTTGATATATTGCAATTTGGGGGTACACCAAAGGTTGGAGGAAGGGAACCCACTTCAACACGCGTGACCTGGAGATGCTAGGAGTCTGTTTCTGCCGCACGTTGCTGGACTACTGTGATCCAGACCGAACCAAGGTGTGTGTGTCTCCCAGCTATGATCTCTGCACCGAGTAAATCTCTGATTTCCTGCTTGGATGAGCTCTCCTTGAAGTCCTAAAAACAGAAACCTGACAGTGTACTCCCAGGTTCCCTGATTATCCATCAGCCATTTTACAGTCACTGCTCCGTCTCTTTCTTGCTTGTCTCTTGCTCGTCCTTGATGTCTGCTCACTTTACGTTTAAATAGGAAGGAGCTGGATGAGGTAAAGATCTGCTTTCAAATGGAAGGTGCAACTGAGGTGGCTTTGTCAAGCATAAACTTAATGTTCATCTAAATGTCTCAGGGCACCAAGGCCTCAGAGATGCAGTGTAGTGGAAATTTAGATAAGGAATTGATAAGATATAAAAAAGACCACAAAGAATTCTTCTCATGATGATGTAAAAAAGTAACTTGAGTCTCTGCTCTGTGTGCTTCTTCAGTATATCATGTGTTTGAGGGAGCTCCAGGACATGATCAGAGTAGAGGGCGGCCCTGGCCTAGCAGATGCCTCTCTCAGGTAGGCCCCAGGTGGAGAGGACAGACTGCATCTGAATCCACATGGGGCTCTGATTTGACTTTCCTGTCACATTCTGGCATTCGGTGTAGCATGCATGTGCGACATACATTATGACAGCTGTGTAATTCATACAGACTGTACTGAACTTTTAAAAAATTGTTTCCTTTTTATTCAGTGGCATGATTCTGAATGAGCAGCAGAACATGCTCAGGAATGAAGTATTACTTTGATATATTGCAATTGAAAAAAATCTTGCAAATTACTTGGCCAAAATAATTCAAAGTAATGGACTTCATAAATGTACTTTCAGAAGTGGTTTGTAAATACAATGTTAATAATGAAAATACCTATGTTACATGTATAATAGAAATGGAACCTCCTGTGATAGCTGGAATGTAAATCTGTGCTCTGCAGATTTAGGTTACCTTGAATTTAATTATAGTTTCTGTTCAAAAGAAGTCATGTGTCTATACACTAAATGTATTGCCCTGATACAGGATACTTGTGGTAACTGTACCTTTGAGCTGTTCACAGTATGTGACTATCACAGAGGAGGCGTGTATCTCACAGTGATATGGACAGTGATGTACCCCTTCTGGGTCCAGTCACATGTTTGTTTTTGTTCCAGCACCAGCGACTCAAGCAGCTCGGAGTCTGATGGAACCCTAGCCTTGAATAACAAGGTAGGATTCTTGTGCATCCGTCTGCTGAATAGCTGGCTATCCAGTGTAATGTCATGATAACATCCAGAATGGGTAAATGTGTCCCATGACCCAAAGCTTTCATGCCATACCTGTGTATGTCTCATAGGAGAGTAAGACGGAATATGTGAAAACTAAAGAATGTGTATGTACTTGCACAATAGTGGATAAAATATCTTCATAACTGAACTGAGTCTTCCACTGAAAATTCACCTGACTTGGTTGTGCTGTTGAGTAGGAACAATCTAATATTATTGGAAGCACAATAAAGAATATTAGATGGCTGACATCTGAAAGGCTCGGTAAGGATATCTGGAAGGTGAACATGTGGTAGCAGTGACTTGTTTGTCCACCAGAGCTGCAAAGACTCAGCGTACTCACCTGGGCAGGGACCATCATGCTTCTATATGACAATGTTCAAGTTGTTTGATGTCCGGTTATGTTCTTCACCCTGTGGTGTAAGATGTCTTGGTGTACAAAGACACTCAGGTCCAAGAAGGAGAGGAACAAGTCCCACCTCGCTAGGGTGAGGGAGAAGATCTCACTGGCGAAGGAGAAGAAGGTAAATGAGCTCCTGGGTTCCTATGCCAAAACCCGGAGTGCATTCCCTCCTTTGTTCAGAAGGGGCAGTGTGGTCCACTTACTAGTCTGTCTTCATAAGTTTCAGGAGGACCTCACCAAAGAGAGTACAGAGAACAGCAGATATGGATTAAAGCCTGTGAGTCTTGTTTTACATTCCACACTGTTCTGATTGCCCATATTGCTGACTGCTATTTAATACCATGGAAATGCGTACACAGATGAAAACTGAGAAGAATACATTTACAGACAAGATTGATTAAAATAGCAGTGTCTGTGCTGGACATACAGCATATCATTTATTAAGGAGGGCCCTGGTATCCTACACCTATACTGTGTGGGCTATCACGAAAGGGTGTAAGCGACCTGATCCTCGCAGTTCACTGACCTGTTTCATGAATAGAATTGTTGCCTAGGAGAGTAACTGGACCCCCCCCTGCCATCCCGCAGGTGAAGGTACCTCCATCCATGCTTAAGAGGGACATGTCCAAGGCAAGTCTGTGGCAGCCCTTCCCATCAAACCTAGGGAGTTCACCTGGACAGGTACAATCAGAGCAACTGCTGTCCCCATCCATACTGGGTGCTGGTTCTGGCTTTTCTGAAGTTACACTAAGCTTCTCATTGTTCACAATACATTATTATCTTCCATCTATCCAGGCTGTACCCTTATGACTCTGTAGCCTTCTGCTCTATGATTCTCAGTATTGGCTGAGGGCCATCCCATGGACAATAAGTTAGAAGATAGCTGAATTGGTGGATGGATGGATAGATACAGCAATATCATAGAACTTAATAAAACTCCAGCAAATAATGCTGAAAACTTTAAGTAACTTAGGAACTTAGTACCTTTTCAAGTTGTCAAATGATGTATGTATTGTCTCACTTTTGCTCCAACCAACCAGTTGAGTACTCTGTGACTCTTTATACTGGTTAGTCTTGGTTAGTCGTGGTTTGGATTTGTAATTTCTGAACCTGAACTATCCACCTCTGCTGAAGTATGGAATGTACTGTGTAGTTTTTCATATTGTTTCACAATTTATGGTAGTCTTACATTCAAAACTGACTTGCTATCGCCATCTAGTGGGATCTAGTAGGGTAACGCACCCTGTAACTTATTGGATTTTTAATCAAAGCAGTTGTGTGTGTGTGTGTGTGTGTGTGTGAGCAAGATCTCCTGAAACTGTGTCTTTTGCTTACAAGCCAGTCTGTGGTATGCAGTTTTAATGTGAAATTCTTCTAGAAGCTTTACAGTTACAATTTACAAGTGAAATAACATGTCTGTAGACTTTTCCTTAGGGCACAATGTTTATTTCTGTCATGCCTGTTTTGAGACACACACATTCATTGCTGCCCCTGACCTTCTTCATGTCTCTCAGCCTCTCCAGCTCTCTGCCCAGCCCTCACTCTTCCATACACAGCCATCCATTTGTTCCTTCGTAATCTACTCAGTCTCAGCCTATTAGCTAGCAGGTGCAAGTATTTGTTTTGTTTCGGATTACTTTGCCATAATTTAAAATTTGTTCACAAAGAAAAATGAAATCACAACAAAAACTAGACTGGATGCATTTGACATTATTATATATGTTATTAAATGGAAGGTATATATACATGCCCTTCATATTGACTCCTGTGAAGACCACCTTCCTCCTGCCTGCAGCTGCCTTGGTGCCCTGAGACATTTAGATGAACATTAAGTTTAAGCTTGACAAAGTCGCCTCAATTGCGCCGGAATCCTTCCATCTGAAAGCAGCCTGTTACCTCGTCCAGCTATCAAACCACATGACACATGAGCCCTCTGCTGCTGTCCAGAAAAATATACGTAGGAGAACATGCTGCCCCCCATCCCCCAAATGAATCATGATCTCTGCTTGAAAACCCTGGCTTACTCCATTTGTTCCTAATTTTTTTTGAGAAATATCTGGCTTTCAGCACATCTGTGAAAGAAGCTGGACTCTCTGCCTTTGGATTTGTTGTGTTTCAGCTATTTTACGGGTAATGAAGTTGATCAGCAACCAAATACAGAACATACATCGATTCCATATGCATGGTGCTATTAAGCCCAACGTACCTGAGAGCCTATATGCTGTGTTCTGTACTAGGCAGCTCTTACACAATACAAAATATTGGACACTCAAATTAATTGGTCTGTGACATTGCAGATATGTTACTTTCAAAATAAAAATGTCAACAGTGAATACACTGCTTTTGATTTTATTTAAGGCGGTGCTATCTGAAGACACTGTGTTAAGGCATAATGATATATGTGTTGTATGAAAATGTTATTCTCATATGGGACAATAGGGGGCACTCTCTGAAGAGACTGCAATTTTCCACAGTGATGTGGGCACTTAATTCTTAATTCTTGCATCCTTCATGGGGCAATATCTGAAAATCGGAAATAAAATCCAGTGAGCATTTGTTAGACAAGCATTACTGTAAAACCACCTTAGCATCTATCGTTCAGCTGACGGATGTTAAACTCTAACTACACTTCTGTTCCTTGATGCTTCTTATGGCTTAAGACGTTTATTGATCTCCCCTCCTAAATGGACATTCACTTCAAAGTAAAAGTCCGGTCCCTCACCCCACAGCAGGCAGGAGCTGACCCGAAGCTCGCGGCTATCCCGAGTCGGGCCAATGCTCTGTTCCACCTGCTTGCTCACATCTACAGTCGTGACGAGCATTTGCCCCAGTTGAGTCTCTCTGAATTGCTGGCAGCAGAAGTAAACATCCTGAGGTGTTTATATAAGCCTTATTAAATTTACGTGTTGTCCATTACCTACCCATTTTAATAGCTGCTTCCAAAGTAAGTTTATAAAAAGAACTGAAATGCTTCAAAACTGTAAAACACTGTGTGGGAGAGGGAGGCATTTTGTTGATCCTTAATCAGTAAAATCTCTGCTCTCTGGCTGGTCTGCGGAGCCAAAGACATTCGGAGTTGGACCTGTCTTCTGTTTACACTTCTGTAAACCACTCTATGAAAATTACACTCAATTCCCTTGATTTAAAAGAGTTGAAGTTGGACGACGGCATACCGGGCCGCTAAGCCAGGCTGCTTTTCTCGACCCGTCTGTTTAACACGTTTGTGTTTATTTTAATTCGGAGCCTTTTCATCCCCATCCACACGACCACTCTCAGTGGCGATCCGCTGACACGGCCCCATTTTTTTCTTGGGGGCGGGTTCCCCTCTGCCGTCCTATTGCAGCCTTGTGGTGTGTTTTAGAGATCGCCGCGTGGAGGAGCAGACGAAGCGTTGAAGCTATTAGCAGGATCGCCCCTTAACCAATAATACGGGGTAATTTCTGCGAGATGATTTGCACAGACATTTCCTACACTTACGCGCGATTGCTTTTCCTGCAGGCTGGTGGCTGGGCTCCTACATTCAAGCATCACAATTAACCCTCGAGCTTTGCTTTTTCTGCTAGAACACTTTTTACTTGCATCCGTTCCAGCTACCTTCTCTTTTAATTTTTTTCTTCCCCCTGGGCTGTAGACAGAAACATTTATGGCTCCATTAATGCAATTATTTCTGAAATATATCCATGTTCCTTAGGGTTTCCAGCCAGAGCTCTTGTGCCACCTGCTGCCGGGGCAGAATGCGGCAGCTCGGAGGCAGCTAGAGACCGTTGTCAGCGGAACTGGCTCCTCGCTCCCAGCTCACTTTGGCACCAGTACGTTTATTTCCCTCTGCACATACCTCATTATGTCAGTTTGTTTGCTGACACTATGACATATTCTAAAGTGTCTGTGAGATGCTTACTGGATTTATGTAAACTGTCAGGTATTATTCTGTAAATATTGCAAGAATGCATTGAAAATTGACGCATTGCTGCAGCTGGTGAGGAGATGCGTTTCTGCAACTGAGTTCTGGCTGCAGCATGGGACCCTTCTCTGTCGTGTCTGTCAGCTTTCCGGTGGGATCTGTCATCCCGCCTTTGGCCCTTGACTCGGCCGGTCATCTCTCCCTTGCTGCCCCGCCTCCCCAGTGGCAGATTGTCAAGCACCCGCACCCTGCCGGGACCCCCTAACATCAGCATGGGAGACGACAGCATTGACACTCTGCCACCTCCGGAGGGTAAGTATGTACACAAGTGCGTCAGTCTTCATGCTTAATTAAGCTAAGTCTGTGGTGGGGGGCGGGGGTGTCAAACTGTTTTTGCACAAGCTAATCCTGCTTTCTGTTGCACATAATTGTATGTTTTTTTTCCTATCACCATGGAAACAACAGGGCACAGTACCCTGAAAAGTCATTGCTTTCCATATGATTTTCATATTTTCTTCATTTTTGCACATTTTCACCTTCAATTAAATCAGACCCATTTTTTTATTCACAGAGGGGAAAAAAGCATGTCAAAGTCTGCAGCCTCCTTTATTGGTTTGGAGGTAATCAAACATGCAATCTGCAGGTTTGGAAAAAGTCACCGCTGCCCTGGTTAAGTCAGCTGAGATGAAGAGGTTAAAAAAAGGGGGAAGCTGCAAAGCCCTGCCAAGTATAAGCTTGTAAAGTGTGCGGGGTCTAGGTGCACAAGAGGCCAAGGTCAACAGAAAGCGCCGATGCCTATCAGTGGGGAAAATGCTATAAAGCCACATTTAAAGTAGAATTACATACGAGGCAGAGTCCAGGTTGTTCATGAAAGTGTAGAATGACTTCCAGGGGTCTGCAGGTCACCATTTATGATTTGACCTTCATAAAAATCACTTGGGATGAAGGATGGAGCATTAAGGCCGAAGAAGGTCATGGTGTGACAGGCCAGGGCAGGTAAACCACAAATCTGACCCAAAGCAAAATGTGTGGAAAAGTGGGCCAGAATCCCTCCATGTCTCTGGGAGATAGTGATCGATTAATACAGGAAGTGTTTACCTGTGGTCAAGGTTGATATAACAAGCATAAGAAGGCTGTTATTTTTCTAAATTGAGGGAATTGGGTATTGCATAATTTTTTACATTACATCCCATCCAAGTCTCATTCCCCTTCCTTTCTGGGATAGGCTCTAGGCTCACTGTCACCCTGTACCATATAAGGGGCTATGAAAGATGTTTCACCATGTCAGGGTGGTGCAGTGTTTAGACCGGTCGCATCACACCTTGGGGACTTGTGTTCAAGTCTTTTCCAGGGTTCCATGTGTGTGGAATTTGCATGTTCTAGTGGGGTTTCATCTGGGTTTTCCAGTTTCCACCCACTGTCCAAAAAACATGCTGAGATTAATTGCTGTTATCAAATTTCCTGTAGGTTTGCATGGGGTTAGCGTCCCCTTCTGGGTTGTTTCCTACTTTGTCCTCAAAGGCTCCATGACCCTGGATAGAGCAAGCAATTTCTGAAAATGGATGGATTTTTTCTTTTAATATACTGCAATTGGGGTGAGGATTAGATATTGTTCATTCTAGGTGGCCAACTTTGGTCAGCTCGCTGGAGTGAGATTTTCAATTTGAGACAAGCATGCCTACGCATGCAATTGTTATACATGCATAACATACATGTACGTTATTGATTTATTACCTTGTAAATAGTCTATAATGTTTGCAAACTACCCCAACACTTTTATATAGCTAAATTTATATTTATAATGGAGTAATATAACTTTGCCATAAGATTTCTTGTGTGAGCATGAGACACTGAAAGCATGTCATGTCAGATGAGTGACAGTTGGCAGCCCTGGCTCATTGTCAGTGGTGACGCAAACATGCAGCAGATCAAGCTACATTAGCACGACTGGCTGAGTCATTGTATGGTTTTAAGATGTGTAAATGGGCTTCATACAGACAGAAAAGCCATAAGGGAACCTAGAGAGACTGACATTGTTATTTTACAGAGGCAGTCCCATGATGCAGTGCAATGCAGTGAAACAGCTCCCATTTTTATGTTATGTAATTAGTGATTAATCTACAGGACTTTTTGAACACTGTTTTTCTAACACTGTCAATTTCCCCATCCATCCATCTTCTAACTCATATCCCAGGCATTAATGGGTGCTAGGCTGGAGTACACCGTGGATGGGATGGCTGTCAATTTTCATTTGGTGAAATGAAGAGAAACAAGGAACAGATGAGAGAGAGTAATCCTTGAGCAGGAAATCCATATTGCTGGAGGAGTGGGAAACTCACTGACTGAAAGACGAGGACGTGTGAGGTGATGGTGACAGCAGCACCCCAGCGGCACAGCGTCCGAGAGCTGATTCCAAACAGCCGCACAGTGAATCGTCCTTCCTGCTCACAGGCAGGGCGCCCGAGTCCCATGTGGCGCCGGCCTGCCTGCAGATCACATCAGAGCATTTCGGCGAGTCGTACCTCCTTTCCTTCTTGCATATCGCAGAGCTGAGAGCTTTCTGGGGCCTAAGAGATGAGAGGGAAAGCCTGGCCACATTTCCACCAAAACATACTTATTTCTGACGCTGTCGATGTCATAGACATGTCAGCCCCTCACTTTTCATCTCTCTGCTTGTGCTTCGCTGAGAAATTACATGACAGTGGGAATGATTGAAGACCTGTTACTGCACCAACCCTGAGAACGATGCACCCAAATGACGGTTCCCTCCAGAATGTTGGCCCTGTGCAGCCTGATTGGATGGATCCTCACACATCTGCCACGCATTTTTTCCCTTGTTTGAGACCTGGACAGCTATTTCCTGCAGTGTAAAGTTCAAAGATGGAGATTTCAGGTCCGGAGAGTATAAATCCAAACCAAGATTTTGTTTCAACCAACCAATTCAATACTCTGTGACTCTGACTCTTTATACTCAACTGGTTGGTTGAAACAAAATCTTGGTCTGGATTTGTACTCTGGACCTGAAATCTCCACCTCTGGTGCAGTTACAGCTACACATTTATTTGGGCTGAAACTGATACTTTCTGAAACTGATATTATTTAGTATGTAAAGTTATTACTCAACAATGTCCGTTTCTTTCCATTTGAGATCATTAATACTGCCTCTTACTTTTATATATAAACGACTGAATGATCTGAATCAAATTTTTTTCAGGGCAAACCTATGTCACCCAGCTACTTTGTGTTATAACTGATGTCTTGCAAGAAAGTGATTAAAGAGCAAAATGTTCCTTGTTATTCTTGAGGACCAGTATTTACTGTACCTGTCCAGAACCACTGAAGGTCTTCACTTTTGAAATGACCCCGGATGACATAGGCGATGGCTCAAGCCCTTATCCTACATTGGTCATAAAAGGCATCAGCATTGTGGAAAGGTGAATTTTTGGTTGTCGCTTCATTTTAATGCATGCATACAACTAGGCATAACCTCCAAGCTGTCCACTATGGCCCTGAAGTCTGATGGTGCCATTTCTGCTGAGTTTTGCCTACGATAAACATGCTTTGTTTACTATCTGCACCACTGGGGTCCATCTGAAGCCACCTTCACCTCCTGTCCGGCAATGACATCATTGCCATTTATTAGTACCCAATAAGCCATTTTTACACAGGCAAGAAACTATGCTGCTAAAACATATCCAAAATGTTTGCATGTCTACTTTTTATTCTGTTTGGTTCTGATTCTTCATATATCCTCCTGAGACCCAAGGAAAAAAAGTGTCCTTCAATTTTAGGTTATTTGTCTTTGAAGAAAATAAGACATCTTATAATTTAGATTTTTTTCAAATTTATTTTTAATTTCCCAGCATGTCCTCTTTAGCGTACAACAGGAATAAATACGTTTCCTGACATCAGTGAAAAGATAGATGCAAAAATAAAATGTCCACTACAATGGAGATAAATGAATGGGTGGGGTCTCAGGAGGTTATAGACTCAAGGATCATCTTGAGGTGACTTTAACAAGGCTTAAGCAGATCGGAGAAGAAGCCCCTGTACTGCTCGTACGGTGAAAACTACTGAAGCAAGTAAGTTTCCATGCCTGGAAAACTCTTCTCATTTTTTTTCAAGCTAAATCCACAGTAATTGGGGAAAAGTCCTGAGATGAACAATACAGTGATATATTACTGTGGGTTATTCCATCACGCAACTGCGTATCAACTCCACTGCACCGGGAATGAGGAATGTGTGCCTGAATTATGATGTACTTTGATCAGGAATGCCTTCTGCCTCCGTGATTTCATACCTGAACAAGTCAGTCCACTCTTTCATATTATTCATACATCTGAACTCTTATCCTGGACAGGGTCGCAAGATTTTCTGAATATGTCATATTTTAAGTATACTTTTACAGTTGAATGTTGAGAGGTGTAGCAGGACACGGCATGCTTTAACTAAAATTATTATCATCTGGGTATTACCCTTTCATAATATACTAAGATAGTGATCTGTAAGTTGATTTATGGGGTTTATACGATGCCTTTTCGCAGTTAAAGTTCAAAATAATCTGACAAGTTTAGCATTTTAGTTTCATGTAAGCTACCAGTGTTCGCATTCCAGTGCTGGAACAGTATCCAAAATACAAACTTAGATTTCTTACTACACCATTTTCTTCTTATACTGTTTTCAAGCAACTAATTAAACCTGTCAATACTCACTGCCAAGTCAAACCAAAACAACAGCAAGCCAAATGAAACACTTACTTTGTCAGTATCTATTTGGGAATGTTGAATGATTGTGTTTTCTTACAGGTCAACAGGTACTGTGGTACTTAATACATGAACTTGTTACCCGAAGGTTGTCATTTCAAATGGATAAAAATGTCTCCTTGGTAACAAAATGTAAATCCGGCCTCTAAGAATGAAGTGGAGTTGAACTTTTTGGCAGAAATCTGAGATCACGGGACTCTGCTCTGATTCAGTTGCCTTGTACATCCAGGCTGAGTTCTGGGTGCATGTAAATCAGGTGGACGCCATAACAGTCACTCCTCCGTTGGTCTTTATGCAGATCATAAGCAGTTCCTCCTTTCACTGAACTAAAGGAGGCCCCAGCCGCTTCACATGTGTCACAGGCAGGGTTTACTGTGTTTCTCCTGTTTTATGTAAGTCGGTAAGACTACCTTCATCACGCAGAGATCTCATTCTTGTGCAGTTCTGAAGCCATATGAAAGACTTACTTCCCTTTTGCTTTGATACTCTCACTTATCCTGTTATCCTGTTTCTCTCAGCATAGAATATGCCAGACAGAAGAAGTGGAAAATAACAGGAAACTTAGACTCAGGAACGGAAAGAAGGCCTTACATTCCAACATCCTGAAGACGGCAAACAGGCCAAAAGCTTACCCTTCACACGTGAAATAATGTATGAATTTCCATGAGACAGTTTCGCTTCCTGAAAATGTAGATGTGCTGTAGATAATTGCTCAACTAAATGATGCTAAGGAGCTGTGCCGGATGTGAAGCTGTCAGCGGCAAGGCCGTAAATTTCTCCTCACACTCGCTGGTACCGTCCCTTATCCGCCCTGCACCACAGGTCAGTCGGGGAGCCGGCCACCCAGCGGAGGACACTGTCTCCAGCGTCCCGCTCACTCTTCCTTTCCCGGCCAAGCTCTGCTAAAGAGCTCAGAAACTGTGAGTCAGCAGAAGCGTGGCGATCCGACCCGGGCTGTGGGCCCTTGGGCCGAGACTCCCCGACAGTCCGAGTGACGGTTATATTAACCTCCTGAGAAGTCTATCAGAAAGCACTGTTTTGTTTGGTACAGACTCAGCGTGTGGCTCGGGAAAAACCAAAAAACTGCAGGGTCGCACGGATGCCGCACATGCTGTTTTAACGCGGACGGCGACTGTTTCCAATCACTGCTTTCCGGGGGTGAGTTGCTGGAATCTCTCCCCAACATCCCAGGTTAACTATGTGCCGACAGCCTTCAGTGGATGGACGCAATTTATTTGGTGCGAGAATTGAGGAGCTTTAGTTTAGAAATCACTTTAAATGGCGATTAATGCCTCATAAAATGGCTGCATTTCAGAGGAAAGATGCAAAGTGGCTCACAAAAGCCAGTCCTTTCTGAAACTTTCAGCTGAAAGTGGATTTTATGTCTAAGTTTTTACTATTTTTTAATGATCTATGATCACAGGCAAGGAAATGATTCATATATTTTTAATTATCTATATATACTTTGTTGTATATATTATAGTTGGAACAATCACCATAGCTATACTTCTGTAATCTATTATTTGACTTCTCTAACTCAAACTATCCAAAGTTTCTAAAATAAAAACCACCCATTCCCTGGATGAAAGGAGCCAATGGGAATCCATATAGCTCTGACTCCCAGTTTTATAGGTTATGGGTTCCCTTCTAGAAGCTCTTAGCTGTGCTGATAAACATAATCGTGATTATGAGCACTTGGATGAATAAGTAGAGCACAAACCTGCTCAGGATTATCTGGTAGAGGTGCTGGATAGTGGGCAGGCTGAAGCTGATGTCCACCAGCAAACTTGTCTGGCAAAGATACGTAACGGCAAGCTGATGAAGAAGCTAAGGGTCCATACAAGGACCGGCAAGAGGATGACCAGGTCCAAAGGGGGATAGAGAAGGGATTGGTGACAATCATGGCCCGGACAATGGATAATGGCACACAGGGAGCAGACACCCTCTACCAGGGCAAAGACCAGGAATAACTGGTAGATCATGCAAAAAGTGTTCCCCAGTGCCCAGTAGAAGCTGACAGCTGAGTGGAGGGTGAAGGGCACCAGGAGCAGTCTGAGGGAGTCCACCACCATCATGCTGAGCAAGATCAGTTCCAGGTGAACAGAGAGAAGAGCAGCATGGTGGCACAGAAGCCACTGCCCAGGATCACGCTGCACGTGGAAGAAAAAATGATCCCATAGCTGTTGTTGATGTGCTTCATTCAGACCTGCGTTTGTTCATGTCTGCTGGGCCCTCAGTCTGTTTCACCCAGCAGCCATGTCACGTCTCCGATAGCAGATGTCACGCCCCCTCATTGACCGCTCAGGCCGGGCCTGCAGACTGTGCTCGTATCTGAGTGGCTCTGCTAACAGGCTTATCAGCTCGCTGATGACTTCATGGTTCGCTTTGCCCCCCATGCCTTTGACTTTCAGTTGTTACTGCATCAAGTTCATTTAGACTGTGGATATAAAGAATATTGATTTAAATGAGTCAATACGGTTGTTTTTTTTTCACCCGCACTCTTGCCTTGGAGATACCAGGAAAGATACCTTGGTGCCAGGAAATGGGGTGGAGCTGTGAGGGGGGAGGTTACTACATAATGACCCACCCAATGTAATATGGTTCAGGTGAATCACTGACTGTTAATCATCTTTAGTATGTGAGTAGGTGCCCTATCCCATTCAGAGTATAACCTCATTTGCTGTTGCTCATTGATGCAGCTGATTACTGTGGTGTCTGGTTGGATACTGTAAGTAGCTGTGAATGATGCATGGTTGCAGACCGAAAAATGGACACATTTTACTGGAACAGGAAATGGTGAGTGATGTGAATAGAGACCTACTTATGGATGGGTGGGCTGAAAAGAGAGGATCGGGGGGGCAAAAAAAGAAAGAAACTCAAAGTGGTTACTATTAAATGTTTAATCATTTAAAAAATAGTGTGTTCTCTCAGTGCAAGTGCTGAGCAATATTGATTTGTTACGTTTATGTACAAGGTGACTGTCTTCTACAAACAGGAGGGAAATGATGGAACAAGAGCAAGTGACAAAGCTGAGGGAGACAGGTGAAGTGAAACAGGGGAAAGTGAAAGGCAGGCCAGAGGAATGGCTTCAGAGCCAGCCAAGCTATGGAAAAACAGCAGAATGGAGGGCCAATTGTTTTCTTCACTGAAATCAACCACAAAAAGAGAACACTTTATTAGGTCAATTAACAAAATTACTTGATATATATTTATATATCTAAAGTGCATTATGTTACAAAAATATAGAAAGTCAGCAGCACCGTGATACATTTACAAAATAAATACACCATTCAAACAAAATAAATTACGCAAATCTGACATTTATAATTGGCGTACCCCTAACAAAAAAGGAAATATTCACAAAGACCAACATCTGAAGCTCCATGGAGCTTTAACTAAGGTTTATTACTGTCATAATTATTGTTCAGATGCATTTCAGATATTTACAAACAATAAATATTTTCCTTATTACTCTCCAAACAATCACTATTACAGAATACTGCAACATGAGTCTGTAGGTGTCCGGTTCAAATGTCTTTAGGTATCTGCAAAGAGAAGAGAAAGAGGGCATTTAATAGCTTGAAGTAATGTATTCCTTCACAGAGAATCACCTGGGTCCAACACTAAGAATTCTCCATTATGAGGAATCGTATGCAACTGACTTGACTTGAACAATGAAACCAGCGAAACACCAACACCCTATTATCATCATAGGCAAAAAAAATCCTCCAATACACTTGTAAATTACATCTTCCATCAATTAAACACCAACACGATACAAGGCAGGGGGTGTCAGCCAATCACAGGATTCATGGATATGCTCACACACAGTCACATATTCACACACACAGTCACACTAACAGACAGTCACAGAGTCACAGACACACACTACAGGATATGAAGGCATTTCTTGTCCCTGCTACCCTGACTAGGTTGGAAGATGGACTGATCAATTGATTATTTAAAATCAATCAGTTACTGTAATTGTGTATTTGGCATGTACTGCTGCAAGCATAATTTCCTAGGTCCAAGAACCTGTCCGAACCTAAAAGAAATCCCATAGTAATCCCAATCCATCCCAGATGCATAGGGAAGCAGAAGAGACATCAATATCCAAGGGATACTGCTTATCACATATCTGACCTTTATCTTCAAGGTCAAGGAAATCTAACTTTCCTGGTCAGATACACATTACAGGACAGGACTAGGTTACAGGACAAAACTTATTATAAGGGCAAGAAGGTGATACAATGGCAACAGTGAGTAGCACTGTTGCCTCACACCAATACGGTTGTGGGGGTAAATCCCACTTTGACAGTGTGTGAGGATTTTGCATCTTCCCTGTTTTTGTACTGGGTATTCTATGTCTATTCTGGTCTTTCCCCACACTCCAAAAAATACCATTCGACTAACTGATATCTCTGTTGTTCAGAATTTTTGAGTGGTTGCCATGTAATGGACCAACTTCCTGTCCTGGGTGTCCCCCAGATTAGTTCACTGTAGTGAATTAGTATTAAGTATTAGATTAGTATTTGGTGAGCAGTCTGGAAACCGCACGGCTGGATACTGGGAGAAATCCAAATGAAGTTCCTTAACCAAAGCACTTTTGTGTTACGCAGTTTCAGAAGACGGTTACCTTTGTCAGAAACTGACGGCGTCTTAGTGCAGCGCCCCCTGCAGGCGTAAGTGTGACCTCCACTCCAGGTGGGGGCCAATCTCAAGCTGGCGATTGCTGAGCGATCGGGCCCGCCGCTTTCTCTTCTCACTCTCCCTCCGTTTCCCCGAGCGCCCCTTCTTCTTCTTCTTGCCGGCCACCTTCAGTGGCTGGTCCTTATAGGTCTGCGACTTATTGGTCTCCTGAGGCAGGTTGGTTCCCTCCTCGTCCACTGGGAAGCCCATGGGGTAGTTCTTGGTGCTGCCAGCAGGCTTGGGGTGCAGGGTGCTCCCACTGATCCCAGTGCTGATCCCGGAGCTACTGCCTCCACTACTGCCTCCGCTGCTGTTGCCCCCACTGCCCCCGCTGCGTACTGGAAGTTCACGGATCTCTGCCGTGTGCACTTCATCCAGCAGCTCCTGCAGCCACATACGGCGCCTTAAGTCCTGCAGTGTGCGGCCCCTGTCGTGCATCAGCTGGGCATGGGTCACGGAGCGCTTCCTGCATAAGAGCAACAGCAGCACGTCAGCTTTGCATGCAGGATCCTGCCGTTTTAGTACTGGCAACCACCTGATTGCTCGGGGACAAGTAAAGTTTTTTGATTTGATTTGATTTGATGGTTTAAATAGAATAGAATACATCTTTACTGTCATTGTTTGATAAACAATGAAAGACTGTTGGGGCCATTCTGGAATGCATTGATCAATTCCAGTCCAAATCAGGAAATGGATCTGGAGTTGGAACATAAATCTCCCTGAAATTCAAATTCAACTACAATTCTGTTCCCCATAGTTTTTTTCCAATCCTAGCTCCAGTTCCATTTCATGAGTTGCACTGAAATTGATCGATGCATTGTGGAATGGCACCAACCCTGTAGGAGACATCATAAAAAAACATAAATGTAAACAACAAAACACAGTGATGTAATATATACAGAAGTAATAGTGCAAAATGACAATGTAAAGTGCTGTTTTTAATCAGTTAGTTTTGGTTCTGAATCTACACTATCTGTGCCCTCACAGGGATTTAAGGAACATGAGGGGACACACCACTGGTCTCCAAAACAAGAAGACTTTCTACAGGCCTTTCAACAAACAAAAGAACAATTATCTGCAACCATTGCAATGGCTGATGTTCTAGTGGGCTTACAGTAGGAGAGTGGTGTAAGACCAGGGGGAGGGGGTGTTTCGCAATCATGACTTCTAGCTTAAGTTAACCCAGCTAACTGAGAAATCCTTCTTCGTGGAACACTCCCAGGGGCTCTAAATATGAATACCAATTAGGCGTCAGGACGTTTTTTCAAAGTTCCACCGGCAGGACCAAAACTAGTACAACCTTCAAACTGTTAGTTTTGATCTAATTTACCGTCTTTTTAAATATGAATCCCGAACTCCTTCGAATTTGTCCAGGTGCTTCTGATAAAATGTGGTTTTACTTAAAGTAATCAAGGCGTACAAAATGCTGGCAGGGTCCCATTTACTATTTGATATTATTATTTATCTTAAATTGACTCGGCTCCAAGTCCTTGCACCTAAGTAAAATAAATCCAGGGAGATTTCTAACGCGGCTGGAGCCCGTACCCATGCACAGAACTGGCCCACATTTATGCTCCCTGTTCGCGCTTTAACGCGCTGCATGATTAAGTTACAAGCCACGTTCATAAAACGAAGCGATATTCGCGCATTTCAATAAAAACCTTGATAGACGTGTTGTGGGGCACGTCGGTTGAAATTGTTCTCAGTGTTTCTTATTGTATGTGAGAATTATGAAGTTAAGCAGTATTTCTTCGCGATATCGTGTGTGTGGACTATGTATATATTCTGGTCCCCACAAAGATTTGTGAATGCAATCAAAAAAGTAAATATGGCAAAAGTCTCGTATTTAGTTTGGTTACTTATGGTTAAGGTTAGGGCTGGGTGTGAGTTATGGTCATCATGTTGGGATTAGAGATTTACCCATAGAAATGAATGGAGAATCCCAGAAATAGACAATTAGAAACATCTGTGTGTGTGTGTGTGTGTGCGTGTGTGTGTGTGGGTGGAAAGAACTCTTAATGTAACAGAATTTCTATAGTGATATAGTTTTAGTTAATATCAGATATATTTGTAATATTATTTGTAGAACATGCAAGTAGGGTAATAAACACTGAAATCCCTCATTTCTGTTTGTTTTCGGTCCAAATGCCTTGAAACAATTATGTGATTCAGTACGTGACTTTTGAAGAATGCCGGGATGAAGCACCAGGCAGCCAATAGGCTACTTCTCAAACACCCCCTTTTGGAATGGCAAGAAGAATGCTGCATTTACAGTTTTACTGTTACTTAATAACTGAAGAATCTTACCTACATTTACCAATAGGTGGCAGTAGAAAAGAAGAAATATTTCGATCGTCTACTTTGTTGTTTTAAAACAGAATATGTGTAATAATAGCGTTATGTTTAAAATAACGCGTGCCGAAAGAGAAATGTTAAAACTGGAAACCTATAAAAATTAAACACAACAACTATTTTACAAGCTTTACTGATATGCTTTGAGGTCATAACACGAGGGACAACAGAAGGAAAACTATATAATTTATCTATAACTTAACACTTTTTAATTTTGTACTTTTCCTCACTGTGTTTCTCTAATTGACCTGATTCACACTTAGAAGCACTGCAATGAAGTTTATGTGGTATTAGTTAGCTGTGTGCCGGTACATAAGTATTACTGTTAAAAAGTGCCGTTTTTGCCAGGGACCAGCTTGCTCAATTAATAACTGCCACTGGAGCTGTAAAAGAGGCATGTTTGTGAGCTGCGACTAGGTAATGTGGTAGTTGCACCAACCTGATGTCACCTAAGCTGTCAGGAAAGTGAGTTACACAATGTACGCGACGACAAATGAATCAAGCATATTCAACAGCCATCCATAGCATGGCTTCCTTACTCAACGCTAGAGAAAGCATTTAAATTGCACCACAGAGAGGTCCCCTCTGAGTGTTCCTTGCTTTAAGAGACAATAGTCTTTTCAGGGAACTTCAGCAAATTCAGTTGTTATTTACTATTAGGCATATTATTTTATATACCTATCCAACAACTGGAATTGAAATGGTCGTTACAATATCTCAATATCCTCACATAAGCATATGCTAAAAAATTATTAGCAAAGAATGACTTAACCAGAACTTCCAAAAATAAGCTTTTGCTAATGTCTTGGAATTTTAAAATGAGTTCATTTCAAGGCTTCCTGCTGGTCCATCAAATTACTTAAGAATGAAAGGTCAGGTAATTACTTGTTCTACTTTATTTGTTTCGACATTTTTCATACCATGTATGCATTTACTACAAATGAGAAATATATTTGATATCTGACTTCCAGATTAACTGTAAAAATGTTGCTGTAATATTAGAATTTTGCTTCTTTTGGAAAATATATGGAAAAATGTCCCTGCTCTCACGGGAGAATCAGAAACCATACAATCAGATGATTAAATTAATATGGTAAAATATAGTAATTGCTTTCTAAAGAGGGTTAAGCAAATGTAAAATGACATTTTACCTTTAATGAAAAAATACTATTAAAATATGAAACTTCACTAGCAGCAATCAAAAAAGATAAATTTATTTTAGCAATGTAATATATTTCAAATAGTTATAAAGGAGATAAGTACCTATATTTAATGTTAAAATGTTAAAAGCGCGTGACATTTATTGCACTGTTCTGTGATACACTGTTATTATGCTGTGTCACACTGTGTTTTTTCCTTCTGTTACACTGTGTTATTATGCTGCGTCCCATTGTGTTATTGCACTGTGTCACACTGTGTTTTGTACACTGCATTACACCATATTTTAACCTGCCTGGGATCTTTGCATGCACCTACAGCTTTACACATCACTCCTTTGATGTGCTGGCACTCAAGTTAAATTAACCAAAACCAAGGCTCTTCCTCGGTGGTGAACCTGCCCTGATTTGAAGGCAGATTCAGTCCTGTAATCACTGCTCTGCTTGTGGCCCACTGTAGTCCAAATGGGAGTCTGATTCTAGTCACAGAGATGGAGGTGTGAGAGTGCAAAGGAGCACAGAGTGGATGAGAACTAGTCCTGGGCTGTGGTGTCCTTTCTCCGGGGTAAAGCTTTCTTTCCACACTTTCTGGTTACGCTGCTTCAGTTTCTGGGAAAATGCAAGGCCGAAAGCCTGAACCATGCTGCTGCTCCCCATATACATGAAAACTGAGAGTGTTTGAAGGGCACGTCAGTTATCACCGTCCAACTGGAAACACATAAACACGAATCGTAATCGATGACAACTGTTTAGACTGAGCGGCCGCCTAATGGAACTGAGTGAACTTGTCATAGGCACTTAGGGTATGTAAAAGCAGCAGTTGTAACATGTGAAGGGAGTCCTTTTTGGTACTCAGGATTAAAGTTAGTTTATTGAGTTTCAAGGGTGGAGTGGTGTGTGTAGGGGGAAATGTGGTCTTTGATGGAATGTAAGTGCTGTGATGGGGATATTGGTGATTGTCTGACAGCAAAGGTAAAGCAGTTTACCCAGATGTGAGCTATGTAAATATGGAGAAAATTAGTTTATGAAACAGCTAATAATAATAATAATAATAATAATAATAATAATAGTTCTTTACCTAAAATGTATGGATTTGCATAGTAGTGCTTTAGCCAGAGTTGCCAACTCTCACGCACTTACCCATCTGGCGTGACATTAAAGCTTTCAAACTCTCACGCAAGAAATCTAACGGCAAATCTAAATTATTCCCGTATAAACATAAAATTAGCTACATCAAAACCTTTGGGGATGTTTGCAAACCCTGCAGACTATTTACAAGGTAATAAAACTGTCACATACATGTAAATGCATGTGCACGTGTGTAAGACTTGTCTCGAATCGATAATCTCACTCAAGACAGCTGAACAAAGTTGCCAACCCCAGGAAGCATTTATGAACATTTCTGAATGCTAAAATGATGCTCAGTTTGGTTTCAGAGACTGATACATTTAAAATTGTTCTTTTAACCTTCAAAAAGTTTACTATAATAAGTGTAATTGGCATCCCGAGGTGGCTGGTGGCCAGCGGTTATTATTTTTGGCCTTAAGTTATACCTTAAGTTAATTGTTCCTTTATGCCGCTTTAAAAACGTACCACGCATTTAATGTGACCACAATGCGCATAACTTCAGTCGTCTCCCTTCCTCCCTCCCTACCTCCCGCTGTCTGTTTGAACTTCTTTTTCAAAGCTGGCGGCGGGTCAAACCAAACGTTTATGTGACTCGTAACGCCGCCTGGCACCCCGCCAGTGACATTGATTGTCAAACGGCGGGTTCACTCCCTTGCAGCGTGAACTGCAGGCTTTTCCCCAGCCAGCGACAGGCGGAGTGTGACACGGCGCTTCTTCCTGCGCGGTGCTTGACGAGCGACGCTGCAGTGCTGCACTGCGAGCGGCGACAGGCGGCGCACCGCCCGCTCGTTCATTCGCGGCTCATCGCGGAGTTTGATCACACCTTTGGACACTTGCTTTGAAAAATCAGCTGATCCCATGTTCAAATCTACAGACAAATGATTTCTCATAAGACGACAATGCCAAATTAGTAGTATAGATGTATAGTTTTTTTTGTAACTACCGGTCTGTGAAAATTATGGAGACGTACAACATGGGGCATATATTTAAATAGAGATGAATCCAGAGATATATAGGTTATGCCCAGTGATTCAAATTTTCACTAAAAAAATAATTACAAATTAGACAAGTAAACTAGGCCATAGATTAAATCATCTTCCATTTGCTTAAACCTGTCTGATAACTACAAACAGCAGGTTCCATCTAATTTGTAAGGCATCTTCTGTGGTATTTCCTGAGTCGCTCAGTGAGCTGTGCGTGGGGTTCAGGGGAGACCACACTGCAGGCAGGCCGGCTGCCAGCAGGTGCATATGCCCCCACACATCAAGTGGCACATTGCTTCCAGAACTTTCCCAGTGCATCATAAGCTATGGGAGCACAGGTTAGCTTCCTCCTTATCTTTATCAGAACAACACGGGTTGGATTTTTAGGGGTCTGACCTGTACGTTTCCGGCCGTTACACAGCTGACAGAGACTCTGCCCTCTCAGAGAAATCCCAGCAGCTCAAACCTCATCTCAGATGTGACCGCAGTGTGATCAAATTATGTGCATTCTGTTGTACTAGCTTTTTGAATGTTGAAACATTCAAACGTAACATTTCTTTTGAGTGGCAAGCTTTGTGGATGTTGCCGGTTCTTCTGGATAGAAACCTATGAATCTATTAACATTTTTGCAGAACAGCTAATCCTCCCTGCTCCTATCAGGGTAGACTAGAGTCTTTATAAACTAACATGAAATCCCCCTGCACATATTTCCATTCTGATTTGAGTGGATGAGTTTCATAATCTGTTCCCTGCTGCAGCACTCCTGTTTTTGAATCCCTCTCTAGCTTAGTCCTCTGCCTAGCAGAGCATCAGTGATACCTTCACCCTGTATCAGACTTCTCCTGAGTACAGAGTGGACGGTGCCAGGACATATGTGGGCAACCCGATGCCCAATCACAATGTATAGGTCCATACGTGAGAAGAACGAGTAAATAAATCAGTTTCTGTCTTCAGCAGACAATGTAACACCACGACTCGCCCCAGCGACAGGAGAATTGCAGTAATGATGTAAAACATATAGAAGGACATTATAAAATTATTTGCTTTGGAATTAAAATTTAAAAACTAATTCAGTGGAATTAAATTAAAACAACTGATAACACATATACTGAATGAGTGTCTATATCTTAAATTCAGACTGAACTGATAAGAAAAACTTGCAAACACCTGTTTCTTAATTTCTGAAATAGGTATTATAACAACTTAATAAAAAACTGGGATTTTAATTCAAAATGATCCTTATTCCCATATAATAATAATAATAATAATAATAATAATAATAATAATCAGTGTAGAGTCATAGTTAGTCAAAATGGAATAGACAAACAGAGACTTACATTCGGTTACTGAGAGCATCAATAGGTCTCCCAAAGTGAGGGACTGGGGAGCAGAGGAGGAACAGAGCGAAACTCCACTGCTGAAACAGTCTTCTGGAGCAGAGCATCCTGCAATGAGTAAGGAGAATATCCCATTAGTCAAAAGTACAGTATTTATACATTACGACACGGCAGCTAACTGATAAACATCTGCTATTATTAGCTTGTTGTGGCAGAGCAGATCAAACAGTTTAATGTGATTATTTAAGTCAGTAGACCACAGTGACTACAGGATGACAGTAAAAATTCCATCCTTCATTGCTGTGATGTTTCTAGTAATTAACTTGGGACAGTAAATAAGTTATTAAATGAAACCACTACAAAATTATCCAATGAACATGTTCCTCGCATGGAGATTCTTACAAGTTGCCAGTCTGGACTGCATGACTGGAGGGATTATTAAACTTCCAGTATTTAAAAAAGGCACCCCAGCATGCCTGCTATAGTGCAGAAGCCAACAGGCACTCACAGAGAAAAGCCAGAAAGGAAAACAGGAGAAGGACTTACTTCTCTAAAGAGCAATTTCACAAAGTGTTTGGTCAGTCCCTTCTTCCGACTCCTGTAAAGAGAAAAGGCTGCGGTAAGTTTCCAGGCAGAAATGACACAAAAGACGGTTGTAGGTCAATCCAGGTGATTATCCCCCTGTAAAAATAAATAGAGAGGATTACACCGAAAACTAGGTGTGGGAAAAACCCCACCAGAACCAATCCGCAGCCTCCTCTTCCCCAGTATCCGCATCTGTAAGACGGCACACTTACTTTCCTCAAACTTTCCTGGAGGGGAAAAAAAGAAGAGAAAAATGAAGCTGAAGTGATCGATAGCTGTCCTGCAGCGTCTGTCTGTGGCTGCTGGCCACTCTAGTTGTCCTGCATGGAGGGGGCTGCGGATCTATCTCTTTGGCCGCTCTGCAGTGGGACCGGCAGCGACGGCAGCTGGAGCGTTTGTGATGGGAACGTTAGCAGCATGCTTGTCTGTGCTCTTCTGAGAAGCCGGCAGCCTTTTGAGAAGAAGCCTGAGAGCTGCCCCTGCTTGGGATCCCACTCCGGAGAGCCACGAGCGACAAGAAGGTGGCGCCCACGCGGCATCCAGACGCTGGCGCACAGGAGGAGCGGGAGAGGGGTGTGAGTG
>JABFEA020000001.1:28986802-28997935 GCA_019775915.2 Cyphomyrus plagiostoma
CATGCACACATACACGTACGCGGTTGCACAAAATTGTGCCACTCACTTTACCCCCCAGGCTATGCTTGGTAGTAGTTCAGAGGATTCTTAACGCCCAAAGTGGCGATTTAGTGAAAAGTGAGATACTGCTTTCGGGTGCTGAGCAAGCTGAAAGACCAAATTATGGGAGTCAGAGACAAACAGCGGGGCTATACACAAGGTATGCCGAGAACACAGTCTTAAATTTCACCGATGAAGTGAAGTCTCAATTATTCCTCTCAATTATTAAGTTTGAAAAATAAGTTCAAATTATAAAAATATTTCCAAAAAAATAAGATGAAATGTATGGATGAAATATGTGGTATTTCTGTCGCTGTGTCTGTTTTTCAGTGGGTTATGTGTCATATTTTTGATTGTCTTTTGGTTTCAACATCACATTCTTAAATTCTGTCTCTTATAAGCTACAGACTAAAGATTTAACCCCAGAATAGAGAAAAGTTTAGACAAATTTTCATGTGGAGCAAACTCTACTCTGCTTGAAAGCAGGGTAAAGAATTCCTTCCCCAGGTTCAGGTGCTTGCCCCAGGGTTATGCAAGAATAACAGGGGCAAATTCAAGCAAGTTTGAGAGTGCCCATGTTAGAATTCTACACTACAGAGACCATCCACCAATAGTGTGAGAGTCTTACCAATCAGCACTGAAGAGGCTTCACTGCTGTGTATGATCTGGGCTTATTTTCATCCACTTACATGCAAACGTGTGTATGATTCACACACACCAAAGGGCTGCACTGCGAAACAGTTTTATTGGCTTTGTGAGGTTTCTTGCAGCTTATTTCCGAGTTTTTCCTACTAATCGAAGTTCAATTTTATACAGGGTATATTGTCACAGTAATTTACACTCCATGCCTAACCTGCTTTGAGCAGATTTAAGTGCAGACTTTTGCTTAAAAGAGGCGGAAGTGCTATCCATTCGCCAAAAACATATATATGAGCATAATATGAACAAAAAATACATCATATATAACACCTGTCCTTTGACTAAAATGTTGTGATGGAGAATACCACTAGTTTTCTTTTCAGTCTGATACAAAGGAAATTAATTGATTTTTATCCTGATACCAAAAATGAGGTGCTGGTCCCTTTATGGCCCTTCCCCCAAAAACAGATGAAATTTGCCGGGGTGGGCATTACCCACCCAAAGATGAAGTTTGGCATTCACACTTGAAGGCACATCTTGCTTACCCTTTGTGTTAATGCAGGTATCTGATGCACTATTAGTTAAAGTCATATTGAAGTTGAAGTCTTTATTATTAATTTTGCCATATGTACAGGAGGACACTCGGAGGGTTGAAATTACGTTTCTCTCAGACTCCATGGTGAACACACTAACAACAACAAGCAAGACAGATACAAGTATTCCAGTATATACATGTATGCAAAAAAAATTTACAAAATTAAATACTTTGTGCAAAATGATGTAAGGTTGTGCGAAATATGGTGGATTCACAGTGCAAATGTAGACAGCAGCCATTTTTAGTTTTACAGTGTACCTTGTAGGTTTTGTTCATTATTACGTCTACCTGCAGGGTACCAAAAAGTGCTTATGCAAAAGTGCAAAGTGCCAGTATAGAACATTGCAATGCAGGTCTTGTCTAATGATTGCAATTACAACACAGGCAACTGAGAGGGGGGGGGCATTTCTTCTTGTTGTCTCTCTAAATACTTAAATCCTACCTATGAAAATGCTGTGTTTAATTTCAATGCCAACAAAGTGTGAACCCAGTATGAACTAACCCTGAATTAACCTACCGAGTTGATAACCACCATCATAGTGCCATATAACAAAGATTGTGAAAATCAGGGTTAGTTAACTCAGTTCTACCAGCTCTGGGTATGTAAAACTCATGTTGTAGTACACCCACTGCTTTGGAGAACAAGGGAATACAGAAAATATGTCTAAATGTCAGTCCAAAATTTTTGTTTGAAGTGTAACCTTAAATTAAAATAAATCTTTTTTGAATTTCTAAAGCCTTATGGCTATCAAATACACCCAATATCTGGCTACCTTAACGTAGGACAGTGATGGCACTTTAATTTTAGGCTCTATAAAATTAAAGCTGTATTTGTTCAGAATATTATTGAGTAATGATTCTTCTGCCCGTTGACTTCGCCAGACTGAGTAACAGAATCAGTTTGTGCCATACTGAGTATACAAAATATTTTATCCTTAAAATAGCCCTCAAAAATGTACAGTTAGATGAGGTCCTCTGAGCCTGTGACTTTATAAAGTAATGTGGAATGACAGTACATCATTCTGTCATTCTGTATGCTATTCTGGCTGAGCGCTACTGCGGTCTGTTGATGGATCACTGACCATGGGACCAGTCCTTACCGTCTACCTTCCACACAGAGTCACATATCACAGACTCTGTTTGAGGACACAAATCGTATCCTAGAAATGGCTGTCATCTGCAGGTTTGATGCCCTCTGCTGTTTTGTGAGTTTGGGTCCATCAAACTCTGGGAATAGTGATTGATCACTGCCATGAAGCCAATGCTTATCTTGGAGATTTCTCACTATATTTATTTAAAAGATCTGATTTTGTAAAGAATTTGTAAAGGCTGGAACCACTAAGCCGATTTTCAGCCATTGAAAGGTGTCAGGCTGTTGATGACGGTCGATGACTGCCTGTCGCGCTGGTGTGTGCAGCACGGTCAGACGCAGTTGGTCCTGGTTGGCGTTGTTTTGGCTGATTGAACATGTTGAATCACCATTGAAGCTAGTTTCTGAAAATGAGTTGTCTGCTTGAGCTGTATATTACCCATGACCTCTAATCGTGCTGGCATGTTCTATCAAAAATTTTCACGATCAACAGGATGGCATAAGAGCTGATTTTTTAATCGCCTTGGGTCAGTGTTGTTTTTTGCCATCAGCTTGGTGTGTACCCAGCTTTAAACAACCTGTCATTTGTCATTAACACCTAATGTCTACCAGTTATACTGATCAAATATTTACTAATAACACAAAGGAAATGCAAACTATTTAGAGCTTATATAGTTTGTGTTTGTTAGCTTTTTTGTCTTTTCTAAACCATGGTACAGAACAATGGTCAGAATTTTATCCTAACTCTTTTCTGGTCTCACGGTACGATTCAAAGTTTCCCTTTGAAGTGTGTCAGATCACTTCAAAAACTCACAGAGGAACAACAATGTTGGGTCCTCCTGTGGAAGTGAGTCACAAGCGGGTCTGTCTTTCTCAAGGCATGAGTATCGCTGTGGCCCCTTCCCCGAAGCTGCCCCGCCCATCTCCACCAACACAAACAGCCAAGTTCACCACTGCTCTCCAGAGACTATGCGGCAGCCTCAGTCATTCTTACTGTGTGCGTTGCTCCGACAGGCAAAGCTGCCCTATCACGAACGTTCCTGTGAACAATAGCCGCGTTGGCACCAGAAGGTGTGGGGGCCAGTCACATGTGCCGTCACAGGCACAATGGTGAGCCATTGCATACATGAAACACAAAACTGGCACATATCTTATCAGGACCGCTTCTCACTACCCATCTTTCTTTTCCCACAGAAATGAAGAATATTGGACGTGGTTTACATTTCATGGCAGAGGTGCGGAAGCTCAGTTTCGATCGAATATGCCGGATAAATGGCCTGCATGCTGCCCAGTATGAACTTGTTAATGAGTAACATGCTGCTCTTGCCCTGAGTCAAGCCCGAGGAGATATGCGCCTCTGATGAGGCTTTGGCAAACGAACAGGGTGGCTCAGCAGAATGTCTTCCAGGACAGCCCGGGGTTTTTCACCAGCGAGTTTGAACTCAGGGGGTGATGTGTTTCTGCCAAATCTCCCCCCTGTACAGCTGGAATGTTTTTCTGACATTGGAGCTCCCATCATTCAAAGGATGAAGATTTATTCTCCTGCAATGTGTGTCTCAGTTCCTGCTTTTAGCCCCGCGGAGTCACACATGTTTCAACGCACTCGCCTCTGACGCTATAATTGAAGAGGGGCTGTACTTTATCCGTCTACAGAGATGGGAAAGTTCAGGTCCAGAAAGTGAAAATCCAGACCAAAGTTTTGTTTTGACCAACCAGTTGAGGATAAAGCGTCACAGTCACAGAGTACTCAGCTGTTTGGTTGAGACAAAACTTTGGTCTGGAATTGTACTTCCTGGACCTGAACTGTAATGAAGTATAGCGTTTATAATACTTCACACTTGTATCTTTTAAAAACACTTTATGTTAAAAATAAATATCTTGTGTACATTTATGACCTTGTTTTCAGATGCCTGGAACAAGCACACCACCTCAATGGTTTATCTTTACTTAGTTTTGATGTCCTCTTGGCGGGGGGGTTATTGACACGATCCCTCCTGGGACTCCAGGACAGGAAATTACTGCCGCTTACACAAATACTTCCATGCTAGCGGAAGCAGTCTGCTACTGAAGGTTGTAAACTATAATCTGACCAGTCTGGGAAAGGGTAGTGCTGGCTTTGGTGACCAATTTTACACACTCAACCTTCTCTCTGTGATTATTGATAAATGAAAAGCAACAGTAGCAATGAAAAGTAATCATAAGCAAGCAAGTTATATGTTTGCTGAGCTACCAGCTGGATCTCTGTGTCTCTGATTGGATAAGTGATTACCAAAACAATAAATATAACACGAAAACACAATGATTAGTTTCCCAGACTGGAACAAAAGACCTTGTCTGAGACACAGGGATATAATGGATGGGCGAATCAAACAAACAACATAAGAATTGACTATTTTGCTCTCTAACCAACAACTACAAACCCTCAAGAGCTGGGTCTGGCCTCTCCCCCCCTCACATACAGTGCAAACCAACTTTATACAATGGCAGGTGAGTGGAAGGGATTCTCACCCAACCTCATCCCTTCCCCAAAACACCCACTCTCCACATCTCACCTAGACATTTCTACATATTTCCACAACTTAGAGATGGTCTCAAAGGTAACTCGTTAATTACATAAATAAAAATATGGTTAATATGTTTTCTGTGTGGAAACTCTTAGCTGTGTTCGAGAATTATCATCACTGATATATAACCAAAGTCCAGCAGAAATGTAATTAGTCTCTGGAAGCATTTTAGTGTTTGATTCACCACAGACACACTGATCTCAAGCCAAAACTCTAGAAAAATCTGCCCCATTGACCTCTATGGAACATAATTTGCTCCAAAATCTTTTTGGATTATTCAATTTTATTTTTGTATAAACAATTCGGAATAGTTTCCTTTTCATTGAAAATAATTTCCTTCCCATCTGTTCATCTCTTGATGAAAAACTGATTTTATCTGTTTTGCCAAGACTAAAATTAAATCTTGAGCAGTGCATAGGAATTAGACAAAAAAAATGATAAAATATTACCCAGCAGGCTGCTGGACCATGGTGTGCGGCAAGGATGGCATGGGGACAAAGTGGAATTGAGTCAGTAAGAGAGTCTGGATCTGCTCTTAAGGAATTTGCCACCGTTCTTCAAAGAGCAGCTTCCCTAACTTAAGGTGGCTTGATGGAGGCAAGGTGCCACTAGGTAGGTACCTTATAAGGCTGGCCCACTCTTGTGGCACTTTTTAGGATTGAGGATAGATACATCTATAATCATCTGTAGATCCATATACATTTTTTTAACCTGGAACATTGCTACTGCGGATAACAGGAATAAGACATTACGATGTCTGTCACGTCCTGCTATGACCAATCCTCGTGTGTGCCACGCCCACCTCGTTACCCCGTGTTTTTACCTGATTGCTCTCACCTGTGTCTTGTTCTGATCTGAGTTTCCCATGTATTTGAGTATGTGTCTTAGTCTAGTCCGGGAGATCCGGCATTGAAGTTGTGATTGTGAGTCGCTGTCTACCCTGTTTCGCCTGCAATAAACCCTGTTTGTCTTCACTTACAGCTCTGCTTGCCTGCTTCCCCGCTTGCCTCCCGACTGTGCGCCGCTGATCATGACAATGTCGATTATATACTGGATTAAAAAATGGATTCTGCCTGGTAAAAGATTAACGCAGTATATGTCAAAAAACTATTAATGAAATACCAGCCCTGTTGAAACTAATCAGGCGACGTAAAATTGGGGTCTCCATTAATCAAAAGCAGCGTATGATACCATATAGCCACCATATCTCTACTGTCTGTTTTTATGGATTGCAATGATTTATCTGAAGAACTTTCCAGCTCTGTGAAGCTCCCATTTCATTGTCTGTGTTGATACAGAGCTGACCTGCTGTGCGTTTTCATCAAGGATTCTGGAGACATGTGATTCCACCCTTTCTTACTATCCAATACTGATCTCATTTGTTGTTTTTCCCAAGCTGACTTCATCAGGCCGAGTAGCTCCTTATGATGTGTTAATCATTTCCGTAGTCTATGACAATAAATCAGCGGATAATCAGATGAGACAATCACACACCCTGTTTACAGTGATAGAGATCTTCCCCGAAACTTATGCAGGCTGGTCATGTGCTCTGGTGGACGAGCTGCTAGAGAATGCATTACCTTTAATCTTATCTGTAAGACTTTTTCAGATCCGTAGCCAAATAAAATGTATACTTATTCAGTGGTACCTTGGTTCTCAAACTTAATCCGTACTGGACTTAGGATCAAATCCTAAAAAGTTCAAATTCTGATCGAATTTTTCTCATAAAAAATAATGGAAAACCAATTAATTGGTTCCCGGCCCCCCAAAATTACACCTATATATGTGTTTCTAGCATTTAAACACAAAATGAGCAGGATAAAAGAATTTTTTCTTAATGGGTTCCAAAACAATAAAGCTCTTATCCCAACATTAGCCCTGTCCTGCCCCAATCATCTGCTCCTTCCTTGTGCCACGCCCCCTTGTTAACCTCATGTGGGATCCCCATATGATCAGCTGTTTCTGGTTGTTGTCATTAGTCCTCTTATTAAGTCTGCGTTTCAGTTTCTTTCCCCAGTATGGTCATTGGGTGTGTTTGACTTGCTTACAGCGCTGGCTCAAAGCAACGCATTCTGATCCTGACACAATGCATTACGGTTAGTTGCGTTGCGCCTGCACAAAGTGGAACCGCTTCCGTGACGACACACCTTTGTACTTATTGGCTGAAGAGTTTAGTTACACACATGACGTTTGTATCCCAGGCAGTTCCGATGCTTAATCTGATATTTCTCCCAAATATCACATAAAGCAGTGAGAACTGGTTTTCAGTTAATTTACCTGGTAAAATAAAGTTTACATAAATGCTGTAATAGTACACGCAAGTTAGTGGTTTATTTATTGTTAGTTACTGTAATGTTGTGCTGCTTTATTTGGTTAATCGTCCAGTATGTGAAGAAGGCATTCAAGT
Organism: Cyphomyrus plagiostoma; assembly: GCA_019775915.2. Classification (NCBI taxonomy): domain Eukaryota; kingdom Metazoa; phylum Chordata; class Actinopteri; order Osteoglossiformes; family Mormyridae; genus Cyphomyrus; species Cyphomyrus plagiostoma. Next base: position 28,994,137 of record JABFEA020000001.1, read on the forward strand.
AAGAATTGCATTGTAGTACGACTCATTTCCTGATGCGTACAATTTATATTAGGTCAGCGTTCACGGTTCGATTTCTGATATTCAGATTGAGTTCTAGGTCAAACTGGTTTGTTCGCCTTTTCAGAAATTCGAGTTCCTATGAGTTCAAGAACTGAGTTACCACTATGTGTGTGTGTGTGTGTACATATATATGTATGTATACTGTTTTACCATGTGGCTGACAGAGTGACACCATCACTGGGGCCTTTATGAAGGCCCTTAACCCCAATTGCTCTGGGGGTGCTAAATGCTAGCTGACCCTGTGCTCTGATTGCAAAACCTGCCCTCACCTGTGTCTATGTGTCTCACAGACAGCAAGATGGTATATCTATATCCTATAATGGCTGTATGTTAATATATATTTTGAATCCCTTGTGTTTCAATAGTTATGGCAGAATAAAACAAATTGTAAATAAATGCAGGATGCATTCAAAAGTGCACAGAGTGCAAACATGGCATATTTATTAAAAGAAAATAATAATGCATAATCGTAATAGCTTTAGTTTTAATAACTTTAATAACCACATGAGTCATAGGATTGCAGGTAAAAGCCCACATGGTGCCTGAGCTTCACCACCGGTGCCCCCCCTGACAAATTTCACACAGCACTCCTTATGCTTGAGAAGCGGGGCAACAGCGGTGATGCTTCCTCCGAAGACGGCACCCTCAGCAGCCACCTACTGTATGTTGCCTAATGGGTTGACCAGTCATGAGTTATGTTTTTCCTTAAATTAATGTGGAACGCATGTAGAAAAGGCATTGGTGTGTTTGTATGTACCAGCTGAGATAAGTGTACAATACAAGCAAAGCATTTGCATGTCAGTGGGGTATTATTTTCTTTTTGAAACAGCACAGTGATAAGTGAGTTTACCCACCTTTATATGTTAGCAATTGTGATGTAACTGGCCTGATCCTGCAGTTTCCTCTAAATGCATTTCAATGGATTTGCATTAATTCCACATGAACAGATAGAGAAAGTCTAAGAAACTATTAATACTATTCATAAAAGTGAAGTAACAAATTCATAAAATGTTTTGGTTAAATAGCATCAATCTTTATGTGTTGTCTTAAATGTGAATGTAAAAAGCGTATGGTGCTTGATTTGAGCAGGGATATCATCGTGCTTCAATGACCCAGTTCTGTACCCATAAGTCAACTTTTTGTCACTGACAGTAAGTCTGTGCCCACTTTGGAAAGAGTGTTTTTGCCCATATTCAAATAGATTATAACATTTTCCTGGCTAAATGTGCTTAAAGCAGGAAATCTGCTTTATGTAGCACATTACTACATTCTGCTTTATTGACCTGCACAGTGTCCTGTTACTTGTTTTTTGCCCATTGAAGCCCTTTTGATAAATAAAAATGAAGCACCAACCAGTATCCAGCTGGATACTCTGGGTCGTCGCTTTTGCAATCTAAGCAGATATTGTCCTGGGGAAATGCTCATTGGCACCTCCTATGGGCAAACTCTCGCTAATTATGATCCCGGGAGCCACGGTGCTGCCTGCTTGTTGTCCTCACCCCTGGTTAACCTTAGAGCTCTACATGCTGACTCCTGGCCTGCTTTAACGGTAGTGTGGTCACATGCCCAAGGGAATGACTTGGTTGTGGCTCTTGGCCCTGCCCCTCCCATTCAGCCCAGTGCACACAGACTGAAGTTTGGCTGGTCCCTTTGGGACTTGGACAGGTACACAATGTGAGCAACCTTAGCCCTACCAGTGTCAGCACAAGGGCACAAAGTACAAACGTGAGGCGGCTCAGCGGCAGTGAGGAGTAACAAAGATGAAGCATGTGTCTTCATCCCATGGTTTCCAACTCATTCTAGCCATGACACCTCATATTTAATATTGTGTCTCCTGAGGACTGAAGCTACTGCCCTGTGGACCATGAGCTACAGGCAGTGTTGAGCATTTCAGGTCCAGAAACTACAAATTCAGACTAAGATTTTGTTTCTACCAGCCAGTTGAGCATAAACAGTCACAGTCACAGAGTAAACTGGTTGGTAAAAACAAAATCTTGGTCTGGATTTGTAATTTCTGGACCTGAAATGCCCAACACGGGCTAAATGACTCTAGCGTTTAGACAATTTTGGATCCTAGAATAAATAAATACACTGTATAAACCATCTATCCATCTTCTATAATGGTTTATGTGGTACAGGGGTTATAGTGAACAGTTTATCTCTACCGTCAGCCTATGAAAGCTATGAATTGTATGGTATTAGTGTTATAAAAATCTCTTCCTGGTTTTCCTGTGAACTTGTATTTCTGTTCATGACAGTGGCAGCGTGAGTTTCAGCTTGAAACTACCCCCTAATTGTAACATTAATAGTTTGTGCACAATAGGGGAATGAATACCATTTCATTAGGCAGGTCATTGCGCTTAAAGCTGCTACATTTAGTTTAGTTTGCATTTACAAGTTAATTATACATTCAGCGACGCCGTGTTTTTCACAATCCACCACTGACAACAAAGATAATATAGATCTCATTATAGCACTAATGTGTCATTCAGGACAATGTTACTTTTTTTTTTTTAAAGTATTATTAACACCCTATCATTTCATTAGTGTGAAATACTAGACATTTTGTAGGTTTATTTCCCTAGAACTGCAGCAATTCCCCGATCTGTGGACAAGAGGGCAGGCGGCTCTCAGTCACCTGTTTATGGAGATTCACTTTGGGCAGATTTTTACAGAATTATATCAGTGCTTAATAGTCTGCAGGTGTCTGCGGTTTGGGGTGAGGCACATGCCCATCTGCGCAGCTAAACAGGGTGTTTTCGAAAGAACCCACTGGGCTAAACCCTTCATGTAAACTTCATGCTGCCTCGCAGTTCGGGCATAGTTATGAAATGCCTATAGGGCTATTTCTGGATGCAGTATGTATATAAGAATAGATATATTACACAATTACACAGGTTCATTTTTTGACTGTTGAATGAAAGGACTATGTAAGTGTTTAAAGAGAATATTTAGCTGGGAAAGCATCAGGTATCCTATCGCATCCCTGTCCAGCCCTCTCAGTCTCAACACCATCTTCTTACCATTGCTCCCGTCCCTGTGCACTCTGGTCTCACACAACCCAATCACAGCTCCCAGTCAAAGTTAAGGTTAGTTGAAGTGACGCACAGACCAGGCGGTCAGAGCGGGCGGTCAGATGGATCGCCATGTTTCACACCTATGAACTGAAGGTTTTATTGGCTCAGAAAACCTCACTTCAGAATTAGTTTTGCTGTGAATTTTTGCTTTCCCCAAGAGTACTTCCAAAAGGCATAGTTAGACCTCTCGCCTATGGACATTCCACCCTTTAAAGAAAGATCGGTGACACTTTACTTAAAACTGTCACCTATGATGCATTGTAGATACATTCATAATGCCTTATAATGGTCAGTATAACAATTATACCAACCCATATAATAAAGCATTACAGTGTCTTCTATTGACAGTCATAAGGCATTATAGTGTTGACTGTAATACTACTTAAGCTTCAATAAAACTCTATAATGCACAATAGATACCTTCGTAATGCTTTATAATGGTCGGTATAATAATTATTAAAGCATTACGGCATCTTCTATTGGCAATCATAAGGCATTTCAGCGTTGGCTATAAATACTTAATAAACTCAAATGAAACTGTCATCTAAACTCATCTAAAGGATTATTAGGAACACCTGTTCAATATCTCATTAATGCAATTATCTTATCAACCAATCACATGGCAGTTGCTTCAATGCATTTAGGGGTGTGGTCCTGGTCAA
>JABFEA020000001.1:29056980-29068038 GCA_019775915.2 Cyphomyrus plagiostoma
CGGGGCCCACACTGGGGTTTAGGGACCATACACCGCTCCCACACACACAGGCTTTGGGGCCAGAATTGAGGTTTAAGGACCATACACCGCTCCTACACACAGGCTTCAGGGCCCACATTGGGGTTTAGGGACCATACACCGCTCTCACACACACAGGCTTCGGGGCCCACACTGGGGTTTAGGGACCATACACCGCTCCCACACACACAGGCTTTGGGGCCAGAATTGAGGTTTAAGTACCATACACCGCTCCTACACACAGGCTTCAGGGCCCGCATTGGGGTTTAGGGACCATACACCGCTCCTACACACAGGTTTCGGGGCCCGCACTAGGGTTTAAGTACCATACACTGCTCCCACACAAACACGCTTCGGGGCCCACATTGAGGTTTAGGGACCATACACCACTCCCACACACAGGCTTTGGGGCCCATATTGGGGTTTAGGGACCATACACCACTCCCACACACACAGGCTTCGGGGCCCACATTGGGGTTTAGGGACCATACACCACTCCCACACACACAGGCTTTGGGGCCCCTATTGGGATTTAGAGACCATACACCACTCCCACATAGGAGCTTCGGGGCGCGCATTGGGGTTTAGGGACCATACACCGCTCCCACACACAATGACCCACTCCATCAAACTCTTCATAAGCTTGCTGCTCATGTAGGTCCTACAGCCCCAGCTGAGGCCCAACAAGCTCACCCAGTTCGGCCACCCACGAGGCTCCTGTCCTTAGTGAGCCTGACACCTCTAGGCAGACCGTAGGCCAGGTCCAGGGTACTGGGGATCAGGACCACTTTCACCGTTATCGTGATGGAAATCTAGTGTCATTATCTCATTTAGATTGGGCCAGCCAGTGTGGTTATTAAGAAAAGGGAACTACTGAAGACATATGAAATTTCTCTTTTAAGGGTGTATTTTTCATGGTCAATAAACCCATAGTAGACTTAGTAGACTTAATTAGCACATAATTGGCAAGATTTTACTTTGTGTGCTAAAAAAAATGTCAGACGTCAGAATTATTTTGAGAAATACTTTCTTTTCTTTCCCTTAAACAGTTTTAGTAGTTACTTACTTATAGCAGGTTTATGTTGTTAAATATTGGCATTTATTCATTTGAGGCATATACAAAGTCAAGCCTGTTATAGATTGTCTTCCAGGGAAAATCCTCTTTTATGTTATTGTACTGAAAGAATTTTTTTAACAACAACAAGCTGCTGTCTTATTTGTTCAAGAATGTATTAATATATCTGACCACCAATAAAATGTTTTCCTAGAGTTGAACATAGTCACAATGTATTTTGTACCAATTGTGATGTAATTAAATATGTGATTAATTGAATAATTATTTATTCACTTCATGTGATTAATCATTGACTGACAACTATAGTTTGTGTGTGGATATATATGGGTGTGTGTGCGTGTATGTGTGTCTGATAGGATATGGATAACTTACTGCCATTCCATTTGAAATACTCCAGTTCTATCTGAGAAGGGCACTGCTTTGTATTCTATCTGGTCTGTCTAGACACAGAGTGAGCCCCTCTATCCTGGCACCTTTCTGACTGTGAGAGATGGAGAGCATCTCAACCGTCTTTCCTCTGCTAGTAGAGATCGCTGAGGACCTAATGTTATGGACACAACGCAAGCACTTTGCAGCTTTTTCTCAAGTTGTTTTTAGCTTTTAAGAGTTCTAAAATGCTTTATGTGGTTTAGCAGGCTTGCAAGTAAAACACTATGTTATTAGTGTTTAAAAAGTCTGAAATCTTGTCACAAAAAAATCCTGGATATTTCAAGCTTCAATATGCTTATTGTCTAAAAGACTTTCATTACATAATATTATGAAATGCACAGTTTACATAGCAAATGACTTTCACAGAAAACCTGTGGTTCTTCTCTGTGGTTTGAGGTTCTGCTCTAAGATTCTGGCCCACCCACAGTCGGTCCTGCACTGCTAAAAAGACCCCACCTGGCCTATGACATTTTTTTTTCACTGAGCAATTTTAATTTAATTTATTTTTCACAGCTGTGCATCCGGAAGTCAAATCAGGCAAAAGATATTTGCTTTCATGTTTTGCACAACACTGACATAACTTAACAACTGATTCACTTGGTTACCCCTTAATGCCTTGTTTTAAAATCCACCTTCATTATAATAAAGTGAGTCACAGATGTGGGAAACACACATTTTGCTTTCTATAGAACTACTTTCATGTGGATAAAAGCATTGTTTCAGAATGAATGTGTAGAGAAAGGTAGCCTCATGTAAATAGAACACTTTCATGTAGTTTAAGAAAACAGAAAATGCAACTATATACTATTATACACCTACTGCTTTATTAGGAACACTACAGTAACACTGGATGGGGCATCCTTTTGCTCTCAGAACAGCCTCACTTTTTCATGGCGTGGATTCCACAACATAATGGAAGTATTCCTGTGAGATTCTGGTCCATGCTGACATGATTACATCACGTGGTTTCTGCAGATTTGTCATTGTATCACACCCCAAATGTCTGGATTCATATCCAGTGACTGAGAAGGACACTGAACTCATTATCTTTATTCAATTGTTTTCTAATTTTTGGTATAGTCTTTTTTTATTCTGTTTTTATTTATTATATTCAGTTTGTATGCTGTTTTAATTTTTAAATTTTGCTGCTCTATTTTGTACTGTCCACTTTCTGCCGTGACAGCTTAGGTCTATGGATTCATGCTGCCGACATTAAATTCTGACCTCAGCTGAAATCAAGATTCATCAGACCAGGGTGCATATTTCTAGTCTTCAACTGTCCAGTTATTGGTGAGTCTGTGCCCACTGTAGCCTCAGCTTTCTGATTTTGGCTGACATCAGCGGAACCTGACATGGTTTTCTGCAGGTCAAGCCCATCTGCCTCAAGGTTCGCTGTGTTGTGCATTGTGAGATGCTTTTCTGCTAACTAGCTGTACCGAGTGGCTATCTCAGTTACTGCAGCCTTACTGTCAGCTTGAAGCAGCCTGGCCATTCTCTCCTGACCTCTCATCAACAAGTTGTTTCTATTTGTTGAACTGCAGCTTATTGGATGTTTTTTTTTGTTTGTTTTTCACACCATTCTGAGTAAACTTGAAAGATTATTCTGTTTGAAAATCCTAGGAGCATATCAGTTACAGAAATACTCACACCAGGACCAACAACCATGCCACAGTCAAAATCACTGAGATCACATCTTTCCCATTCTGGTGTTTGGTGCAAACATTAACTGAAACTCCTAAACTGTATCATGATTTATATGTAACCGTGACTAGTGAATAGAATGTGAAGTCAGTCTAGCTTCACGTCTTTGAGCTGGTTCAGTGCCTCGGAGCTGATAATGTCATGGCCCGTCTTGGGCGCCCTCTTCTGAGCGACATCACCTTAGCAAGCCAATTTAATTTTAGCTTAGATGGGGGTGCTTGCCTTGGGTGCCACATGGGTTCTGAGCGATGCTGTAGCAGTCAGATATTGCTCTTGTATTTTCCAGCTGCAGACTGATCACTCACACCTGGTTCATACTGAGGTACTCCAGGAAGCTCCAGGCAGTCTAGATCCTGCTGGATGCTGTGCAGCTCTGTTCCCCTGGCAATAGGCCAGCTGTCCTATGTGTCCTACTCCACAGGCCGTGAGTCCAGAGGGCGTGTGGAGTCACGACGTCATCCGAGCCTGCAACAGTGCGATGACTCATATGTCGTGAGCCATGCTAAGTCGAGTCGTCGGCCCCCAGACAACAACCCACCAAAGGAGGAGAGGGATGTGTCGTTCCCCCATGGCCAGCACTGGGGCGTGGGAACGGCAGGCCCCTCAGTCAAAGGCAGCCCCATCACGTCATTAGCTCAGAGACATCAAAACTGCTCAAAGACGTCAAAGTGTCACACCACTGAACAATTATAAGAGTGTGGATGACACTGTCCCGGATGTCATTGTTAACATTCTTGGGACCAGATCAATCCCACAATTCATTTTTCTAATTGTTGATGGGGGACCAAGAGTCGCACAACACAGGACATGCCACATTTGAACAACTTGTGTCATTAATGAAGCCTTAATGTGAACCACCCCAAGAGTTTTTAATTTGTAGAATCTTTCAAATGCTCGTTTGTGGTTCCTTTATTTTCTAGTTTGTTTTACAAGTAACAAAAAAATGGAAAATGTGAAATTGAATGTGAATCTATTCTCAATTCACTCTAACATTAATTACTACAGCTATTATTTTCAGATTAAATCATCCAGTGTTAAAATTAGCCCCAGGCATCCATGTGTCATTGGCTCAGGAAGACTGCCACACCCAGGAGAAGCGCCCACTTCCCTTTCTGACAGATGTATGGCACCCCTGACAAAGGTGGTTCCTTCCAGGAAAGAATGTACTCATCTAATTCACGTAATAAAAGTAAGAACACAATGCACACACCCTGACGTATCCTAACCACACATTCAAACCAAACAAATGGATATGGGGGGCACAGGTAATATAGAAAATTTATGACTTACTACTTTACTCCATCATGGTCTGGGTGGGAAAGGAGGAGTGTTAGGAGAAAGGTCATCTACCCCACCCTGTAAAACCTTGCTAGCTACAGAAATACATAAGAGAGACACTCAGGGCATCTCAATCTAGGAGAAGCTCCAGCAGCATTAGGGGGACCTATGACATTGGAAGGTGAGAGACAGAAGCATCTGGAAACTCCACAGCTGACTACCATACTTTATATCACCATATAAAGCTCCTTGATATCCAGTTATCTTCCATGCTACTTATGTAATTCAAGATTGCAGTGAGCCAGAAAGCTTATGACAGAGAACATGCCAGTACATCATGGTGCAATTTTCCCTAACCATATGCTTTTTTGATGCACAGAACAAAGCCCTCCAAAGGGAAAGCAAAGACGCAGGATTTGAGCACCCAGGCAGGATTCTGAAGCTACTCACTGTCTCACCAGACTGAACTACCTTGGTGTTTCAAACATGCGACACTTGTATTGTAGATAAAAATGATAAGACAATTCAGCAAACAATGAAAGTATAAAGACAATCATTTAAACAGCTAAGTTCCATTAGTTTACTCTAGTGACAGGGTCCTTATTCAGTTGGCTTTTAATCACAGAGGCCAAATGGAAAGCATCAACCATGATTAGTGAGGCTGGGTCATATAATAATCATGAAAGAGACTATCAATCAAATAAAGACATGCAGGCATATTTAGAGGAGGATTTTATGTATAAAAAGTGTTACTTGGGCTGTTCATTGGCCCCCTGAGAGATAGCTCACAGCCAGTAAAACTGGGGACTGGCTGACTTTTGAACACTCTTCCTCCGGGTCAGCTGATTCATCTCCTGCCAGCTGATTGGGGGGGATACCAGAATCACTTCTCCACTGAGCACCTCAGCCTTGTCATCGGAGGAGTCCATCCGTTCAGCAGCTGCATCCCCACCTTCACCACCGGGAAGTTACAGCCTCACCTGCATTCCCATAGTAACACTGCTGGCCATCAAAACAGCAGTTTATGGCTCCAAATGCAGCCTGGCTATAGCAGGATCTCCACAAGGAACCTTCTCATTAACTTAGCATTTGTCACAGGCATTAGGGGATCACTGGAAATTAATTTATGTTTTTTATGTCTACGTCTGTATTGAATTCACTCTAAAAAATTTGACCTGATGTTTTAAGGTGCTTCATAACTTTTAAAGAGAGTTTCCTGAATTACAAAAACCTTCTGATGAATTACTAGCCGGAAGTAACTGACAATGGATGAACAAGTACTGATGACTGTAATCCATTTCTGTGCTTAAAATACTATAGAAAATGTTAACTGAATACACCCTGCTCAGAAAACCCACCTGGCTACACCCTGCCCAAAATATACATTTGACTACACCCAATTCAGAACACGCACCTGACTACTCCCTGCCCAGATCATCTACCTTTCTTCTCACCTTACATTCCTCTGGGCATTGCAGATATTACTAGTGTGCCCATTTTCTTACATATTTGTCAATGGTCTTATCCAAATAAAATCACAATGTCAGATTTCAACCAGCTGTGTAGTAGGTTTTCCACTGTTATCTTGCTCTGAGATATTTCCATTGTCAGATCTAAAGCAGCTCCTTATTCTACAACAGACACTTTCCCACACCAGGAACCTTTTCTGTCCCTTTTCCACAGCAGGAACTCAGCCCAACTGAAGTTCCAGGGAGGTAGTTCCTGAACTTGTTTTTACTTCATACTCTGGGGTAGGTACTTTTTGCTCGAATGGGAAGCAATTAGCTTTGCTGAGTAGTTGACCTCTTGAAAGTTAAACAGAAGTGAAGGGAAAAGAGGTAGAATAAGTGGGGCAAAATTGAGCAGGTGAAATATGTGGAAGGGGAAATAAAATGTTCAATTATCCAAAATAGGGGAGACTAGAGGCAGTGCAAACAGTTTTGTGAGTGCAATATGCAAGCTCTGGCAAATAAGGCTATGGCAACGTAAGTAGGAGGGAGAGGAAAATGGGACGCAGGCATGGGAAGTCCCTGAAATGTCAGCACTACAATTCCACAATGGGGTGCGAAGCTAGAATCACAGCACTGGCAGTTCATTTCTTCCAAAGCCAATGGCACACATCCCCACCAAGCTCTACACCTCACACTATAGGCCTAACTTGGGGTAAGTAGTTTATTAGAGCTAGAACTAGAATCCTTTTAAGGTAGAATAATCAAGTGTGTTTTTAATCTAGACCTGAATATTAAAAGTGAGCCAGAATCTCGCACATCCCCTGGGAGACTTCCACAGCTGAGGAGCTCTATAAGAGAATGCTGTGTAGCCTGCCAAAATTCTTTCTACTCTAGGTACTAATTGATACCCTGCTCCTTGAGATTGGAACAAGCATAGAGGGTTGTAAGAGACCAGTAGATCTGTGAGGTTTGCCGGTGCAAGGCCATTCAGTGCTTTATAAGTCATTGTGCTTTATAAGTATTGTTTTCAATGACTGAACAAATATGTTTTAGTGCAACTTATTAGTGGTTTGAAGCCAGCAGACTATCATAGTCCATGTGATGTGACAACTGCATATGCATGAAATGCCATGTCATTATTAACATCATACATCGGACTAGCCTAGGGCGGTGGATTGCGCTGTTGTTGCACAATGCAGCTTTGTGTGGAGTTTGCATGCTCACCCACGTTCACTCGGTAGATCCTCTGATTTTCTTCCATTGTCCAAAAACATGGAACTTAAGTCATCCATCTACTAAATAAATAAATAAATATGAATTCCAGACTAAAATTGCTAGATATATGTCACATCAAAGACAAGGACGGAGGCGAAGGTAGGTGGGGGGAAAACCAAAAGGGGCTTTATTAAATGAAACTACAGGCAGGGCAAAAGGAAACGGACTATGAGGGATCAAAACAGGGTAGGTAGGATCAGCCAAGAACACAGGACGCAGGGCACACTGGGGAGAACATGGAATTTAGGACGTAGTTCTAAGCCTGGGAAGCCTTGCGTCCCAGAGCAGTACAGTTTTTTGACCGTCACATCGGGTACTGTTTTATAGAAAATGAGAATTTGTGTTTTGTTTTGTTAATTTTTAAGTGTACAGTAAAAATATAAACCATACAAAAGATGGACCTTTAAGACCTTTTATGTACACAGCTTGAAGATTTGTCGCGTACAAGATAGCTTCGAGGTCCGAGGCTAGTGAGTCAGCACGCTGCACTCACATTCGGTAGGTAGTGTTCTGGGTTCTGAGCGACCATATTTTTGACTGAATGTACATCATGCAATGGTTTGTTGCTTCCTGTCTCATGCTAATTATATTATATAATATTATATGCCATCCATCATCTACCGCTTTTCCAGGTCAGATCACGGGGGCAGCAGTCTAAGCAGGGACACCCGAGGGAGAGCCCAGCCACCCTGCGGAGAAAACCCATTTCGGCAACTCATATTCGTGTCCTTGTTCTTTCAGTCACTACCCACAGCTCATGAACACAGGTGGCTCAACTCTTTATTCACCATGACAAACCAATGCAGTGCCCACATCTCCAACCTGGGGAGAACACTCCGCCCTTTTCTGGCTGAGGACCATGGTCTCGGATTTGCAGGTGCTGGTTTTTATCCCAGCTGCTTCACACTCAGCTACGAACTGCTCCAGTGAGAGCTGAAGGTCACAGTCTGATGAGGCCAACAGAACCACACTGCTCCTCCTGAATCCGAGGTTTGACTATCCAACAGACCCTCCTCTGCAGCACCCCTGAATTGACCTTCCCAGGGAGGCTGAGGAGTGTGATTCCCCTATAGTTGGAACACACCCTCCGGTCCCCCTTCTTGAAGAGGGGGAGCACCACCCCAGTCTGCCAATCCAGCCCTGCAACATCCAGACCTGCGACCTTGAGGAACTCCAGGCGGGTTTCATCCACCCCCGGGGCCAAGCCAGCGCCCTCCGCCCCAGAGATAGGTGAGTCCACCCCCAAGTCCCCAGACTCTGCTCCCTCATTGAAAGGCAAGTCGGTGGGATTGAGGAGGTCTTCCTTCCAACAACTCAGAAGGTCCCGAGCTGAGGTCAGCAGTGCCCCTTCTGCAGTGATGCTGCACTGCTTTCCCGCCCTGAGCCACTGGGTGGTGGACCAGAATCTCCTCAAAACCATCTGGAAGTCGTTCTCCATGGCCTCGCGAAACTCCTCCCATTTTTTGCCTTAGCAACTGCTGAAGCCACGTTCCGCTTGACAGGAGTCCCACAAGCTAAAAAGGCCCAATAGGACACCTTCTTCAGCTTGACGGCATACCTCGGGGATTGTTACCGCAATGATGAAACACTACTCAGGTTCACATCAGGGGGAGCCGTTCCTCCCAATCATGCCCCTCAGGTCTCACTGTCATTGCCCATTTAACCATTTGACCATTGAAATCCCCTTGCAGAAAGAGAGAGAGTCCCTAGGAGGAGCGCTCTCCGACACCCCTTCCAAGGACTCCAAAAACGATGGGTATTCTGAACTGCCATTTGGCACATAAGTGCAAACAACAGTCAGGACCCGTCCCCCTCTCCGAAGGTGAAGGGAGGCTACCCTCTTGTCCACCGCGGTAAAACCCAATGTACAGGTGCCTAGCCAGGGGGCTATAAGTATGCCCACCGCCTCTCCCTCCCGGTCTCATTTGTGAAAAACAGAGGATGCCAGTGGCAGACCTGCCAATTCTGGTATTCTATGGCAAATGCCAATCGAGCTCCACATTGCCAGGCAGTCAGCACAGGGCCCACTGGAGGACATCGGGCCCTCAGGCCACCCTCATGAAGTATGTTTTTTATTATTTGGTTAGAAACATTCACACCAGTGTCTTGCTGAAGGTCACTTTGTATGGCACTGGCAGTGCTCGTCTTGTTACTTCTTGCACAAACAGTGCTGCTGATGGGTTAAGGACCTGTTTTGGGTGTTTTCTCATTGTTGCCCCTCTAGTGCACCTGTTGTTAATTTCACCAAAGCAAACGAAACAGTTTCATTGACCAGATCAATATCTCAGAAGTTTAATTGACTTGATAATATACTGTAATTAAAATGTGTTCCTTTCATTTTTTGAGCAGAGTATTATTATATTATATTATATATTTAAACAATTATTCAATGAATCATCAGATTAATTGGTAGATTCCTTGATTATTGATATAATCGATAATGACAGCCGCAATGCAAACGTGACACTGAGGAAGTATCCCCCACGGCATATGGGACACCTCAGGGGGATCACGCAGCTCCCAGGGCAATCTGATATTAGCTTTCATAGCCAATGGTGCTACATGCTAATACCAGTTTACATTCAAAACAATATTCATAAAATTTGAGTTAAACAGCAAGATAAGAATTTCTATGATCCACAAGCAGTTTGTAAATAGTTTATATGGCATTAAAGTGAAGAGCTGGCTTGGGGGAGAAGTCAATGTAGCTCTTTCAGTCAGTGAGCATTCGGCATATGGGGCTCCCTGACCTCCCCCTCCTGCCTGTGGTTCTGCAGGTTTTAACCACACTAATCTCCACTGGGGGATGTGGCCTCCAGGTGAGGCTTTCGGTAGCCCTCAGGGGTTGAGCCACAGGTCACGTGCAAACCAATATGGTGAACCACGGCAGAGGATGGGACAGGACCCTCCTGCCGTGCTTCACCTGCTGTGTTTTGTGGTTAGGCTGACAGGGCTCCAGGCAGGGCATCCGGAGAGCCTCTTCAGCCAGCCGGCAGGGCCACGGCATTTCTGACACTGTCTCAGACCTTCCAAGGTTCCCTGGGGTTAGGCCATGCAGGAACCTACAGCCTTACCTGGTGCCACTGAATGCAGGGACATGCTAAACTGATCTGTGGAACCTTCCAGCAAGGACATGGCTGTATAGTGGGTACAGTATTGATCTGTCCAATTTATGCATGGATACTATGATTAGCACATAATCTGAACAGTACATGCAAACTTTGATTTAGTATTGAGGATTATTAGCCCATACAGAATATAATATTGATACTTTATTCATCCTCGTAGGGAAATTCTCACCTATGCCATCTTACTCTCAATGAGATGAAAAGAAATAAATACAATTGAGAACAATCTTGGGGGTAATAGCACAGGGTTACCCAATGTTCAGCCCCACTGGAGCAATTGGGGTTGATTATCTTGTTCAGGGGCTCAATGACAGCATCTGTCTGCCATACATGGGATTTGAACTTCTGAGCCACTTATTGCTCCCATATACACTTAATGGTCACTTCATTAAATCTGCAGCAACTGCGTGATGCTATTAAGTCAACATGGACCAAGGTCCCTGAGTAATGTTTCGAGCACCGTGTTGAATATGTGTCACGAAGAATTAAGGCAACAGGGGAGCTAACTCAATGCTAGCAAAGTGTACCTAATAAAGTGGCCAGTGAATGTATATGTAAAATAACCATAATCTACACTCACCTAAAGGATTATTAGGAACACCTGTTCAATTTCTCATTAATGCAAATATCTAATCAACAAATCACATGGCAGTTGCTTCAATGCATTTAGGGGTGTGGTCCTGGTCAAGACAATCTCCTGAAC
>JABFEA020000001.1:29088197-29126374 GCA_019775915.2 Cyphomyrus plagiostoma
ACTCAATAGAGCATCTTTGGGATGTGGTGGAACGGGAGCTTCGTGCCCTGGATGTGCATCCCACAAATCTCCATCAAGATGCTATCCTATCAATATGGGCCAACATTTCTAAAGAATGCTTTCAGCACCTTGTTGTATCAATGCCATGTAGACTTAAAGCAGTTCTGAAGGCGAAAGAGGGTCAAACACCGCATTAGTATGGTGTTCCTAATAATCCTTTAGGTGAGTGTATATGGTTCTTATTGAAGAGGTGACCTTGCAAAGTCAAAATCTCAGTACTTGCCTGTTCTTATATAACTGTAGTCACATGAAGTGAATGTTTTTGTAACATTATTTACTGGGTTTACAGACACTTTCATTCCTGTATATATTGAATAAAGGTTGTACAGGAAAGTCCAGGTGGTTCACCGAACACAACAAAAGGACACACAGGGTTGGGGACAACATTTATTCAAAGAAAATATGTTACAGAAGATGGAGTGAGAAGAGCAGGGCCCAGTTGCTCAAAAAGTTTAATCTGAATCAGAACGATCCCAGTTTGCAAATCCCACGTTCTGCTGTCTAGGATGAGGTAGTCCAGGTTACTCTTATGCTGATTTTTCAAAGCAATGTTGGATTGGATCACGCTGACCCAGGTACGAACTCTTTAAGGTTACCAAATTTGGATTACCAGTGTTCTAAATAGACTACATATCACAATGTAGGCTACTAGCAACGTAAATAGAAACAGGTAGAAGAGTCTGTCTGGGTCACTTTAAAAGTGTTGTTATTCGAAGTGACAGTAACCAGCACAATAAAATAATACAAACATCCCCTTATATTTTCAGTTTCTTTTAAGCAGTCCAACCCCTCATCTGATCAACAAATAAATAAAACAAATATACGCTATTAGAAGACATTGTGAATATTTTGAACATGTGTTTTAAATCATAAAAAGGCCAAATAGTTAACAATAATAAGGAATATAATTGTTAGAAACTACTTTTGATTGGTTAAACTCTGATGATCGTGCCTTTCAATTGGTTCATCTCTGAGGATTGTTATATAAGAAAATATAATTAATATACAGTGATGAATGATGAAAATTATTTTTGCTTGATATTGACGGCTGTTTGGAGATTATTTTCCAGTGTACTGGATGGCTTAACAAGAGGCTCATGTCTGCTTTATCACTGTAATGGTTGAAGTGCAAAATACAGATAAATGTAGATATTAAATTATACAAATGTTGCATTTTTGACCAATTTAAAGGTTTTGTTCATGAAATCCACCCTAAATTCACCCTTCTGCTGAGATAAGGGTCATTCTAATTTTTCTGGATTAATGGTATCCCAATTATACAAAAAAAATTTGGACCACCCATACTCAAGGTTTGATCCAGATCAAAAACAAGACTGGATTACCTGATCTATTCTAATTTCAGAATTTCTTTTTTCATTTGATCAACAAAATTTCAAGATTTGATCCAGTCTGATTTCCAAAATCTGGTCATTACTTCTGAGCAATGGACCTAGGATGTTGCAATTAGATCTTAATAAATAAATGAAAACAGCTAGCACTGCAAACTTAAGGTAGCTTGTATAATTGGATGTTATGTTGCATCAAGGAAGCGGAGAGCCACAACCATGCCTTGTTCGCGGTGGCAGTCATTTCAATGTTTCTTAATGCAGTTCTTTGTGGTTAAAGGTGGTTGACCTCAATACTCTGGGCCTTACTTTAGTATCTCCTTGTGTGACATCTGACCAAATGTGGCTTCCCATTTTTGTCCACTCATTGTTGGAGGTATCCTTCTATCTTCTAACCAGTTATTCAGTGGGTTGCCGGGAAAATCGGTAGTTGTTTTTCCAAAGTTTTTCTGAAAAATCTGTGGTCCTGTTATTGCTCTTATATACTTTGAGTCGTCAAAGTGAACAATAGGTATTACACTGTAAAAAGAACGACATTTCAAAAAATGACATGATTCCTGTGAATGATATAAAATAAGGAATTTTGGACTGCCTGAGAATAGTGATGGGAAAATCCCTGGGCTCAAGAGAAGCACTTCAGTGGTTTAACTGAGCATCAGTGGGGAAGCTTTTCTCTGTCTGTATGTTATTTTCAAAGTTTATTCAGTTAAATATGCTGAAATGGGGATTACTTTTTGAGTCTTTTAATTAGCAAAAAGAGCTGATGCATTGCAGGCTACTGCAACGTGATTATAATAATAAAAAAATATATATATAAGTGAAACAGACTACCATTATAATTGCTTTGGTAATTATAATTAATTAATTCATTCATTCTTTTGGAATTATTTCAATGGAATTAAAGCATGCATTCCAAACAGGTAGCATTATTAATTCATTAAGATTTAAATTATTTAGGCAGCTAGGACTGGCCAAACCTACCCACGACCAGACTGGTGCAGCTCTTTTTAAACTTGATTACTTTAGAATATGAGAGCATAAGGAGACAGTGGAGTGTTGCTGTGGCCTCATGGCATGTGTGTGGAGTTTACATCACTTTTCCTCCTGTGTGTGCAGCAGTTTTGGACAAGCTACTTAAAAAGCTAAAATATTAATTATTTTACAACATATACAGACTTTGTAATCATTATTTTGTCATTTTTATTGTTTGATTATTAAATTCCAGGTGTCAACTAGTTCCATGTTTAACACATACCACATTTATACAGTTACAAAGTCAGTGAAACCCCAGGTAGCCCTTTTAAGAAGGAATAAGCTGGCCAGAGTTTCAGTGTGGGCTGTCTGTACAGGGTGCCATAAAGAGCACTATAATCTCTGCTACTCCCCCCCCCAACACGCATGTGCAGCTAGGCCCTTCACAGTGCAACTGACATATGTCAGAGCTGGCACTTAGCGTGCCCCTGGGGCCAGTCGTTGAAAAACTTGTTAATATTTATGGCTTTTCATTTCTGCCTTACATATATACTGGCCAGGCCTGGTGGGTCATAATGGTCTCGCTTTGTGCACAGATCTTTCTCTGATATGGTATGAACAAACAAGCACCTGAGGAGAAGCTGAGCCAGGATTAACAAAGGCAAGGTAAAAATAACTTTATAGCTGTTTTTCCCAACCTGGTCCTCAGGGAGAGTCCACATTTTTGCTCCCTCCCAGCTCCCTGTCAGACAGAACATTGTCTGTGGGTCTTTGACGATGGGGTTGGGAGACATACAAAGTATCTTCAAGGAATGCGGACCCCACACTGTCCCCACTGCTGGTCCTTATGCTCTTTTAAACAGCCAAAAGGATGAGCTGATGGAAAATGCGGCGAGGATGGTGTTTGTGTCCTGCGCTGTAGAAAAGCACGCATTTGTTGCGTGAATGGTGACAGTCATAACTTTTAACAGCTCATCCATTTCCCCAGGATGTGCTGGGTGAGGATGAGGTCAGGCCTTTACCCTGAACACCCGCACCCTGATGGTGGCTCGGCTCGGCTCGGTTCACTGCGGGATGCCAATGTATGGAATGGCAAGGGCACAGCCCAATGGAATGTTGTGTTTTCCATCATTCCCAAGAAAACCAGGTCGTCCAGGCCAGGTTTCAGACACAAGCCCAGAAAGGCGAATTTACAGCCTTGGCCATTGTTAGGAATTTTACTTCCTGGTATGTCTCTTAACAAATAAACCTTCTGCAGATTGACTGGAAAGTCTATATACTTTACTTGGTGGAGAGGGTGGGGGGTGGAGGGGCAGGGCATAGAAATGAATGCCAAGTCTTCCACTGACCTTTGTGTCAAATATCAGAAGGCAGCACAGAGGATCTGAGGTAAAGTCAAGAGAGTGAGTCATAAAGAGCCTATATTTGGTAGCAGGCACCCAGGGAGGGATGTCCAATCAGGAAAGATGGTTTGGTGGAGGGAATCATAAACTCCTGTCCTCCATAATGGGCATCAGGCTTGGCACGCACACCCGGTGGAGTTCCACTCTCTGAGAAAGGATGGCAAGAGAATGGTTGCCCAGGCCCCTTGCAAGTCCCCATCCCACTGGGACATGGAGGCGACACAGTGGATCCCACGCACTCCACTTCATTGGGCTCGACCTCAGATGCCTGTCTGACATCAGAGAGACTGTCCGTTCCAGCTCCCCGGCCGGCAGACAGGGCCAGATTCGGTCTGAGGCTTCTGCGGTATGGAACGCTGGATAGCCAGGCAGCTTCACGCTGGCTGTAAGGCATGCATGCTGTGCAAACACATTCTCCCCAAGAAGCCTTCAATTTCACAGGAAAAGATGACTTTGTAATTGATCTAGGTGGGCTCCCCATGTTTTAAGCTTCATGAAAGGACCCTTTGATAAAGTACTCTTGTCCTTTGTCAGTACAAAAACACAATGAGCTTATACTGCGATCACATAATTCAATGTGTTCCCCCAAAGAACACCATAGAATTACTGGTCTCAAGCCATACTGTGTTTAGTCTGGTCATATTTTCAGCAATACTGCCACATTCTATAACACTCCTGTTATAGCGCGGCATGGTGCAGGTGGGAAAAAGGTGACCTAGGTCTTGACAGCTGGCCCAATTGGTGTGTCCCTGTCTTCCCCTTTGGAAGATAGTGAACCAGCCTGGCCCTCTACTGGACCTCTGCCTGTGCTATAGACAGCACAGGTACTTGGGACCTGATCAGCGCAAGCCATGGGTAGAGACAGGAGCTCAAACCTTGGGACTCATAATCAGGTCCAGGGTGTCCTACTCCAAGTCATCCAGAGGGTTATCTTACAGGTCCATCTCCACTAGGCTAGGATGACCTTGGGCGGGGCTACAGGATGAGCCCTGGAAGTCTTCAGGCGGACCTACAGGATGAGTGGGCTCTTGTGGGCTAGACTTAGGAAGCTCAGGACTGGCAGCGGCGACTTCCTCTGGGCAGGGCTCTGGAGACGCAGCAACTTCCCCTGGGCTGGGCTCTGGAGATGTGGCGACTTCCCCTGGGCAAGGCTCTGGAGACATAGCAACTTCCCCTGGGCAAGGCTCTGGAGACGCGGCGACTTCCCCTGGGCAGGACTGCAGAGACGCACCAAGTTCCCTCTGCTTCCTGTTATTGGATATCGAGCCAGGTGTGGCTCTCACAGGGGGTGAGGAGAACCCCCTGTTCCCCTCAGGATTCGGGACTGCAGGGACAGCCCCTGCTGGACCGGACTCTAGGGAGTTGATTTTGATCCCCAGAAGCCAGAAAATGTCCCAAACCCAGGGGAGATGTAGGGAATTGCTGCAGGGGTGAATGGGGAGAAGTTGGTCCACCTAGAGGCAAATGGGCCTGGGCGTCTGGGGTGCGGCTCCTTTAGATCACCATCATGCCATGATCAGTGGATTTTTAATAATCTGCTGGGTTGTGCAGACCAGAGGCTTGGGCCAAGGCAGGAGGCTGGATGCTGGGGCAAATAAAAACAAATCCACCTAGGGCTCTGAACTCAGTGTCGCTAAGTCCCAGCAGGCACAAGGGAAATGAATCTCGGTGCAAGGAGTGTCATGGAGCCTGGGGGTCGCCTACTTGGGCTGGTCATTCTGTTATGGCGTAGCATGGTGTGGGTGGGAAAAAGAAGGGTAACAAGACAAGGGAAACAACAAAGGAAAAACCACCAAAATAAAGGGACCACAAGGGGTCAGAACAGAATGGGCAAAATAACAACTAACGGGAACCATAAATCAACATGCAAGGGAAACCAGTCAACCAAGGGAGCAGGAACTAGAAAAACCAAGCAGAGAGAGACAACACACAGTAACATGGGCTATGACCGACTAAGGAAATGAACAAAGACAGGCACTTAAATACACTGATAACAAGGACTAACAAAGGACAGGAGTGAATCATCAAAAACAACCAATAAATAAAGGCATGGGGCAAGAGAGGGCAACTAGAAACCTGAAACTAGGGAAACACAGGGAAATACTACACTAGGAAAATAAACAAGAAAACAAAGTACAACATAAAAATAGAACACAACAGGGCAAATCTAGAACAGGAAACTCAAAAAGAAACATAAAGCACTGGGAACAGAAACTCAAATACAAAGAGATAAGGCTGGTCATTAGCCAGCCTCGAACCCATGACTGGGGAATGCTGTCCCTTAGCCACATGCTAAACACATTGAGTCATGCAGCAGGCAGAGGAATGGGGAGAACACACTGGGACTGAGGGATAAGAGGCAGAGTAGAGAACAGGATGACCAGATGGAACAAGATGGAACTTTACTAGACTCAAAAGGACTCCCTAAAAGAAGCTGCTGTCAAACAGGTACTCTACAGGAGGACCAGGGATTTAATGCTGTAGATGAAGTTCATGGCTCCACCCCTGGTGGTCCTGCTGGGTCAGCTGGGCATGCAAAAATGAATTCCTGCAGGTAGCAAGCAATATGATCTATGAAGCAATCTGATCTTCAGACATACTCTATCTCATCAAACATACGCTTGATCCATAAAACACCATTTTCTATTCACTAAGTTCATATCACCTGCTCTCAGTGTATCACATGCTTATGCTTTTGTTTCCACCCCCTAATATGCATAGACTTATGTCATAATACATGTCTATGTAAGAACTGGAAACTAGAATAATAAGGGATATTGTGAATTTTATTTCCGGTTTTAAACAAGTGTATCAGCTTGACTTCAATATAAGAGGAGCTCAAGTCTTTAATGCCCCAAATTATATTGTATTAAATACAAAACAACAGTGAAAGCTTGGCTTGTTGGGTGTGGAGACTAGGAAGAAAAACAGTCAGGATCATGGGACTGAAAGAGTTACTGTAGCTTCATACCTGGAATCTTTAAGCAATTCATACAATGAGTAGCAATGACATTTCCCTCCTGCAATTCAGGTGAATAGTTCTAGATTTCCCTTAGCATATCACTGTACTGGTGAAAATGTGTGTGTGTGTGTGTATGTGTGTGAGAGAGAGAGAGAGAAAGAGAGAGAGTGGTGGGGGGGCATCCTCTTCATACTGTATCTCCAATGCATTATGCTATGGCAAGGTTACAATAATTCTGAGTGTGTTTGTGTGTGTGCGTAAGTGTGTGTGTATAAGGTATTGAACAACCTAATGGAAAGACTGCATCATTTACATGGCCGCACATCACCATGCTGCATGTGCCTAACAAACAGGCATAATTGCTTCCATTACAGGAGATCAGGGAATAATTCTCAGTTTAACTCATACTCACAAACTGAGCTTTTTAAGAAAAATCTTTGGAAAATCATGTAATAACCCTTTTCAGGTAAAAATCTATCCATCCATTCATTCATCCATTCATCAACCGCTTATCCTGGCCAGAGTTAGTAGGCTTCGTAAAAATGTACCACGCTAAATTATGTTCGAGAGGTTGTAGGGCATGACATGTGATATAATCATTTTTCTTTCCAGGAGTCCTTGGGTGTGTGCATAGGGTGAGTAATGGTGTCTCTTGTGATGAGCCACCGAGGCCTTCATAGACAGTGGGAAGGCTGGTTTATTGGTAGGGCAACATGGGAAAGTTTCCCTGATGGGATTTCAGCCAGAGGAAAGAAAGCAAAGACATCATTCAACGACAACAATGAGCTGGAAACACTTATTCGAAAAGATGAGAGTCAGAACAACCTGCAAAGTCCAGCAGTGAAACCCAACAGCTGGGAGAGCAGATAGTAGCTGGTGATTAAGGGATGGGAAGACAGAATGGGAGATTCCTTTGGGTAAGGGCTTAATAAGGCGATGCATGGAGGAACGAAAGCAAGTGACAGCCTTTTTGTAATGGGTACGAAGGGAAGCACACAGGACGTGTTGGGAGAAGCAAGTGCGGCTGGGTGCTACACCAGGCATCAAGGCTTGGGGATGAGGCCTGGGTCCTAAAGCCAGAACACAAGCCCCTTTCACATCCTGCCCTGGGACATCCACAGAGCACGTTTGCTGAAAGCATCAGCAGTAGGCTCTCTGTAGCTGAATCAGCATGGTTAAGATCCTGGTGGATCTGCCTTAGTACACATGGCACATACTTTCAACCTCACTTAACCATCTTTTATTACAAGCAGTCTCCAGATTAAGAACATCCAACACTCGTACTTACTAACGGACTGCCATAAAACCTATTATATAAATATGTAGGCTAAATGGAATGGTTCATGATAATAAATGCACCAACTTCTTTGTGGCACTAATGAAAACGTGTGTCTTCAGTGGTTCATCAGCTGGAGGTACAGTACAGTACTATACGCAGTTACTTCATTACTGCATTATTATTACTATTATTGTATACTGTATTCTTATTTTTCCAATTTACCAACAAGTTCAGCTTAAAGATTTACTTAGACTTAGGAAACTAAACTTCTTTGTAACCTGGGGATTGCCTATACTGTACTTGACCTCTCCAGTCTTCTCCTTGGTGAGAATGTCTACAAACTGATAATAATTACTTTTCCTGCCATCAAATTAACATGATTTATGTGAAGAATATCACATAACAAAGGACTTATTCCAGATTGTTCAAGTTTCTTTGTGTCTCCAAGCACTGCTAACTGAATATAGCGTCCCAGCATCTCATGAAAAATCCTGATCACTTCCTGAATGGGTGCACCAAAAAGCAAATGGGAAAGTCCTGCTGGATTAAAAGACTCGGTCATGTCTGTTGAAGTTTATTATATTTTGAATTTGATAATTTCTCATTTCCATAAAGTCATAGCTCTGGAGTTTAGGGTCTAATGTAATTCTGTATTGGATTTAATCTCTTTCGTTGACCTTGTCCCACGCCAGCTGTTCATCTTAAAGGCTTTCAGTGGACCTTGAAGTCTTGTGTAAAAATGGAATAAACACCAGTTGCGAATGATAGCATCTGTGTTTATATGGACATTTAATGAATGCGCAGAATTCATTAGCCAGCACTTTCCCCGTGCCCTCGAATCCCGCCTTAGTTCAGCAGGACTGGCAAGAACTCAGCAGCTTTATAATAATTGTTATGCTATTCCCCGCACTTATCTATTATGATTCCCCACCCTGGCTACCTCTCTGTGGCCGTGCTGATATATAAGATCAATAGGGAACGCCCTAAGCATAAACACCATGGATCCCTCCAGCTGGACGGCCTCCCTGCAGCGGCTCCTCTGATCGGGCCACTTGTGTAGCTCACTGACCCTCGAATCTTGGAGGTAAAACTGTGGTCCTTGGCAGGAACTGAGGAAACCTATTCTTCCATTTATTAGTTCTTGTAACCTGTGTTGTTGTAAGAATTAAAAATAAAAAGCCTGGAATAATGTGAGGGCAAAATAAATAGACTGGGAACATTGCAAACTGTGGCTGTGCTGGTTCCCGAAATGAAGAATGTTCTGCACCTTCCGTCCTCTTTCATGTTAAACAGGTTCATGTGTTTCATCTCCTTTTCTCTTACCATTTAGTGTAAGTTCAGTGTCCGTTGTTTTCTAAGGACATTTTAAAAGGTGGAATGTCGGCATCACTAATCATTGCCAGTCTGGTTTGCTAGGAAACATTATAGGTTAAAGGTGATAATTAGCATGATGACCAAAGGTTCATGGAAGCTTTTGGGAAAAGTGTCTTGTTTCTTGGAAGCATCATTAGGGGTATGCATGCTAACACTTTTGAAAAACAATGCTGCTAACTCGATACTAAAATACAGGTACCCTGATGGAGTATAGGCCCCGCGAGTTGACCATGCTCACCCATTACTCCAGTGGGCTGCACCCAGCATTGCGTTCCAGCACCTCCTCCAGCTGCTGGCATCTGTGCCTCAGACAGCTTTGCTTCCTCTGGGAACATCTGCACACTGGCCCGTCTCTTCCAGCCCACCTCCAATATTTCTGTCAGCGGATCAAAGATGTCTGACATTCTTCTCTGCCTCTTAAAAGCACATCGGTCTGTGTGGTCTGCCTCCAGACACAAAGTAATGTTAGCCAAAGCTGAGCTGCAGCTTGTCACTAGTAAGTGTGTGCCGGTGTTCGGGTAACTGGTCCATATTCACATATTACACACAAGCACCTGTTTACCTTCTCATTACACAATGCGGATGTGGGACACATTTGGTATGGCTTTATAACTCATGGGTCAGAGGACTTCTTCTATGTCAATTTCACATACCCCCCCAAAAAAAATAAAATAAATAAAAATAGGTTGGTGCTTTTCCTGGCTGGGCCAGATGACAGGATCTCCCCCCACACATTATGGAAACTTGTTCCCGGAGGTGTGTCACCCTGCCTTGGGGAACGTCTGCCCCAGCAGATAGGAAACTTTACTGAAGCTCCTGTGAAGCCACGGTGAATAAGTATAGCACGGAAAATGCCAGTAATGTGGGGGAGGGGACACTGACTTACCTATATTTATTTCAGTGAATGTTATCGGACACAGTGAATAAGAGGAGGAGGAAGTGAATCAGTTGTAAGGTGTCTTAATTGGAGAGGTCTGCAGTATTAAACCTGGGGTGCTTTTGGGCAAGATGTTTATATTGCAGATCCTGCCCATTAGAAAGTCACAAGAGGAACACTGAATGCAGCCAGATTTATTTATTTATTTCAAGACAAAATTTTTCTTGTGACTCATGAATTTAAAAGATAATATCCCACTTTTTAATATACACAGTTTGGATGTGAAGTCAGATCCCAGTTAAGTTCAAACCCTAAAGTACCATTAGAACGAGGCCTCCCCAAGTTACTTGGACAATGCTGTTTCCTGTGGCACTATAGCCCACTTCCTTTGGTGATAAGTCCATTTCCTCTATTTGTTTCTACAGGGCATATTTGCTTTTTGGATTTCCAGGTCACTGAAGAGCAAAGAAAGAGAGGAGCCTTTTTACAGGATGCATTAATCACAGATAAAAATGGTAACATAAAATGTTACGCCCTATTAGTCATTAATGCCCAGAAAAACGACTCATGAAGTAAAATTTTGCATGTATGCTCTTCAGACTCTATTGCTGTTCTATTGTCTCTGACTGCCAATGGGAAGCTAACAGTGTTTAATGTGTGTGTGTGTGTGTGTGTGTGTGTGTGTAGTTTAATTAAACCTTCATATAAATAATCCATGAATGTGAAATCATTTTGGTAAAAATTCATCCATCTCCCAACTGTTTATCATGGTCAGGGTCACAGTGGTAATTCAGATATATATTTTTTAAATTAAAGCTGTCATGTATAATGCACTATAGATACTTTCACAATGCATTATCACGGTTTATTATTTATTATTATTTCTTACCTATAATCCATGACTTTTAACAGCATTTTTTGTTCATTAAATTTCACCAGACTATTAAAATGGTGCTCTCGTGGTGTAATAAGTTTGCAGAGATCATACAAGGCTGATTGATCACTGACTTAATTCACACGTGCTTTCATAATGGGTGGACAAAGATGTGGAAACTCAGCTATGGAAATTGTGTAATTAAATTGAGAATTTCTATCTGTACACCAAACAGTTCTCCAAAATAATCCAGCAACAAACAAACATTCCAACTAGGCGCAAAAGACCACTGAGGTAAAGAGATTATTTGTTTCCTAATTGTATTGAAAAATCATTACCTCTCTATTTTAGCATTGTAAAATGACTATTAAGATCTTGCAGACACATTTCCCTCCTGCCTTTCCCCTTCAGTGAACCCATACGGATGGGAGCAGGCATGGGAGAGTGAGAAGAGGTCTGGATCCGTTTACAGAATGTCGTGAAGAGAAACAAACAAGCCCGCCGCGTGGTTCACGGCCTTGACTGGCTGCTCCCCGACAGGTTGTGTGGACAGCTGCTCTGGCCAGGAGGCGTTCCATGGAAACAGACACTGAGAAGGAATGACTACCCTTTGTTGCAGTTCCCACATATCTGAAGTGCTTTGTGGATTAAAAAAAAAAATCAGGCAGCTGTTTTCATTAAGGATTCGGAAAAACCAATGAAGTGTCATGTTCCCTCATGGTTTAAAGCGTATGACTGCACTTGCAGCATCGGCCGTTCTTCCGCTTTCCAGCATCTCAGCTCTCTGCCCGTACAGGCTCCTCCTTCCTGCCCAGACTCACCATTTCAGATGAAAACATTGTAGGCCTCTGTGTCACACTTGTTGTGGCTCATCCGAATTTTTTTGAACATTTGTGAGTTTCAAGAACTTTAGGCTCCACATTTGATTATTCTACATGACAGTAAATCACTCAGCACCTTTGAGTTCAAGAGAAAGTTCAGCTTGTTAAGACCTAAACCTCTCATTTCACCAGTTTCACGTTGCAGTTTGTTATGGACTATCTTTTATGGAGTGGCATCTCAGCTCCATCTTACATTCTCTACTTTCCCAGTCCATCACAGTTAGTGACTCTTTGTGGATGAAGCACCTTTGTTTTCATTGCTGAATCTCAAGAGAACATATAATCAAGTGATCCTAGATATTCCAGCTTTCAATATCTTTTTTTTGCCCTCCATCTGGATTTTGTTTGAATCTTTGGCTTCTCAGTTCATTATCTTTATTTTTTGAAATGTTCAAGAAAAGCGGTATAGCGAAAGAAAACACTGTGTGAACGGATATGCTGTCTCTGAAGACGCATTGGGTTGCAGTGACCAGACGCGATCCCAGGAAGTCTAGGGCGTGGGGCAGGATACGCCCAGGACGGAACGCCCGTCTATCGCGTGACACTCACACATGCGCATTCACGCACACACAGACTCCCATTGACACACAGGCAGACCCTCACACAGACGCACAGCGGCAGTGCTCCGACTCGCTAATCCATCAGAGCTGCATGTGCCTGGCCTGCGATCAGATGCCAGGGGCCCAGGGAGACCCACGCAAACGGGAGCAGAAAAATAAACATACACAGACATGGAGCCACAGACATGACTTAAAGGCTGTCAGAGAACATATTTTTAACATACAGTAACAAACATGTTATATGCAAGATATTTAAAATTAGGCAGATGCTATTTGCACCCAGATGTCAGTAACCAACGATATTATTTGTACCTGGAGCAAATAGACAGTATGGCTATTTGCACCCAAGTACTATATTATTATTATTATTATTATTATTAGTAGTAGTAGTAGTAGTAGTATCAATAATATACCTTTTGTATTTGAATGCCACTTTGGCATCTTCAACCATGCAGGCCACACAATGTGTACATTTTTTGTGGACCCATTGGGGGGGGGGCTGAGAAAGCTGGGTATAAATAGCCAAACGTATGGCAAATGCTATTTGCACTTAGGTGCAAATAGACACTTTGTTAAAAATTAAATGTACCAGAGCATGCAGTATGAGAGACATGGGGGTTCCAGAGGTGGACATTTCTGGTCCAGAAAGTAAATATCCAAACTAGAATTTTGTTTCAACCAACCAATTGAATACTTAATGGTTGGTTGAAACAATATCCTGGATTTTTATTTCCTGGACCTGAAATGTCTGCCTCTGAGATGCTCAGTGGTTGCTTCTCATCTTCAGAGCTGTGGATTTGAATTCTTCTTCTGCTCTGCAGAGTTTGCATGTTCCTCATACGTGCCTGGTGATACCTGGGTTTCCTGGGATAGACTCATCATGACCCAGTAAATAAATGGTTTGAAGGCATTTGGATGGATGACATAGACCAGTTGGGGATGTGCTAGCACTGGTTTGTATTTGTACTTTGTTATTCTCTTCCAGGAATGACGCCACGTGTTTTCCAGCTGTCATGACCATTCATGAGAGCAGTAGGGTGTTTTGTGGGTAACGTGCGGGTTTAGTTTCTGCCCCAGTACTGTGTGTAGCTTTTTAATGTTGTACTAGTGTTCTTGTGGGGTGGGTTTCCTATAGGTACACCAGCTTCCTGCCATAACCTAATGACATGAGGTTCCGTTCTGATCGTGTGTTGCATGATGGAGTGGCACTGATCCAGTCATATGAATCCTGGGATGGGCTCCAGGCTCACCATGACCCCAAACTATCATTTTCGGAAATAATAACTATTGATTTCATAATCCATTTCCTGTTTGATTGCACTGATGGTGTCCATGTGTGGGTGGTGCAGTGGTTAGCACTGTTACCTCATGCCTCAGGGACCTGGGTTCAAGTCTCTGCCCGGGTTGTGTGTGTGTGTGTTAGTTACATGTTGTCCTTGTGGTGTTGTGTGTCTTCCAGGTACTCTGGTCCCCTGCCCCCAAGAGCCCAAAAACATAATCAGAGCTGCAAAGTGTGTCCTGTAGGTGCGTGAGTGCCCTGTGATTGATTGGTGCCCCATTCTGGGGTGTTCCCCACCCTGTGTCCATGGGCTCTGGACCTCCTGTGGCCATAAACAGGATCAGATGGCTGTCCGTGTGGCATTACCAGTGGTTTGTTAGAGAAATGTTGGCAAATTGTGATCAACTTGAGCAGAACAATGACATATATGGGTTAATGGTATTTGTCTGCATTCTGGATATAGGTGGTGCTTCACTGCTGTGTACCTATGCATGGTAAAAAGAAGGTTTTTTTTACTCACTGCTTTTATTAAACACAGACTCACACCAGCCTTGGGTAGATTTATAGATATGAAAGAGAGCAATACAGTAATGATCATTTCTATTTTTACAACAATGATATGTATCACATTTTGAGAAAGCATTAAATATCTTTCCAGCAGCAAGCATATCAGTTGTTAAGTCACAAAAATATTCATATGTCTGGGATAATAAAGTATAAAAATGATAAAAGTATATGAACCATTCGAAACATATCAATACTGTAGAGGTTGTTGTTTTTTTTTTTGCTGTTTTATTTTTATAAAGGCCCTTTTATGACATAATAAAATACCTAGATAAAGCATGATCTTAACATAAAAGGGAGTTATCTCAGTAGTACTTAGTAGGAATTAGCTTAACTTTGATTTATGAATCGTTAGCAAGATTTACCATTACACATGACTAGCCTAGAAAGGTTTTTGAAAAAGAATCTAAGAATTAAGAAATGTTTTTTCTAACAAATGGAAAACAATGAAATTCCAGGGCCTGGAAGCTGAATGAGGGGGAGAGTGAGTTGTGAGTCTCTCTAAATGTCACCCTGATTGGGATCAGTGGGTTTGAGTGGACCCCAGTGTGACCCTGGCTGGGATCAGTGGGTCTGAGTTTCCTCTAGTGTGACCCTGACCGGGGTCAGTGGGTATGAGCGTCCTTGAGTGTGACCCTGACTGGGATCATTGCTCTGAGTGTCCCAGACTTCAAGCGTGACTGGGATCAGTGGCTCTGAGAATCCCCAACTGTGAATATGACCAGGATCAGCAGCTCTGAGAATCCCCAACTGTGAATATGACCAGGATCAGCAGCTCTGAGAATCCCTAACTGTGAATATGACCAGGATCAGCAGCTCTGTGTGTCCCTGAATGCAGCCCTGATTGGGATAAATATCTCTGAGTGCAATCAATTGTGACCCAGACTAGAATCAGTGGCTTGGAATGTCCTAGTTTGTGACCCTGATGAGATAAGTGTCTCTGAGTGTCCCCAAGTATAACCTTGACTGGGGGACAGTGGCATTGAGCGTCCTTGATTGTGACCATGACCATGATTGGTGAATGTTTATCTCTGATTGTGACCCTGAACGAGTTCAGTAATTCTGAATGTCCCTGAGTGTGACCCTGACCAGGATAAGCATCTCAGAGTCTCTTTAATTACTATCCTGACTGGGTTCTGCAGCTGTGAGTGCCTCTGCATATTAAACTGACCAGGGTTGGTGGTTCCCTATCTCCCTAAGTGTGACACTGACTGGGATCAGTAGATGAGTATTGGGCCTTTTTGGCAGATCAACCCCGTCCAGCATACTGGCCTGTTGACAGAAGAAAAAATCAACTGTCATGCCAACCATTTTAGCGAATTTAGCGAAAACTGATTGTGGTTGAACCTGAACCTGGGAAGTGCCGTTAGTGAATTTTCTTTCACTTCAGTGCTTAAACTCAACACAGTATAGCTTAAACTCAAGGAAGTATATATGAAGGTACCAGAATTAATTACCCAAAACTGGGAAACCCAGAGCAAGACCTGTACTCTGTGATACTGATGACTCATTTTCATTGGCTCACCGGACATCAGTGTTGCATTCCTTCTCCTGGATTGGGGGTTCAAATCCCCTCTCTTCTTTGTGTGTGGTGATGGTAAACGTCCTCTGGTATCCTCCCACAGTCCAAAGACATGCAGTTAGGCTAACTGGCATCTATAAATTGCCCATAGTTTATGAGTGTCTGTATGTGACCTGTGATGGACTGGAATTCCGTGCAGGATGTTTCCCAGTCCTGATGCTGCCTGGGAGAAACGCACATTGCCCAGGATAAGTCATTGGAAGGTGGATGGATGTAAGAAAAAAACCTTCCGTGACTTTATAATTCATCCACATGAAGAATAATTTCTTTTCAAGGTGATCAATGTGATCAAGATGAAAACCTTGTGTTTCAAAATTTTTGTTTCCACTGGAAAGTATAATTAAATGTACATTCTTCTGAGAGTATATTTTTTTCTGGATGGTGCCAATGTGCTTTTTGGACAAAATTTGGATCTTTTGGAGTGATACGGCAATTATTTTTCATGGTGTAATATTCCTGTGATGTCTGACGTTTGTGTGAAACTGGCTCTGTATGTCCGTGGCTTACGGCCCCGACGTCACACTTCATTAAGGACACGTTCAACAGAAACCTGTGCACCCGGAATCTTCCCCACCCTCTTCTCTGTCTGCCCATAGCTTGGCCTTACCTCCTTTTTACCAGGTGCCAGCTAACACCTGTGCCGCCCCACGCGTGCCTTTCCTCCCAGAGGTATTCTTTCCCAGACAGCTGAACCTCTATCCCAGAATCAAGGCTTTACCTCTGGATACTTCCACTGTCTCAAACAGATTTGCTGCCCCACCTCTGCCCCATTTCAACACTCCAGTTCTGGCAGAAGGAGCCATTTTCAGATCAGGATGTCCTGTCGGCCTCCCTCCGCTCCACATATTTATACACTTTTATATTTGCCCCTTTTTTAAACCAGAGCTGTTAAACCAAAGGAAAACATGCCAGTATAAACCAATTGAGTTTTGATGGCAACAGTAGTGTCAAAGTTCTGATTATAGATGTGTGCCGCTGCCTTCAGGACTTGCTGTATTTTTCCAGCGATGAGACCATACTACTCTTAATCCAGGATTTCTTTCTCCTCCATAGATGCTGGGCCCTCTTGTGAAGATGGGAGGCTGATCAGCTGAAGGGCAGCTGAAGGAAACGGTCAACATGGCCCCCAAATTCTCCTTTGTAAATTAATTAAAATTGATATCACCAGCACAACCAATATTTCTTTTGTTCTACCGCTAAATATCGGAGATTTATCATGCAAACATCCTAGGGGTTTATGTAGGTACTTTTGGACCTGAGTCCAGTGGGTTTGATGCCAGGCCAGACACAATATACCCACCCTGCCAAAAGTCTATGCTAAGCTCACCATCAGCAAGCTGTGAACGTCTGAGGGCCACAGTAAATTCTGCCTGTGAGCCAAGGGGCTGAACAGCTGCCCTGCCACACTGCACCCTGCTATCAGCTGCTCCCCAGACTCCTGATAACAGGGACCCCTGGAGGCAGCATGTAGGACTGCAGACAAAATTGTCACACCTTTTGCAACCAGTTAAATATTTTTTCATTTACCTGAATTGGAACAAATACAAAATTTAAAAAGTTTAGTTTCTTTTCAAGAAACTAAACTCAGTCATGTATATATCTTTATATATATATATGACTGAGCTGATTGCCTGAATACAGCAACTTGCTGTTGCTGAATGTGGGAGACGGGACAGTTCCTTATGGAGCATACCCGGCTGAATGGTACATGTGGTCAGTCTCACTGTATCATTACTTTCATCTTCACTGTAATTGCATTGTAATTGCCAGAATGGTTTTCTGTTTACCACTCAGCCTTTTGGCATTTAAGTAGCAAGGGTTTCCTGCAGAAACGTTTTGCGGATAGCAGTTGTGTTTTGCCTAAGAAAATTATACGTGTACAGTATTCTTACGGTTAACCAAAGATGTAAATTCATTTTCTCGAAAACCACAACATGTTATAGAAATGAGGGAGGCTCTCTGAGTGACTCCAGAGGCTAGCTCTCAAGCCCTGGGACACGTTTAAAAACACAGCGTTAGCATATTGAACATACGACTCTGTTTCCGTACAGCACAATGAACACGCCACTCTGTCAACATTTTTTTGGCATTCGTTCAACTTCAGAGCATCCCGTGGTCCAATAAACAAGGGAGTGATTTCTATTACGTAATTCCTATAGTGGAAATATACTTTTATATGCATCTAATTTGTATGTGTTCAGCATTTACACAAGGCCGCTCCCTCTAGGGTTAGGTCAGGCACTTCATTCTGTCAGACTAATCATTTGTCCCCTGGATTCCCACCCACTTGCTAATCCCGTACTCCAGCACCGGATGCCCTTAGGAGCAGAGTGGCATGCTGTGACTGTTTCTTCCATGTTTGTCACTGTTAAAGGTAGTGACAGCTTCTGTTCTCCATGTCACCCCCTTTAACAGCAGCGGCCATGCATTGTTCTGAAAAGGGCACAGTTAATTGTATGGTAAACAAGCCCTATAGGTGGTCATTAGACTGCAAGGGAATTAAGGAAGTACTTGGGGAAGCTATTCTGCCTTTGAAAAACAAACATAAACACTGTGGAATATTGCATGGGGAGCTCGGTTGAAGCAAGAGGTCCCTGTAGATGAATGAATGATGGAAGTGATGGTAACAAAGCTCCAAAAAAAGGTCTTTGTTCCACCAGAAGGAAATTCATGCTGGTATGAGTGTCCCTCAGGCAGTCTCATAAAAGCTTGGTAGGACCGAGGTGATTGGAAAGCCATACGAGATTAATAATTTTGTTCCAGTCCTGCAGAACCTGTTTCTGTCAGAGATGTCATCGGATTACAGCCGTCCAAGCCTGGAATAACATCTGCAGTATAGTGTACAGATGATGGCGTAGGATTCTGCCCACTAATGGGATGAGGTGGAAAGTACTTTGAACTTATCGACTTTGCTCCAACTTTTGGTGCAGACCAATGACAAAGCGTCATACTAATCAACATGGACCTTCATCTTCCATTACTCCTTGGGATCTTTTTTTTCTTTTTAAATCCTACCACCCCCACCACCACCCCCTACAGAGGACAACTTAATTTTTCAATGCAAATTAAATGCGTTAGGTGAAACCACTCTGCACCCACCCATTACCCTACCCTATCACCATAATAATACCCAGAAAGAGACAATCAAACATGAAAAAACAAGACTATGACCAAAGAGATTGACAGAGAGACAGACATGGCAGGATTTGAGAAAAAAATAGGCATCGCAGGTAGTGGGATAATGAAGTGTATGGAGTGTATGGGCTGATGTAGGAGGAGACCAAAGATCAAAAATGAGATTCTGGTGAAAGTTTGCCATATGTTTGTCTGTGTGTGTGTGCGTGCGTGTGTCTGTGTGTTTGTCTGTGTATATGTATGTGGGGGTGTTATGTTTATATTACATTGTGGGGACCATTGATGTCCCATGATGTCCCACGCAATGTAATAAAATCCTGTTATTTTGAAGTTGTGGGGACTATTTTTCAGGTCCCCAGAAAGATCTGTGAATGCATTCAAAAAACTAAAAATGCATATTTTGCTTGGTTACTTACGGTTAAGGTTAAGGTTAACCTCGAGTGAAGAGGTTAAGGTCATCATTTTGGGATTACCAAAAATTCCAAAACTGTCAGACCACTCATCGAGGTAGACCTTCATTAATGACATCACTTCCCGTTTAGGGCCTCACCAGCATTCAACGGTAAGGATGCGCACAGGAAAGATTTTTGGTTCTGGTCCCATCCCATTCCCGTTGGAGGGTCTTCTATTTCTGTCCAATTTACTGCCAAATTTTCAAAACCTATTCCTGTCCCGTCCCATTCCCGTGGGATGTCATTCCTGTATTGTCCTGTTCCCATCAAATTTCAAAAAATCATCTACCTGTCATGACCTGCCCGTTCGATCCTCTTCTGTGCTACGCCCCCCTCATTACCTCGTGATATGGTGCGTTCATTTTTCTCTCGGAACTCTGAAATTCCAAGTTCAGTGACATCACGTCCGATAGTCTCCCGTTCGAGCTACCACATCTGGGAACAAACATCCCCTGAACATGTTGCTTTGTGTTGTTGCTTTATATTTTAGCAGATTTGGAGTGAGATTATTTTTCTGAGAGACAAACAAACAAGAAACACGAACTAGTCAAACCACATTAAAAGCTTTATAAAATATTTTAGTACATTCATAGCAATATTCTTTTTTCAAACGGCAAACAAACTACAAACAAACCACAGACACTAACAAGTCTGATATTGCATGCTAGGATACTGTTTACGGTCATGATATGGTATTCTATAAATCAAGCACGTGCAATTACATTCATAAGTATTAATACATTTAACAAAATACACATTTTTAAACATTCACAAAAGAGAATTACTGTTGAGTGTGTAAGCCGCCATGTTGAATTACATCACAGGGGCAACTCGGACAACAAAATCTTGTCCGACTTCAACATCATAAAAGAGGCGTGTTTCCGTCGGGAAGTGACGTTTTTCATGATGTTTCCATCCGAGTTCCGACTTGGAGAGAAATAATCGAATGCACCATTAATTCCCAATTGTGATCACCTGTTGCCTGTTATTTTCTGCTTGTGTTGTATATTTTAATGTGCGTCTGAGTTAGTTTCCCCAGATCCATCATTGATGCCATCTGCCCCGTGTTTTCCCAATAAAGCCATTTCAGTTTGGATCCTCGTCAGCCTGCCTCGTCATTGCCCATTCTCTGTCAAGTCCGCTGTCCAGTGAGCAGGTTGGAAGCTGATAATGACGAGGCAGGCAGAGAAGTACTTCTGAATTTCACCTTGAACGGCTTCTTCAGTAGCGAGTTAATTGTCCACAAAGGATTCCAGTGACCTCACTCCCACACCTGTGCCCAATTGTTGTCTTTTCGATACTGTGGCATTGTTACCATTGTAAGCATGCTCACCATGCCCAGGCAATGTGACAATATCGTGATTACTGTCCATGGAAGGAACAAAAACAGATGCGACCAAATCAGGGATATCTTGCAAGATCAGTTTCTTGGAGCCTTCCAGCTGGTCACTTGCATCTTTGAAAGGTGTCAGGAATCAACTCAATGAATCAATTAGATCGAAATTGATAGCAGGAATTAAATCAGAGAAAATGCCGTCGGCAGTGAGATGGAGCAGCGGTTCTTTATTCTGGTGAATACTACTGATCAGTTCTATGTGCGTATTCCAACGAGTAGCAGAGATTTGGCAAAGAGCTGGATTGAATTTTTCCATGATCCCCGATTGCTTAGCATATTCGACAACATCTTTGCAGGTTGTCAAAAGCAAAGACACTTCTTTGAGCATTGGGTCCTTCTCAAGTTTCACAGGCTTGACAGTGTTTGTCAAGGTAGAATTCAGGAGATGTGCTGAACAGCTGATTCGATACTTATTTGGAAATTCCACGATCATGTTGCTCCCGCGTCACGATCACAAGATCTGATAAATTATCAATTTTGAAATCAGATAACATGCTTTCGATGGAGCTGCGAATGTTTTCCGCCGATTTATTCTCCAATGTGTAATGCTTAACACCGAGGATGCAATCATGGAGTACCCAATCACCATCATGGGCAGCTTTCCCCTTCTGGGGAACTCGCCTGGTGCTTAAAGGGGCCAGGGCAATTTGGGATGCCATCCCGTGAATCGCACGGTCCCTGAAAGGGGCAGCACTTGCTCATGAGGCGCCAACCTTGGCTCCCATCCCTGACCTGCCTGTGCCTGACCTGCTCGCGGCCGCACCCACTGAAGCCGCTATGCCCACGGCTGCACCTGCTGCTCCTGCTATGCCCGTGGCGTCGCCTGCTGCTGCAATGACACCCGTGGCCTCACCTGCTGCCGCCACCACACTCACAGCCTTGCCTGAGGCCGCCGCCGCTACTCCTGTCTTGCCCGCCTTGCCCGTTCTGCCCATCCTGTCGGTCTTGTCAGCACCCCCTGCCGGCAGAGAGTCGGCGGTACCTGCTGCAGCACCCCCTGCTGGTTGAGAGTTGGCACTCGCTACTGTGGTGCCAGAGGTCTCTGCTGCACCACCCACCGCTATGTTTGAGGTACTGACACCGCCTCCGCCCACCGCGACGCTCGAGGTATCCGCGCTACCTCCACCTGCAGCTACATCCGAGGCTCCAGCACTGGCCTCACCTTCAGCTGTACCCGAGACACCTGCTACGGCCCCATGTCCGCCTGAGGTCCTGCCCGTCTCACCAGCTCCACCCAAGTCTCTACCCGCTGCTGCACACGAGGCTCCTGCTGTGGCTCACAGAACTACCACAAGGGCACTGACTCCGACAACAGATGACACACCACAGGGAACGCAGACGCACACAGGGGCACCAAAAAGGAAACATGGGACTTGGGGACACTACAGGCGATAACGGAGGGACCATACCAGGGGGCACACCTACAGGGGACACATAGGGACTAGTAGGGGACAAGGACACGAATGGATGGGAAGGACACACAGGAGGCACAAAGGAACCAAAAGGGGACAATGGTACCGAGGGACATGGCAGAGACACAGGGAGTACAAAAGGACCAAAGGAAGACGAAGGCACTGAGGGACGGGGAGATAAAAAGCGGCCTACAAAGGGACCAGAGGGTACTGAGGGACAAGTGGGCACTGAGAGATGAGGGGGACCTACAGGGGGAAAAGGCATGGAGGGGTGAGGAGCAAACATAGAGGGCACGAAGGAACTTAAGGGGAACGATGGTGAAACGGGACAGGGATTGAACACAGAGGCCAAGGGGTCTAAGGGCAGGGGGCAACAGGGAGTAGAGGAAACCTTCAGTGGACATGAAGTAGGGCATGTTGGGGCAACAGGCCTCTGTGGGGCCAGAACAGGGACTGAGAGTGGCAAGGATGCAGGCAAAGGGGCTGGGGGAGATGGCGAGGAGGGAACCGAGGGGAGCTCCTCCTCTACCTCCACTATAGAGGAAGGAGTGGTGGTCTGGAATTCGGGGACCTCCTCTGGGATTGGAGTTGTGGGAGTCGGGATCAGGGAGACTGAGGCCGAGGGAGCAGGGACCAGGGGCACTGTGGCCGAGAGAGCAGAGACCAGAGGCAATGGATCCTCGTGGGTCGGCGCATCGGGCTGTGGGGACTGCACAGGGGACCGAGCAGCTGCGGCAAGGGCCTCGGATGCGGCAACAGGGGCTGGGGCCACAGGGAACACCACAGGGGCCGCTGGGAGCTGAGCCAAGGAGCACAGAAATAGCAGGGGCCTTGGACGCCACAGCAGGGGCCTCGGATGGCCCAGCAGGCAGCCGCAGGAACCTGGACCACTGGGTGCGGAGTTAGGATTCATGCCCCGGTAGCGGGCGTCGTCCGCTTCTGAAACCGGGGAATCCGCAGGATGGCGTCCCAAATGGACCTGGCCCCTTTAAGGGCCAAGCGCGGCCCAAAGAAGGGGCAAGCTGCTGACATGAGCAGTGAAGCGGCGGGCGGATGGACAGGGCAAACAGTAGCAGATGCGCACACTGCCGGGCTTAGATCAGGGAGGAGGTCCTCCCGACACCCAAGGAAACAGCGGGGAGAGAGACAGCCCACACACTAACCTCGGATGCGTCTTCTTGTCCACATTTCTTCCACTTTTTCTTTTGCTGCCTTCCTGCAGTGGGCAGCAGCATTTGGGACAACTCTGGCTGCTCAGAGAGCGGACCAAAAGGCAGTCCACAGGCAAGAGCTACTTTCCGTATGTTGGCTTCAGCGACCCCACTTCTCAGTTGCTGTAAAGCATCGTGCACCTCCCCCGCGAGGTGTGCGACACAGGGTAGGGACATCTTCTCTAAAATGTCCCGGCTCTGGCTGGCTATGGCCAGAAGCAAGGGATCCTCCAGGACTTTGGGCTGGGCAAGCCAATAGGTAAATTCGTCCATGAGACCAAGGTAAGCATCCTCAGAAAGGGGTTTAACCTGTTTTATGAGTCTGGTCATTTCGTTTTTCCCGCCGCACACGGAGAGGAAGGAAGACATAGGAAGATGATAAATCATGGGACACGGGGTATAATCAGATGATAAGGCAGGCAAAAACACATTGATAATACAATGACCGGACTGGAGAAGCAAACGGAAACACGGACTAAATACAAAGGACTAATGACAACAATCAGGAAGAGCTGGTAAACACGGGGAATCCATACAGGGTTAACGAGGGGGCGTGGCACACGGAAGGAGAGGACGATCGGGCATGAAATAACTGATAAATCTTTTTCCCAGGCTTTGGGATGGAAATTATTGTGATCACAATTGATATTAGGTTGTATAATTTGGAATAAATCTTCTTTTGGTTGGTTATTTTATTGATTTATTCTATTAATGGGGATGGGAGTAAATTATTATTTGACATATTGATTTTAGATTTAAGAACAGACTTGTACTGAAGACCAAATGTTGTAAAGTAATGAAGATGTTATTCCAGAAAAGGTGGTGGAGGTGTGTGATATTGCTTTGTTTTCATGTGCTAAAGATAAATGGTGTTATGTTGAATGGAACATATGGGTAACATAATTCAATTCAATTCAAATCAATTTATATGTATATAGCGCCTTTCACAACAGAATTGTCCTAAAGTGCTTTACATGGATGTGTTGTGATACATAAAACATCATTAGAGAGAGATACAGAACGGGAGAAAGGAAGGAAAAAAAATAAATAAAGAAAGCCAGAAGACAACAGAGAAGAAGAACCAAAAACTCCAAAGTAAGGAGAAAAAAAACCTCTTGGGGTCCAAGGTCAACTGGCTGCCCAGTCCCCCTAGGAACTAACTTTACTGAAAATAGAAAAGAGTGGACAGGTAGGGTTATGCCATATTGGATTATACTTACAGGGTCTCAGTGTAACGTTCTGTGCGAGCAGGCAAGCGGACAAACATGCGATCCAGCCGGGAAGGAAGGCAAACGGGGATTTATTTCATATACAGAAAGCATACAGGGGAGGACATGGGACAAACGTTAATGACTGATCTAAGGTGATGGACAAAAATGTGGACTAAATACACAGAATAACAAGCAGGAAATGGAAAACAGCAGGTAAACGGAAGGATTCCACACGGGGTTCCACACGAGGGCTGAACGGGTGGTCGTGACACTTAGCGTATGTTTGAAGTTTTTGTTGTATTTCCACCAGACTGTCACAGTTCTCTAATTACAGTGTGGTCTTTTATAGTAGTATTGAGGAGATCAGAGATTGTAATGTGGCCATTTTGATTTGGAGTGTATATTTTTCCAATAGAATTGACAATATATTCATTTTTACAATTGCTATTTTGCTAATTAATGAATGTGGTCAGTTTATCCAGCTGTTTAAGTCGTTTTCTATTATTTTTATTAATGGAGTAAAGTTTAGATGAGACAACTGTGACAGTCTGGTGGAAATATTTATGCCCAGACACTTAATGTTACCAGTGGAAATGGGGAAAGGTGGGTTTTGAGCTGCAGTATCCCAGAGTGGGCATCTTGCCTGGTCTCCCTGTGCAGTGTAAGGCTCGTTGATATTAAACGATCAGTGATGACTGTGGTCACTGGTGAACTGTACAGCATTCATATTCACTGTATAAACCAAAACCACATTTACGTAGTGTTTAAAATAAACATTTCCAGTTTACTCTATCAAATGCCTTTTCTCCATCAAATGATACATTTAGTGTTTCCATTTTATTTTGTTTCATCACTTCAATTAAGGTAATTAATCAAGTACATGTTTCTTGATCCTGAGGATCTTACCATCTTCATTCAAGCCTGAAGCCAGTTTTGAGACTGTTTTGTTTACGTAGTAAAAAGTTAACAGACTTAGCCCAGTGAGGCCACGAGAGCTTCTGATGGCGGATTACACAGTTTGTTCAAGATGTTTGAAAGTATGTGTGATGTCCATATATGGAATTACCTATACATCACTATATAATATCAGCTGAACTTTACTAGTACTGAATTTTGTGAAATCATCTATAAAAGCCCTACTTGACCCAACATGCCTGCCTACATAATGGAATTCTTATTGCGTTTTTCACTTTGATTGGTGCGATGGCTCAGTGGTTAGCATGATCGCGTCACACCTCAAGGGGTTTTCTGTGAGTGATAAGTCTTGTTTTGTACAATTTGCATATTCTCTGCATTGCTGGTTGGTTTCCTCCAGGTACTCCAGGTTCCTCCTACAGTCCAAAAACATGCTAAGGTCCTTTGGAGTTCCTAAATTGTCCATAGTTGTGAATGGTGAATGTGCCCTGTGATGGATTGGTGCCCTATCGTAGGTCATTTCCTGCC
The DNA here is from genome assembly GCA_019775915.2 of Cyphomyrus plagiostoma. Taxonomy (NCBI): domain Eukaryota; kingdom Metazoa; phylum Chordata; class Actinopteri; order Osteoglossiformes; family Mormyridae; genus Cyphomyrus; species Cyphomyrus plagiostoma. The sequence continues at coordinate 29,114,471 of JABFEA020000001.1, forward strand.
TTGTGCCTGTAGCTTCCAGGATAGGCTCTGGACCCCTACAACCCTGAATGGGACAAGTGGGTCCAGAAAATTGATGATGAGTGGATTTTTCACTTTGCACATTCCCTGTTGATTGATTCAAGGATTATGTAAGAGAACAAGATTATTTGTGGAATATACATATTAAGAATATACATGCATCGTCCATACTACTTATTCATTACCTGATAGTGGTGGCTTTGGGAATGCGCAGTAGGGGAATAGTGAGCACTGAGATGAGGTCCCAGATACCACAGACGGTCAAGCTGCTCTCCCCCGGCCTCCGCATTGAGTCATTCCTGACCTTCACAAAGGGCCGTACAGAGAACTGTCAGCATATTTCAACTAGGTGGCAAAATAAGACCAGACAGGAGGCACTTACCATCACTTAAGTTTTTTGTTATTTCATTGAACTGCCTGCAGTCCGCTCTCCTTTAGGTCCATGTTTGTTTATTGCGCAGGTCCTCTGCTCCCCGTTGCCGGCCCCGCTGCCCCGGACCATGTACCAGACCAGGGATGGTCCGCACAGGCAGGAGTGGCGTCTTAGTACAGCATTCTTCTACCACCACCCCACCAGGCCCAGGTCACCGAGGCCGGCCACTTATCCCTGGGTGGGGTTAAACGGACACGGTCTGGCCCACGTTTTTGTTGGCGCTCTTGATTTTCAGCTCTGAGAGAGCATGAAGAAAAAAGTCGACTTATTTCCAGGGTCCAGTTGAGGTGTTTCCGCATTTCTAGACTTTTTTTGACTCATGTTGAGGGATGGCTGCCTGAGATGGCAGACAAACAGAATGGTGTTCAAATGCAGTACATGCACATTGTGTCATAGGGCCTGGCTCCCCAAAAAAAACCCAAAATATATCAGACTGTGAAAAAGAAACAGAACAACATGCATTCATGTCTTCTTCTGATGATGAAGTACGTTAAATAGCTTGGTTTGTAATGACTGCAAAAATCACAGCCGATAAAGGATACTATGGCTTAAAGCCAGCTGTAGGTCACTTTAGCAACAGTATGTATTTACTTTGATGTTGAAGAAGCATGATATGGAGGTGTGGCCACGGTGTCTGAGAACCAGGCTTCTGGCCAGGGAGTCTTCAGAGGTGTCAAAACTCCATGATGGAAAACTGAGAGTGACTAAAAGAGTGTGAAATGGATGACTAACCTTAACCCTAGACCACTGTGAAATTGATGACTAAGACATATCTTGTGAATTGCTTGCAGAACTTTCTCTGTGCATTCTGGACAACAAGACCAAAGAACTCAAGTGGACTAGGCACTTGGAGAACTGTATAATGAGAGTGAAAAAGGCACAGAGAAAACTGAGATAACAGAGAAGTCTGAAATATTGGCCTTTTTCAGATATGCCAATGCAGAATTGACTTATTTATGAATTATTAGAAAATCAATTAATGAAATCTGCAAAGGTGCTAACATCTGGATGTTCAGATTTTCTCAAACAGGAAGTTCACAGGAAGCACAAGATTATAGGCGACCACCTGACAGGGGGTGTCACATAGATTCAGTGTGATCTATTCCAGAGTGATCTGCACTACATAAGTACATTATGGATCATTCAGCAGCAGTAGATGAAGAGAAAGTTCTGACAAAATAAGGATCTAATTTTAGGTTATGCTGACGTCTTGTGGGCAAGGAACCAGAGACAGTGAAAGTTCTCTGTCAAGTGCATTGAAATTTAATTTTCCAATAAAAATGTAACATTTATGTTTGAAGTATATACAGCCTGACCTCATGACTCTATCTCTGACCCTATAACTCTATCTACTTTCCACTGTGCTGGATGACATAACCCTGATCTAGTGAACATCCACTTCCTCACTTATTTTGGTCTTTATGTGGCTGGCGCCCCGACCCCCTCAAGCACCAATAAGATCAAATTAGAAATTTTCATTCTACAGGAAATCTCTGAAGATTGTTTTATTTTTTTTTTACCACAAATTATATTTGTAGCAGAGAACAGGCTGGTCTCCTTTTTGGAGTTTGATATATACTGTTTTACTGGGGAACGGAAGACTTTCAGACAACTTGATTAAAGTTGGATTTATTAAAATGTAACCACAGCCAATGGTGGAAATGGTAAGAGAATTATGGGGGTCTTAAAAGGACATTTACTTGGGGTGGGGGGGGGGTGTTAAACCTCTTTTTCACTGTGGGTGGTGTAGGCTAATGTCAAAACTTTTTCAGGAACATCTCATCACTGTAACACACAGGACTTAAAAAGAATTCCCATCATGCAACTGCCCAGCTAATGCTACCTATATTGGTGTGTGTGCGTCATGGGGGGCAGGAAGGCATTATTTCAAGGTCCACCTTACTCGGGTGACAGCACCATTCAGCTGAGCTGCAGTATAAATGCTCCATAGAGCACCCGAGGTGTAAAATCCAGGCGGCTCATCAAAGTGCATCTCGCTCCAAATGCTGAAAATGCTTAATGTCCCTCGGAGGCCATTGACTATTAACCCAGGCTAATATCACATGACACAGAGTGAGTCATATTTGGAGTGCTCAGCTGGACCACAGTCCTTGCTCCCTCGCTAATTAGAACATTAGAAATAACCTCAGGCGAGAAATAAACTCCTTCTTGCCTTATTTTAATGGCCTGTTAATATAGCTTAAAACAACCACTTGTTTCCATTACTAGAAAAGGTAATTTACTCTTAACCTTACTGACCAAAGAATTAATTAAATGTATTTAATTATCTCCAGAAAGATATATGCCTTTCTACTTAAAGTCAGTCTGTCTTGAAATGCACTTGATAATCAAGTAAACAGCATGTAGTTTCATGATTACAGCAGCTCAGTTTAAAAAAAAAAAATAAGATGACAGCTCAAACATGTCAACTTCAATGTCTATAATATTTTGTCTTATTAGCAGGAGAGTTAAAAGTCAAACATACGTGCCAGTACTTGTAATCCCAACAGGGTTAATTAAAACAACATACAGTATACTTTTGGATCTTATTTCTGCATGGTTTGTCAGAGTTTGGCTATATTGTAAAAGTTTAAATCTAACAAAAATGCAATTATCGAAGAGCTTTGGCTTCCTGGTAAGGTAAGGAAAATGGTTGACCAACTTGGTACTGCAAACATTTGAGCTCATTAGCTAATTTCACAGAAACATGTTATGAATTATCGGATGCTGAGCTGTGCATTAGGTTTAACCTTCTATTAAGGGATGATTTTAGTGTCAAAGTTGATCCCACCATTGGCTCTTGATATTCATGTGAGGCTCATAAAATTTTGAAAATTGTCTAATTCTCATTATGTATTATTTAAAGCTATTTAAGTGTATATTTTCTCATAAAAACATTTTTTTAACATTAGAATATATACAAATAAACAGTAAAAAAATAATAAGCAGCAAAATATTTTCTGGATGGCTAGAAGAACACCACGATTTTTAAATCTCTCCTCAAGGGCACCCCAGCTATTCTATGTATTTGTTACATTTCACCATTTATTTTATTTTTATTTACCTTTATTTAACTAGACAAAACAGATTAAGAACAAGTTTCTTATTTACAACTGTGGCCTGGCAAAAGGCATAATTAATTAACTTGATTAGTTAAATACCTTGATGAGCTGTTGATTAGCCAAACATGGCATGCTTGGAGTCAACAAATACATGGGTAAATTGGATAGTTACCACAAATACTACGGTGATCTTAAGAGACATTTTGAAAAGGCTAAGCTAACAGACTTTGACAAACATAAAATCACTGTATTAAATCAGTTTTACACAAACATGAAGATCACTGAGACATAATAACCAATGGTACATTAGGATTTTTGCCCAGTATTATATATTACTGCTCAAAGAGACAATTACAAGTTGGTGAAATGTGTGGACAAAATAGTGACAGTGGAGGATTGGACAGAAATATCATGTGACTAGAACAACAAGCTCAGGAATGTGCTGCAGTACTACCGGGCTGCCACTCTTAGCCACCATAGTCACATGGTGTAGGCTGCACTGTGTGCAGTATTCTGTCAGACTCTCTGCATGCTAATTCATCCCTCATCCCACCCCCACTCCTACATACCTTCTGTCATGGTGCAGAAATTTATTTCAAACTGGACCACTGGTGCAGAGCCTGAGCTGCTAGCATGAGATGCGGCAAGGCTCCATCCCAGTGAAGAAGCTGTGGGTGAGCAGTCCCATGCTTGCTTTGTTTACAGCAGTGTCCGCACAGTCTTCACACGGACCAGTCCGGACCACACAGAGAGCTCAGCTTGTGGAGCAGCTGTACAGGACGTGGAACAAGATATCTGCACTGAAAGGGAACATTCTCATCTCCTTTCCTTAATGGCAATGCTAAGAGTTTTACGTGTTAATACTTTGCTGCCAGTGCTGAATTTTCCAAAGTGGTGCACAATTAAATACCAAACTCAAATATTTACTTGTGTTTCAGATCAGTGGAGTATTCATCAGCAGGGACTGAAATTGTATATGGGTAGAAAGTTTTGGACAAAGTTTAGAGTACCCAGAGGAAACCCTCAATGAATATGGAGAACTTACAAACTGCAGACACAAAGCCAAGGGTCAGTCTCACAGTACTGGAGCGAGCAGGCCACTGTCCCCACATTTGAAAAATGCACCCCTTATTTTTGTTAAATATCAAAATACTAGTACATTCTGATTCACAGGAATTTCTGCTACCTTTGTTGAGTGTACTGCACAACCCTGCTCTGAAGGTTGGTAGAAGAGCTGCTCTGTCATTGTTCATCTTTGGTTCTTTTGCAACTTTCTTTGTACACGTCTCAGATCTCCTTTTCCCACGAGAGCTTAGGACACCTAATGCACACTGCTCCTTAGCACACTGGGGGTTGATGCGTTCTTCGAAGTCTCTGCATCGCTCTGCTGAGTCTGGAATTAAAGTTTCCAGGTCCTTTTTGCCATACCTGCTGCGCTCACTGACGTTTCTCTTGTTCCGCATGAAACATTTGAATTTCCAGCAGCTTTTCTCGACCACAGCCGTGACTTCTGACACTGTTTCTTCTACATATTCCCCCCTGATGGGCTATACCCTCCTGCATCTGCATTGTCCTCACAGGTAAGGTCTTTTCATGCTTATACAAGTGCTCACCTTCTTCCTAATTCAGGATAAACACTTACGGCTCTTGGATATTCTTTAATGTGGCGAAAAATGATTGAATAAATCATGGCCACTAACCGTCACCCAGCCACTCTGCTAAGGATTGACTAATGCCCATATGCTGGACTTTTCCATAAATCGGAATTTACTTGCTCCATTTCCATTACACAATGTGCTGGACTATGTTATATCATTGGTATGAACTGTCGAGATGAAATGAAGGCATTTCATACCCGGTTGACACGTAAAAGAAACACACTGCTGACAGAACCACAACGATGGACCCATCCACTATGTGGCACTAATACAAACCATGACGGACAGCGCAGGAGTCTGGGGACGTGTTCCTCCAAGAAGCAAACTAGTTAAACTACGAAATCACTCTGCACTGTGGAATTACTGAGACTTTACTTATTACGGGACCTTTTCCACAATGTCAGAGTTAAGTGGGCTGCCTGTGTTACCAAAAGAGCAGTGAAAACAAAATGATAATATGTATAATTCCTAAAAGTTAATTGTTAAAGTCTGGAATAATATGCAATTATTGCTTCAAAATCTTGACCAGTATGTACACATAAGTACCCAATTTCTTTTAAAATAAGAACTTGAAGTGATTGAAAGGACTAAATTAATTATGCTAAAATATAAATTGTGTTCAACTGGCCAGAAATCAGGGAGAATCACCAATTACAAATTAGCAATGAGTCATTTTCAGCCCCATCTGATTTTAGCTGGTAATGTCCTATTTGCCAAAGGAAAGGGGATGTTTTTTAAACCAGCCACTGATTAAAAAACTCAGGGAAAGTCATTTTAAGTAATTCTGTGGGTATCTATGTGCTGTCTGGCTGATACCCCAATAGGGAGAAAAGAAGAGAGAATTTAAGGAGTTCAGCTATTTCTTGTCAGAACATGGGGAGTATTTCTGAGATAACAGATCTGTTTTGAATTCTTACATGAGGCATGTGGCTTTTTCATTTTCACTGCAGCTTTCGGCTCATGACATCACCCTACCTCAGAGGTCTTCCTTGATAATGCCAGAATGTTCTTCGCTCTCAGCAACTGAGATACCAAAACTCAGCAGAGCATCTGACTCCATCTCACTGGTCATTCTTACAGACAAGTAGTTTACAATATTAGAAATGTGCTAATTTATTAATTTGGGGAATACCCTTTAAACAATATTAAGAAAAGTAGGATACTAATGTAACCAGGTCATAGTTGTAATGCTGCATGGTCAAGCAGCAGCATTAGCGGGTGATGTCTCCTTTAAGAGCCAGCAAACTACCGCGATCCAGTTGGGTGATCGGTAGTTGCAAACCGTACTGCATTCTGGGCATATTGAGGGTAATGGTGAGACTGCAGGAGACCTGAGGCAGGTGTCTACAGGAATCGGATTTAATCTTCGGCCACAAGTACAGGCCTGGTGCAGAGGACTCGTGCCAGAGCCGTAACAGGTGTGATTTGTGGTATCACCACTACTGTTTTTGTTGGGTTTATGGGTTTGGTTACCTTTTCCGGTTAATGTAAATACCGGACCGGGTGTGTGTTTTTTTTTTTTGACCTGTAGTCTGTATGGTCATACATTTGATTTTATTTGGATGAAAATTGATATTTCCATTAGCCTTATACCTCCACAATTTTTGGTATATTAGAGAGCACTAGCTATGGACATTTTGTATTAGTTTTCTTTTACGTAAATAAAATGTAAAAATCCCTTTGTGGATTCTATCAGACAAAAGACCCCAAAATTGTATTTGTTGGTTGTGTGTCCCCCTCTGTCCGCCAACACTAACACTGGAATGTACTAATTGAAGAGTATGGGTCAAAAATCAGGGCTTTTTTTTTTACCTTAAATTTGCATGAACACAGTACCTTCCTCTGGAAATTAGGCAGATAGAAAATAGAGGTTCACACTTTGGGCATGCCATATATATTTAACCAAAACAAAGTATATTTGGCCAGTATAGGAGATTGTGTGTCATATAAAAATGTGATATCTGAAATTAAACACCACAGAACTCCAGTGAGACAGGGACTTGGAAAACATCTTTTGCAGATTATCATTATGCTGTAATGGATTTTGCTATGTGGGTAATATCAATCTCATAATAATGTCAATGTTGTATTTTATTGGAACATTAAATTTTTCCCCACAGTTGTCTCACAGGTTTTTCAATCACTGAACCATGAAACCATTTATTTTTTCTTACATAAAAGTCAGACCAATGTGCTCCTTTTACCTTCAAGTGAATGTCTAGGCGCTAATGCTGGGCATTTAAAAAAATTCATTTACAGGGCAGAGTATAGCACACACCGGCCTTTGAAAGACATTTTAGTGAACTGAGTCACCTGCTGGTATTGTCGCAGGCTGAATCTTAGATCTGCTTTGGCCATTAGAAATTTCCACAGAGAAGAGTGCTAAGCCATCCTGGGAAGTGATTTACTGCACCTTCCCAGCTCGTAATCCTGGCTGCATGGATCCTTTAGGAAAGTACTCCAGCTGGAATCCTGCCACCGTCCGCTGCCGCCTGCCTCGCTGGAGTGCGCTGAGGGTGATCTCGGACTCTGTGTCACGTGAATGACCATGGTTTGCAGTCCGGTACAGACCAACCAGTGGGCTTAGCTGTAACCTGGCCCATCTCACAGAAGACTTGGCTGGAAAGGGCATTGTGGAGGCACATGTCTGCATTAACATCAGTTCAATTCAATTTACTTTTATATAGTACCATTCGTAACAGGTGTTGTGATGCATTCCTGGATCGTTCATACAGAGTAATTCAAAAACAGAGAAAAGGAAAGACAAAGTATAAAGAATAAAGAAAGAAAGTCAAATCACATCAGGAACCAAAAACTCCAAGTAGTGAGAAAAAAAAAACTTCTGGGTGTCCAAGGTCAACTGTCTAGGTGTAAAGTCAAGGTGTATAGGTCAAGGTCAAAGTGTAAATTGTGGTCAAGTCCAACAACGTGTTGATTCTCCATGCCAGGCTGCACCCATGATGTTACACTTTGTCACATCCACAATGTCACCCCTCCATGGGACTGAACCAGGACTCCAGCTCAGATGGTGCCCACCCTGCTACAAGATGCTTATTGTGTAGTATGTGTTCTCAGATAATAACCAGAATATCCAGTTATAAGCATTACAATTGTATAACCTAATGTATACAAATGGAAACATTATAGTTTGGCGATATTACGTAGCTACAGCAACACAACTTCAACATTGCATCCATATGCAATTTGAATGCAAGTCTTGTATGTAAGGTTGCCAACATGAAGCTTGGTAACTGGTCCCAGGGCACTGTTACCACCCAGAGACCCTGCCCTGCTGGTGTAGTAGGGATGCAGTGGATATATAAAAGAGTAATTTCAGAAGTGGTGTTTATATCTTCCCAGTGGTTATATTTGCGTTTGTCCAAACCCGAAGGCTTGCTAACATGGCTTTTGTGTTATTTTAGTAGCCCACAGTTTTGGCCTGTATAGAATTGATGCATCGCAGTTATGTGCAACTCTGTTTGCTTTTGTGGCTGCATGTGGGTCCATATGTAGTTAGACTTCTTTATTTTCCATTTACATGCTGTTTTTGTTTGCATATCAATCCGACCATTCATAAAAGGCTGTGCTCTTTGCCTTTTTCCAGACAGATTTATAAGCCCTTTCCCCAGATATTTTAAACAAATGCACTATGTTAAAACTTAGAATTCTGGAGGAAGGTAAATAGATTAGCACAAATACCACATTTAAAAAAACATTGCACACATTTGGCTTTGCAGCTCTGCCACAATTCGGGCTCGTGGTGGCAGCCTGGGTTCACTGGGGTTTGTGGTGTTTGCTTGTGTGTTTGGGGGTGGACTGGGCAGAGTCGTAACTAATAACAACATCAAAAAATACTGCCAGGACTGGGGCCTATTGCTCACCTGGTTGCCGAGAAAATTTCTGAATAATAAAATAAGTAACAAAATTGAATAAAATCTGAGCAGCAGCACGATGGCTGCAGCTCATGTGGGCTTGTCATCAGGCCCCTTGAAATGGCCTGGGTAGTTCCACAACTCCAGAGTGCGAATGGGGGGGAGACCAGCGGGTTTGCAGCGACATGCGCTGATGAACGAGATCAAAGATGTATCCAGCGGACACCCAGGTGGAGAAGCTGGTACGGGCATCTGAGCAAAGAGGATAACCTGACACCATCTGTGAAGACCGCCAGAAGGAGCCAGGATGCTGGTCCATAAGCGTTAAATGGGGAAAACCTTCCATTGCATGCTGTAAAAGCTGTCACTGTGTGGAGTATTTATGGGGATAGCAGCGTTGTTTCATTCATTCATTTATTTGTCTGTCCATTTATTTGTTTGTTTGTTTACATTTTAAGCTATAATAGTGTATTTACCTGTTGTTATGAAAATATATTTCATCTTTCAGATGCCATGAGGGATTTCGAATGTAATATTACATCTCCATCCTCCCTGTATGTTTTTCTGAAAACCAGGACTTCAATCAAGGATGTTAAAAGACCACCAGGAATCAGACCCAGAACTTCGGAGAACCTCCACAAGGATGCACCTAGGATTCGCATGACTCAAAGGTAAGCCTTCAGTTTAATGGATGAGGCAAATGTGGTATGATGAGTTTTATGGCAGAGGCTTGATGCTGCTCAATTAAATGGAGTTGTGGAGAACTATTTCTCACACACAGTTAGTTAGTCGAAGCATGGGGTTAGAGAACAGGGTCAGCCAACTTGATAGGGCTATGCTAGCATGCATGGGACTTGAACACAGAACTTTCCATAAAAGGAATGGGAATGGGTTCTGGAGATGTTTTCTCATACTGGTGTCCCTGTGAGTGAACACGAAATGTGTACAATCCCAAAATGTTCCTTCTCACAAAATCTCCTGTCCCCAATCATTAACATGAAACCTGACTTTAAAGATCTCATAGTTAAATGTTCACTGGGAATTACATATATCACAAAGATCTCAATCTGAAGAGACATCAGAGGAGCTGATCAAAGAAGATGCCCTGGACATCGCTGACAGTCAGTCCTCAGTGTCCAATCCCACATGGTGGGCAGCGGTGCTTGGATTATACAGTGCCAAGCATTAGAAAATACACTGTATGTCTAGGAAACCATTTTTACTAGACAGAAACAGAGCCATGTGCCACTTACAGATCCCTTTGAAGGAAGTAGATATCCTGGCCTTTCTGCTGATTTGGTAATAAAGGCTCTGGGTCCTTTGTGAATTTCTGGTGACAGCTCTGTTGCTAGAAAGCCAGGGGAAAAAAAACAACACTGCAGGGGTCTGGATTTGCAACTTAAGGATTATAGCTGGTGAAATCTGAAGCGGTCTATAATTCTCATTGCAGCATGAATAGGTTATTTATAACAGCCAATTCATGATGTAGAGTTTTATGGTTCTGGAAAAAAGCAGATCATTTATGGACAAAAGCTCTTAGAAATTCAGCTCATCATATCTTTTTACTGAAAAACAGATGAAGGATTTGCAAAGAACTAAGCAGTAAGTAGAGGTAATCCCTTCTGAAAACTGTTGAGGACAAACCCACTTTAGCAGTGGAATAAGAACACGGACATGAAGTATTTGCAATGGTATTATCAGATCCATAACTTATTGTTCAAATCTGCTAGCAACTGTGCGTGTGTGTGTGTGTGTGCATGTGTGTATTTAAAGGTCCCCACAATATGATAAAAACCTGTTATTTTCACACAAATGTAAACTCAGTTTAATGAAACATCTGTCAATGCAATCAAGAGTCCCCACAAAGATATGAATAACTATAACGTGTGTGTGTGTGCCCGTGTGTGTGTGTGTGTGTGTGTGTGTGGTATTGGATTGCTCCTTCCACATTCATGTGTGCTTCCTCCCATTGTCGAAACCACATGTTTGAGGTGGATTTACGATTCTGAACAGTCTTTTATGTTTAAAACCGCCTGTATGTACAGCTGTGGTCTAACATCCTGTGCTATGCTGTAATTTATTGGTGGTTTGTGTGGATGGATGCACATTAGCCTTATCTTACCAAGGTCACATGTTCTAGTACTGCAGTATCAAATTAAATTAAGTAGGGAATCTCTGGTAACATACTACTGAACAGACATGATACCTGGTATAACTGGACAGGTAGTAATTGTAGGATTCATGAACTGTTCATTTTCATTCAGAAAATAGGATATTTTAGTAGTCACCTCAGAATGAAACACATCTCGATGACAAGAAACCACAACCCCAAAACTCACAGGAAAAACCCTGGGCATGACAGTATCTCTCTTCATCAGTGTAAGTGACATGGCCTCGGCACCAAGCACACTGTCCTAAGAAAAGCAGGAAGTTCACTCCTATTGGAAACCTGAATTTTGTTTTAAAAAAATATGTTTTTGGACTTCAAGGAGTTTGCCATGGTGTGTGAGGCTGGAGTGCTTCCTTACTGCCAAAAACCATTTGTAGTGATGAAGGCCCTGTATAAAGCTCTCAGCTGTACACCATGGGCCTTCCCCTGTCTGTAATGTTCATCCTTCATGTAGGCAAGGAGTGTGGAGGTGCTACCCAATGTAAAATCCGAGAAGTCAGACCTGGAGCCACGTTCGAATCATGGGCGTAAATCCGAGGAGGGACGGAGGGAACATGTCCCCCCCATCTGAGGGGTGCCCCCCCCAAAAAAATTATATAAAGAATTGCACTCTTTATTATGAAAAATATATGTATGTATACCTAAAATAATTGTGTAAGTAGAAACAAAACAAATGCAAAAAATGCATTTA
>JABFEA020000001.1:29145151-29159444 GCA_019775915.2 Cyphomyrus plagiostoma
CCCCCCCCCCCCCCCCCCCCCCCCCCCCCCCCCCCCCCCCCCCCCCCCCCCCCCCCCCCCCCCCCCCCCACATGTTTCACTTCCATGCTTTACGAGAGTCCCGCAGTCGTTCCTGGGCAGAGACACAAAAATTTTATTTTGCACGTGAGTCAACAAATCAGGTGTATTTATTAGCTGTGGCTGTCTCTGGATGACCAGCTGGATCAAAGGTATGGTGACCTGTTATTTACTGTCACTGAAAGTATACTGGTAATGAATTATGTTACATTACTGGCATGTTTCCTTTTGCTTGTTATTTTCAGGCAGTTCAGGATAGTGTTTTCATGGCTGAGCTGTATGCTGAAATAAAAACATCCGCCTTGCAGCGGGCAGTAACGTCACAAATAAACCACAAAGCTATTCCAAGAGAGTCACTTCTTTGGCACCAAATGCTTGGACACCTAAGATATTTCAGTTGGACTGACCCACAGGGGGCGCCCTCCATAGGCATGGCATCCATCCAACAGACTGCAGTTACCAGTGTTTTACGTGAAGGTCTGATTCCCGTGTCCGTGGTAACCTACAGGTTGTTAACAGTCACCAGAAAGCTACAAACAACCTCACCAAAACATCCAACAAAATCCCCAGAGTTAAAATAACCTGTGGAATACTTTATGAAGCAAGTTTTATGTACCCAGAGTTAACTCAATGGTGCCAGGTTAACTAACCATGACTGCTGAGATCAGAATTAAATGGTACAATGACGATACAACTCAATAATTTGACTTTGAGAAGTCTGCCCTTTGGGTGAAAGGGAGGGACTTATTCCTGTTCTAATCCAAAAGCCTGCACTTAATCCTGCTCGGAGCAGGTTAGGTGTGCAGCATAAATTACCTTGGAAATATTCCAAAGTTTTCAAAGTTAGTCACAAGTTGTGGCACACAAAACTCAGAAGTAAATCTCAACAAACCTCGCTAGGCCAGTAAACTCAATTTGTACTACAGTCCTCTGGTTCACCCACGGTTCCTTTACTCTGTTCATCTCTCATGCCCATTTTAACAAGCCTAGTTTCACTCCAGCTCTTCGGTGCTGTCCTCTGCCTGTGTTCCCTTCTGCAGATCCTGGGCTATCTTTCCCTTTAATCTGTATTAGGAAGCTAAAATTTTGCCCCAAACGGCATCTGAAAATCTCATAACCATCAGGTTTATGAAACTTGCAAAAATGGTTGAGGCCCAGAGGAAAGGAGAACTGCAAACATCAGAGGTGGGAAGCTGATATGTCCACCGAGTTCAGTGGAAGAGCAGCGTGGAGCTGAGAGCTTCTCGTTATTTCCCAGAATCCTTCCTGGCACTGGAGGTACAGAGGGAGGACAGAAAGGCCATGCCATGTAACATGAAGAAATGTACACATGTTTAAAGTGAAGGTGACTTATGAATGTGAAGGCCATTTTTAAATGCGTATATATTCGTACATCAATATGTGGAAACCAGAGAACCTATTACTGTCTTAATATGGAAGTTACATCAAAGGAAACCTTCTTGACTGTGCACAATTTTTGAGTAACCACCACCGTAGCTCAGCTTACATAAATAATCATCCTACAGAAAGAGCTAGGCTTGTGAAGCGGGTCCGAGATTGGGGTCCGAGCTGGGGCAAGCAGCCACGGCGCCATAACACCGCAGCGCAGGACCAGCAGAAAGCCACATGTCGGCCATTTCTATTCTCGCAGTCGCGCAGCAAATCTCACATGCCATAACACCCCCTGTTAACAACAGCCATCAAAACAGCCCACCTCAGATTCACTTTGGAGAAGCCTGGTTCAGGAAGATTCTAGGGGATTGGGCTGACTCAGGACAGGACACTGAATGATTTCTGGACGTTCCTTTAACAGCCATGTTATCGGGTCACATGAAGGCATTGGGGGGGCTAGGAGGTAAACCTTTATGCTCGACCTTAATGGCTCCTTTCATGGACCAGGTAGCATGGGTGTACTTGGCCAGATCATCTGAACCATTAAAAGACCGTTAGAGGAATGTTAAAACAATGTCGATGAGACAGAGTCTCTCCCACGGTACTGGGGAGGCAGTGTATGCTCACAGCATTCTTTCAGAAGCCACAGACAGACCTCAGCGAAGAATAGGGGGGTGGCTGTTTCTGAGCCCTGAGACAGATCTCGATGATTGGAGCCTACAGACGGGCAGTGCTACATTTGATCCAGACCCCCTTGGAGTCAAGGCCTTTTCGCACCCACCCGCCTGTATTACCTGCTGCTCCTTAATGCACTATGCATGCTCTGCATTTTGGCTGCTAAAACCATCTTCACGCAATGGGGGACTTGAATTACAATAACATTAAATCATTTCGGTACAATGTCAGACCCGTGAATTACTTCTGGAAATAATCTGCAGTTACTGTTCATTTTAATTAGTCCGATGTGTTATTTTTTCTGGTTTTCTGACTTTCCTTAAATCAGATAAGGAATTGCTTATATCAGATAAGAAAAATAATACTGAAAATTGCTTAAAGAAAAATATCATTTGCGATCAGTGTATGTATCATATTTTTGTATTCAATGTAATGTCACACCTGTCAGCACGTATCCTATCCATAACATTGTAATAATTATTTGGTTTTACGTAAAAGTTCCTGAGTGAAGCAGTCTACAGGACGTTAATAATAATACGTTTAGAAATGAGCTTAATTGACTTAGAATCCTGTTTTTGTTTCCGTTTTTATTGGTGGCTGTGAGTTAACGCTGTCTTGTTAACGCTGTCTTCTGCCTGTCAGAGTATCTATAATGCCACCTTTACAGGGGAGTGTTGGCCTGCGTCTGTCTTCAGATTCACAGCCCAGAGCATAAGCAGAAGGCTGGATCCATCCTGATGTGTGGCGTGTCTGAAATGCTGGCTTTTCTTGGACCTGGAGCCGTGGCAGCGGAGGGCAGCCCGGTGCCGTTTATTATAGGTGCACACGGACCTTGTCATCAGTGGTGACTCTACGCTCGCATGGAAGTTTCTGTTTCAGCGGCAGCTGACCCTAATGCCAGACCAGGCGCCCCTTAATGTCTGCAGGGACAAGACTGGGGGGCAAATTGGGGAAAAATAAACCTATATTCAGCATAGGTGAGCCAGGAAAACTAAATGAACAACTGTGTAAGGCCTCGGCAGAGTGTGGGCAAGGAAAGAGCGGGAAAGAGAGGCAGGAGAGGCAAAAGGACGGGAAGACTGCTGACTATGACCATTCACTACAGCAGAAATGAGCAGGTAGCTAAAACAGAGCAGTGTCTGTCACCCTAGAGGCTCTCGCTGCTTGAGGTGTCCTACTGTTGTAGGCCCAAAGGTTCAGAAAGCAGCCAAACCTCAATCCCTGGTAATGGCATGGCAGTACCCTCTAACTCTTCTGCCCTAAGGCCAAAGAGGCAGCTTCAGAGAAAGGGAGGTAAGGGGGCGGAGACCTGACTGGGTGGAGGGCAAGGGGTTGGGGCAGTGTGACGAGAGTGGTGGCAGATGCTAGGGTCACATGACCTCCACCAAGTCTTGTTATTTGTTCATGCTCTGAAACCCTGGTCAACCCCCTGAAATGCTGAATACTGAATACCGGATTTAGTTAATTATCCTACATCATATACACACAATTTTAACAGCAAGTAGCTAAGTATCATATTGCAGGTCACGTAGTGTCAGACAACACAGAACTGGTGGCAAACCTTAAAAGCACACTTGATGAATATATAACTCTATACTGTCCTTAATCTTCAGTATGTGACTCTCTTCATTCGGCGTAGCAACAGAGGAGCTGCTTCTGATTATATCCGTTTTTGGTAGAGATGTTGTAACTTTTCCATCAGTGACCCTCACTCAGGTGATCTCTCTGCCATTTTTAAAGTGACCGTGACATTTGAGAAGGGAACCTTTCTGAGAAATTTGTATTTTCCTCATTTTTCTGCCAGCAAAACACAGAAGCAGCTTTCCAATTATACAGACACTTATTTGGTAAAATCCAGCTGTTTTGGTCAGTAATGTGAAAGGGCCTGTATCGAAGCATGTGAAGCTGGGAGGTGGGACACGTTTTCAGCCACGCACCGTTTCCAGCAGCAGTGGCACTTGTGTTTTCATTCCATCTCAGCTGGAGCCAGAAGTCTTCCTTTGCAGAGCTACTCTGTGGTTGGGTGGCATGACCGTGACCGGTGAGTTTGTAGGGGAGGGGGTACTCTGACCACATTTACAGTTGAAACCCTGGCAAGCGTCTATTTTGCATCAATGACTCCGTCTCTCGGGTTGTGAAGTGATGAGGAGCTGCCGTGAAATTTTAAGAAGGAGCTGGTGAATCCAGCTCTTTGTGCCATTCATCAAAGAAAATAATGGCATGACTGCTGTGTCAGTTCAGCCGGTCATGTGGGAAAATGATCACATGATCACTGTGCCAGTTTTAATGTTCATAGGAGAAAAATAATCACTTGACCGCTGTGTCTGTTTTAATGTTCATAGGAGAAAAATAAACACATGACCGCTGTGCCATCTCAACATCAATCAATGGTTCAACATCAGTGCTTTAAGAGTACCAAACCATGTTATCATTTAATAATGAATATATTTGCCCCACTGTAGACAGGTTAGGTCTTGATCAAACAGTATAACATGACTGGATGGAAACATTTTTTTCTTAGTACAGTTTTCTACCACTGATGCTTTCCAAAGTAAATTATATATTTAACCAGCCTAGAACATATGTTGGGAGTTTCTCAATCAGTGGAAAACTGATCATACAGGTACAGTGGTTCTTGAACTTAATCCGTTCCAAATTCCGGATCAAATCCTAAAAAGTTCGAGTTCTGATTGAGAAATAATTGAAAACCAATAAATTGGTTCCCGGACCCCCCAAAATTACACCTAAATATGTTGTTTTTTTTTTCCAAGCATTTAAACAGAAAATGAAAAGGATAAAACAAGAAGAGAATTTTTTTCTTAATGGCTTTTCTTGGACCTATTAACGATAAAGACCTTATCCCAACATTACACCTGTCCTGCCCCGATTGTCTGCTTCTTCCGTGTGCCACGCCCCCTCGTTAACCTCGTGTGGGATTCCAATGTGATCAGCTATTTCTGATTGTTGTCATTAGTCCTCAGTCCTGTCATTGGGTGCGTTTGACTTGCATACAGTGCTTACAGTTGTTACACGCATACAGTTGTTACAAGCATTTGACTTGCTTACAGTTTAGTTACACGCATGACGTTTGTATCCCTGGAAGTTCCAATGCGTAATCTGCTATTTCTCCTGAATATCACGTAAAGCAGTGAGTTAATTTACCTGGTAAAATAAAGTTTAAATAAATTACATAAATCCTCTAATATTACACATATGTTAGTGTTTTATTTATTGTTACTGTAATGTTGTGCTGCATTATTTGGTTAATCATCCAGTCTGTGAAGAAGACATTCAAGTAAGAATTGCATTGTAGTATGACTCATTTCCTGGTGCTTAGGTGAGCGTTCACGGTTCGATTTCTGATATTCAGATCGAGTTCTAGGTCAAACTGGTTTGTTTAACTTTAAAAAAATTCTAGTTCTAGTGAGTTTGAGAACTGAGGTACCACTGTAGTTTTAAAAATGAGATGTCCAGGCCATACCCCAGCCTTGAGGCAGCCTGCAATAGGCTCTACCCCCCCCCTCAAAAATAAAGCTGCATTGCAGAAACTGCTGATGGATGGATTTTACAGTTCAATTATATAACAACCCTTTTCACCATACTATCTTTTCGTTTTGTTTTAGATTGGATATTATACATATCGCATTTGTTTTTTTGAAAAATTCTCTGATTGACCACCACCCATCCATACATCTAGGCTCAAACTGCTTATCCTGGTCAGGATCGCAATCCTATCCCTTGCAACGCAGGGCATAGGGAGCACCCTGGATATGCATCCTGGATGAGATCCCAATTCTGATTGACATTCCCCTCTAACTATGTTCTACCTGCGTGTGACATCTCAGATTGGTGTCTATAAAAGGAGCTTTGGGCTCTTGCCAAATTTCCCAGTTGAACCCTATATTCCTCCCACAGGCTTAGGAATCCCTCCACATGACAATGCAGGGTGTAACTGGAGTGTCCCAGGCATACAGTAAACCAGGATTTTCACCTCTGTGGGGGTAAACTGCACCGGGAGTGTGATGTTGGGTCTTACCGCATATCACCCCTGCGCCAGCAGAGGACAGCTCCCGAGACATGCTCCACTCCTGTGCTCTGTGCCAAATGCCCTGAGCCTTGAAGCTGAAGCGCGTTATGCTCCTGTGACACTCTGAAGCAGCCCCAGGGGAGTGGGTGTGAGCATAGGCATGAGCCTCTCCCCGGGATGTTCCAGCGAGATGGCGCCCAGTTCCCAATGTGCTTCTACTTAGAGCCCAATTACTGTTGATTTGATTGTTTCTCTCTGTTGCTTAGTAAACCCAAAGAAGCTGCAATAAGATATATTGGCTGTACACACAGTTTTGGAAAAACATCTCCGGCGTGATGTCTTGGGGTGGTTCCTGTCAGATTGGTGAAGGTGGGATCTAGCAGTGATGGGACTGCGTGGTGCTTAATGTTTTTTTAAAGACCTGGAGTTTAAGGCTGGCAACGGTTCTGAAGCCCAGAGACATTAAATTGTTTTTGTGCTTGTGATTTTGTGAGTGCATGATGTCATTGACATTTCTTATTTAAGAACTTCACTGGCGTGTAAAGATATTTAAATGCATATGTGTTTTTGAAAATCATTTTCGGAGATGCACTTTATGTAGTGGCTCTTTGAACGCAATGATACGATACATAATCATACTTCAAAAGCAGAAAGGAGGGCTTGTATACTGATTTATTTTCATTAAATGCATCACATCAATACCTTTATTGTATCTACAAGTTAGTTAAAGGTACAAAGCATATATATTCTATATGTGCAATATATAATACATGAAGTAAATGCACCTTGTATAAAACCACAGAGTTTGTTTTTTGTTAACATAAACACTCAAAATTATATTGTTTATCTAAGAGTCACAGCTAAGTAATTCCAAGTTAAGTAATTCCTGTATGAATGAATAAACGGAAACTTTTCGTGGTTGTTTTTGTTTGCCTTCGAATTGAAGTGTTCACAGAAGGAAAAGTGTGACTCCCATAGGGCGCCCCATGAGGCCACATTGTGCACTGCAGTGGCTTCATGTCACATTCCTATTCTTATAATTTGTTGCACACAGACTTAACTATTCAAACTGCTGTTATTCTCTAGCTATACACAGTGTCCGTTCACAGGTCAGTTACACAGCGTATACACAGTGTCCAGTTATTGGTGAATAATTGGGGGGGGGGGAGGTAAATGATGAACACATTTTCCCTCCTGAAATTTTGGGGAGCAGACCACTGCAGAAGCACACTTTTGATCAGAGACGACCTCAATCACACCCCTCAGCAGAAATATGACTACAGCCCCCAAACAAGTCCCTTATTGTCAGATTTGGCAGATCTGCTATGACTTTTTTTTTACTTTTTTTTCATGGCTTAATTGAAAAATTAAGTGAGGCTCAAGCCAAAAATTACAGCGAAATGCTAAGTACACCTAGATGTTGGCATGTCCCTCACCCTGGAACAGGAGGCTCAGAGCGATGGCCGCCTTCTGCCCAAAGCCTACTTCTGATTTATTTGGTGGTAGAGCACAGTGACTCCTCCTATAATCATGGAGGAAGGATGAGCAGAGGGTCCGATGAGCCTGGCAGATGGGATGGGACCCCCAGAACCCACACACACATCCTAAGTGTCCCATCGGGTGGTCGGGACCAATGTGAGCTAAAACAGGCACCTGGAGGGGGAGAGGGGGCATCAGCCAAGCTAAGCAAGGAAATACTTTATCCCTGTTAATTCAGAGTCCCTCGGTGGTCCTGACGGGGTACCCGTGGGTGAAATTCGGTGTGCAGAGAGGGAGGCTGGTGTTCAGTAAAAACGCTTGCGGACGTGAAAGGAGCGGAGCAGCCAAAGAAAGTACAGTCTGTGGCCATTTCACACTTGCTGTACGCAGGCCATAGTGCAGCGCAAAGCAGCTTTTCAGTCTCACCTGATCGCTCCATCATTCGATTGCTTAGCTCATGCACGTCAGACACACCCTTTAGGTGACATGCATGCTGTGTCCTAATTCAGGGGCTGCATCCTTCAAAGGACACAGTCAGTGTTGCTTTTGAGGGCTCTTCTTGTTTTATCCTGTTCATTTTGTGTTTAAATGATAAAAAAACATATTGAGGTGTAATTTTGGGGGACCGGGAACTAATTAATTGATTTTCCATTATTTCTTAAGGGAAAAATTCAATCAGAACTCCAACTTTTTAGGATTCGATCTGGAGTCCGGAACAGATTAAGTTCAAGAGCTGAGGTACCACTGTATTTAGCGAGTTTTTAGACATCTCTAGCAATTCGTTTTCAAAACAGCGACTAGCAACAAATCTAGCAACTTTTTCTGGTGTTATTCGAGACTTTTGGAGACTCTGATGTGAATGCACGTATTATTCTTGCTCTTCTCACCGAGCAGCGGGAGCAGTGGGCTCTTTTCCCACCCCAAAGCAGTCACAGGTGGACAGTCCACGCGCAGCAGCCCTGCCCAGCTGCAGTCAGAGCTGGAGATGTGCATAATTTTCTCACATTGCCATTGACAGTTTTATTCAATCGTCCTTTTTTGGTCCGTTTAGATTGTTAATGTAGATTTTATACAAAAAACATTATGGTTAAAATTTTTAACTGTTACTTGTTTACTGTGACTTGTACACTTAAGCAAACTTCAAAAAGTATCTCCGCCAGAGTATCCCTCTGGGGTCACTTTTGCCAGTGATACCAATAGCAACTTTCCTTGCTGAGGAGTTGGCAACAGCGCAAGTATTCAGTTTAGACAATAGATATGTTCTTTATTCCAAACGGAAGCCTCAAAATAATAATATACAATAATAAAAAGAAAAATTATGCTTGTGTGTTACCTGACTCAAAGCATCTATGTCATGACTGCATCCTTTGAGGGATGCAGCCCCTGATATAGGTCACAGTTAATGATTACTCACTTATACACCTTCCATGTTTCTGTCAGATGCTAATTGACCAGTATGATTTTAGGGATTCTGTGTAAAGTCATGACCAAAACTCGCATGTTGCTTACAACTAGCTAGGAACAGTATAGGTCTTTGTTAAAAATCTTTAAACAGATGATTTTTCGGACGATTTTCTGCTAACATTTTGTTTTCTTTCCCTAAAGATTACTGGCTTGGCAGCTTTTTTAACAAATGCACAGCTATATGAGAGAGAGTGGGAACAAAACATTAAACTATGCTCTTTAAAAATGAGCTGCAAAAGCTTAATTTTTAAACCAACCTAATTGAATAATTCAGTCAGATTTGCCGGACAAACGCACTTTCACGCAGACTAATAGGATTAACGACTTGCACTTAATGGTCTGTTTGTGTTTCAGGGGATGTTTAAATTTCCATGTCTAAATCAACATGCCTTAGTTTCCAAAGAGCTGCCCGCGCCAGGCTAACAGCCACATTGATTAATTTATAATAATGAGAGCCTGAGTACAGAACCACAATGACCTTCCTGAGACACAGTGGTTGATGAAGTGCGGAAGTATTGCAGTGACTCGTATAATGCAGCTGTCTGTGAGGCCGCCAAATCTACCGAAGATGACTGGATCCACCACAAGTTTCTGTCCCCCTGTCAATTGTGTGCTCTGCTGCTGTTGTCATATTAAAGAAGTTTTATTTTACGGAGAACCTTTGCCAAGAAGACAGACTGGGGCCTGTTCTGCTTTTCCTTTCAACCAGATAGCTTGGAGGGTTAAGGTCCTTTACTGAAGTACTTAGTTTCTGGGTTTGAAACATTTATCACAAATGCACATAAATCATGTTTATTAACTACAGTTCTCTATAAAGACATGACTCAAGGCGACAAACTGATGGTGCAGACTAGCTCTCCTTTACTGAACTCTTCCCATGATATCCCACATTTCTCTGTTTCCAGGTCAAAGGTCAAGCAATATACAAATACAGTAATACATACGTCAAATTTAATTTGTAAACGTATAAGAAATGTGGCATAGATGAAATGTGGTGTGTTGCTTTATTTCTGGTTTTGAAACATTTATCAGAAAAGCTTATAAATCATATTTATTAATCAGAGTTTTCTATAAAACTGTAACTCATCGGATGGTGCAGAATAGCTCTTCTTCATTGAACACTTCCCAGAATATCCCAGAATGCTCTGGGTTTAATGTACGTACAGTAAATACAGGATATACAGTAAATATACAATAATACACCTGTCAAGTGACATAGAGACTAAGCAATAACATTGTTACCAACAACAATAACAATAATAAAGCGCCCAGGAAAGTAACTGTGCTAAATGTCAAGCTGTCATCGTGTTCTCTTGAGAGGCAACAAAAATATGACGTTATGAGATTGCAATTAATTCATCTTTCATCCATCAGTTTAGTGAATGCACAGCGGCGATCCGTAATAAACTTGATGATGGTGTTGGAGGGGTGGTGGGTTTCATCAGCAACAGGACAGAGATTCAACAACTATCGTACAGGTATAAGTCCAATAATCTGTTTCTCAATGTGGATGGACAAAACAAAAGAGATGGTTGTTGACTTCAGAATGTCCCATGCTGTCCACCCCCTGCTGTCCACCAAGGGCTTTGTGGTAGAGTAAGTCAGGAGCACCAGATTCCTTGGGATGCACTTGGCAGCTGACTGGGCCATCAACACCACCTCCGCAGCCAAGAAGACGCTCAGAGAGATCAGATCGTAAATGAGGTGGATAAGGGCCACTAGTGGAGGTGGGACTGGCCAATCAGACGTCTTGGTCCCGCCTCCTCTAGTTGCTTGGACCCATCTCCTCTACTGTGAAATTGATTATCTCTCTGAATCAATCATTTTTCCTTCTATCCCTCAGAACATTTTTGTCTAAGTAAAACTCCTATGAGCCAAGAAGACATAACAGCATCTTTATTTCCTATGGCAGCTAAGGAGGGCAAATCTACCTTCCATATCCTCACCACGTTCTACAGGGGCACCATTAACTGTATCCTGACCAGCTATATCAGTGTCTGGTTTAGGAACTGGAATGTCTCTGACCACAAGACCCTATGATGGATAGTGCATGCAGCCAAGAAGATCATTTGTACCTCTTTTGGCGAGGCCAAGAAGCCTCCAGCATTTTGGAGGACACCTCCGACCCTTCCCACACTTTGCCCCCCTTCTGTCTGCCAGAAGAAACCGCAGCATCTGACCCAGTAACGGCTTCTCCCCAATAGCCATTTGGACTCTGAACTCTTTACTGCCTCCCTCCTACAAATATAAAGTACACACTGACTCTGACAACCACAAACACCTGCCCTGTTCCCCCCGCACTTGTCCTGTCTATTCACGGCCTTTATGTACACAGGCAGTCCCTGGGTCAAGAATGTCCAACTTAGGAACAATTCATACTTACAAACTCCCATGAAGTCCATTATATTTAAAAAATTGGGTTAAATGCAATGGGTGGTACTAACAATTGCACACACTATTTTGTGACACTCACGAAAACATTGTGTGGCTTCGGTGTTTTATTGGTTCGAGGTACAGTACAGTGCCATATATAGTTAGTTTTATTATTACTAAGTTATTATTGTTGTTATGTACTATATTATAATTTTACCAATTTACCTACAAATTCAAATTAAAGACAGAGCTTTTTCGTAACCTGGGGACTGCCTATGAATGTAGCACTGCAGTGTGGGGAATGTCATTTCTTGTCACTGTATGCAATGCACCAAATATGGTTTTTGTGACAGTAAAGCTCCACCTGAGTTCTCTTGACAGTACAAATCAGTAGGTAGCACAAGGCCATTGGGCATTTTCGGTCTCTTTACGAGTACCGGGACATTCCTCCCTTGCTGTGATCAAAGGCCACAGAGGTTTATTTAAACGACTTGGAATTCTGTCCTCCCAGAGCCAGTGTGAATAGCCATTTCCGACAGCTAGATGAAACCCATGTCCTGCCATCTCCTGGCAGGGGCACTACGGACCTCGATGTCAGCCTCGGAAGGAAAAACTGAGAGTGGCACGGGATAACCAGAATGGTGACATCACTCCCAAACCGACAGCCAAACAGCAAACACAATGCCCTACTATGACCCCCACCCCCCCCCCCCCTCCCCACAGGGTCCTTGCTGATATCCTTAGATTCGGTAGCTGTGGTGATCAGAGGCTTGAAATGCCCGACGAATATAGCATCATCACAGAGTCCACCCCACCCCCCGGTGTTCCCAGAATGAACAAAACTGGCTTATGAGAGAAGAACAGGAAAAGGGACAGCATATGTTTACATTGGCAGCAGGATTGCCTTGGGATTTTCTTGATTCAACTAGTAATGATCCTTGTCTTCTACAGTCTATTGGTGAGACACAGGACAGAAGATAAAATGTATTCCCTTGGACTGCAGACTTAGGGTGTCTCCTGTACTATAAAGAAATCCTGTGGATGCTGTTCAGTAGCATCCAAAAAGTGTCAGGGGACATCTGCATCATGATCTACATCATTCGTGAAATATACTCATGCTCTCCAGTTCCCCAAAATTCCGCCTCTGTAAAATTTTTATACAAATTTGGTAGTGTTCGATCTCCAAACAACATTTTAAAATTTATTTTAAAAGTTAATTGACTATTTTCTGCACCATTCAAAGACGTATGCATTCTGTATTGAATATTTACCAGCAAAAATCATTTTACAAAATGTGAAAAACATATGCGTGTGTAAGATGCATAAAATGTTTTTCATTATTTTAATCTATAACATATATAATGTTTCCAATTTTTTAACAAATAATTTTTAAGATAAAATTACATTCACATTTTTTAATGTAAGAACCTTTGCTTAGAGTTAACATGGCAGACATATGGGTTGAATTTTTCCTCTCTTACAGCTAGATCCCACTTCTAATGACTCGAGGCATTAGAGCTGAAGTTCTTCTGCATGATTGGCATGCACATTCATCTTCCACACCCCCCAGCATCACTGAGTTTTCCATAAACTGTAGTATTGACCACTGGGGCTCTTCTAACTTCTTCACGGAATTACCATCTGAGGCAGCTGTGGGTTTCTGATCAGGTTTCTGAAGTATGACCATACAGGTTCCAGCATCTGGGTCCAGTTGGTGGCCACATGATCTCCACCTTAGAGCCTGGCTCACTTTGGTAGTATGGCTGGCCGGTATCACCGGGTCCAGCGACACCTGGAATATGCAGCCACAGAGCTGTCATCACTAACTTCCCAAGGAGAAACTCCTCTATGGGTGACGCCAAGCTAATTAACAATCCAGCCAATCATTCTACATACATGCTATGACTGATGTTCCTTTAGGGCCTACCTATTGGCTGAGCCAATCAAACAGATGCTAAATATCCATGAAAAACAAATGCTTTTGGACTTATCATGGTCCAAGAGAGGTGTTAATTGGAGACAAAGCAGCAACAGAATTAGCTGTCACCAAACAGGGGAGAGACTGTTCTATTTTAGACTGCGGTTTTATGCTAAGTAAATAAGATGGTCTTAATTGTTAAAGTATTAAATGAAAAAGAGGTGTTGTTTGGTTGTCTCTCAAAGCCAGATGCTTACTTAGGGATGGGGGATTGAATTCTCTTTGGCTGGCACCTACAATTGTGCTTGGCGTTCTCTGCTGGCACCAGTAAGGCTAGCTATCCATGGAAGGGTTTGGAGGATAAAGGACTTTTAGTGCTAAGGCACATCGATAACACCCATGAGTCGGTAACACTGCCGCAGCCTTGGAGTTCCTGAAATGTGCACTTCTGACGACATCGCATTGGGTCTTATGTTAAAAATGTGACTCATTAATAAGGGTGCAACACTTACAGCAGGAATCCTGAACTAGTTATTAAGGCAAAAGTCATATGCCTGTGAGACCAGCAGGATGACGGGCAGCTTTTCCCGGACTGTCACCTGAGCCCGGTCGGCTTCAGGCAGAGGCACCCCGCTGCTAGATGGGATCGTCTCAGGCGAACTCAGAACACCAGGTAGGTGGGCTGCTCCCAGAAGCTGAGGCCTCCCCGAAAAGGGAGGATCATGTTGCGTGGCCCGCAGCCTCCGCAACTCTCTGATCCTCTCAGGTGTTGACTTTTCGCCATGTCGACAACAAATATCTGAGGCCGACAAAAATAAACTCAATAATATTGGAGAAATTATGAGGCAGGAGGTTGCTGTGCCACCCATAAGCATTTCAGAAGCAGGGGAGGGGGCGGGTCACAGGGG
>JABFEA020000001.1:29159544-29170027 GCA_019775915.2 Cyphomyrus plagiostoma
GCCCCATTCAAAAAAAAACAAAATATAGTTGGTCTTTTTGCGGCCGTGGTGTTCCTTGCCCCCCCATTATCCTTTCCACACGGGGGGGGGGGGGGGCGGCAGGGGGGGGGGGGGGGGAGCAAAGAAAAGAGCCTCTTTGCCACAGAAACAAATGGCCATGTCGAGCTGGATGGCATGGGTGTACTGTAAGTACAGAGTTTGGATTGTCAACAGTGGAAAATACCCCGTATGAGCTCTCAGGAAGGCAGTTCCACGCCAGGACACACAAATCTCATCCCCTCCTCTGAAAACGCTGGCGTCCGCTGCATGTCTGGGAGGGGAGAGAGCTGAGTGCCTGATTTTAATTAGTCAGGCTGTTATGAATAACATCCTTAGAGGATTAGAGATTGTTGTTATAGGTCCTGCTCAAGGAAAGGGACTTAACCCTGCATGTGTGTCTGCGGGGGCCAGGTCTCGCGTGAATATCCTGTGTTGTGACCGCAAGGCCTGCTGGGACAAAAAAATGTTAGAGCCACACACGGAGGGCGCCCGCCGCTGGTGCTGTGAATCTGGCCCCCGCGTGTTCCAGCCTCATCATGTGTCACATTCTTTTATCCCTCTTCTGAAAATAGCAGTTTTCTTAGAAGTTAGAGAAGACAATGCAAGAGGAGGCAAATGCAATAGGGTCACCGGAAGCAGAGATTTCTTAAAAAGCCATGATGTGTCATTGAGGGCGTCGCTATTGGTGACTGAATCCTTCGTCACCATCATAAAGCCCTTGAGTTACCCCCAACCACCATTTTCTTCATTTATAACTATAGAGTTATACGCGACAGCTGGTCTCAGAACTACGTGTGACAGGAATTACATATGAAAAATAGGCGTATGATCTAAAAATGAAGTGCAAGTGGAATCTACATCCAAATACCTTCTCACCTCTGTGTCACAAAGGGCAGGGAGCCCACTTCAGGATCCAGGGGAGGTGTGACGGGGTCCCGTCCGGATCCATAAGGCATTCTTGCGGTTCCAGAATGCCTTTTTATAGGGTGGTATATGGAGAGAGTGATAAAAAAGCTCTTCTGCTTCGTTTTCCTTCACCTCAATGTGCTCCTCCAGCCTGCCTGTGTTTTTCCATGGGGAGCAGCCAGCAGATTCGCCTGTGGGATGCTTCAAAGGTCTATTGCTCTTACATTTTTTTATTGCTCCCTCCTGAGGGTTGGTGGGGGGGTGGCAGGGGGGTGTGAAATCACCCCCACAGAGCCTCGTGGCCACGTTCCCAAGATGGTCAGGCAAAGCCGAAGCCCTTTGATTATGCTCCGCCTGATCGGCTGATTAATTTGCCACTCGTAATCAAACCCAGTGACGAAGGCTCAATGCTGTCATTTACCACGTGGTGTCATGAAAAAAAAAATCACTTTCACAGATTTCATTAGGCAATCTTTTTTTCTCAGATTTTCTCCTGGAAACATGGAGAGACACAAAATATCTAGGTTGTATTAATTAAGTTACTTCAATATAGCTATTGTTAACCTATATGAGACTGATGCAACAAAAACAGGTAAATTTGGTGCAAATAAACAGATTTTTTGTATATTTATATCCAAGGATGGCAATAGTCTTAACCTGTAACCAGAACACATTAGGAACCAATGAACATGATTTGTATTAATTAAAAGCTAAATCAGTGGCACTTTTACTGATTACCAATGACTGCTCGCCAGCTGTTCTCCACCTCACAGGTCCTGTTGATCACACTAAGAGACCTGAATAAGACGCTTTGTGTGACTTGCTGCATCAGAGAGCTTAAAATGTCTCTCTGATGTTGCCTGCGGTAGCCACGAAACTTTTACACTTCTCAGCTGAAAAAAATGCATCCTTGACCATTTCTCATAGCTGAAAGATGTTTATGCTCTTAATTTCTCACTATTGCATCAAACCAAGATGAATTAGGCCTCCTTTAAACATGATTCAGAACCTATTATAGCCTAGAGTGTAATTGGGTCGTTTTGTGCGAAATTCCTTATTTTCACTTTAAATTTGATATACGGTATATGTTTTTTTCCTTGTCTGTTGAAATTGATCAGCAGACAGACCTCTCTAGGTGGTAAGAGCCAGTCTAGGTCTAAGTTTTCCTCTTTTCCTCTTGTGGTTGGTGTGATACAGACCCAGAATTGCCCCAGTGTTTCTGTTGAGGTCCCTATTCCAAGATCAACCTGACTGGGAAGTTTGAGTTCAACATATTTTCAATGGATCAAAAAAAAATCACTTTTTGAATGATCTTGGACCCTTAATGACCTGGACCTTGTGAACATGACTCTATATCCTCCTGCTGCCCATCACAGAGAAAGCTGAGGTTTCTGACAATGGGAACTTTATTCTATGACTGTGTAGGATTTCTTGTGTGGGATCCTGTATTTTACCGGATTCTTTGTTGAATGAATGGTGTCTCCTGCAGAAACATGCACCCGATCATCATGTCTGTCACGTATGCCCACCATGTCTGTCACGTATGCCCATCATGTCTGTTACATATGCCCGTCATGTCTGTCCCATCCCGCCCATCATGTTAGTCACGTCCCCCCCATCACGGCTGACACATATGGCCATCATTTTGTCACGTATGCCCGTCATGTCTGTCACATTATGCCCGTCATATCTATCACGTATGCCCACCATGTCTGCCACGTCCTGCCCATCATGTCTGTCACGTCCTAGCCGTCATGTCTGCCACACCTGCTATTCATTTGTCTTGCCTCACATTCCTGTCATTATCACTCCCAGATACCTTCTGTTTGCTTCATTGTTAGTCACATTTTTAAGAGCTTCCTAATCCTGTGTTCCCCAGACCTGTCATTAGTGTCGTAACCCTATGAAATATATGCCTGGTCCTACTCCATCAACCCCATCTGGATCCCTTGAGATCCTTGTTGTTTTCAGTTTGATTATTTTGTG
Source organism: Cyphomyrus plagiostoma (assembly GCA_019775915.2). Lineage (NCBI taxonomy): Eukaryota > Metazoa > Chordata > Actinopteri > Osteoglossiformes > Mormyridae > Cyphomyrus > Cyphomyrus plagiostoma. Next base: position 29,162,476 of record JABFEA020000001.1, read on the forward strand.
TTTAATAAAACCCTTGTTATCCCTTTACCACACTTGCTCCTGCAAACTTTGTCCTGCAGGATATGACAGGGTGGAGGTTCAATTCCCACCCAAACCCCTGTGTGCATGTTCTCCCAGTGTCTCCCATCCAGACTATTTGGTTCATTAAGATCACTGTTACTGCATGACTGTATGTGAGTTGTGTCCTGTGAGGAACTGGCATCCTCATGCCCCATGCATCATGGGAAAGGCTCCAGACTCACTAGGATACTCTGCTGGATAAGTGGAAGATGGATGCATAAAATGTGCCATGTCCCTGTGATGTAATGGTGAAGATAATTCTGTAAAGCCAGACAGAAAAAATGTTTGCTTTGCCCAATTTTAACTCCGGAAGGCTCATCCTCTGCGAAGTTCCAGGGCTGGCCTCCATTCCATCATCATTCAGTTTGATGATGGTTTGCACTGTGGGAGGGGAATCCCAGGTGAAACTTTTCCTCTACTTTCTTGTGGACTTCCATTCTTGTTATTTTCTCCCAGCCTCGTAATGTATTCCTGTTTTAAAGAGCACTGAGGGATGCTTTTCTCTTCGCTGTTTAGTCCTTCTCCCCACACACCTCTCTCAGAGTTCACATATTCGACAGCCTGCCCCTTTCCACAGCCGCCAGTAGGTGTTACTGCAGAGCAGCCGGGGGAGAGAGAAGCCCAACTTCGTAGCCCACTCAAGTGGCGCAGGGCCAATTCACATTCTCTGTGAAGGTGACTCGAACCTGGATCCTTGCTTCATAGCCGCAGGAGAAGTCCCTTAAAACCCACTTTGAATGAATACTCACTTCCTTACTGATTTCCCAGGTCCTTAGTCTGATGTGGTCCTGTGCCCAAGTACCCCGGCATTGCAGCTCAAGTGGAGCCCCTGCTAAAGCCCTACCTCACCGCCTGTGAGGTGGATCTCTGTAACCGATACCAGTGGGCAAGCAGTTCAAAGCCGCAGCCTTGTATTTTAGAATTTTTATGGCTGCCTTTCCTGCTTCCACAGTGAATAACGGCCCCTCTGTGAATGCTGGCGGCCTGGACTCCCGGCCTTCTTTATGATTTCCACTGTTCCGTGGGATGTGATTTACCGAAGACAGCATGAGTGTCGGGTAAACATGTACATGGGATCCAGTGGATTTACAGCAAGGTGGGAGCCACTTTGGCCGGCCTGTAACCTATGAGGCCTTGAAATGGGGGGTTTCCACCCCTGCCATTCCAAGTGAAAGCAGCGTTCTCAGAGTCACAGTGGTCTTTGCCAAGTCAAAAATGCCTTCTTTGAGTCAAAACAACCATCTCTAAGTTGAAGACGTGTTTCTGAGTCAAAACAAACATCACTGAGTCAAAGCTGCACTCTCCAAGTCAAAGTGGTCTTCTCTGAGTCAAAGTAACCTTCTCCAAGTCAAATCTGGCATCTTGGTAGAAAAACAGTTTTCTCCAAGTCAAAGTGCCAATAATCTCAGAGCACTTCAGAGTTTGCTTTCTGTTTGTCCTATAGCCATTGCAGATGTCCAGCTTCCAGATTAATCCAAGAAGTCATGCAGTCCAGCATTCTTCATCGCAGAGCCAAACCAGCCATGATGACAACAAACCTGAAAGTATCATTGTTCAAAAAGACATACGGATTTCTAACATAATTTTGATAAGCAAGGAGGCCAATAGACAGTTAAAAGCATACAAAACTGTCATGGCAGCATTAAGTCACAGACTTCATTCTTTCAATTTATTTTTTACTATATATGTTTTCAGACCCAGTAGTATTATATAACTTCGGTAAATAATTGGGTAATATGTTATGCAAGAGTAATATACACATACAGATAAATTAATATATGTAAGGAAAATCGCCCAATTTTATATTTTAATGAACATAATGGTTAGATTAGTGAAATCAATTATAGTCAGTTGTGTAACATGAATATGTTGTTCATTGTTTCAACAATTATAATGAAAAAGCATATTAAATTAATATGAGCAGACTTGGATGGTACACATGCATCGTACCTCGAGGCACACAGGTCACAGGATGCTTAGTGAAGCTACAAATATTAAAGGTTATTTTGAAATATTCAAGTCACAAATCTGTAAAAACTGTCATTGGTGAATCTTTTCTGATTCATAAAGCCCTCAGTACAAAGCTGCATTTGTGGTTTCTTTTATTTAATTAATCCTGATTTCTATGCTGTTTCATAATATTTCCTAGTTGTTTATTTAAATAATAATAATAATAAAAACAGGTCAACTACGGGAAGCCATAGTGATTCCTGGTATGGTATGGACTGGGCTAGACTGAACAGGGCACTCAGAATGGTCCATTCTGAATAAAAGAGTGGTGCACTTTTTGTGAGCATTAGGTCGGTGAATCAGTAGAAAAACCTTCTGAAGAGAAGTGTCTCCTTCTATCACAGCCCAGAGAAATTCCCAAACTGTCCACCAGAGGGCTGTAGTTGGCACACTTTGATTTCTCTGGAAGATTCACAGATTTTTCCAGTGTTTACTGACTTTACCTGTATGTTGTTGTCTTCTCTCTGAAAGCTCCCCTTGCTCTATACTTGGAGCTTGGCTTGATACAAGGCTGTACTTCATTTCCTCCGATTATATAATTGTGTTCTTTGATGAGTGCTTTGTTTGAACATTTTTCCTACTAAAAGTCTCAGTTTGAATTCACTTTGTCACTTGTCTGCCCATGTAAAACAAGGAAAGTACTCTAGCTAGCATAGCAACTGTTCATAGCGATTCCCGGGTCCCGGTCACACCTACTCAGCTCTTTCTGGGAAAGATCTCCCAAGCAGCCTTCTGGTAGTACGTCATTCAAGGCTTCATTAGATCTTTTCTTTCTTATATATTTCAATAAGCCAACTGCTTAAATATGTTACAACTATTGAGCAGATATGCTTAATGGGGAGGCATTAGGACTGCAATAAAAATCAACATTTCACGTGAGAAATTAAAAGCCAATTCTCCCTTCCCTGTGCATTTCTTTGATTACAAGAGACATTGGAGATCTCTTAGACTAGGCTTTTGAATTCAGATGGCTTAAGTCTTGCCTTATTGGACCTTATTAAAAATTGGTACCTTTTGAGGGGAAAGTAAGCAAATACATTTTAAAGAACATTTGACCAGACAAGCCAAACGAGATACAAAAAAATCTTGTGTGGGACAGATAATTATTGTTCCATTCACATTCTGATTATTGTGTTAAATTTAAAATGAGAACCATGACAATATGTTAGAATGTGTAGGGATAACAACGTATGAGTGGCCCATTCCCACCATGACGACACTTTGCAATGATACTCGACTCATGTTACAGACGAGATGCTGTGCCAGATGAGTCAGAGACAGCCCTCCACCCCCAGTCCTGGAGGAGTAATTACACCCACATTGGGTCCAACTGGGGTGACACGAGATGTACTAAAGCTGAATGCAACATTTACCTTAGAACATATAGGCTGGATATTTTAAACTTTCCCCTGAACCCTGTGTGGTGCTTTTTGGTGGTTATTTTGAAAGTATCCTGTGAACTAGTATTTTTCTATCTTTATTACTGGCAGGGAATTACAGGTCTTTCCACAGGCCAAGCTCTGAGTAAGTTAGTAAAATTTAAGTTCCATGTTATTGAATCATCTGGAAAATAAATAGGAGTGACTTATAAAAACTTAGTTTTCTAGTCATTTTAAATCCAGGTAGCTTAAATATAATTAATCAAATCACCTGCCTTTGAGGGAAAATTGCTGAGCCAGCTGGTTATGACAGAATCCAGCACAACTAAGCCAGTGTGCTGCATGGCTCTCGCCCGCCTTGCCGCCACACATTACCATGCTTTTGGCCCTTTCGCTTCCCACAGACCAAGAAAGGCATTTTTGTTGTGAAATATATTCTCTTACTTACAGGAAGCTGCAGAACATTCTACTCGGCTCTGTTCTGGAACCGTCAAGAAGCACTTTCTGAGACGTCACTTTCGAGACCCGTGCGCCACGGTTACGGCCTGTCACCCGGCTCCGGAACTCTCAGGGAGACAGTTTGTCTGTTGACCTTCATGAGAGTTTTCTTCAGCTGTGGTCTCCAATCATTTTGCTCACCATCCCACATTTACATCAGGAAATTCCTACAACCCCAGAAGTATAAAGTTATAAAAATTAATGGGGAATATTTTATAGTTGTTGCTACTGCTGCAGTCTCGTGTAACAAATGACAATGAAATGAACTCACCCGATCTCATGATATGAAAAGGTATGATGGTATGATTACCCATGATTCATTTTATTTTCAATACCATATTAAGAGGCATATTAGTTTCTCATTCTTTTTACTTATTATAGATATGATCCTATGTTCAAGGCACTGTCTATTGAATTTTCCCCTTGGCTGACCTCAGATCCACCTAACATGAAGGAACTACCCTAAGAGGTGAAACATAAACCTTTCCAGCGGGAAGAACAATAATTTCATGCAAGATAGATGTTTTGTGTGCTATTTAACACAATCTGTTATGAGTTAGATTCAGCAAGATCCAGGCTTTTATTTTGCAAATGATTTATTGAATGGGAATTTTAAATAGCACAGCCGAAAAATACATTCTCTCACCACTCCGTTCTGAAATCAGTTGACGCTTGATGTTGTTGGCCCTGTTATTGATTTTTTCTTCACTTAAATGGACTGGCTTCGGTTAATATCCGGTTGGTTCAGTTTTTACAGTATTAACTGCATGTCTTTTTGTGGGTAATTAGCGAGGGACTTGTTCTTGCGCTGTCCGTCTTAGGACTCGCCACCACAGTAGATTATGCTAGAAGGAGCCCGATGCCCTAAGAAGAGCGACATGACTCCCAGACAGGGTCCCTGCTCTTACACATGCCATCGCTCTCCAGTCCATCAGGGTGGTGGTGGGGGGGAAGGGGGTCTGATTCAGCCTCCATGTGGAGAGCGATAGAGTCTCTCATGGTCTACAGTCTCTTTGCTGAAGCAATGATTCACAAAGCTTGCGGTTCCGAACGGAAGAGGCACCTTGCCGAAATGGGAGCTGTCACCCTGCCGGGCTCTCGATCTCATTCCATGGGCCCTGCTTCATTTTCCAAGAACAGGATTAAATAGGTGTTTCGTGACATGGCTGACACCACAAGAATCCGGCGACGTGATTCCGTAAATAAGGAATCTGTTCTTCGTGATGCAATTCCGTGGGTGGCTCATTCGCCGGACCCAAACCATTTGTCATGCTGAAAACGGGGACATCAGCCTCAAGTGACTGAATGTTCTTACGAATGCCGACATGTTAACTCTTTCCACAAACCCAGTACCCATGACTTTCTGTTCCTTACATTTGTTTTGTAGTCTGTAGCAACAAAACTTACCCACAAAGGTCTGCGACTTCTGTCAAACTAAGGGGAGGGAGCTCCGTCCAGCTTTGGCATGTGTGACAGTTGACTTGCTTCCCTGTCGTCTCTATAAGAAGCTCTGCTCATGGTGCTTATGCTTGGTGCTGTCTGTAGAGGTGACAGCTAGAGAGGCGGACAGTTCCACTGACGTCATCTTCCCATTGCTAGCGAGCGTACTGTGTTTATACTTTCTGGAGTACATATTCTGTGCTGGTGCCGTTTCCTTGGACATCCCTCCCTTGAGTCGTTGTTTATTGTGATGTCTGTCTGGACTCATCAGACACCGATGCACAGGCCCATAGTACAAAATACAACAAAACCTGTCAGTGCACTGAAGGCACCCCCCCCCCTCAGTCCAATCCATTGTTCCCTTATTCATTGTTTTAAAGAAAAACATGTGACCCCCACCCCTCCCAACCCAAGCCTTGTTCCGCCCATTGTCATTCCCTTAACTGTGGAAAATCTGTGCCATAACCTGCAGAGCCACACCCAGACCCCAATCAGTGCTACAACTTTAGCGTAGAAAACATCAGGGAATGTTAATCTGAGTTTAACATGTAACAGTGTAACACCGCAGTGCAAATCATTCAGAGAAAATGCATCTGTTCATGGTTCTGTCATCCGCGTTCATTTGTATCAATTGTCTAGTCAAGAGCAAAGGAAATTTGAAGCAACACAGTTCTCTGTTTGTTTGACATGTTTAGCGGCTGGGTTTAACTGGCCTGACTGGTTTACTGGTTTGAATTGTTTAGCTGTGCAACGCGGGACTGCTGTAGTTACTCTGCGGCCATGATCTCCTTGTCAGTTGCGCCTCTATGCCCATAAAGGCCACTGGAACCCAGTCACAGGAAACACACAAAAGTGGTGTGAGACCAGTTCCAGATGCAAACCAGGACCAAAGGAAGCAGAGGTTATAGGGCCGCAGGATATAACTAGGCTGGCAGAGAAGTAATTATTTACTGATTTACTTTTTAAAAAGTTCCAAAATTCACATATTTATCATCCATCCATCCATCCATCCATCTTTCAACTACTGATTGTTTAGTAAATGTATCAATGTAACACCAAGGGGCTCTGGAAGACAGATATTTCATCACAGATATAAGTATATTGAAGGACTGACAATAAAGATCGCTTAAATCTTGGATCTGACGTTTATTTTTTACAGAGTAATTATTGTTTTTTTTTATAATTTGAAACATTGATGAGGCTCGTATAATTAAAACTCAGCAAATGTAATATAATTAAAGCAGCATATGGCCCGTGGGCACATTGGCACAATTCCATGCTTAGGAAAGAATGTGTGATCATTTATTCCATACACACTTAGTTGATTGACTTTGGTGATGCTGGCTGGTGTGCGTAAGTATCCGTTCAGCATTGAGGCAGCGCAAGGCCCCTGATGCATCCATAACCATCTCCATCACATCATAACCGGCTGCCAGCCCAGAACACCTTTCCGAAGCGGAGCTGCCCTTTTCACATGCAGTGTTGGAGCCTGCTGCTGGCGACACACGGATCTGCAAGTGAGAAAACATTTTCAGTCCGTCGGCCGTCCAGTCGGAACGTCTCCTACACGTCTCCGGTTCTCTCCAGTGCTGCTGATGTCCTTCAGAGGAACGCCAAGGGGCAGAGCACAGTGCTCCAGCTTAGCATTTCTCAATGATTAACAAGCAACATAGTCCATATATCATGTTTCGTTTCTGGCACTAGCGAAATGCCCTTCTTGTTTTTTCGTAATCTTTTTTCATCTCGTTTTACTGACACCGACCGTCAGCCTCGGATATACCTCCCATCTCTCATATGCACAACTCACAGGCCGAAAACTCAGAACGGCGTATTTTGGTTTTGTGAACGAGCACCATTAATTTCTCAGCTTACATGGATTAATCTAAAAGTATGACATTAATCTGTTAAATATTATAGTCAGATTAAGTTCTCACCTGATAATGCTCTCTGTGACAACACCATTTTGAAAACCCATCCTAGCTTAAAAGCAGAACAGAGTGTGACGAGGTGCCTTTCCCTGATACTCAGAAGGTGGCTTGTGTCTGCAGGGTTTCCCTGATACTCAGAAGGTCGCTTGCATCTGCAGGGTTTCCCTGATACTCAGAAGGTGGCTTGTGTCTGCAGGGTTTCCCTGATACTCAGAAGGTCGCTTGCATCTGCAGGGT
>JABFEA020000001.1:29187689-29206034 GCA_019775915.2 Cyphomyrus plagiostoma
CCCCCCCCCCCCCCCCCCCCCCCCCCCCCCCCCCCCCCCCCCCCCCCCCGGACCTGAGGTCGGGCTGCTCTGACCTCCCTCCACCAGGACAAAGGGTGACTATGAGGCTCCCACTGGGGGATCCATTGGAAAGGTCGCTTAATGAATGGCTTCCGTGTCTGCCTGCTCGGCACTCACATCTGCGGGGGGCGCTCTCCCCTCTACAGGCTGATTATACCCTCAGGGCTTCACGCAGTCAGGACGTGGAGTGAATTTTACCTTTTTTCACCTGTGTGAGCATTTGACCAGCCGACTTTAAAATGAAGATGATTAATGGGAAATGACCAGTGTTTAGAGATGAAATTTGTGGTTTGGCTGGTGTACCATGCTCCCGGCAGAGTGATTCCACTGTTGGGCCCTTGAGCAAAGGCCTGATTGCTCCAGGGATCATCCAGAGAAGCCCTAATAAATCAGTGTAATTTACCTTAAACATTGCAGGGGGGCAGGGCCTCACCTCCCATGTCCAGATGTTGACTTGACAGGCTATTTTGGAGGATATAAATTGGTTTATACATGCCCCCCCCCACACTTTTCCCTGAGGGTCCCCTTTCTGTTTGTAGGACCCCTGCTGTTAACTCCTCTTGGGGGATCAGTCTCATCATCCAGGTCTTACGTTTCACCCTCCAGACCTTGAACAGCTGGTAGCTAGGCAACCGTGGGGAAACAGGAGAGTTCTGGGTTAGTATGGGGGGGAGGTTGCTTGGGGGCTGGACGCTGCCCTGCAATGACCTGCCACCCCCCTGAGAGGGGGATTCAAGCTCTGACCTGTCACTTTAGTTCTGTTTCATTGCTTGGGTGTCTGGCTAAGAAAGCCCAGTGTGTTTCAGGGCTGAGTGACGCTCGGCTGTCTGTAGTCCTCAAAGCAAATCTTGCGTCTTGATTAAAATGGAATATGGAAGCGGTCGTGGTTACGCTTTGTTTTTCGGTCTGTGTCGTGCGAAGGGCTGATGTTATGGCATGTTTGCCTCAGGCAGAGTTTAAGTAAAGAAACGCTTGAAATGCATAGAGCCGCATCTTCGGGTTTCACTCGCATATTACAGCTGGCTTCGCAGCGGGATCTTGATGCACATGGTTTGAGTTCTCACAGCCACAGGACGCCCCACACGCTCTCGCTCACAGGCATTTTCTGCCACTATATTTATAAATACACCCTGGTGGCTTGGCGTGGTTCCGCCCACTTTGGCAGCGAGTGGCCTATCCTGCCGCACTAACCCACTGAGATGGGTCAGAGAGCCATAGGCTGCGTTTGTGGTTAATATGGACAGGACTCCGCCCCGGCCAATGCCCCCCCGCCGACGCTCCCGCTGTGAGTCTCCTGGCCTGTGCTGAGGGGCATGGCTGGCGTATGACCACGCATCTTTCTCACTGTCTTCTGGAGAAGTCTCGGGCGAACACAACTCTGCACCAGGCGTCCGCTGGGTTTGCAGGAAGTCGTTCTTTAAATGAGTGACTGATTTAAAGAGACGCTTGGTTTTCCTTGGAGTCCCCAGCTGCTTCACAGGTCCTGCTGTGAGTGTTTAGTGTCTGCCTGTCGTCGTGATTTACTGTTGTTGGTTCACTCGCTGGTCCAGCCCATTATAACAGGGCTGAACCTACCACCTGTCTGTTTGCCCATAATTTGGGGACTCCTGTGGCAGGGGGAGGGAAAGCTCCCAGCCCCAGGAGTCCCTCTGGTCTTACCCAGCACTCGGGCAGCTCCAGTTATTTCTTGGGCGCTTTCGCAATGCAGGACCTAGAATACTACTTGCAGCGATAACTGAATGGATGACCACAAGCCCTTCTGTGAATGTGGGAGTCATACTGAAGTTTGAGGAAAGGAGAGCAGATTGAATTGGTTTTGTACCTTAATCACATGCATCAATTAATACATATTTATCTTGCGTTTCCATATTTCCGCTTTGGAAAATTTGATAGATAACCAGTAACCGTAATATCGCTGGCGTCGGTGGTGAAACTAGCCAGCACTTATTAGTGGAATAATGTAAAGTTTTTTGTTTTTTTTTTATTCTGTGGAAAACAAAAGATCGATTTACTGGCCAGATTTAATATAAACATCATGGGTCATACGAATAAAACATAAATAAAAAGCTGTGTCCCGTTTTGGTCACGATCAAGCCCCCCAGTAACTAAAAAATAACCAACAAAGTGACTTGTTTATCCTCCATTGTTTTGGGGTGGCAGTGTAGGTTCATATGAAAATATACGTGAAGTTTTACCTACAAGCTTTTTGTGTCTCCTGTGCTTATTTAGCATAAATATCCCGGTTCCTGCTGTGTGGTGTGAAAGTGATAAACAAGTGGGCGGAAGCTACAAAAGTTCCCGATCCAGAAGGCCCAAGAAACAAGCACCAGGTTCTGAAACTTTGGTGTGAAAGCCACTTCTGACTCTGATTCTGTGGTCTGTGTGTGTGTGAGATTGTACAAAATCACTTGGAAATTATGAATGCAGAACATGGCCGTTTGTGTGATGCTCCCCGGGCTTTACCTTTGCCCTGCATAGTATGAGAAGATCACCCCCCTCTCTGAGAGACTTCCGTCCTCCTAGAAAACCGGCCCCCCTGTCCCCTCCCTGATGGATCCCTTTTTACTCAGCGCTCCAAGAGGACCGTGAATTAGCATGCTAATTAGCTCGCTGTTTCACAAGGGCACTAATAAAAGCTTTTGCTAATGTATTCATTGGTTTTATTGAAAAGAAAGAGATGCCATTCTTCGGCAGTGCGTGTGGTTGTGTGAGGCCAGCAGGAGGTGGTTTGGTTTGGAGCTGAGGGGGCTGGTGTCTTCACAGTGGGGGTAAAATGCTCTCACACAGGGGGTAGGTCTGCTGACTGCTCCTGCTCTCCGTTTTCAGCACCGGTGCCTCATTGTGGCTGTCCTCAGCTGTGACTCCGCAGGCCTGTGGCGGAGCTGGTGAACGGTGCCGTTTGTGGCAGAAACGGCGTAATTACTCCACGGAAAATAGCCCGGTGCGGCTGGTCAGAATGACAGGTTTAACCGCTAGATGAAATGTGGGGAGTCGCCCTGCCAGAAGGGACTCTGTAGCTCGCGAGTAAATCGATCCTGTTGTGCGTCTCAGAGCCTCGGAGGCAGTGATGACAGTTAAAATACAGCAAAAGAACATCAGGGAAATCATGTTTAAAACTGGTTACCTGGGTAGCAAGTGTATATTTGCTCGGGGAAAAAATAATCATAATAATAATGTCTTCTGTTCTCAAAAGTTACTGGTACTTTATTGGCTAGAAGAAAACCAACTCTGTTCCCAAACCTCTCCTCGGCTGTTTATTGTATCCGTTGAACTTCACCCCTAGGTCACCTAATTAATTGACTTAATTAGGTATGTAACTCGATAAGGAATTAACCAAAGGTACACTAGTGGTCAAGTGAACAAATACCTGGCTGTATTGAATGGTTACTGTAATTACTGGGGTGACTCGAGGGGAGGTTTGGAAATGGCTAAGCTGACACACTTAGACATAAAGTCATGTTACACCAGCATGAAGTTTAAATATGATTTTCTTTGGCAGCCTCAGACTTTGGCCCAGCGCAGCACATGAAGTGAGCTATGGGATCAGCATGATTATAGTGGGCAGAAATGTTGGATGATGGTGTTTATGGGTAAATGCTTGTCTCTATCCGTAAAAACGCAGATCTAATGGTAGAGCTTGCGATCCTCTCGGCCTTGGCAAGCCGAGTTGTCCCCAGGGCGTCAGCCACACCATGGGGATTTGCAGGGTCGTAAGCGGTGGTGAACATGGCCGGGGTGTTTCTGGCTGGCCCCCCTCCCTCCTCAGTGCCTCCCTGCAGTGCCGTAAACGGGCGGATGGGCACTGAGACTTGGGCTAAATGGGTACGTGGACGAGAAGTGTTTAAGCTTAGTTGTCGCTGCCTTGGTAACACCACTGACTCACTTGGCAATCCGAGTAGTCAGGACTGCAGGAAAGGGCAGTTTGTCTGGACGCTCTTTCTTTTTACCCCGGGATATGTCCGTGAGTAAACGTGTGGAGAAATGTGAACCAGCCTTCAGGTTAACCACTGCAGCAGTTATGATAGCCTTACTTCTTTGTCAGACCCTAGGGGTCCTGCCTGTCTCTGCATAATGTACATGGAGAGGGTGACTTGGAGGGACATCTATGAACCATTTTCTGACCTCCCATCTCTGTCTCATGGCCCTCGATCCCCACTCACCCTCTGTCCAGTCTTGTCTGCTTTGTTTGCTGCTGTAGACAGGGCAGCGTCTCCGGCCCAGACACCTCAATGTCTCTCTCGTTCTCTGTGTATTTGGTGCAGGTAGGCCGTCCATGAATAGTTGCACTTAGACTTGTTCCTCCAGAAAGACAACCTGTCATTATTTGCGAGGGGGGACAAGGACAACTGGGTAGCCGTCCCCCCCCCCACCCACCACCACCACCATGTCCTCTGAGGCCTTTAGTGGTGAAGTGCATTTATTTATGCCAAAGTTCTCACCAAGCCCTCCTAGCGTCATGTGCGCATGGGGCCCCTCTCTGCTCTGGTCTGGGGGGCCGCATCATGCTGTGGGCCATGAGCTTGGCTACCGCCATGCTGTTGGGCTTCGTTGGCTGTTTCATATATCCCTGTCTTTGTGGGGACTCTCAAATCATTTCTAAGACCAAAACCCCAATCCCAATTATGAAAACCTTAAGCATAAGTAACCAAGCAAAATACAAGACTTTTGGCATTTTTGGTTTTTTGACTGCATTCACAGATCTTTATGAATTTGAGGTTATCCTTGTCCCCACAAGGAAACAAAAACATGTTTTTGATCACGATGTAGTGAACGCACACACACACAGACACACTGTCTGGCCATGTCCTGGTCTGTACCATATGTTTCATCTATACTGTTTCAATGAGACCAAGGCTGATCTTTTGGTATTGGTGCCATTTTTGAATAAATTTTAAGTATTTATTAATAATTGGAGGTGGCGTGGTTGTACAGCAGTTAGCACTTGCTTCACACCTCTGGAACCAGATTCAAGTTTCCATCATGTCTTTGTTTTTGTGGCGTTTCCATGTTCTTCCCGTGTCGTCATGGGGTTTCTTACGGATACTTATCTTTTCCCCCCACATTCCAAAAACATGCCGAGGTTAATTGCAATTACCATATTGTCCCTAGGTGTGCATGTGAGTGTTGTGTGTGAGTGTGTGTTGTGTGTGAGTGAGCCTTGCAATGGGTTAGTACCAGAGCATGTTAGGGAAGAACGGAGCGGGTGGAATATGGTCAGAGCACGAAGCGGTTTTTTTAATTTTGGCTGGAGTGGTCTCTCTGTCTTGCTCCAATTTCACTCCGATGCCTCTAACATTATGACTCTGAGGCGTACCCAGAATTATCCTACCCTACCTACAATTATCAAGACTGTTACGCAAATTGGTCGAGATGGAATTCGCAAAGTATTTCTCAAAGGAAACTGATAAATCATCCAAATGTACTATTCTTATCAAACGTATAATGTAGAGCAAGAACAACAAAGTGGTGAAACTGTTTCAGTGAGTAAAGATTCACTTTGGAATCACTTTTCTCTGAAACACGAGCGTGTGCTATGCGAACAGGCAGAAGGCAGAGCAAAACGTGAGCAAGTTTTATATGGTTGTAGCATATCAAGTCTATAAATTAACTTAAAAGTATAAAAGCCTATAAGGTAAATATTGGTAATCAAATTAATTTTGTCATTCAAAGTAGGTCTAATAGTATTTTGTAATTTCACATAACGCTGTCAGTGACATTTTCTTTTATAGAGAGACACAGCAGCAACATCAACAGAAAAAAATTGAGGAATTTAAAACATGGACACTCGGCCTGTATATTCTTTAGCCTATTAAGCCCACTGATTCCTTTATTTTAAACCTATTTTTGTGCGGAATGCCATTGCCAAACCTGTCTGTTGCCTATATGCAGCTTAAAAATAAATATTTTCGGTTCTGACTGGCAATGTTGCCATTGCTCATATTTCTTTTATGATATAAGGCTTCGGTTTAAGGTGACATTTGTTAGGCATACAGATTATTTTGGAGCGAGCGGGGAGCAATTTTGACTGGAGCGGGAGGAAAATTTTAGTGGAGCGAGGAGCAGTGTTGAGCGAAGCAGCTTTAGTGCGAATTAGAGAGGAGGAGCGGCGGAGCCAACAGCCTCATGAGCGAGGAGTGGAAATTCTCACGGCTCCACTCTGCTCACATGCTCTGGTTAGCACCCTATCTTGAGCTGTTCCCTGCCTTGTGCCAGTAGCCTCTAGGTACAGAAATTGGAGGGTCGATTGCTTTCTCATGGGTCAGTCTTGGGTTATTTGGGTAAGGCTGATTTTATTTTTTTTCATTTTTTATTTTTAATATCCCCCCTCGCAGTTGCTGCTTGCATGAACAATGTGAATGTCTGTCTGACTCCTCCAGGGCTCCAGCTTTCTGGCATGTGACCACCCCCCATGTTTGTGCTGTGTAGTAAATGACTTGTGGTTTCTATATATGGAAAAATAGACGTTCATAGAATCAAAGCACACAATTGAACACAATTCACTTCTCTATGCAAATAGCCAGCATAAGTTGTTGTAAATGGCTAATTTGTCAAACTAACAACCTGTGTGCACCTTAAACATCCTTAATTACGCGTAGTAATAATGAATGCATAGTAATAACGAACATGAAGTGCATTTAACATTCTGAGTCTCTCTGCAGTCTTAAGCAAACTTCCCGAAAGTTCCGCACCGGCTCCAGGAAGGAGCACTTTACTCACCACATCCTGGCAGAACCTACCTGATAAGCTCGCTCACATTTGATTCACGTTAATTTGAGAAGCTTTAAGTTTAGCACAACTTTGCCCTCAGCACGTTGCTGTCAGGCAGCTTCTTACAGCCATTTTCAGCTTTCGGTTTAGTTTTATTGTGATCTGATGACTGACTGGTATCCTGGCTTTCTAACCTGCCTCTTCCCGCAGACCTTTGTGCAGGTTTAGCCTGCATGAATGCGCTGAATGCATGGGATGCACTGTGACTGATGCCTTCCCTGCTCGCATGCATGGGAATACAAACAAATGGGAGCAAGATGCCAGCTCTGAAAACGTCCCTATGTGTGTTGAGCGGAAACTGTGCCCAAAAGCCCAAACGGGATTGCACCAGTGGGGTACGTTACGCATGTATGCATCATTGAATCCTCGCTCACCTGACCAGTGTTTCTCTTTTTCTTTTTCTTGCTCTCTAAGTTTACCATTTAATGTAACCATTCTCACATAAAAAATACCCTCCCCCCCACTTTTGATTTTATTTACGTGATCCTCAGATGCTCAGAAGCACTACGGAGGAGTCCATCTGGCCCCCCCCATTCCGTGTTCATGGATCGGCCTGATGGCTTGTAATATGAAAGTGACACGCGAAGGTGGCCCGGAGCTATAAAAGTCCCCAGTCGAGACAGCCCAGGAACCTTTAAGCAGGAACCATGTTCTGGAACTTCGATGTGAAAGGACGACCCGTGATACTCTGAACGCCATCATCCAAAAGAGGTTCCTCTGGAAGGCAGCTTACAGGAGCAACTGGCCATCTGTGGAAGGCTCTCGCAAATCTGTGTGGAATTCATTGCACTGTGAGACTGGCCTGGGGACTGACAAACAGGGTTGTAGAGGGAAGAGGCTTAATTATCGCGTCCAAGAGTTTTAACGACCGTGTAATTAGTGTCATTTAAAGAGCCCCTCTAGGATGGGCGACTCCCCCATTTTAAATGCTTCCTGTAGGCTGTGGTTCTCCTTCTCCGCAGCTCCTCCTTGCCCCTTCTGCCCCAGACGATGACCTGGCTCACCCCCCACCCGTGAGAACTAATGCCCTGAGCCGAGGGCTGGAACCTTAGTGCTAGAGGGTCCCTCCATCTCTGACTGCGCCCTCCCGCACGCAGGCTGGGATGGGTCGGCACATGGCCCCGGGTTCCATCCCAACCGGCTGCACGGGAATGTTGGCAGCATTGCGATTCTGTTCTTGGAGTCCCTGCTTACTGCCCGCACCTCCCTTAGTGGGTGTGCTTACGTCACACATCATGCTTAAAATCTGCATTTTGAATCTGCATCACATGTTCGTAACTCCCAGGCAACAAAAGGTTAATGCCACCAATGGGAAGACTAAGTGGTTTGTAGAACTTGCATGTATATTTTTTCGTCCTCCTAAATTATTTTGTTTACTCATTTTCCATTATGACCCTGCATTGGATAATAAGGCAAGAAAGTGGTTGTTACTAAAATTCTTCTTTTAATATGACAACACTGGAAATAAGAAATGTAAACTAATTACTGTCTGGTGTTAAACTGAAATGTTTGGCAATCTACAGGTCTGTTTCTTGTAACTAAAAACAGCATCATTTGCTTTTGAATTGTTTAATATCCTTCCAAATAACTTTTTAAAAAAGTGACAGCTTGATGGCAGTCATATGTACCAGTATGTGTCCCCAGGGTCTGCGCTGTTTCCCTCACTCTAAGCTCACCATCAAACCTCACTGGAATGTAAATAATCCCCTAGCAGTTCCACTGACTGGCCTGCCCCAGAGCCCACACCCCTCCAGTGCACCCCACTCCCCAGCATCCACTGTGATTATCTCACCCCCCCCAGAGCAGGCCGATGGCTCAATCAGGGCAGCAAACCATGAAAGGGGGGGGGGGGAGGTGTTTTAAGTAAGCACAGTCTGATTAGCATGAAATCACTAACGTTTCGCCTGGCTCGTGTGTAACCCCCCTCCCCGAAACGCCGTCTGCTGTCGGGCTAGCATGTTGCTCATTGTAACCTGACAAATGCATTGAATTTCCCTCACATTTTGTGAATTTGGTACTAAGCCATCTTTAGTGTGGTAAGATGCTGAAAATTACTTTGTCAAAATGTGTCCGCCATTTGAAATGCTTCCAATAAATTAAGAGTATATGTTTGGGAATAGGTTTTTGTTTATGTAGTTTTTATTTAACCCAAAGATTCAGCTGAATTGAAGTTGTGTGCCACCTAATCACAGCCTTGCCTATTGCCTGCAATTCAGAGAGCCTGGTTGCACACAACATTGCTGTCAGTTATCTATCACTTGGTCTGAATGCTGATGTCACTAATCTGACACACACCTGTGATATTTTCTGGTAAGATGACGCCAACCCACGGGTTATGGGTTCACCTGTGCATCACTACTGCGCACTTCTGTCTTATTTGTGTTTTTGTTAAATCAGCTGTGCGCACAGTCCTGTCCAACTTATATCTATGGACATGTTGCTGCGGTGTTTGTACGTGCAAAAAACCCATGATCCGTTATCAACTTATATTGCTAACAAGGACTAATAATGAATCTGGCTAGAATTGGAGCTTGTTTCAGAAAGCAGGATTCTTTGCTTAACTGGACAACTTGTCGGACTTGAGGGAGCCTCGGCTAAATGTAAGTGAACGAACATAAAGGCCATTTAAATTAAGGTACTTTAAATCTGGCAAGTTGTCCAGCTAAGCAAGAAATCCTGTTTTTTGAAACAGGTCCCTGGTATTGCTGACTTCTTTTACTGGAATGCTGTTAATTCATTCCCAGCTCCGACTTACAACCTCAGAGGTAAATGGAACGCAGCTTTGGGATTAATGTGTTTTTGTGGCCAGTTCTTCACTTTTTACTGTTTTTGTTAAATTTCTCACAGACATGGTGTGTTGTGAGTCAAATGGCAAGAACGACGATGACCATGATTGGTTTGAGGAGTGCATGCAGAGCTTACGCAAAAGCAAACTGATTTTTAGATATTTCTTTGTTTAGTTTTTGGTTTATTTGGTTTATAGTTTTGGTTTATTTGACCTCTACATGTGCACCTTGAACCAATCATAATCATTTTCATCCTTGCTCACTCAGTGTGGCGTGTTAAATTTTGATAAAGGCTGAGATGAACAAGTGATCAAGAACTGATCAGCAGAAGATTGTATTTTGTAGTAGAGAAATTCCATAGAATCGATATTGAGCCAAAACAAATGATTTGTTGACGTTGCTTTGTGTCTGTTGGCACATGAGGAAGAGAATCTGGTTATGCAGCTGCTGTTAACTCTATATGTACATTAGGTTGTCATGGTTGTTAAAAATGAAATTCATGATCTTAATAAAATTCTAAATAAGAGTGAATTGTCAGTGTACTGGTAGGGACTGGAGCCGACACCTTATCGTAGTGGAGGGGTTTGCGTGTTCCAATGATACCAGTTGATCTACGTCTAAGTTGTCTGGGGCTTTATGCCCCTGGTAGGGTCACCCAAGGCAAACAGGTCCGGGGGGAGGAACCAGACGAAGTGCGGCTCAAATGACCCTTATGAAGAGAAACTTTACGGAACTCTGTTTTCCCTTGCCCGGACGCGGGTCACCGGGGCCCCCCCCTGGAGCTAGGCCTGGGGGTGGGGCTCGATGGCGAGCGCCTGGTGGCCAGGCCTATACCCCTGGGGCCTGGTCGGGCACAGCCCGAACAAGGCACGTGGGTCCCCCCTCCAATGGGCTCACCATCCATAGGAGGGGCCATAGGGGTCGGGTGCTATGTGAGCTGGGCAGTGGCCGAAGGCGGGGACCCTGGCGGTCCGATCCTCGGCTGCAGAAGCTAGCTCTAGGGACATGGAATGTCACCTCTCTGATGAGGAAGGAGCCTAAGCTGGTGCGCGAGGTTGTGAAGTTCCGACTAGACATAGTCAGGCTCACCTCGACGCATGGCTTGGGCTCTGGAACCAGTCTCCTTGAAGGTGGTCGGACCCTCTTCCACTCTGGAGTTGCTCACGGGGAGAGGCGCCAAGCAGGGGTGGGCTTACCTATTGCCCCCTGCTTGGGCGTCTGTACTTTGGGGTTTACCACAGTGGACGAGAGGGTAGCCTCCCTTCGCCTTCGGGTGGGGGGACGGGTCCTGACTGTTGTTTTGTGCTTATGCGCCAAACGGCAGTTCAGAATACCCACCCTTTTTGGAGTCCCTGGAGGGGGTGTTGGAGAGCGCTCCTCCTGGGGACTCTCTTGTTCTACTGGGGGACTTCAATGTCCATGTGGGCAACGACAGTGAGACCTGGAGTGGCGTGATTGGGAGGAACGCCCCCCCCCCCCCATCTGAACCCGAGCTGTGTTTTGTTGTGCACTTGGCACCAGCACACCCTAGGCCGCAGTTCGATGATCGACTTTGTAGTCGGGTTGTCGGATTTGCGGCCACATGTTTTGGATAGTCGGGTGAAGAGAGAGGTGGAGCTGTCAACTGATCACTACCTGGTGGTGGGTTGGCTCCGCTGGTGGGGGAGGAAGCCGGCCAGGCCTGGCAGGCCCAAGTGTATAGTGAGGGTCTGCTGGGAATGTCTGGTGGAATCCCCTGTCAGGAGGAGTTTCAACTCATACTTTCGGCAGAATTTTACCCATGTCCCGGGGGAGGTGGGGGACATTGATTCCGAATGGGCCAAGTTCCACGCCTCCATTGTGGAGGCAGCTGACCGGAGCTATGGCCGTAAGGTGGTCGGTGCCTGTTGCGGCGGCAATCCCCGAAACCGCTGGTGGACACCAGTGGTGAGGGATGCTGTCAAGCTGAAGGAGTCCTATCGGGCCTTTTTAGCCTGTGGGACTCCAAAGGCAGCTGACAGGTACCGGCAGGCCCAGCGGGGTACAGCTTCAGCAGTCGTGGAGGCAAAAACTCAGGTATGGGAGGAGTTTGGTGAGGCCATGAAAAACTACTTCTGGACGGCTTCGAGGCGATTCTGGTTCACTATCCGGCGGCTCCATGCAGGAAAGCGGTGCAACATCAACACTGTTTATGGTGGGGATGGGGTGCTGCTGACCTGAACTCGGGACGTTTTGGGTCTGTCGAAGGAATACTTCGAAGATCTCCTCAATCACGCCGACACGCCTTCCAATGAGGAAGCATAGTCTGGGGACTTGGGGTGGACTCTCCTATCTCTGGGGCAGAGGTTGCTTAGGTGGTTAAAAAGCTCCTCAGTGGCCGGGTCCCAGGGGTGGATGAGATCCTCCCGGAGTTCCTTAAGGCTCTGGATGCTGTGGGCCTGTCCTGGCTGACACGCATCTGTAGCATCGCGTGGACATTGGGGGCAGTGCCTCTGGCCTGGCAAACCGGGGTGGTGGTCCCCCTCTTTAAGAAGGGGGACCAGAGAGTGTGCTCCAACTATAGGGGGATCACACTCCTCAGCCTCCCTGGCAAGGTCTATTCGGGGCTTCTGGAGAGGAAGGTCCACCGGATTGTAGAACCTCGGATACAGGAGGAGCAGTGTGGTTTTCGTCCTGGCCGTGGAACAGTAGACCAACTCTATACTCTCCGCAGGGTTCTGGAGGGTTCATGGGAGTTTGCCCAGCCAGTCGACATGTGTTTTGTGGACTTGGAGAAGGCATTCGACCGTGTCCCCCGGGGAGTCCTGTGGGGGGTGCTCCGGGAATATGGGGTGCCGGGCTTCCTTTTAAGGGCTGTTCGGTCCCTGTATGACTGGTGCCAGAGTCTGGTCCGCATGGGCGGCAATAAGTCGGATTTGTTTCCGGTGAGGGTTGGACTCGGCCAGGGCTGCCCTTTGTCACCGATTCTTTTCAGAGTTTTTATGGACAGCATTTCTAGGCACAGCCAGGGCGTTGAGGGTGTCCGGTTTGGTGACCTCCGGATTAGGTCTCTGCTGTTTGCAGATGATGTGGTTCTGTTGGCTTCATCGGACCGTGACCTTTAGCTCCCGCTGGGACAGTTTGCAGCCGAGTGTGAAGCGGCTGGGATGAGAATCAGCATCTCAAAATCCGAGACCATGGTCCTCAGCCGGAAAAGGGTAGAATGCTCTCTCCGGGTCAGGGATGAGGTCCTCCACCAAGTGAAAGAGTTTAAGTACCTCAGGGTCTTGTTCACGAGTGGGGGGACGATGGAGCGGGAGATCGACAGGCAGATCTGTGCGGTGTCCGCAGTGATGCGGGCGCTGCTTCGGTCTGTTATGGTGAAGAAGGAGCTGAGCCAAAAGGCAAAGCTCTCGATTTACCAGTCGATCTATGTTCCTACCCTCACCTATGGTCACGAGCTGTGGGTTGTGACCGAAAGAACGAAATCGCGAGTACAAGCGGCGGAAATGAGTTTCCTCCGTAGGGTGGCTGGGCTCTCCCTTAGGGTGAGGAGCTCGGTTATTCGGGTGTAGAGCCACTGCTCCTCCGCATCAAGAGGAGCCAGATGAGGTGGCTCGGGCATTTGATAAGGATGCCTCCTGGACGCCTCCCTGGTGAGGTGGTCCAGGCATGTCCCACTGGGAGGAGACCCCGGGGAAGACGCAGGACATGCTGGAGGGACCATGTCTCTCGGCTGGCCTGGGAACGCCTCGGGATTCCCCCAGAGGAGCAGGATAAAGTGGCCGGGGAGAGGGAAGTCTGGGTTTCCCTACTAAGACTGCTGCCCCCGCGACCCGACCTCGGATAAGCGGGAGAAAATGGATGGATGGATGGTAGGGACTTTTTGGCGAGTTAACCAGAATGTGAGCTACTCACTTGCCTTTCTCTGTAAACACAGACTCTCTTCATAGATAAGTTCTTCTTGGCAGTAGTTTCTTTTGGGTAAATGATCAGCTCTTTTTTTGTTTTAAAAATATCTTTATGTATCACATAGATTTCAAATAAAACAGTGAGAATTTTTCCAATATCATTCAGGGCTCGTCTCAATGTTAATTTTAATAAATTAAGCGATGGCTGATGTCTCATTTTACATGGGGAAAAAAATCTGTATTTTTAAATTCATTCTCCATACTTGTTTCTCTGTGTGTAGTCCAGCGGGTATGGCGTTAAGTGAATATTATTCAAATAATGACAGGTGAGATTCCATTAGTAATTCTGGCCGAAATGCTCATCTCTAGTGCGCATTGTGCATGATGAACCCTGTTCTGCGGTATCACGCTTCGGGTCATGCAGCCGGGTCACCGACATCATGGGTGGCCGTCCTGTGTGAGTCGGGCCACACTGGGACGTGCTGCATGTGTGTGATGGGTGTGAGTCGGCCCCCCCGACCTCGTCTCCAAATGCTACAGGGATCCAATCTCGAGTGTGCATGCTCTGAGTATCCCCGCATATACACTACATAAGCTGGACCCGGAAGGATCGGATTGGGTAGGCTGTACAGATCGGGTAATGAAGAACTTATAAGAAACATTGCAGCAAAGGGGACACTTTAGTGTACGGCAGAGGTGCAGTGTTTGCTGGAAATTTGGGCTGAGGAGAGAGTCCAGAAGCTACTGGATGCAACACACAAAAAAGATATTTGGCAAAATTCAGGACAGCATGATTCGATAAAATAGCCACGTCAGATGCTCAATAAATCTATGAGGGCCGTGTATCATCATACCCAAAACAAACATTAATCATGAACTCTATTGTGCTGTGCAGTAGTACCTTTCTTCGTATGTTCTCTTCAAAAAAGTCACGGTGATGATGGAAGTGTGCTCAGGCCTGGAACATTAAGTGCATTGTGAGCGCAGGCCAGCGTGGAAGTGGGCTCAGTACCAGGCAACCTGGCCAAGTGTGACTATGCCCTATATTTTGAATTTGAGGTATCCTGGTCAAATGACTGCGTTTAACTTTCCATGGAAGAGCTGCCACTTTAGTGTGTGCATGCCCTGAGGCTATTCTCCCTTCAAGGCATTGATGCAGGTTTTTCAGATTTCGAGGTTTAAAAGGTGTTTTTAATATTCTGATAAAATAACAGACCACAGGTTTTAGCTAGAACCCCTCCAAGTAAGTATTTAGTTTCTGCTGCCTTCAGATTTTGAATGTATATTGGTTATAAGGAATATTGTGGCTTAGCTAATCATTTTATCAAAAACTCTGTAAATTGAAAAAGCAGGTGCTTGTTGTGTCTCACCTAGGTTCATGTACTGGACAGATTGGGGGGAAATACCCAAGATTGAGCGTGCTGGGATGGACGGTACAAGCCGCTCAGTCATCGTTGACAAAAACATCTACTGGCCCAACGGGCTGACGCTGGACTATGACCAGAAGAAGCTGTACTGGGCTGATGCAAAGTTTAACTTCATCCACCGGAGTGACCTGGATGGCAGCTTGCGGTAGGAGAACCTGCGGGCAGCCAGCTGAGCCGCCATGCGCATGCCATGTGGAAGTCTGTCGTTTACTGTGAGATATGTGTGTTGTATGACTGTTTGCATCCTAGTTATATGCTGTTGGACAGTATGTTTACCATTACAGTACATAAATGCAGCAAAATGCTATTTAATCACAGAAATGACAGTCATCACTGAGTAATAGAGATACAGTATTCTGTTATGACTGGTAAAAACCTAACATCAGTAATTTTCAAGGTTCCCTTACCAACACAGAATATCCTTAATGTAGCATGCAGCAGACCAAGCCCCTAGACTCTGGACAGGGGCTGCTGTGTACGTGCGCCTGGTTTGATAGTTCTGTATCTGTAATGGGTGAATGTATGTATAAGTGTGATAATTGTGTGTGTTCGGGGGAGATGGTAGTCTTAATTGTCTGTTTGTGTGTGTGTTGTGCACATTTAGGGAGGTGGTAGTGGAGGGATCTCTCCCGCACCCCTTCGCCCTCACGCTGTACCGCGACACGCTCTTCTGGACCGACTGGAACACGCACTCCATCCACTCCTGCAACAAATATACCGGCGAGGATCGACATGAGGTCCACACCAACATCTTCTCCCCCATGGACCTCCATGCCTACACCCAGGAGAGGCAGCCCCACGGTAGGTCACTGGGTGTCACCAGCACATCCTGACAGTACCGCTATTGTGGCTGCATCCTTCTGACCCTGACCTCATCATGTCCAGGCCAGGCTTGCTACTTGGGGGCGGCTTAACTAGACCTGTGCCACATTAAATCGGCGAGGGGAAACGGCTCAAATTAAAAACAAAAGGAAGCCCGCCGTCTCTTACTTCCCAGGATCATGGGAACTCGGTTTTCATGGCTTTCCTTTGAAATGTCTCTCCAGAATTGACTCGGGGGACCGTCGCCCATCGATTCTGTGGTGTTGGAAACAATAGGGCCTCTCTTCTTCCCCGCTGCAGAATTTGGAGCATTTTTGCCTCTCCGGGGGATGTTGGTTTTAGCGCACACACTCGATCTGTGTTCCCATCCCCTCTCACAAAGGGCAGCATTATTCCGTATCACATTCGTATTTATTTCTCTGTTTCTCAACAGCTGTTAATTAAGTATTGAACATTGTATCTGTGCTGGTCTTCCTTATTCCCCTCCTGCTCAGAATACTTAAGGTTCTGCACCGTGTCTGGGTTGGAGAACCAGCTCGGGCCGCTCAGGACAGCCCTCTCGCATTATACCCCAGCAGCATTTTGGCCTCCGTTTAACATTCTTATCCTCTCAATGACCTTGCCACTTCCCTGAAATGGCCTTTAATGTTCTTTTCCTTAGTTTAACACATGGCTAGTTGCTGGCGCTTGTCCTTCACACCAATTTTAAAGGTGCGATTTTTTTTTTTTATGGAAGCACATTTTGGTGCGAAAAAGCTTCCGAGCTTCCCATTGTGCTGTAGGTGGTTTCTAGAAGCATGAAGGGTGCCCCAGTCTCAACCCATAGTTCTATGGTCTTGGTAAAGGCAGAACCCTATACACAACCCTCTGCCTCCGTAATGTTGCCACATGAATCCCACTCTCTTCGCAGCCCCAAACGGAGACCTTTATCACTTGTATTTAGTCTGAAAGCCGGCGCAGAATGGGTAATAGGGCCGTTCTTTATGCTTTCATAAGTCTGAGAGGTTTCACAACCAGGGGAGCGGAGTATCCTGAGAACTCTGCAGAGTGAGCATGGTGCTGACCGCGCTGGTGGTGTTCGGTAAGAGATGCGTGCATGTGTGTGACCATGCAGCACTATCATGCCGGCATTGCCTCAGCAGTGTCCAGCCCCTGCATGGTGGGGAACGGTGGCTGCTCCCACCTGTGCCTGCTGTCTCCCGTGAAGCCCTTCTACCAGTGTGCCTGCCCCACAGGAGTTCAGCTACTGGAAGACCAACGTACATGCCGACAGGGTGAGTCTCCGCTCTGACTGCTGTTTCACCACGCCCACTACAGTTGGTACCTCTCACACCTTTTCCCAGTCAACTCCAGCTCTGAAGCCCTGCATTAAAATGAACTAGACCTGCCTAGACTGGCTCTTTAGCCCCACTCACAAGTGTTACAAGACTACCTAGAATGCAGCTGGACAAATCCTATAACACTATACAGTCCATTGTCTGTTCATGATTGAGTGTTAATGTCAGCTGTCAAAAATTCTGAGCTTGAAAGGAAAATTATTCCAGGCTATTTTGCCCAGCTTTTCATGTAAACAAGATAAAACAATTTTAACAGTTACTGCTAAAAATCCAAGGCATCGCATGGGGTGGGGGCGCTCACATATCTGTTCTGCGGCCATGTGGGGAACCGCCATATCTGTCCTGAGTACTGGACTGGAGTCTTTCAAAATCAGCCTGTTAAGTCGCTGAAACTCACAGCTCCTGACAGACATTTTACTGAAGCAGGCTTGATAGCCTGTACATTTCTGGGTCACCATGGAAACCATCGCCGTGCCGTCCAGCTCTGGTTTGCAGCTTAAGACGCCCTGGTCCCCCCCCCCCCCCGAGGCCCAGGTCAGAGGTCCTCCGCGGATGGTGCTTTCACAGCTTGGCCTCTTTTCCATTCAGGCAGCACTGCTTCACTGCCCATGCTGTAAATGGGCCAGGTCGCCCCGGCCCAGCCTGGCCACCGGGTGTGTCAGTGAGACCTTGTTCTGCTCTGGTGGGAGCAGATGGGATTGAGGCCTTCGTGTGTTGGGTTTTGTACTCTGAACACTCCTGAGATCCACAGAATAAGCCCCACCTGCTGTGCAGGGAATATACAGAATTATATATTTGTCAATAAAACTGTGTCCGTATTCTGTTTTAGATGAATTTTACTTTGTCTTTTTTCGTCAAGTGTGATCTTCTCTGAATGTTCATAAGTACCAATTGATCTGGTAATGGTTTGGGCAGGTTTGCCTAATTTAGAAACAGATTAACTAAACAGTTTATGGTTGGTTAGGATAAAGTGCAACAGCTCTTTTGAGGGCCGCAGGTCTTCTATAGAATTCCGGAAAGTGCTATGATCATCCTCTGTGGGCCAGAAACAGGGAGCCTCTTACGAGAGCCACACACACAGACTAAGCAGCCAGGGAGAAAGCACCTTTTGTTGGGTGGCTGAAATGTCTATTTGGCTGGGGCCTGCTGGGGCCCATATAGCCTCTCAGTGAAAGGGGGGGGGGGGGGGGGCGGTGCGCGTCATGCACAAGCGTTCAAAGTGGGCCTTGGCTGATGTGCGCTTCAAAGTGGGCGTCAAGGGTCTTTATAAGCAGGC